>CM074281.1:30983674-31583674 GCA_037194245.1 Opsariichthys bidens | reverse complement strand
ATGTGTGATGCTGAGAGAAATGAGGAAGAATTATTCAGCATGACACAGAAATGCTTTACCGAGTACTTGGTGTTTCGGAAACGTTGACCGTCGGATTAGCATGAGCGCGCGTGTGCGTGTGTGTGCGCCGCTCAGACCTGCGCGACTGGTTCCTGATGGCAGAACAATGTTCAACCCAACATAGTTGCACAGTTACTTTCCGAGAGAGAACAGGTGGATATCGAGCGGCTCATGCAGAATTGTAACACTGATTTTTCACGTAGAACAATGAAATATAACTTTGTGTGCTTTGAGACTGGGCATACCCTTACAAAAAAGAACTGCAGTATATTGAAGTAGAACTGCAATAAAACTGCAGTACCAAGTAGTTTAACTGCAGTTTAATTCAAATTTGCAGGATAATGAAGTATAGTCACAGTACAACTGCAGTACATTGAAGTTCAACAGCAGTAAAACTGCAGTACCAAGTAGTTTAACTGCAGTTTAATTCAAATTTGCAGTATTATGAAGTATAGTCACAGTACAACTGCAGTACATTGAAGTTCAACAGCAGTAAAACTGTAGTATAAGTACAGCTGCAGTAAAATGAAGTACAACTGAAAGTTGCATGAAGTATAAAAGCAGTATAACTGCAGTTGTATTGCAGTTTTATTTTACTAGTACTTTAGATGTATTGCAGTAGTTGTACTCCAGTAAAACTACAGAAATTTTAGGTTATACTGCAATACTGCAGTTTTTTCGTGTCCAAAAAACTGCATTTTTCTATATGTAACAAAAACTGCAGTATTACTTCTAAAAAACTGCAGTAATTTTTTGTAAGGGTATAATCGATTTGCTGTAAATTTTCACGCGACGGGTTGTCGAGGTGGGCGGGGGGTCGCGGAGCAGCAGCCCATTTATCATGGGGGTCGCGGGCTAAAAAGTTTGGGAACCCCTGAGCTATATAACATCGATTAGTCTTATGTAGCCTACATGCAAGAGTGCCGTTTCTGTCAAGTCAAAGTTTGTCAAGTCAAGTCAAGTCATCTTTATTTATATAGCGCTTTTTACGATGCAAATTGTGGCAAAGCAGCTTTACATTAATAAGAAAATGGTGTCATTGTGCAGCTTATTCTATATATTATTGATTCATTCCGTTGCAAATATCAGTAGTTATTAGTCTAGTTAATTTAGGTATAGCAGCACTGCAGAAAACAGTGACGTAATCAACCGGCTCAGCTCAGTTCGCATACAACGCCGCCAATGCAGGCATATCAAAAACACTGCTGAATATCAAGCAAGTGTCCTCAACTTAAGCAAGCCAAAGGCAACAGCGCCAAGGAACCAAAACTCCAACAAATGGAGAAAAAAAACCTCGGGAGAAACCAGGCTTAGTCGGGGGGCCAGTTCTCCTCTGGCCAACAGTGAACACTTGTACCCAGGCAGAGTTATGGGTCATTAAACCGATTTGGAATCGCAACAGTCAAAATATTTAATCTAGTTCCATCTAGTTTAAGATCTTTTTGATCACACCGGTATGGGACGGTTTGTTGGGATATGTGCCACTGGCTGATGAGTCGGTAAGGTCTTGGATGACAACAATGGATGAGCTAGTTAACACAGTCTCCGCCGACACCACAGGGCCACATTGCTGCCGCACACAGGCACAGGTTCCCCGTCCGACCCGGACACGACCCAGATCCAGCCAATCACGTTAATTGGTAAACCTCGGGATAAATAGAGAGACAAAAAATTAGCGTAGACGCCATTCTTCTTCTGATGTACCGAGTACATCTGGTGTTATAGGAAGTGTTCCCAGTTCCGGCTGACCTGATCTATGAAGCCTAACAATCCTTTAACGGATATCAAGACAAAAGTTTATAGTGCGTCATGTGTATGCCAGGTTAAATAGATGCGTTTTTAGTCTAGATTTAAACTGACAGAGTGTGTCTGCTTCCCAAACAATGCTAGGAAGATTTTTCCAGAGTTTAGGTGCCAAATAGGAAAAGGATCTACCGCCTGCGGTTGATTTTGATATTCTAGGTATTAACAACTGGCCAGAATTCTGAGATCGTAATAGACGCAAAGGACTATAATGCATTAAGAGCTCACTCAGGTACTGGGGAGCTAAGCCATTTTGTGCTTTGTAAGTAATTAGCAAGATTTTAAGATCTATACGATGTTTAATAGGGAGCCAGTGCAGTTTTGACAGAACCGGGCTAATATGTTCATACTTCCTGGTTCTAGTAAGGACTCTAGCAGCTACGTTTTGGACCAGCTGTAATTTGTTTATCACGCGAGCAGGGCAACCACCCAGTAGAGCATTACAGTAATCTAGTCTCGAGGTCATAAACGCATGAACTAGCTGTTCTGCATTTGTCATTGAGAGCATTTGTCGCAATTTAGATATATTTTTAAGATGGAAGAATGCGAAGGTTTTACATATGCTAGAAATGTGGCTTTCAAATGAAAGATTGGTATCAAAGAGCACACCGAGGTTCTTAACTGACGAAGACGACTTAACAGAGCAGCCATCAAGTGTTAGACAGTATTCTAGGTTATTATGTGCTGAAGTTTTTGGTCCAATAATTCGAATCTCTGTTTTTTCTGAATTTAGTAGTAGGAAATTACTAGTCATCCAATTTTTTATATCAGCTACGCATTCTGTTAATTTTGAGAATTGGTAGGTTTCGTCAGGGCGCGAGGAAATATAGAGCTGAGTATCATCAGCGTAACAGTGAAAGCTAATGCCATGCTTCCTAATGACATCTCGCAAGGGTAGCATGTACAGAGTGAAAAGCAACGGTCCTAGAACTGAGCCTTGTGGTACTCCATATTTAACTTGTGATTGAAATGACGTCTCTTCATTTACTACTACAAACTGATAACGGTCAGATACGTATGATTTTAACTATGCCAATGCAATTCCACTAATTCCAGCATAATTTCCTAGTCTATTCAAAAGAATATTGTGGTCGATAGTGTCAAAAGCAGCACTGAGGTCTAGTAACACTAATAGAGAGATACAACCACGATCTAATGATAAGAGCAAATCATTTGTAACTGTAATGAGAGCAGTCTCAGTACTATGGTACGGTCTAAATCCTGACTGGAAATCCTCACAGATACCATTTCTTTCCAACTAGGAACTAAGTTGAGATGATACTACCTTTTCTAGTATTTTTGACAGAAAAGGTAGATTGGAAATCAGTCTGTAATTGACTAATTCACCAGGATCAAGTTGTGTTTTTTTAATAAGAGGTTTGATAATAGCCTGCTTAAAATTTTTCGGTACGTAACCTAGTGACACAGTTTCACAGACACAGTCTCTATCTGATGATATCTAGGTGAAAGAGTCTCTATGTGTTGGGATTTATCTGAATTCTGTGATGTGAGACAGCTAGCAGACGGTCGGTTTAGCCAGTCTGTCTGCTTCCTGACTTGGGCCCCTGTTAGTCAAGGTTGAGCTCTAAGACTATGTGCCATATTACTAGAGAGAAGAGCGGCACCACCCCAGGAGGGATGAATACCATCTCTTTTCAACAGATCAGGTCTGCCCCAAAAACTTTTCCAATTGTCTATGAAACCTATATTATTCTGTGGACACCACTTAGACAGCCAGCCATTGAGTGATGATAGTCTGGTAATTATCTCATCACTCCTACGAGCAGGAAGGGGTCCAGAAAAAATTACAGTGTCTGACATCATGCGTGTGATTTCACACACCTCTTTAATGTTAATTTTGGTGATCTCCGACTGGCGAAGTCAGACATCATTAGCGCCGACGTGAATAACAATCTTAGAGTATTTACCATTAGCATTAGCCAGCACTTTTAAATTTGCTTTGATGTCAGGTGCTCTGGCTCCCGGCAAACATGTGACTATGGTGGCTGGTGTCTCTATTTTCACGTTCCGTGTAATAGAATCACCAATAACTAGGGCACTTTCAACAGGATTCTCAGTGGGTGCGTCACTGAGTGGGGAGAACCTGTTTGATGTTCTAATCGGAACAGATGAGTGGTGTTTTTTTCCCACGACTAGGCCGCCTCACGTTCACAAAGTTGCCCTGCTACATGGGCTCCACAGCCGGAACCGAACAATGTACGGAGTTCACTAAGCTAGTCGCATCCAAAACAGTATCTGAAGCCCTTGTATTCTTACTATCCTCAATTAAAGTTTGGATGCGTGTCTCTAATTCTAAGATTTTATCTGTCTGCCTGACTATTTCCCTACATTTATGACATGTGAATCCCTCATCGCTGACAGAAAAAGCTAAACTATGCATGTGACAGGCAGTGCAAGTAACAATGAAAGGAGAAGATGACATAGCTTACCGTGTTTGTAGACCGATCCGACTGATGTTTGATGAACTTGTAGAAAAAGGAGAGCGCGACAGAAATGACGGTGGGCACGGATAACACAAACTAGCGTAGTGCTAACACGTTGTGATGGTGATTTAGATTAAAAGATTAAAAACTAGCGATGTCAGATTAATGTGATAGGCAATATAAGACAATATCAGATATATAGTGAAGATAAAGTAGACAGCAAACAATGACAATAAATAGATTCTAATAAAGCTATATGGAGCAACAGACTCAAACAATTCAGCAGCGACGCAGACAGGAGCAATCGATCAAGGAGCAGCCTCAAAGATCACAAAGATCTCGTCATCTCAACGAGATGGGACAAGTGACAAGGGAGCTATTTAAAATTGTGAATTTCTCTGAATTTACAACTTCTTAGAAATATTTAGGATAATGTAAGTACATAGCTAAACGAAATATATAAGACTCTGCAAGTGGTTTTTGGATACTTTAATATAAAATTTTTGCATACCGTGCCTTTAAGCCAAACATTGGCCAAAGACAAGGGGTGCTAAGTTGTTTTACTCAAAATATCATTCTGTGGTAGATAAAACAGTTTCTTGGAAACTGTAAAGGCATGACAGAGGCAAGGCAAACAGATTCAGTATGTTGTGTTATTGTAATTCTTTCAATCTTACCCATTCTCAGACATTAGGAATTTGTCCTCTCCTCAACTTATATGATTATTGTGGTTAATATTTATGTAACGTCCGTAATTAGTTCAAGAAACCCTCTGTAACACCGTAACTACACCGGTGTGAAATTTTGCCAGCGTTTCACCATCAACTTTCCAGATAGCTTAATTTCAAAAGATTGTTGACTAATTCGTCCTTCAATCTGATTGGTTAGCAGAATTAGAAGAGTTCTGATATAAGGTAAATGTGACTTTTCATTGTTTGTAGTATCACTCCGCTTCTTTGTGGTTAGACATAAGTCTGGGGAATTTTCAGAGACTAGCTCATTCTGCAGGATACATTGTTAAGCCAGTAGGTGGCGACCAGGGATTGTCTTGTCAAGAGTGAGTAATTCATTCAGTCAATTCGTTTAAAATGCAGATTCGTTCAGAAACAACATAAGTAACTTTTTTTATGAAAGTCACTGACACTGAATTATTCACTCAACAGATTCGTTTAAGAATCTCCCTGCATCTCAATCAGCTCCCTAGCTTCCTAAATAGTGAATCAGTATATTGTGTAAATGAACGTGGCTGACTCCCTGATCAGTGCCCTGACTACTGTGACACTGTGGGCATTGTGACACCAAATCATTTTAATCGTGACACTGACTTGTTAGGGAACAACAACATTGCTTTGTGTGTTGTTGGTGTTGCAAAACTTGCAACTGTTCTGCCGTTGCTTTGTCTTGTCTTAACCGTCTTCGTTGATGGACCAGACTGTCAATGCTGTGTCTACAATGCCAGTTACTCTATATTTGTGTTTATTGAACTGTTTGTATAGAACCAATATCAAACAATCATGATGTGTGCTGTAATTGTTTGGAAACGGGCTAAGCCAAGCCATTGTTGATACAGTAGTTCTACTGTATGCGTATGCGGTACGTGACTTTTCGAATTTGCAATGGAGGCTTGGATGAATCTTTTGAACTAGCAATGTGGATACTAGCAGTTCCCTATATTGGCTTTACAACACTCCTTCCTTACTTTTTGTTGTCACAAACTCTTGCTCATGTGACATTGCTTTAATACAAATCTGTACTATAAATGATTTCACTGCTTGACTTTAACAGGGTATGCCACTCTGAATGCATGCATTTCAGTTGTAGCAAAAAGAATGTAGAACTGTAATTAGAATTTGAATTCAAAGTACTGGAATGAAATAACAGGAAATACACATAAAATACTAAAGGTATGTTAAGAATACATACACACAACATATGGGGTATTTCCAAAAACAATAAGTAATATTAATCTTCCATTTATAAGCTTTAATAGCCACTTATATAAATTAGTATTTATTTTTAAAATAAATAAATAAATATACTTTCAAACATTTCTCAATTTATTTTCATTCTCTATTAACCTCCCCATTTTTTATTTGCAAAATTTGGAAGTATTTAGTCTGGACATAGCAAATCTTGACTAATATTAGTGTTATAATAATATAGGTTTTGCCATGGCAGTCTTCTATCCTCTCATGTGCATCTGTATTTAATGTCATGGGGTCGGTGTTAAACTCTGGATCCAGTCAGGTTATTTGACATGGTCCCAGGATTCATCAGATGTAAATAGAAGGTAAAATCATCTAATTCCTCAACCTGGTCCTGATTTATGTGTTTGTGTACATGTGTGACACATGATATGGGTGCATGCCCTTTACCCTCTCACATGCACTACTGTGAGAACCACTCTCAGTGCAGGACAGTGAAAAGCACTTTGACCTTTCAATACAGAAAACTGCTTTAGTGCAGATGAAGTCCCATTGTGGGGTGCTGACAAATTGGAGTTGATGTATGTTCTATTAAATTGCATCCCACACTCAAAAAAATATTTAACCCCAAAAGTTAAAACTTATGTAATTCAATTAGATGACAATTTTCCATCCAATTTAATCACAGAAATCCAACGCAAAAGTTTACATTTATTTAAGCTTCACCGCTTCATTTTCAGCTAATATGAATGAATTAAATAAAATTAATGAAAACTGATGAACTGATTTAAGCTTGTATAATACATAAACTTTACTCATTTTCAATAATTTTTTGTTACTTGCTTTATATAATCACCTTACATTTAATGTGCTTATCTTAATTCTATTAAATGGTCAAAACATATTAAATTTTCAAACATTTATTGTGTTGCAATTGCTCTATGAGTCAAAAGCCACATCCAATGTAACAAAAAAAAACAAAAACAAAAAAACGTCTCGGTTACGTATGTAACCCTCGTTCCCTGAAGGAGGGAACGGAGACGTACGTCAGAACTGAACCGACAAATTGAGATATCGTACGATAGCCCTATCATCTTCGAGTGTAAACTAAACGAGCCAATGAAGATTGGCGTGCGAGCTTTCGCGTGCCGCACTCCGCCCCCGCGAGCGGGTATAAATATGGAAGCGGCAGCACTCGCACTTTGTTTTTCGCTGAGGAGATGAGCAGTGGTCCGCGCTCAGCGGGGTACAGGAACTGTGGCGACGGGACGTACGTCTCCGTTCCCTCCTTCAGGGAACGAGGGTTACATACGTAACCGAGATGTTCCCTTTCAGTCGGGATTGGGATCCCTAATAAAACGCCACAGTTACTGACCCCCTCCAGCGCCCAACGTAAATTGCAGCCTCCCGGCGCACACCAGGGACGTAGAAGGGACCGGACTTATGCCAGGGAAGTCTACTGCTGTTCCGCATGACCCACTCAGTAAGACTTGGATAACACTGGGAAAGCGTGCCCACTGGGGACGCTGTGGAGACCACAACCTACCCGAAGGGAGGAAAATTACGTGGGAATGTACATATGGACTGGCCGTGGGCAGTGCACATATGAAGTCCCTGGGATGGCTCCGGCCTAGGTAGGGGGGAGACACATCTAGCAGGGACAGCAAAGCGGGCTCTGCTGAGGGAAAGACATGGGCTTACATAGGAAGGCTACCGTGGACATTACACATATGGGACCGCCGTAGGGGTCACAACATACGGAACCCAGTTTAGCAGAGGCTTAAGCCTAGCAATGGACTCTCCGCAATGTCCGAAGCCGCAAGGGGTGGCGGAGGACTCAACAGGGTTCGCCAACTGGGGAACTCTACTGGAGCAAATAGACGCACGTATCCAGCCCAACGGGCGGGAGTGGCGTATGCAAGCGGACACTAGAAAGGGTTCTTCGTGCTACCGGCCAGTAGGGGCGAGTACACGGGAAGATATCGATTTTACACAAAGGCTATAGACTCTAGCGAACGTGTTGTGTGTCGCCCAGCCCGCAGCTCTACATATATCTGTCAGCGAGGCGCTGTGAGCCAGCGCCCAGGAAGAAGCTACTCCCCTAGTGGAGTGAGCCCTCAACCCGAGCGGGCAAGGCACGCCTTGGGACTGATAAGCCAAGGCGATGGCGTCCACTATCCAGTGGGCCATCCTCTGCTTGGAGACTGCCTTTCCCTTCTGCTGGCCTCCGTAACAGACGAAGAGCTGGTCTGAGGTCCTGAAGCTTTGAGTTCTGTCCACGTACAGACGCAGAGCGCGGACGGGACAGAGCAAAGCCAGGGCTGGGTCTGCCTTCTCCGAGGGCAGCGCTTGCAGGTTCACTACCTGATCTCTAAAGGGAGTGGTAGGAACCTTGGGCACATATCCGGGCCGGGGTCTCAAGATAACGTGAGAGTTGGCCGGCCAGAATTCTAGGCACGATTCGTCGACCGAAAAAGCGTGCAGGTCCCCTACCCTCTTGATGGAGGCCAGTGCAGTCAGGAGAACTGTTTTAAGTGACAGAATTTTTAACTCTGCTGACTGCAAAGGCTCGAAGGGAGGTCCCTGGAGAGCTGTAAGCACCAGGGACAAGTCCCAAGAGGGTATAGAGAGAGGGCGAGGCGGATTCAGTCTCCTCGCCGCACTCAGAAACCTGACGATCAGGTCATGCTTCCCCAGCGACTTACCTTCAACTGCATCGTGACGTGCGGCGATAGCGGCAACATACACTTTTAGGGTGGAGGGAGACAGCCTTCGTTCCAGGCCCTCTTGTAGGAAGGAAAGCACTGACCTGACCGAGCAAGATCGGGGGTTCTCCTGGTGAGAAGAACACCATTCGACGAACAGGTTCCACTTCAACGCATAGAGGTGCCTCGTAGAAGGAGCTCTAGCGGAAGTGATGGTGTCTACCACTGAGCCACCTAGAACCTCCGTGTCCCGTCCAGGGACCAGACATGGAGATTCCAGAGGTCCGGACACGGGTGCCAGAGGGTGCAGAAGGTCCTTCCTCAGAGGAATGGGCCAAGGAGGTGCTGTCGCGAGGAGTATGAGTTCTGGGACTTTGCACAACGTCTGTGCAAGAAGGCTCACCGGGGGAAACGCATATTTGCGGAGGCCCCGGGGCCAGCTGTGTGCCAGTGTGTCCGTGCCGAGGGTGCCCTCGGACAGGGAGTAAAACAACTGGCAATGGGTCGAGTCCGGGGCGGCAAACAGATCTATCTGAGCAACATAACCCCGAAGCGACGCCATAACAGCTGGACCGCCTGGGGATGGAGTCTCCATTCTCCCGGAAGTGGAGGCTGCCGTGAGAGCTCGTCGGCTGCACGGTTGAGCACGCCTGGGATGTGAATGGCACGAAGTGACCTCAGATGCTTCTGACTCTATAGGAGGAGATGGTGGGCGAGTTGTGACATGCGACGGGAGCGTAGACCGCCCTGGTGGTTGATGTACGCAATGGTCGCAGTGTTGTCCGTACGGACCAGTACGTGCTTACCTAGTAGCAGCCCTTTGAGGCGGCCCAGCGCAAGACGTACTGCTAACAACTCGAGGCAATTGATATGCCACTGCAGTTGAGGCCCCGTCCACAGACCTGAAACTGTACGCCCATTGTACGTGGCCCCCCACCCGGTGGAGGAGGCATCTGTGGAGACCACAGCATGCCTGGACACCTGTTCCAGGGGAACTCCAGCCTGCAGGAACGAGGGGTCGGACCACTGAGTGAGGGTACGACGGCAGTTCGGTGTAACGGCCGCACGGAACGTACCGCGTTGCCACACCCATCTCGGGACTCGGCTACGAAGCCAGTGTTGAAGCGGCCTCATATGAAGCAATCCGAGCGGCGTAACTCTGGCTGCGGATGCCATATGCCCCAGGAGCCTCTGAAATAATTTCAGTGGGGCCCCTGTCCTGCTCATGAGCGTACTCAGGCAGTTCAACACCGACTGGACGCGCTCCTCGGTGAGGCGCGCCGTCCGGTTGACCGAGTCCAGTTCCATACCGAGATAAGAGATCCTCTGCCCGGGGGCGAGTTTGCTCTTGTCGCGGTTGACCCGAAGACCTAACCGGCTGAGGTGAGCTAACACCAGGTCCCTGTGTTCGCACAACTGCTCTCGCGAGTGAGCTAGGATCAGCCAGTCGTCGAGATAGTTGAGGATGCGAACGCCCTGTTCCTTGAGCGGAACAATGGCCAGGGCCAGCCCGAAGGGTAGGACTTTGTACTGATGCCCGACTCTAGAACGCAAACCGTATAAAGGGTCTGTGTTGAGGAAGAATCGATACATGAAAGTACGCATCCTTCAGGTCGATCGCTGCAAACCAATCTTGGGGACGGATGCATTCGAAAATGCGTTTCTGCATCTTGAACGGCAGCCTGTGAAGGGACCGATTCAAGACTCGTAGGTCCAAGATTGGCCGTAACCCACCGCCTTTCTTGGGTACAATGAAGTAGGGGCTGTAAAACCCTGACCTCAAATCGGCTGGAGGGACCGGCTCTATTGCGTCCTTCGCCAGTAGGACAGCAATCTCCGCCTGAAGCACACATCGTTCGCATCCACGCAAATGAAATGGATGCCCCTGAACACCGGGGGACACCGGGCGAACTGAATCGCATAGCCGAGTCTGATCGTGCGGATGAGCCAGCGGGACGGGCTGGGAAGCTCTAGCCAGGCCTCCAAACTCCGCACCAGCGGGACCAACGGCACAACAAACGTACCCACGGGGGGGCAGCGAGGTAGAGACAGGGAACCTGACTCGGACGGCAGAGTGGTCCGCAGAGTGACAGTGCGCATGGGAGACGGCACGGGGGCGGCCTCGACCAGCACACTGCCTTCTGCTGGCGAAATGAGAGGGGGCTGAGAGTGGCCAGGCATAGCGTGACACACCACCAGACGCGCCCTCCTGTGACCTGGAGGAAGTGGAAACTGCTCTTTTATTGAGAATGTGGGTACTGCTGGACTCCGGGGAGCCAGCGGCGGAACAGAAAGAAAAGGAAACAAAGGATTCTCCACCCGGCCCTCCTCCGGGGGAGGGAGCGGTGCCTTCACCATCTCCCGAGAAGCAGCTCCAACCTCCTCCGGGTCGCCCGTCTCAGGACCGCTTTCTGGTGCATTTGCCACCTGGCTTGGCTGCAGGCTGAGCAGGCTGGGCGCCACGTCTGCGACCGGCTCCCTGCGGTATGCTGGGTGAAGGCTGCTGCTTTGCAGACTTCACAGGGGTGGAGGACGACACAGGCAGGCGCATGGCAAGCAGGGCAGATGCAGCCTGCCCACAGGCTCTGTAAGACTGGTCCGTTAGATTGGACGAGAACTTAAAGGCCCGGGACGGGAGCCGCGGGTTACCCCGCCAGTTGGCGGCCGCCGGACACAGTTGCATCGCAACGGCGCGCTCAACTGGGGGAATCCCCACGTACCCCTTAGCTGCACCACCATCCAGGGCGGTGAAGACGGAGGAGGGACCCGATCGGTTCCGGACAGAAAAAGGTGTCCTCCACGATCTAGTCACCTCCTCATGCACTTCCGGAAAGAAAGGAACTGGGGCAGAGCGCTGAGAACCAGCATGGGCTGCCCCGAGAAACCAATCGTCCAGCCGGGAGGGTTCGGCACACGGTGGAGGGTTCCACTCGAGCCCGACACTCCCAGTGGCCCAGGCAAGCATGGCCGTCAACTCTGGATTGGGCTCGGAATACACCACTCTCCCAGAAGGAGGCAGCGCATCCGAGCCTTCATCATCAGAGGACTCAAACCCGCCTTCCAATGCCGCGATCGACATCTGATCATCAGCTGGCGCACCAAAAGAGACGGCTGGTCGCTCATGAGAGGGACCAACGCGCTCCTCTGCCATCACCACGGGTTGCGGCGTGTATGAGGGACCAGGGGCCCACGGAGACTGGCTCGGCGGGGAAGCCCTGACCGTGATCCTCAGATCTCCCGGTCTATCCGCGGGAAGTAGCGACCCTCTGGGGGGCGCTAGATTGGGGGATAGGAACGGGGGCTTGGCCTTGAGAACCAAGGTAAGCAAGCCGCGATCTCAACACCGCGATAGTCATGTTCCCACAATGAGAACATGAACTATCCACAAAAGCTGCCTCAGCGTGCTGAATGCCCAAACACGTGATGCAGCGATTGTGCCCGTCAGCTGGTGACAGGGAACGACCGCATCCAGCAGCGCACGAGCGGAATGACATCTTGAAAAAGACGCACTCAACGCTCGTGGAGGAAATTGAAGCTCTTTTAGAATGTGCTGAAGCACACAGGGAGTCACCGCAGCACTGCTGCAGGTATCAGCAGACCAGCAGAGCGCACTCAAATCCGGCCCAAGTCGCAACCCTTCCTTTCTCTCTCTGCTCAGGGTTGCTGTGACAACAGCAGTTTGTTTTGGCCGTTGAGATCGCGGGATCACTGAAGTGCCTTCACACCAACACAAATTCTTCACCAGCTTTCTAGTACACTCTCAGATGCTGCAGCTTGAGAACTGCACGGCTCCGAAGCGAAAGACAAAGTGCGAGCGCTGCCGCTTCCGTATTTATACCCGCTCGCGGGGGCGGAGTGCGGCACACGAAAGCTCGCACGCCAATCTTCATTTGCTCGTTTAGTTTACACTCGAAGATGATAGGGCTCTCGTGCGATATCCCAATTTGTTGGTTCAGTTCTGACGTACGTCGAATGTGGCCGACTGAAAGGGAACAAAATAACAACAACAACAACAACAAAAACATGAAAGCAAGACATGTAATTGTCAGGCTGTGTGCAGATCCAATGACGATGAAGTCGAAGATAATATAAACATAGATTTAATTCAAACAGTTCCACAGGAATACATACAGGCAGGCAGGCAGGCAGGTGACACACAGTTAACATAAACGAGAAACGACAGCGACAGAACAAACACAAGGAGAATATATGGGGGAGAACGTAATTAGGGAGAACTGAAACAGGTGCAGGTGATTAACTAAACAGGTTACACACATGGAGGGCAAATGAACAGCGAATGACAGAACTAAACTAAACACAACAGTCCATGGGTGTGACAGTACACCCCCTCCCCGGACGGCGCGTCCTCGCGCTGTAAATGGACCAACTGCGGGGGGAGGGAGGGGGCTCAGGTGGAGGACGAGGAGGAGACGAATGGCAGACAGGACAGTAGACAGACGACCGGAGGGACCAGGGTGGAGACGATGGTGGGAGGAGCCAGGTAGGAGACAACCGGGACTTAGAGCAGGAGGAAGATGGTTGGACCCAGGCCACAGTCACGTCCACCGCCCATGGTGGAGGAAGGGCTGGCAACACCAGGGCGGCGACTGACTGTGGCAGAGCAGGTGGCAGAGGAGACCAGGGCATAGCTGGAATGCCGACGAGCCAGGGTGACGCTGAGGATCCGGTGGGACACAGCGACACTGGCGGCTCTAGTGACCGAGGCGCAGGCGGGGATCCTGAAGGCCGCGGTGGAGCCGGAGCGACAGAAGACCAAGGTGACGTCGGAGGGAGTGAGGACGCCAACGGAGCCAGAGGGACGTTCTCTCTAACACTTTTACTCATACCCCTCTTCAGTCAGGAAGAGGAGGGGGGCCCAGGTTTCCTCATTTCTAACAAATGGAAATACTTACCAGCAAAGGCTGGTTCCAAATCATCTGTTCTCATTCTACTGGATCTATCTTCTGCCTGCGGGCGCAGTGCTCAATTGGTTCTCCTCATATCTCACTAATAGAACTTTTTCAGTAATGCTCGACTACTTTTCCTCTGCATCTGCTCCTCTGTCATCAGGTGTGCCTCAAGGATCCATTCTCGGTCCTGTTCTGTTCTCTCTCTATATGCTGCCACTTGGACAACTCATCTCCAATCATAACGTTCATTTTCATTTCTATGCAGACGACCCCCAGATCTACCTTCCTGTGATTCTGAACAATCGTTCTGCGCTGGACCCCCTTTATAACTGCCTTAAGGACATTAAGCAGTGGCTTTCTCAGAATTTCGCTTTGGATAAAAGCGTCTGCTAAATGACTAAATGTAAATGTTAATGTAAATTTCTTTCATTTGAATGAAGGAAAGACGGAGTACATCCTGTTCAGCCCTGACTCATCCAACAGTTCTTTCAGTCTTGGTCCTCTAACACCTCAGTTTGCTCCCACTGTGCGTAACTTGGATGTTATTTTTGACAAAAATTTGCAGTATGACAAACAGATTAGCGCAGCTGTTAAGGCGAGCTTTTACCAGCTTAGGCTTCTCAGTAAGGTCAAACCATTCTTGTCCCGAGCTGACCTTGAAAAAGCCATTCATGCCTTTATCAGCTCGAGGATAGACTACTGCAATGCCCTCTACACTGGACTTATTCAATCACTTCTTAATCGGCTTCAACTGGTTCAAAACACGGCAGCATGTCTCCTCACCAACACCACCAAACGCTCTCATATCACCCCAGTTCTCCGCTTGCTCCACTGGCTCCCGGTGCGGTTTAGGGTGGAGTATAAGGTCCTGCTGTTCGTGTTCAAGGCCATCAATGGTCTGACCCCGGTCTACCTCGCCGATTTAGTAACGGTCTATCAACCACCCAGAACTCTCCGCTCCTCTGAACACACCTCTCTGGTCACTCCAAAATTCAAATATAAAAAGTTTAGAGGCCGGTCATTTGCTGTCCAGGGCCCTAATCTGTGGAACGCTTTACCAACACTTCTTCGAAGCATCACCGTGTTGAGTGTTTTTAAATCGCAGTTGAAAACACATCTGTTCAGACAAGCTTTTAACACGTAAACCTCTGACTCTGACTGATATTTCTGTTTTATTTTCTGTTGTCTATTGATGCTTTTAGTGGAAAGTGCACCTTTTGGCTGTTGTAAGACACTATACAAATACAATTTGATTGATTGATTGATTTGACACCGTAAACCATCAAATTCTTCTGTCCACGCTCTCGTCACTTGGCATCTCAAGTACTACAATTCAGTGGTTTGAGTCCTATCTCACAGGTAGGTCTTTCAGAGTCTCCTGGGGAGGGGAGGTATCCAAACCTCATCAACTGATCACTGGAGTTCCTCAGGGTTCAGTTCTAGGTCCCCTCCTATTCTCCATTTATACTACATCACTGGGTCCCATCATACAAACACATGGTTTCTCCTACCACTACTATGCTGATGACACACAACTCTACCTGTCCTTCCAACCAGATGATTCCACAGTAGCTGTCTGGCAGACATCTCGACGTGGATGGAAGAACACCACCTGCAGCTCAACGTGGCAAAGACTGAGCTTTTAGTTTTCCCTGCCACTCCAACTCTACAACACGACGTCAACATACAGCCTGGTACAACCACCATTACCCCATCAAAGTCGGCCAGAAATTTTGGAGTTATCTTCGATGACCAACTGACCTTCAGAGACCACATCGGTCATGCAGATTTGCACTTAACAACATCATGAAAATCCGGTCCTTTCTGACTGAGCATACAACACAACTTCTTTTCCAGGCCCTGGTCATTTCAAAGCTTGATTACTGCAATGCTCTTCTGGCTGGACTACCGTCATGTGCAATCAAACCTCTTCAAATGATCCAGAACGCTGCTGCACGTCTTGTCTTCAACAAGCCTAAGAGAGCCCACGTCACTACCCTCTTCATTTCTCTCCACTGGCTACCCCTTGCTGCACACATCAAGTTCAAGGCGCTAATGCTTGCTTACAGATCCACCACAGGCTCTGCACCCTCCTACCCCCACACACTGCTACAACGCTACAGCCTGCGATCACTAAAGGAACGAAAACTTGTGGTGCCGTCACAGAGAGGCACAAAATCACTCTCCAGAACATTCTCGTTCACTGCTCTCTGCTGGTGGAATGATCTCCCTACTTTCATCAGTAGCACAGAATCCCCGGCAGTATTCAAGAGACAGCTGAAAACTCATCTCTTCCGTAAACACTTAATCCCTTCATAAAAAAAAAAAATTCTATCCATTTCTTTTTCCCTTCCTACTCTAGCTTATGTTACAAAGCAATGCATTCAACTTGTATTGTGAGCACTTCCTGTGTCTATTTGCCATCGCTTGTTTGCATTCCTCACTTTTAAGTCGCTTTGGATAAAATGTAAATGTAAATTTGATTTTTTTTCATGTAAGATGTTAGAACTAATTTAGCAGTTCATTGAGTTGTAGAAACACTGGGATACGTCATTATGTAATTATACGATTTGATTTTGATTAAAAATATGCCACTTAAAAAAAAAATTACTATCCTTCCCTTTTCCCTTCCTACTCTAGCTTATGGTACTGAGCAATGTATGAAACTTGTATTGTGAGCACTTCCTGTGTCTATTTGCCTCTTCATGACGAATCGGTGTTTGTTTACTCACTTGTAAGTCGCTTTGGATAAAAACGTCTGCTAAATGATTAAATGTATGTAAATGTTTGTGTGGTCGTCCAGGGGTAGACATTTGAACTTTAAAATGAAGAGTGTCAAAGATTTTCTATACAGTCTTAAAATGAACTTTGATAGTGTTCAAGCCATTGAAAAAACGTCTCCTGAACCATGTATTTTTCCTCTTTCCCTGTCTGTAATGCAGGGAGTCTTGTGATTGGTTGTTAAGCCAGCCAATCAGAATTTAGCAGAATTTAATTTTGGCACATTGTAACGCTGGTTTGTGTTGAGCAGGCGAGCGGTCAGCACTAAGCGAGCATGCAGGGCAAGTATCAGGAGCACAAGCAACTGAAACCGTGCGAAAGAGAACGTCCGCACACATCCAAATAAACTTCTTTGAAATGCAAAACTGATTTTCGTTCCCTGAAAATATTTTCTTATTTGCGAGACAAAGATTTTCTCCTCAACTCAGTTCACGCACTTGCGCAAAATGCCCTTTTGCGCGCTCAAAATATGATCTTGCGAGCAAAAAAATTTGGCAGAGATCCAATTCCATAGGTTGTACGCCATTTCGTTTTTGCAAAGGGAACAAAGGTCCATTTTATTTGGCCTCTGTTTAAGTCAAGTCAAGTCAAGTCATCTTTATTTATATAGCGCTTTTTACAATGCAAATTGTGGCAAAGCAGCTTTACATTAATAAGAAAATGGTGTCATTGTGCAGCTTATTCTATATATTATTGATTCATTCCGTTGCAAATATCAGTAGTTATTAGTCTAGTTATTAATCATCCCGCTTAGCTCAGTTCGCATACAA
Organism: Opsariichthys bidens; assembly: GCA_037194245.1. Classification (NCBI taxonomy): domain Eukaryota; kingdom Metazoa; phylum Chordata; class Actinopteri; order Cypriniformes; family Xenocyprididae; genus Opsariichthys; species Opsariichthys bidens. The sequence goes on along the minus strand of CM074281.1, from coordinate 31,566,276 downwards.
CGGCGCCAATGCAGGCATATCAAAAACACTGCTGAATATCAAGCAAGTGTCCCCAACTTAAGCAAGCCAAAGGCAACAGCGGCAAGGAACCAAAACTCCAACAAATGGAGAAAAAAACCTCGGGAGAAACTAGGCTTAGTCAGGGGGCCAGTTCTCCTCTGGCCAACAGTGAACACTTGTCCGATACTCAGGCAGAGTTACAGGTCATTAAACCGATTTGGAATCACAACAGTCAAAATATTTAACCTAGTTCCATCTAGTTTAAAATCTTTTTGATCTCACCGGTATGGGACGGTTTGTTGGGATATGTGCCACTGGCTGATGAGTCGGTAAGGTAACAAAGGATAAGCTAGTTAACACAGTCTCCGCCGACACCACAGGGCCACATTGCTGCCGCACACAGGCACAGGTTCCCCGTCCGACCCGGACATGGCCCAGATCCAGCCAATCACGTTAATTGGTAAACCCCGGGATAAGCAGAGAGACAAAAAATTAGCGTAGACACCATTCTTCTTCTGATGTACCGAGTACATCTGGTGTTATAGGAAGTGTAACAATCCTTTAACGGATATGAAGACAAAAGTTTATAGTGCGTCATGTGTATGCCAGGTTAAATAGATGCGTTTTTAGTCTAGATTTAAACTGACAGAGTGTGTCTGCTTCCCGAACAATGCTAGGAAGATTGTTCCAGAGTTTAGGTGCCAAATAGGAAAAGGATCTACCGCCTGCGGTTGATTTTGATATTCTAGGTATTAACAACTGGCCAGAATTCTGAGATCGTAATAGACGCGAAGGACTACAATGCATTAAGAGCTCACTCAGGTACTGGGGAGTAGAGCGTTACAGTAATGTAGTCTCAAGGTCATAAACGCATGAACTAGCTGTTCCGCATTTGTCATTGAGAGCATATGTCGCAATTTAGATATATTTTTAAGATGGAAGAATGCGGTTTTACATATGCTAGAAATGTGGCTTTCAAATGAAAGATTGGTATCAAAGAGCACACCGAGGTTCCTAACTGACGAAGACGACTTAACAGAGCAGCCATCAAGTGTTAGACAGTATTCTAGGTTTTTATGTGCTGAAGTTTTTGGTCCAATAATTAGAATCTCTGTTTTTTCTGAATTTAGTAGTAGGAAATTACTAGTAATCCAATTTTTTATATCAGCTACGCATTCTGTTAATTTTGAGAATTGGTAGGTTTCGTCAGGGCGCGAGGAAATATAGAGCTGACTATCATCAGCGTAACAGTGAAAGCTAATGCCATGCTTCCTAATGACATCTCCCAAGGGTAACATGTACAGAGTGAAAAGCAACGGTCCTAGAACTGAGCCTTGTGGTACTCCATATTTAACTTGTGATCGAAATGACGTCTCTTCATTTACTACTACAAACTGATAACGGTCAGATAAGTATGATTTGAACCATGCCAATGCAATTCCACTAATTCCAGCATAATTTTCTAGTCTATTCAAAAGAATATTGTGGTCGATAGTGTCAAAAGCAGCACTGAGGTCTAGTAACACTAATAGAGAGATACAACCACGATCTAATGATAAGAGCAAATCATTCGTAACTCTAATGAGAGAGAGTCTCAGTACTATGGTACGGTCTAAATCCTGACTGGAAATCCTCACATATACCATTTCTTTCCAAGTAGGAACTAAGTTGAGATGATACTGCCTTTTCTAGTATTTTTGAAAGAAAAGGTAGATTGGAAATCGGTTTGTAATTGACTTATTCACCAGGATCAAGTTGTGGTTTTTTAATAAGAGGTTTGATAATAGCCTGCTTAAAATTTTTCGGTACGTAACCTAGTGATAAAGATGAATTAATGATCTTAAGAAGAGGATCTCTTTCAATAGCTTAGTCGGTATAGGGTTTAACATACATGTTGTTGATTTTGATGATTTAACAAGTTTAGACAATTCTTCCTTTCCTATAGCAGCGAATGAATGAATGGAATTTTTCCTCAGGGATACTACAATCCACTGTCTGATGTGATACTGTAGTAGACAGTTGCATGGCTATAATTTTCTCTCTAATCTTGCAAGTAAAGAAGTTCATAAAGTCATTACTGCTGTGCTGTTTGGAAACATCAGAAATTGAGGCTGTATTTCTCGTTAATTTAGCCACTGTATTAAATAAATACTTAGGGTTGTGTTTATTTTCTTCTAAAAGATTTGAAAAATAAGCAGATCTAGCGGTTTTTACGGCGTTTCTGTACTCCATCATTTTCTCTCTCCATGAAATCCGAAAAACTTCTAGTTTTGAATTCTTCCAGCTGCGCTCCATTTTTCTTGCTGCTGTCTTAAGGGCCCGAGTGTGCTCGTTATACCATGGCGTTGGACTAATATCCTTAATCTTTTTTAAGTGCAAAGGAGCGACAGAGTCTAGAGTGTTCGAAAAGAAAAGTTCTTCTAAGCTGTCTGGTTTGCTAAGTTGATGAAACTGATCAGGAAGATTATTTATAAAGCAATTTTTAGTGGTAGAAGTGATGGTTCTAACATATTTATGGCAGACAGGTGGTTTTGCAGCCTTGGTTAAATATAGCACGCATGAGACTAGATAATGATCTGAGACGTCATCGCTCTGCTGCAGAATTTCAATGGCATCAATATCGATTCCATGTGACAATATTAGATCTAGAGTATGATTACGACAATGAGTTGGTCCTGACACGTGTTGTCTAACTCCAATAGAGCTTAGAATATCTGTTAATGCCAATTCCAAAGCGTCTTTTTCATTATCTACATGTATATTAAAATCACCAACAATAAGGACTTTATCCACAGCCAGTACTAACTCCGATAGAAAATCAGCAAATTCTTTGATAAAATCTGTATGGTGCCCTGGTGGCCTGTATACAGTAGCCAACACAAATTTCAAATGAGATTTGTCACTTACATTATATAACGTTACATAGACCACCATCACTTCAAAAGAGATATATTTGAAAGACTTTTGAGTAATACTGAAGATATTACTATAGATTACAGCAACACCTCCCCCTTTACCTTTCTGACGAGGTTCGTGTCGATAATAGTAACCTTGAGGGCTAGACTCATTTAAAGTAATGTAATCGTCTGGTTTTAGCCAGGTTTCTGTCAAACACAGCACATCTAGATTATTTTCTGTGATAATATAATTTACAATAAGTGCTTTTGAAGAAAGGGATCGAATATTCATCAACCCAAGCTTTATCATTTTTTTATCTTTATAATCTCTGTTTACTACTTGTTGAACATCAATTAAATTATCCCCCGTAAATGGGTTCGGAAGTTTTCTGTATTTATTAGTTCGGGGTAGAGACACAGTCTCTATCTGATGATATCTAGGTGAAAGAGTCTCTATGTGTTGGGATTTATCTGAATTCTGTGACGTGAGACAGCTAGCAGACGGTCGGTTTAGCCAGTCTGTCTGCTTCCTGACCTGGGCCCCAGTTAGTCAAGGTTGAGCTCTAAGACTATGTGCCATATTACTAGAGAGAAGAGCGGCACCACCCCAGGAGGGATGAATACCATCTCTTTTCAACAGGTCAGGTCTACCCCAAAAACTTTTCCAATTGTCTATGAAACCTATATTATTCTGTGGACACCACTTAGACAGCCAGCCATTGAGTGATGATAGTCTGCTAATTATCTCATCACTCCTACGAGCAGGAAGGGGTCCAGAAAAAATTACAGTGTCTGACATCATACATGTGATTTCACACACCTAATGTTAATTTTGGTGATCTCCGACTGGCGAAGTTGAACATCATTAGCACCGACGTGAATAACAATCTTAGAGTATTTACGATTAGCATTAGCCAGCACTTTTAAATTTGCTTTGATGTCAGGCGCTCTGGCTCCCGGCAAACATGTGTAATAGAATCGCCAATAACTAGGGCACTTTCAACAAGATTCATCACTGCTCAGTGCGTCACTGAGTGGGGAGAACCTGTTTGATGTTCTAATCGGAACGGAAGAGTGGTGTTTTTTCCCACGACTAGGCCGCCTCACGGTCACAAAGTTGCCCTGCTGCACGGGCTCTACAGCCGGAACCGAACAATGTACGGAGTTCGCTAAGCTAGTCGCATCCAAAACAGTATCTGAAGCCCTTGCATTCTTACTATCCTCAATTAAAGCTTGCATGCGTGTCTCTAATTCTAAGATTTTCTCTGTCAGCCTGACTATTTCCCTACATTTATGACATGTGAATCCATCATCGCTGACAGAAAAAGCTAAACTATGCATGTGACAGGCAGTGCAAGTAACAATGAAAGGAGAAGATGACATAGCTTACCGTGTTTGTAGGCCGATCCGACTTACCAGATGTTTGATGAACTTGTAGAAAAAGGAGAGTGCGACAGAAATGACGGTGGGCACGGATAACACAAACTAGCGTAGTGCTAACGTGTTGTGATGGTGATTTAGATTAAAAGATTAAAAACTAGCGATGTCAGATTAATGTGATAGGCAATATAAGATATATATCAGATATATAGTGAAGATAAAGTAGACAGCAAACAATGACAATAGATTCAAATAAAGCTATATGGAGCAACAGACTCAAACAATTCAGCAGCGAGGCAGACAGGAGCAATCGATCATAAAGTATTCTCATACTTTTGATAATCGTGGTCTAGGTTTTTGTGATAGAATGGAACTTTCTCCGTTCCCAGGAGCAGAAGCCATCATTACACGAGATGAATGTAAACAGTGTGACGCGTCAACGCATTTCACACACGTCGACGTATTTCCGTAGTCGACTTAATCGATGACGTTGGCACGTCGTTGCAGCACTACTGTAGAGTAGCAGTGTATTTGGGCAGCTGCGCCAAGAACTTTGACAGAAGTGGCACAGTTGTTATTCACATAAATTCTGCATTTATCTGAGAGAAATGAAGATGATGAAATAACGGTGTATTGTGGAAGAATTCATTGAAATTCACAAAATATTTCTTGTGTAAATATCAATAACACTTACTTCATTTACTGTGAACAGTGCAGGCCACCTGCTTTGTAAATCAGAAACCATTGGCAAGTCCTCAACCAACTCTTGCCGCCTAGGAGAAGGTCAAATGAATGTTTTCCTTAACAACTGCCTCGTTATTTTTCTTTTTCACTTCAATTAAGAAAGCAATTCTTTCCCTTTCCATGTTTTCTGCTGTTTCTTCTTATGGAAGGCAAGGAAGGAAATTCACCACAGCTTTTTTGGCTTTTTGATGTTTGATGCTGCTTTACCCTGATCTTTGCACTTGTTCCTAAGAGAGTTCACGTCCTTCATGGCCAGTGCGAGTTCCTTTTTCCCTCAAGCAAGGGTGGGCATTTATCAAGGCTTCAGCTACCTGATCAAGCTGACTATCAGTAGGGTATGCTGCATACCTAAAGAGCTCCTCAGCCATGCCTTCAAGAATGTCAGATCTTAGTTTGGTGGGTGGAATAAGTAGCATGCCACTTTTGTTGAACTCTGTGTCAGCTCTCTGAAGCTGAATTTCAACAGAACATGAAAAACGAGGAACTACAAAAACCTGAGTCCAAGAGCTTGTTCTCGACTCCGGACACGTAACTAAGACAGTCTCAGCACTGCTGGAAAACGATTCATCAGACAAGTTGAGTTCCTGGACTGAGTCAATGGCACAAGGGGTAACATCTCTTGTGTCAAGAGAGTCAGAGCAACAGGTTGAGCTGGGTGAAGGAACAAGAATGCTGCATCAGGTACAGCCTCTAGCATGCAGGGGTTAAAGTCAGTTGACAGAAAAATCACTTTCAGAGTATCCCTACAATTTGACTGGTTGACATGAGATTCAATTATTCATTTCCAAAGTCCTTATCTTTGTACTAGAGCCTGAACTTTTGCTTCACCTCATTATTTCAAGGACAAGGTCATCCACAGACTCTGGAATTCCTGTCTTAAGGGCAAGCTTCCTTGGATCGTTATCCCCACCAAAAACAATCCTCGGAATGACCGGACTCGACATTTTCTTTTCTTTTCTTTTCTTTTCTTTTCTTTTCTTTTCTTTTCTTTTCTTTTCTTTTCTTTTCTTTTCTTTTCTAAAAGAGTGAATGAAGTGGAAAATGACATAAATCAGAAATACAATTTTTGTGCTGTAACTTATTTAAATAAAAACACTTCATAAAGATTTTACCTTAAATGAGAATGTGCCTCTCCAGGGTAACCATTTTCACTTAGGGTCACATGTTTTAATAACTCATACCTACTGGATACTTCTGTGTCACACACTTCACATTGCCACATTCCCAAAACTCACATATCTAAAAATCAAAAAATGAGTGCAAGAACATTAACAATTTTACAAAGTGATTAAACAAGTAAGCCACAACGTCAAACCTTACTGTAATTGTGTGATTGCCCCAAAGAGTTGTTGAAGCAGTGACTTAAAAGATATTGCTTCTATCCAGTGTGTGGATGGAATTTAACCAGCATTAGTTTAAATGTTCATATTTTTCCTTTTTGCCATTGATTACGATATGAAATTTTTTGACAGGAAGCAAAATAGAAAAGACCAGGCAGACAGGAAACAAACTGAGGTTTTTTTGGTTTCATAACAGCACCAGATGTCAGTACACTGTCCACTAGGCTATCAGCAAGTGTGAAATCCAGCTAGTTTGATAAATATTAGAAGCTCATTTTGTACAAAACATGAAAAGAATTGACCCTTCGCAAAACCCCATCCCTGTTGCAATGTCCGACAACCCATGCTCTTTACACCACACATCATGTTCTCCCGCAGTGAAAAATACATTGCGGAGCAAAGAGGACACTGACAATGTATGAAACAGTTTCATATTTAAAATACTGTAATTTTTTAAAGCAGTTTAAACACTAAATACCATACAGTGGCTCCTTAATGTGCCATGACAGATCCTTCAAATGGCTCGTAAACCGATCTTCTCTTCATACTAGTTCATTTATATCATCAAAAAAACATGAATATACATCAGAAGGAATGTTGTTTCAATGGCGGAAAAACGTGTACACACAATATTTCAAGTTAACTAACATTAATCTACTATAGGCTACTCCCTGACTGTTTGTCAGATAAGATGGCGGATTCAGCGTTATAATAGGTTAGATCGCCTGTCAATCAAACTGTTTACGAAGGGTCAATTGAAAAGAATGCATGTTCCACTTCCAAGATTTGAAACAAGATTTGTTTTAACAGGACATCCTTCAAACTTTTACTTGCCACTTTCAAATACCATCGAGCGTGTTGGTAATACAACACTTCAGCATAGTTGTAAATCATATTTATAGAAAATTAAAATGTAACGTTACATCAATATGGCTAATCTACTTACAAAAACAAAATAATATACACAAAAAGACGCACATAGTCGACCATGAAATGGTCTAAGATGCATATATTTGATAAGAGATTTAAACGATTTTAACGTTGTTGCATGTTCTGACGTATTTGCAAAGTGAATGTACATCGGGATTTACATGAATTGGCAAATAGACACAGGAAGTGTTCACAATACAGGTTTCATACATTGCTTAGTAACATAAGCTAGAGTAGGAAGGGAAAAAGGAAAGGATAGATTTTTTTTTTTTTTTGAAGGAATTTAATGTTCACGGAAAAGATGAGTTTTCAGCTGTCTCTTGTATATTGCCAGGGATTCTGTGTTCCTGATGAAAGTAGGGAGATCATACCACCAGCAGAGAGCAGTGAACGAGAATCTTCTGGAAAGTGACTTTGAGCCTCTCTGTGACGTTACCACAAGCCTTTGTTCCTTTAGTGATCGCAGGCTTGTGGTGCGGACGTAGCATTGTAGCAGTGTGTGGAGGTAGGAAGGTGCAGAGCCTGTGGTGGATCTGTAAGCAAGCATCAGCGCCTTGTACTTGATGCGAGCAGCAAGGGGTAGCCAGTGCAGAGAGATGAAGAGGGGCGTGACGTGGGCTCTCTTAGGCTCGTTGAAGACAAGACGTGCAGCAGCATTCTGGATCATTTGAAGAGGTGACACTGTTTAAAAAAAATCATACAAGCGTAATCTGCTTAAAAGCAAAAATTATGCACACTCAAACGATATAACATTAGCCTACATTTTAAAATGATCAAGTTAACTTTAGCAGGAAGGACAAAAATATCTAACGTTAGTTCTTTCGCCAAAAAGTGCAGTTATGGCAGTTACGGTAAATCAAGTTCAATCAAATCAAAAAAATTGTTTATGTTTAAGTCTACATCAATTATAAATGAAGAAAATATCTTACCTTGTATAATCTCATCTGTTCTTCATTAATCTTCCTTTGCTACCGTTGAGTCAACGTCGCACCCTAGTCGACTTGCCGCCATTAGTGTTCCCGTAATATGTGCATGCACAGCATCTGCATTCGTACCTACTCCAAAAAATTAGGTATAGTTTATTTAATTTGACCAGGTTGGTTACGGATCCATTACGTTCATGTTGAGAAAGCGCAATTCGGAATAATAATAGTTATTTTGTACTTTTTTAAATATACTTCATTTAAATTGTTTGTTTATTTCAATTACTGGCAAGAATATTTTTTTGTGAGTGCATGTTGACACACAGTTCTGCTGTAACCTTAGCAGCTTTGTCTAAGTGCGGCATACAGCATTTCTGGGCTCGCTGGCAGCTATAGTGATCCTATCTAATATTCATCACTGTTGCAAAACCTGGCCTTTGCTGTGTGAGAGGAAGTATTGATTCCACTGCTGAGCAGGCTGGCATTGAGGTGGCATTCTGAAATGAGCAAACAAAACTACTGGAACAGCACTAATTTTTCATTTTTATTTCATTTTTATTTTTTTCTCAGATGAGCCATCGTGATGTACAATCAAAAAGGGCAGACATTATGTCCCAACGACGAACCTGGGAAGCGTTCTGCAGGGCAGGAAAATAGCTTTTTGCCTTGTGGGAGAAGCCCTGGCCAGTCAAAGCAAGCAAGGCGACCAATAAACGGAAGTAAAGTTCAGGTGGCACTCCAGGGTACGTCTAGAGTTTCCACCACATTGTTTCCTGACTGAGACTGAAAGGCAAATCAGAGTTTAGGAACAGCTGTCAGCACTCTTCTATAGGAGAGGTGGACACTAAGCAGTTAAATATGTGTTTTTCCTGACAACTCATCTGCAAGAACGAAACAAGGTCCTCCCATTTATTTAATTTGGACCTTCCATTAGCACAAGAAACCAACCTGGCTCACTGGAGAAATACGAATAGTGACATTTCTGCTAAATATTGCATTGATTCTTACATTTTTCGCAAAACTTTCAAAATGAAATGCCCAGTGAGTGGTACTAAAAGCAGTTTTATCAAAAATCTGTAATGTCCAATGTTTTATTGCAGTTCAGAAATGAATAGTCCCATAAGTGGTTCTAGAAGGTTAATGCTCTATCGTGTTTGAAATTAGTATGCTACCTACACTAAACCCTACTCCAAAAATTGTTGATGCAAACTTCAGATAAAAATCCATTTGCTGTTCATATCATGCCATCAAGTCTTTGATCTCTTTTATCATGACTCGTGTTTCACAGGACTCGTACCCAAGAGCTTATATAATCTGCCCCTGTATCTGAGACTGTGTTGCAGGAACATGTTGACACAATACAGATTTATTGACTTTGCCTTGCATCTTCTTTCACAGTGAGTTAGGATTTTTGGAAATGCTTGTCTCCTTTAATAGTATACACTTTAAAACAACAATGTAATCTTGCAATTGTGTAAAACAAGCCACGTCACATCAAAGCTTCATTAAAGATTATTTTTAGACTGGCATATCTGTTTAATTAGGCTGCGATGGTGTTCAATAAAAATTATTGATGCATGTGATATGAACACTGACATTGATGGAGCCACTTTGCATCCGTGGCTGTAATTTTGAAAGGTCATGTTGCCTTGTCTGATCAATGGCTGAAGAGCCTGGCAGTCTAACCTTTATTACCTTATATTCTGGATCATCACTGCCTTCTTGTTTGATCCAAATCGAAGTATCTTAAGCAAAATTCTTATGGTGCCTACACATTAGAGTTTAAGCAGCATCAGAGAGTATAGCACATCCATTGATTTCAGTATGAATAGTATGTTGCAATGATAAACTGTACATGAATAATGTGAGAAGTGATTGTGGCACATTAAAGAGCCACTACACTGTATTTATCGTTTACAGTTTTTTACAATTGTTTACACACTAAAATAAAAATTTCCACACAATTTGCAAAATTCTACTCCAATGAGCAAAACACACAGAATTGCTGAACATTACACACAATGTCTGCTTCAGCCTTTTTGCAAAACATTACACACAGTGATTTTTAAAACTCTACACACATTTTCACACCTTAAGGACACAGATAAGGATTGTGAGGTTATTTCCTTTTCATTACAAAGCCCCGGATTGCCAATGACCACACATATGAATGAATTGGATAATCACATCCACCAGGTGTGGAAGCACACATGTGCTAATTTGAAAACACAGCACTCAGGTGTGCTATAAAAGACAGCAGGTGAGTTCACCTGTCTTCAAGAAAAATGGAAGGAACTTGAAGAAGAAGGAGAAGAATAAGAGTGAGAATGAGAATGAGAGGGAGCTCAAAGAGGAGATGAAGGAGGTAGAGGAAGAAGAGGAAGAAGAGAAGGAGGTAGAGGAGGAGGCCTAGGTAGATGAAGAGGGGCCAAATTTGACTCAAGAAATCCGTGCAACATTTATTGACCATGTTATCAACCATGGACTGACACTGATGGAAGCTGGATGAAGAGTTCAACCAAATCTCAGCAGAAATCCCAGAAAATCTGGGAACCTATAATGCAAATCTAATACTTATATTTCTTGACAGATTGCACAAGATTGTCACCGCATTAAACCAAGTGGACCAGATGCAGTACATTGTCGTTTGGGACAATGTCTCATTCCATCGGGCTGCTCTGGTCTAGAATTGGTTCCATGAGCACCCTGAATTTGAAGTCTTATACCATCTCCCATACTCCCCCTTCCTGAATCCAATAGAAGAGTTTTTTTCAGCATGGTGGTGGAAGGTATACAATCTGCGACCCTATGACTGCTTGCCCCTCATTCAGGCCATGGAGCTGGCCTGTGATCATATCGAAGCAGCTTTTGTGCAGGGGTGGATTCGTCACACAAGGCGATTCTTCCAACAGTGCCTTGCCAATGAAGACATAGCCTGTGATGTGAATGAAATCTTATGGCCTGATCCAGCCAGATGGAGAGATGATACATAGTTACAGTAGTTACAGTATTCTTGTTGCTTTTACAGTAGTTTTTTCTTCAGAGTCAAAGTGTATGTACTTCATGCAGTAATTTTTATTTGTCTACAGATTTTATTTGTTTCATTGATTTCATTGTTGGTTGATTACTGTAACTGATTGTGGTAAGAAATGCTGTAACTATTGAAATAAATACTTGAAATATTCATTCTGCAGCATCAGTTTTGTGCAGTGCTAGGTAAGTTTATAGAAGGCCTATTTGAACATTCTCCCTATATCTCAAACCAATCATGAAGAATGTTGTGGGTTTGTCACTATTTTTTTTTCATCTAAATTATCCCTAACATAACAATGTCTGGCCAAAAATAGCACATGCTATTTCCTAAAATCAGTTTTTTTACAAATGTGTTTTTTATTTATCACAGCAGTGTGAAACTGGCTGCAATAGTGTCTGATCATTGAGGACTGTGTTGGTTAAATAAAACTAATAGCATTTTCACAAACATATGTATATGTTTTGACTGAAGTGTGTCGTTTTGCAGACAATCTAGGAATTATGCAACTTGAAAGTGGTGTTTGGATAATTGTGATTATATTTTGAAAAAAAGAACCTGGTTTTCAAAATTGCGTGTTAACAATTGAAAAAAAAACTAAACAAATTTTTTTCATTAATTGTTTTTAAATCAAATTCTTTGCACTCTTTTGAGGGAATGCTGATAAGATACATTTAAATAATCGGTGATTATATGGTTTTCTGATTTCATTCACATTTAAGATGGGTTGAAATTAATACAACATTAAAGTAACACCTGCAGGAGAATTGTGTGTGTGTGTGTGTGTGTGTGTGTGTGTGTGTGAGAGAGAGAGAGAGTATATGTTAGTGTGTTTTAGAGGGACAGGAAGTCATTGCTGTTACCCTCCCAAAGCCTTGTGAGATGGCCAGGACTGGGGTGAGGAAACATTGCCAGGCCATCCCCTTTGAAAGGTCTTTAGTTAATAGGCTCATTACCTTTCAATCTAATCTTGCTCTCCCTCAGCAGGAGCTGAAAGAGTCTTGCTTGCATAAAGAATGCAGCCCCTGGACTGTTAGCAATGGTTCACTGATGGTGCGCAATTGATGTTTCTGTAAGTGAAAGTGAAAGTGAAAGTGAAAGTGAAAGTGGTGATATGGTCAGGTATGGTGACCCATACTTGAAATTTGTGCTCTGCATTTATCCCATCCAAGTGCACACACACAGCAGTGAGTAGTGAACACACATACACACACAGTGAACACACACCCGGAGCAGTGGGCAGCTATTGCTACAGCGCCCGGGGAGCATTTTTTAGGGTTAGGTGCCTTGCTCAAGGGCACCTTAGTCGTGGTATCGAAGGTGGAGAGAATGTTGTTTATTCACAATCCCCACCTTCAATTCCTGCCGGTGTGGGAATCGAACCCGCAACCTTCTGATTACAAGCCCAACTCCCTCACCATTAGGCCACGACTACCCTGTAAGCAAGAGCACAAACAAAGGCAGAGACTGCAGTGGTGCAGCGGGCCTCCTCCTGCTTAGGCCAATCCCAAGAAGCCACTGAAAGACCATTATCTCTTCATCTTCATGGCACAGACGGTGTCAAGCCCAGTTGATGAGATGCAAGTCTATCAGCATGCAGGACACAAGGGAAATTATACCACCCAGATGATGCTTGAAGACAAGGATCTGAAAATTGTGTGCGTGTATGTGTGTGTGTGTGTGTGTACAGAGGGGCTCCTCTAGCAAACACTATCAAAGGCTTATTTTTTATCCTAATGATCTCTGAGGAAAAGCTTCTTTACTAGCCAGATTGTTTGCTGTTATTTATGAAGGTGTACCTATTTTCTTTAATTTATCATTTTGTGCTTTTAAAGTTTGATTAGTCTTTGCTATGTGATTGTCTTGTTTTAATCAGTGCAAAACCATGTTGACCTTGTCTACAAGCAGATGAGTCAGTCATGAATAAATTTAGAGGCAGGCAAGCAGAAGGTGTGAAGAACATAATGTTTAAATGATGACCTACACAGAGATGAAACAGATCAATTTGTTCAAAAAATGTTGGTGTATAAGTGATCGAATATAATTGTCATGATTTCCCTGTGTCTATGTTCAAGGGCACTTATTTTGTTATTCTGTTGACTTGAAGTTTCTGGTTTCATTTTGTGTGTATTATTTATTGTTTCTTTTGCTGTCTTGTTAGTTTACATAGTTACCCTTGTTTGTATCAATGGTTACTCATCACATACCTGTTCCTCATCTCTAAGCAGAGATTCCCAGACTTCCCACTCCCCAGACACTTCCTCCAGCTCTTCCGGGGGGACACCGAGGCGTTCCCAGGCCAGCCGAGAGACATAATCTCTCCAGCGTGTCCTAGGTCTTCCCCGGGGCCTTCCTCAGCTGACTCCTCTCGATGTGAAGGAGCAACGGATCTACTTTGAGCTCCTCCCGAGTGACCGAGCTCCTCACCCTATCTCTAAGGGAGCGCCCTGCCACCCTGCGGAGAAAGCCCATTTCGGCCGCCTGTATCCGGGATCTTATTCTTTCTGGCATGACCCAAAGCTCATGACCATAGGTGAGAGTAGGAACGTAGATTGACCGGTCAATCGAGAGCTTCGCCTTGCAGCTCCGCTCCTTCTTCACCACGACAGACCGGTACATTGACCGCATTACTGCAGAAGCTGCACCGATCCATCTGTCAACCTCACGCTCCTTCCTTCCCTCACTCGTGAACAAAACCCCAAGATACTTGAACTCCTCCACTTGGAGCTCTCCACCAACCTGGCCCTTTTCCGACTGAGAACCATGGTCTCAGACTTTGAGGTGCTGATCCTCATCCCAGCCGCCTCACACTCGGCTGCAAACCATCCCAATGCACACTGGAGGTCCTGGCCCGATGGAGCCAACAGGACAACATCATCTGCAAAAAGCAGAGATGAGATCCTGTGGTCCCCAAACCAGACTCCCTCCGGCCCCTGACTGCGCCTAGAAATCCTGTCCATAAAGACTATGAACAGGACCGGTGATAAAGGGCAGCCCTGCCGGAGTCCAACATGCACTGGGAACAGGTCTGACTTACTGCCGGCAATGCGAACCAAGCTCCTACTCCGGTCATACAGGGACCGGACAGCCCTTAGCAAAGGGCCCCGGACCCCATACTCCCAGAGCACCCCCCACAGGGCGCCACGCAATGCTGCAGAGGCGTGTCAGCCAAGACAGCCCCACAACATCCAGAGACTTGAGGTACTCAGGGCGTACCTCATCCACCCCCGCTGCCTTGCCACAAAGGAGCTTTTCAACTACCTCAGTGACTTCAGCTTGGGTGATGGGTGAGTCCACCTCTGAGCCCTCGGCCTCTGCTTCCTCAATGGAAGACGTGTTGGTGGGATGGAGGAGATCCACAAAGTATTCCTTCCACCACCCAACGATGTCCCCAGTTGAAGTCAGCAGATTCCCACCCCCACTGTAAACAATGTTGGCAGGGCACTGCTTCCCCTTCCTGAGGCGCCGGATGGTTTGCCAGAATTTTTTCAGGGCCGACCGATAATCCTTCTCCATGGTCTCACCGAACTCCTCCCAAACCCGAGTTTTTGCCTCCACAACTACCCGGGCTGCAGTCCGCTTGGCCTGCTGGTACCCGTCAGCGACCTCAGGAGTCCCCCGAGCCAACCAGGCTCGTTTGGCCTCCTTCTTCAGCTTGACGGCATCCCTTACATCTGGTGTCCACCTCCGGGTTCAGGGGTTGCCGCCATGACAGGCACCGGAGACTTTACGGCCACAGCTCCAAGCAGCCGCGTCAACAATGGAGGTAGACAACATGGTCCACTCAGACTCAATGTCTCCAGCCTCCCTCGGTATCTGGTTGAAGCTCTGCTGGAGGTGCGAGTTGAAGATCTTTCTGACAGGGGACTCAGCCAAAAGTTCCCAGCAGACCCTCACAGTACGTTTGGGTCTGCCGAATCTGTCCAGCTTCCTCCCCTGCCATCTGATCCAACTCACCACCAGGTGGTGATCAGTTGACAGCTCTGCCCCTCTCTTCACCCGAGTGTCCAAGACATATGGCTGGAGGTCAGATGAAACATCTACAAAGTCGATCATCGACCTCTGCCCTAGGGTGTCCTGGTGCCACGTGTAATGGTGGACACCCTTATGCTTGAACATGTTGTTCGTTATGGACAAACTGTGACCAGCACAGAAATCCAATAACAGAACACCGCTCTGGTTCAGATCAGGGGGGCCGTTCCTCCCAATCACGACCCTCCAGGTATCACTGTTGCCGCTCACGTGAGCGTTGAAGTCCCCCAGTAGAACGACAGTCCCCATTCGGGGCGCTTTCCAGCACTGCTCCCAGAGACTCCAAGAAGGCCGGGTACTCTGCACTGTCATTCGGCCCATAAGCACAAACAACAGTGAGAGCCCTGTCCCCGACCCGAAGGCACATTGAAGCAACCCTCTCGTTCACCGGGGTAAACTCCAACACATGGCGGCTGAGCTGGGGGGCTATGAGAAAGCCCACACCAGCCCGCCGTCTTTCACCACAGGCAACTCCAGAGTAGCGGAGAGTCCAGTCTCTCTCAAGGAGTTGGGTTCCAGAGCCCAAGCTGTGCGTGGAGGTGAGCCCGACTATCTCTAGTCGGTATCTCTTGACCTCCCGCACAAGCTCAGGCTCCTTTCCCGCCAGCGAGATGACATTCCATGTCCCTAGAGCCAGATTCCGTGTCTGGGGATTGGGTTGCCGAGACCCTGCCTTTGGCTGCCACCCAATCCACAACACACCGGCCCCATATGGTTCCTCCCGCAGGTGGTGGGCCCACGGGAGGTCGGCCCCACGTCGCTCATTCGGGCTGAGCCCGGCCGGGCCCCAACCCCAGGCCTGGCTCCAGGGTGGGGTCCCGGTTGCGCCATAGAAGGCGACGTAACGGCCTTTGTTCTTGTTGAATCCATAAAAGGGGGTTTTGAACTGCTCTTTGTCTGGCCCATCACCTAGGACCTGTTTGCCTCCTGTTTGCCTTGGGAAACCCTATATAGCCCCCGACAACATAGCTCTTAGGATCAATACAAATTGCCTAGCCTTATTTTCATTTTCATCATTTAGCAGACACTTTTATCCAAAGCGACTTACAAGGGGAGCGATTAGGGGTTAGGTGCCTTGCTCAAGGGCATTTTTTAGTCATGGTATCGAAGGTGGAGAGAGTGCTGTTTATTCACAATCCCCACTTTCAATTCCTGCAGGCGTGGGAATCGAACCGGAAACCTTCTGATTACAAGCCCGACTCCCTCACCACTAGGCCACGACTACCTCTTTATTTTAAAGATTGCATTCATTAAAGAACTTGTTCTCATGGTTGTTAAATGACATTCAACACCAACCAATGGCGATAAATACCCTTAATAATTTTAGACAATCCTAAGAATGACCCTAAAACCACCCACTTTCTCATTGTCTTCCCACTGGATTCAGAAAGCAAGTGAACTAATTGTTGGGCTTGTTCAGACCACCCCCACATTGATAAAGCTGTGAGCCAGGCAGCCTGTGAATCCTGAGGGACCATTGGCCAATGGGCTGATGGATTGTTGAGCTTTCTCACCAGACATTTTTATTGGTGTGTCTTTTACTGAAAAGGACACAATCGTGCTCGAGCAGGGCTCTGACAGACATTGTCCACATTCAGACTGCATTGTGCTTGTTCGTGCGTAAACGTATCCAACACGACTCACTTTAAAAAGTCAACAAAGAATGCATTTCGCATCTGATGCATCTGACCTCAACTTGAAATGAATCAATGAACTGAAAACTGAAGTCATATTTCAGTATCATTCAGAAATCTAAATTAAAATTCTTAGGGGATTCATAACCATTAGAAAGAGAATACAGTGCAATTCAGATGAGCGCACTCGAGACTGCTGGTGTGGAAGGTGAACAGTAGACAGAGTCTGAGCTTGAATACCCACAACAGTGTAATCACTCTCTGAAACTAATTTGAATTTTACTGTAAATGTGATTAGCTCTTGAAGGGCCAGATCCAGCTGAATAACTGAATGAGATAATTAGCTTTGCACAATAGAGAAAATTAATTTTGTCTTTGATATTTCAGTGGTGCTGTGGATGTGCTAACCGAAAGAAGTAGCATCTTGAGCAGAATATTATATATTTATAGAGATCAACCATCTACACACAATGAAAGATTTTGATGTGAGCATGAGCATGTGCCAATGTGTTAAGTTTCTCAGGCGAGTAAAACAACGCTCTTGTCCTTGTGTTGATGTATTGTGGACATCTGTAAAGCCAAAGCATATATTGGTAGATCGTTTGCTGAGGTCAACACAATATGTCAAATGCCAAGTTGTTTAGGATCAGGAGCAGTTATTTTGCACCTTGTCTGTCTCTACATTGATAAGTGTTTTCATTAAAATTTCAGTATAAAAAGGGAAGAGATCAGAATGTGTAAAACTTCAAGCTCAAACAGTCCAGAAACAGTTATTCATTTGTCATATTTCAGGTTTCGCCAGCTGACATTTCAAAGAATATCAAGATGGTTGATCATAAAGCTTTACAATAAAAACTGACATATCTGATAGACAAGCTCTCCTTTGTAATATTGTAATTAGTAAGTACTTACATTTTATTAAAAAAAATGTCAATGTGATTAGATGTCCTTGCACTGTCCCGGCAAGCTGTGCATCCAAACTAAGTATTCATTCCCTGTTCTTTGTATTATAAAAGTTAATGAGGACTGTTCCACACTCAAAGCTGTTGTATAATTTCAAGTCTTGAATATAACACACTGGTCAACATTAGGGTGAGTTAATTATGACAGAATTTTAGTTTTTGAGTAAACTATCCTTTTTTAGTAACATGATTGACTGTTTAGTTTATGAATTAGATTGTCAGATTTTCTGTTATTTTCAAATATTATTTCTGCACTGAGCATTCCTTATTCTTTAGTTTAGAGGCATTTTAGGTGATATGTATCATTTCAGTATCTATTGGCATTTAAATTGGGCTTTTGGCTGAATGGAGGTAAATGAAATCTTAGCATCTGACATTTTGCAATTCAGTTGCACACCTCAGGGGAAATACCTCTGATACTGCTTTGTGTTGTACCTCCTCAGCAGGTATGAAATATTATTCAGATTTTGAATATTTTAGTGAGCTTCTTCACTAATGGGGAATTGTCAGTATAGTTCAAAATGGCTGTATTTGGATAAAACAATTCAGAACTTGGTGATACTTTATCATACTGACCACCTTGGTATATCATACAGGGGGTGGGGGATGTTAAGAATTGTGCTATAATAACACCTACAAATGCAATTCTTTGTATGCACCACATATAAACTTTTAAAGAGACATACATGTTTTGTGAAAGGTGTTTTATTTATGATGTTTTACGATTTACAAACGTGGCATGTACTCTTTCTCTGTTCTATCTGTTTTGGGGGATGGACATTGTTAAATTAAACCTTATTTATTACATTACTATTTGTTAATACCTTACTATAGGCTAGGTAAAAAGTTTTATTTCTTTATTACACTGTAAAAAATTGCTGTAAAAAAACAGCATAATTTCAATAATAACATGTAATTTGCCATAGAAACAATGCATTCTGGGTAATATTTGAAGTTTTCTAGAAAATAGCCTACAGCAACACACTGTGAATCAAAAGCGCTCAAAGTCGACACTCAGAGGCTGTGTTCCAAATTACATGGTATACCCTCATTCACTATTCCTTACAATAGTTTACAGTAGTTCCTTACAAACAACTTTGACAACAAGCCATTAAAAGAAAAAAAAATGTTTTGTTTTTGCTAATGTGGTGAGTTTTCAATATATAATAAGTAGGTTATAATAATATTTGGACATGAAATTCATCAGCCATCCCTAATAAAAATCAGAAAATAGCCAGCAACATCTAAGCGTGATAGTCTTAGCCTTTATTACTGGAACAATTGTGTCTGATATACTCACAGTCACAACTTGTAAAAATCTTTAAAGTTAAAAAGACAAGGGTCAAGAAACCAACTAAAGTAAACACTGACCTCCATCGTGGTAACGTCAAACGAAACAAAACAGCACCTGAAGCTCTGTTAATTTTCAATAAGAACTTCTGTATCTGACAGAAATAAAGTCAACCTATTTAGTAATAAGTGAAGCTAGTAATGCTATAATCCTCCTCTGCTGAGATCTTGAGATATTTAATGTCTTTTATCTTCAGCTGATTTCATCTAAGGCTGTGGCTGGAAGTCTGTTGAAGTTAGTGTTTTTCTGATTGTTTTTTTCTGTTCTTGTTGTTTCTTTTCCTTCAGTGATTCTGCTTTTTAACAGCAGGTGTTCATCACGAATTCTCAATTATCACTTAATTATATCATTAACTGTTGTCTCATTAACTTCAGTTACTGTCAGTTTGCATCAATCAATCAATTAATCAATCAATCAATCAATAAGCTCAAATGTTTTGGAAATCGCTAACCTTAACCGGCAAAGACCCACTTTAGTAACTTCCTAAAGTGTCACATTAAGTGGAAAAAGCAACTCTCACTCAGGGTCTCTCCGTGACATGAATCACTCTCCATCATTTTCACACTAAACAATCAAACAAACTGTCTGAAGTGAATTTTACATGCAGGCATTCATAGGAGGAGTTTTAAATGGCTAATTAATCAATCAGAGAACTTCAAATTTTCAGAGGTCTGACCTTATAGCTGTCTATGACCATGTATTGTATGTCAAAGCAATTTATTTTGGGATGGTGCCGTAGAGAATGCCCTTGATGAATGTCTATAAACTGTGCCTGCATCTGACATTGCTGTTATGTATTTATGTCTAAATGTAGTGAGGTGGAAAAACAGTTCTTCTATCATTTTACAAGCTGTGGATTACAGTTTGATAAAGTACTCTGCTTGGCACACTCTCTTCATCTTTCACAGCATCACGCAATCCATCTGTTCCTTCTGCGATTTGCTGGAGAACGAGGTGCTTGTTTAGTATCTCCTTATCTTCACTTAGGCGTATGTGGGGTGTGTTAAAACCAACAGTAATCATTGTGTAATCCAGTTTTTTAAAATCACAAACACTTTTCTTAATATATTAAATATTCATAGCTACATCCATGTTTACTCTCTCCTGGCAGCTTATTTTTCAAATAATGAAATGGTAACATGTGCTGTCATGTGCTCAAAAAAAAAATTAAAAATAATAATAATAAAATTGTAGGGGTGTGACGAGATCTCGCGAGACGAGATCTCGCGAGACTAAAACGTGACGAGATTTCTCGTCGAGTTGAAAAGTTGTCTCGTGGTGCTATCAGTGTGAGTGTGAAATTATTATTCAAGATGCCCCCGCCACTTTCAAATCGTTTGTGTGGAAACATTTTGGTTTTTGGCGCAAGAATAACACACAAGACACAAACAATGTGTAAACATTGTAAGAAAACTATGCCGTACACCTCGGCCAAGGTTGTACAGACTCTTAGGGGCCGTCCACATATCGCGCGTATTTTCATTCGCAAAATGGAAGCGACGTGGTCGCGACGCGCATATGGTACGGCGCGCTCGTTTTTTTCCTGGCACGCCTGTGCCGCGGCGAGATGAAAACATCTCAACATTTCAGAATGTCTTGTCACATGACAAGAACCAAGCGATGGTCGTGGAGAGCACAGTTCATGGTTGCATAGCAACGACAGACGCTACAGAAGCGCGAGCTCCCGAACGCTTGCAAAAGAAGGAGGAAGCGACGCGGCCACACTTTACACGCTTTATTAGGCGCGATATGTGAACGGCCCCTAAAGAGACAGAAAGCGTCGCTATTACTCCTAACGGTTGGACTTCTCGGTGTACGCAGAGCTATATAACAGTTACAGCCACACAATCAATAGTGACTGGGAAATGGTCAACTTTGTACTGCAGTTAAAGTGACACTTAAAGTGTAATTTGAATTTTTTATTTATATTGTTTATTTTATGTTCAATCTATAGAAAGAAGTTCAGTGAGATTTCTCATGTGACATTATACAGGGCAGAAAACAATTGGTTGATTTTGTAGCAACATTTAGCAGTGTTTGCATGTTGTTTTACTGCAAATAATTCATTAAAATAGAAGTAAAATGACATGCATTACAAGTTGATTTCCAAATGCACCAACACTTTTGCATTTTATGATTTTCAGTTGAATAAAAGACTATTTTCCCTTCATACGTTTCATTATTGAGGATTTCTTAAAAATACTGTAAAAATCTCGTCTCGTGAACCCAATCTCATGTCTCGTCTCGTGGGATAGTGGTCTCGTCACACCCCTATAAAATTGTATTCAGACCAAACTTGGTCCATGTCATCAAAAGCATGACCTGAGGTAGTCTCGCGTAGCCAGACCTTCACACTAACGGCAGAAGGTTTAAACTCTATTGCAGCTTTCATTGGCCAAGGACCGCTGCATTTCGGCACAGCACCACCTACTGGTCCAGAGATACAAAAATGACTATTTTTGCTTTTAACTTCTGAATGATTTGTCCAAAAACCATTAATGTGGTATTGTTAGATTCGGGGTCTCATGATATCCAGTTCTCCCATATTAGCGTTTTTGAATTTTGTGCTACAATGCTGTATTTTTTATTTCAGACCACCACCACCTTGTGGAGAAAAAAAAAAAACATTTTTATGCTTTTAACTTTGGATGTGTTTGAGTTAATAATATGTTTAATTTACATAGCGCCTTTCCCAGGCTCATTGACGCTTTACAAGGCACAATGATACAACAAATAATCAATACGAGGTAACCACAGTAGTAATTTCAGAACCATATAGTTTTTAACAATGCTAATACCCAAAAAAGCCGCCCAGGGGTCATTTTTTATGTTCTCATAAAAACGTTCACATATTAATGCCTCTCATTCCAAAACGAAATTCTATATTTTCACCATATGTGACACATCATCAATACCATGTTCTGAACGTACTCAAAAGGTTTTGAGACAACGTCTTCTTGTAGTTAAATGTTGTAATTTAACCTATTGTCATGACACTGGTCTTAATATATTTCTTTTTTTGGCCTCCTCCTACACCGTTAGTCTGATTTTCACCAAATTTGAGTCAGATCACCTTAAGACCATGCTGGCAAGAGTTATGGACTTCGTGTAGGTAGACAAAACTGTTTTCGTAAAGCGCAGCAACAGATTTGAAGTATAATGCCAAAATGAATCCGAAGCTGTATCTCTGCACAGCTTTGCCCTATTGACACCAAAAGTTTCACGTTATTTTGTCACCTTACTCTGACCACACCCCATCAGACTGTAATAAACCTTGCAGTCATATTTATTATGACTGTATTTATGATTTTTGAGCCAATTTGACTAAAATCATCTTAAAATGTTGGTACTTACTTGTGGTCTGACACTCACAGCCATTTAGCTTATCATGCTCATGGTTGGTCCCGTAATTGCTGCTTGCAGCTATATTTATTGCTGTGATCGGTGTGAAGAGTGATCTGTTGTGCCGATGTTGGAATGGCATGAGGTTGAGTCAATAATGACAACATGTGAAAAATGTGTGCACATTATATTGAAAGTGACCTTGTAGTGAATGTCAAATCTTAAAAGTTTATTTAAGAAACTGCTTTCATATAATTAAGCAAACTAAATGTGAGTACGTAGGCTACTTAAGCATACTTAAGGTGAGTACACTTTCATGACTGTTTCTTAACACACTTAAGTAATTTTTTTAAAAGTGCACTTTGTAAAAAGTTGTAGTTTAAAGTAGATTTTAAATCATTGTTTTAATGGTCATGCTTTAAAGAAGGGCAGTTATTTTTATGTGTTGACTAACATACTAATGCAAATGTAAAGTTGATTATAATTTTAACTGTAGTATGTTATTTTATATTACATTTAAAGTTTACATATTTTACTAAATTGCTACTTCATAGTTACAAACATGTAACTGCACTTACATGTACAATACACAATAAATACTTAAATACAGTTACATTCAGTTTGCACTTAAGTCTATTCCTGTACAGTATTCTATTTCCATAATTAGCACTCTCTTTTTTTAAAGTATGACACAGTGTGCTTTTTAATTTATTTACGTGCACTTTTCCTTTAAGGTATACCACATTTGTCCATTGTTATTGTGTATAGATTTTGTGTCTCAGTCCATTAGGAGCTAAACACATTATTCCTGATTGATTCAGCTTTCCATGATGAGTCATTGCTAGACAAACAGGGTACATGATTCTGAGGACGGTAATCCGAACATTAAAAGATAAATCAGCAGGGAAAAAAACAATATGGAGGTAGAAAGAACAAAAGAGATGTGTTGACGACATGAATTGCCTCAATCTCCAACAAAGTCCTCCAAATCTCCAGAGCCTGAGCTTGACGTTGTGAAGCAAAGCAGTAAATAAAAGACTCTTGTCGGAGTGATCCTCCCTTAATAAAGCCTAATAGAAAGGCTAGCGTGCGTTTATGCTGGGGTTTACTGTATGCCGTAAAATATTGAGCAGGGGGCTGTAAACGTAGAGTAATGAGATGGGTGAAAAATGGCTCTGCCTCATCTGGGCACCTCATCTCGTCTCTGACGCATCTGGATATGAAGGGGCTGAGCTCACTTTACACCTTGACGTCTAAGCTGATATTCAAAGACTAATACGGCAACTCAATTATCTGTCTGACCCCTCATTAGTTCCCCATGCCCTGCGTGGAGTTGCGGACACGGGTTTTAGCGGCATTATCCTCACACACCTGCTCTCTGAGGCGTTGCTGGAGCACCTCGGCCCCAGCACTTGAATTCTCTGTCGCCTTTCATTACTCACCCGTATTATATCCCAATCCCCACCCACAGTGGGTAACTGGCAAGCCTGATCACCGTGACGATTTGTTTTCACTGGCAGCTCAGGGTGGGGGCCACTGCTCTTTCTCCAGAGAGACTCAGATGAAGACATGAGATGGAACACATTTCCAACACACAGCTGTCAGGGCTATAGAGGGAAAGTAGAAAAATGGTGCCGCTTGGTTGTTTTTTTTGTTGCTGCTAAAGCCTTTATTTTCCTGGTATCCCTGAGTATAAATATTAATACATGCCTTTTGCTATTAAATCCACATGTTTTGGAGTCAGTGAGCTATTATTAAAAATTCTGAATAATTTGCAAAGTTTCACTCAGAATTGAGACTGATGGTACCAAACTTGAAGGAAAATAAATAATTTGTAATAATTCAGTTTCAGTGAAGCATATAGGATCCTGTGAAAGAGAAGGGTTGATGCTTGTTTTCCTGCAGTTCCCAACAGAGACCTGGGCAGCCTATGATGCAGGCTGCCCCAGTCTTTTCCCCAGGCAAGGGACTATGAAAGAAGATCACGCCAGGATGGCCACTTTGTCAGATACCTCAAAGGGAGTGTTTCAACTCCTCCATTTTAGCTTCTGTCCAGCAGGTTACAAGGCATGAGTTCAGGGGTAACTTCTTCGATTGGGATTGGAGTTGGTTACAAGGTCAGTGGTTCTCAATGTGTGGCTTGCACAACACAATCTCATTGCAATTCATTACTATCTTGTGTGATGAATTGATGGCTAATTCATTTGGACTCATTTGTACATTTTTGTATGATTAGATTATGCCTCCTGATTATGTTCTCCTCTTGTCCTGCCTCCTTGTTTGCTGTTTCCATGCCCCCTTGTTTAGTCCTGTCTAGTAATCGTTTCAATAATTGTGCTCACCTGATCCTCATGTTCTCTGGTCCATTTATATTGTGCTTCCCTTCCTCAGGTCCTTGCTGGTTCGTTGTATTCATTGTGTGTACAGTGTTCTTGCTATTTGTCAGTCCGTACTAGTGTTAGGTTCCTGCTTCTATTTTTCTCCTTTCGATATTGTCTAGCTTTCTTTGTTCCTGAGTTTTTACTCTAGTTATTCCAAGGCTTATTTTTGGTGTTTGCCTTTGTTTGATTTGACTACTAATTAATCATTTTCTTTTCTCTCTAGTTCTCTGTCATATTGTAGTATTGTTTTATTTCAGTTTATTTCCTTTTTTGATATATTCTAGTTTTCTTAGTTCCTGAGTTTCACTCTAGTCTTGTCTTTATTTTGCTGTAGTTATTCCAAGCCTTATTTTCGGTGTTAACTTTCATTTTTTATTTGATGGCTAATTAATCACTTTCTATTTTTTTCTCTAGTTCCTTGTCAGATTGCAGCATTGTTTTATTTCTTTTTGGGTTTTTTTTGTTTGTAATTTCTTTTGAGTTTTTTTTATCTTCGCTGCTTTAGTATTTAGTTTATTTTTTAGTGTTGTTTGAGTCATAGTTGTGAGTCTTGTTTTTGTTCTCTCTTGTTGTCTTGTCTGATTCTTGTCATGTGTATGTGTGTCTCATGTTGGTTCCTGCCCTGCCCTCAGTTTCCCTGGCCACTGTGTCCCACTGCCTGGCAACCAAGGCTGGAGCTACTGCTGGGAGGTTAAACATCAAGCCTTGGGTTCCTTGTGTTCCTGTCTGGTTCTTTCCACCATCGTCCCGCCTGGTGCTGCTTACCAAGCTGTCAAGTCTGTTGTCTCCTTCGACTGGTTTTAGTGGTCATCCCTCTGCCCTGCCATCTTCCCTGTCATAATGTCGTCTGCCCTGTCCTGCTGTTTGAACTTTCACATCTCACTTTACCTGTTGTCTCTAGTCTTCACTGTAAATAAACCCTTTGTCTGCTCATTTGCCTCTGGGTCCTCATTCAGTATCCCTGACATAAACGGCCTGGTTTTAAATTACTGTTTGGACCACTATCGATCCTAATGCTATACCCACTCTAGTGCTCTCTTGATGGCCTGCCAAAATGGCAGAGTTTAGATTGCGTGATGTAAACCTCCGGAGCTCTATTCCCCTGTTTTGACATGTGAGTCGGATTTGTTGAACTATCACTGCAAATCCTTACACACAAATCCCTTCATTTCTCATTGCCTACACCATGTTGTCATTTAGAAAGCACTAGAATTCAATATTGTTCACTCAAGTCAGCATAGCTTGAACTCAATTAGCACAAACTTACCCAGGTGGAAACACTAGGAGTCAAAATTCATCACACAACAATTAGAACCTTCAATAAAAGAGCTTGAGTCTGTTCATTCAGTTTTTGAACAATAGATCCATAGAGACGTGATTGAAAAGGTAGAGGACACCAGAGAGGAGGAGGATAAGGATGAAGATAAGCAGTAAGGACCAGAGGAAGAGGTTAAGAGAGAGGAGGAGGACGAGGAGTCGAGGGTAAGGATGAGGGCCAAGGAGACAAGGAGTCTCAGATGAAATTCGTGCAACTTCTTGACCATGGAGGCTGGGCAATGAGTTAAGCCAAAATTAAGTTGCTTCACAGTTGCTTCAATCGGAACCTCAGTATTTTTGAGTGCTGTACACTGTTACAACACATACATGTACTGTAGCTGTTGCACTATTCTACTGTAATGAAAAGAGATGCATCAAATTGCCTCACATACAGATAGAGTTTCTGGCTGCTTCCATTTTGTAAAAAGCATGTGTTACAGTTACAGTGATCAGTACTTCTATCTCTGTGGGACACCAAGGTAATGGAATGGAAGAAGCCTGACTAAACATTTCAGTTGATGGATCAGGCACACAAGAGGATTTTACCCCTGCTGCCTGCACACACACACACACACACACACAAAGGTTCTTCAGCGGCTCTTTGGGGTGGTTGAGGTGCTATGTAGCACTTAAAGTGGTTCCCTTGTAATTACGAGCCAATGAACCACTTTAAGTGCTATTTTTAGCACCTTTTTTGTTCAGGGTGTGACTAGGGCCAATATAGCCTGATGTTGACTGGATTCTCTGGCCTGTGCCAGACCAAAGACGGGATGCTGGGGCAGACTGTTTTCTGTTGTTGTTGTTTGGTGTATTGTATTGTACAGTACAGTAAGGAATAAAAAAAAACAATGTGCAAATGTATACACTTGTTGTCTTCATCGTGTGAAGAAATGTTTCATGAGGGGGAGAACCGCATGCAATATAACTTATTACTGGCTTTTGTTTTTGGTTTTTGTAGTATTGTTTTGAATTTATCTCACCAGTGTATAAGACTATGTTGTAGTATATGTGTTTTTGAGGGCTTGTGTGTCAACAAAGGTTCGTTTTTCAGCCAGATTGAATGGTTTTGAGTAGAAAGCTGAAAATAGGAAGTTTGGGGAATTTGGTGAGAAGTTATGGATTTGTGTTTACTATTTTGAGAATGCAAGGCATAGTTTCAAGAAATGTGTTTAAGCAATCGAGAAAAACTGTAATAAGTAGTAATTAGAAGTTTATTGAGGCAATAGCCGTAGTTAATAGTTAGTTAATTGTGAGTATTGGACCCTAATCTAAAGTGTGACCCTACATGGAAATAGAATGCAGTTTACCATATAATCATGTGCCAGCTTTCTTTATTTTTTATTGTAACATCCAGGGTTGTGTGTTTAATCAAACTACATGTTATGTTGCATAACTCGATCTTCCATTTAAAAAATAGACTTCTTTCTGGTAATGTACGCTGGGCGTTGCAAATCATTTAGTCAGTTAAAACCCTGTCCCTTTAGAAGATAGCATTCAAACCAAAAACCAGTGGATAGAACCTAGTCCCTGTCCGATATTTTTTTCTTTTTGATAGTCTGTTTCACTCGGATGCATGCCACAATACAGAAGAAAAGATCTGTCGCTAGAACTGTTACATCTTGACTTTATTGCCTGCAGAGAGCATCAAACCATTGAAATTAAAAAGACATTTAGAATGTGAATGTGAATTTTGCATATATATAACACCTTAGTATGTGGGACACATATTCACTATTAACTATGGCTTTTGCTACAATAAACTCCTAATTTACCGCTTATTAAAAGTTAGTAAGTTAGTTGTTGTAGTGGTTGGGTTCAGGTATTTGGTAGGATTAAGGGGTGGAGAATATGCAGAATAAGGCATGAATATGTGCTTTATTAGTGTCACAACTTAAAAAGTCCAAAGGTGAAGAAGAGTCAAAAGGTTCCGATATGAGGGTATTTAATAATGAAACAAACTCAGAAAATCCACAAGGCATAACAGAGGGTATGTAACACAAACAATAGCCACCAATGAATGGAGGAACCAAAGAAACATAAGTAGTGGTACAAAGAGACACAGCTGAACAAAGAGAACTAATCATATCAGTAGTCATGATAACTAATGAGTGGCAGGTAACTCAGACAAAGGGAACACATATGACTGAAAATAAACTTAAAGTCAATGAAATTGAATGTAAACAGAACCTTAGTAATAAAGTACAAATAAACAGCCAATTTAACGGATAATAAGTAACTAGTTAAAATAAATAATTGTTCCCTATACTGAAGTGTTTAAATACATATTATGTGCAGGCTTAAAATTTTCTTTTCCATTATTAACAGGCTTAAAATAATTTAAGGGCAATTTTGTTTACCATTTTATTTTGTTGATAGTGGGTTGCCATTTGATGTCCTAATGTATATAAAATATGGGTTTTAAAGCAAAATCAGTTAAGGCCTACTGTAAAAGTTTATTCTAGAGATTTATCCTATAGGTTTACATTTACTAGTTTATTTACTGGTTTATACTGTAGGTAAGACTAAACTAGCTTGGAGCTCTCTTGCAGCTAAGTTGAGTGATTTAATCAACAATGTCTGGTCTCCTTTATTACTCATGTGAGCACTTGTGAAGAGAGTGTCTCTGGAGTGTTGATTAAGGACGATGGGTGGTGGTCTGAGAGAGTGCCGGCACGCTCACTGAGAGGGAGAGTGAGAAAGTGTGTGTGTGTGTATGTTTATGATTTATGAGGACACTATTTTGTATAATGACATTGGTATGGCATTGGTATTATGACGTAAACCTTATTTATGAGGAAAATTCTAAAGTCCTCATATTTAAAATTGCTTTACTACTAAACAATGTTTTATTAAAAATGTAAAATTGCAGAATGTTTTCTGTGGGTAGGGGTATAGAATGTACAATTTGTACAGTATAAAAACCATTATAGAATAGCTATAGAATGTCCTCATTTTGATAGCAAAACAAACCTGTGTGTGTGTGTGTGTGTGTGTGTGCATGTGTGTGTGTGTGCGTGCGTGCGTGTGTGTGTGTGTGTGAAGGAAAGGGAGAGAGGTGATGAAGATGAAGGGATTGGCAGGGGAGAAGTGGGTGATTCTACAGCTCACAGGCTTGACGATTCCACGGACAAATACAATGCAAATAGGATTTTACACTATGTTGTCAGGCAGAGCTTGGAGCTCCAATCTGGCGAGACCACAGTGGGAACTGGAGGCTAACAATAGCAGACAGTGTTTCACACATAAAGAGCCGTATGTTCAGCCAAAGTGAGCGGGCAAGCAAGTTCATAGAAACTGTGTTGAACTTCTCTGTTGAATTTCGCCCAATAAAGTAAACCACTTTTCAGATGTTTCCACAAACTGAACTAAATGTTTGGGAAAAATGAGGTGCAACGAAACAATATGATGTTATGAGACGAAACAGTAATAGGCTGTGGTCCAAAACCTAGTGAAGTGTTTTGCTGTCTACAAAGACAACTTCTTAACTGAAAGAGAACTTAAAGTGACCGTCATACATTTAGTGTTCCTCACTTGAAGCACAAGGAAGAATTGTTTGCCATTGGCATGTTGCTAAGCTAATAATGAGATACTTCAATGCGCATAAAATGCTCGGCAAACAAAAATATTGGTAAAAGTACTTTTAAATACAATTTTTTTTTTTTTTTTTTTTTTTAGTGAATTATCAATTGAGTGTGTGTATAAATTATAAATTATACTGCTTTTTAATAAGTCAAAAAATTTTATAAATCTAATTTTTAATAATTCATAGACAAAGCAAGTAATCTTAACAACATAATCATTTTGGAATTTTTTTTTTTTTTTTTGGGATTCCCTTCTCTGTAAGAACTTACAAGAGTTCTGTTGTTTTGTTTTTTTTGTTTTTTTTTTTAACTATAGAAAACCGTGAGATACTGCCTCTGATTTCTGTCAGGAAATTAATTAAGGTCTACAAATGTCAGTCAAATCTTCTATTACAAGCCTATGTGCCCAAACAAATATTATGATTGGATTATATCATTGTTGCAGAGAAGCAATTTAAGTTGGCCTCATTATATGTGACTGTTTTGTATGATATAAACATTGTACACTACAGCTGGATTATTTATTATTAATCTGAAAGACAATATCTTTCCCACTTTAAAAAGAGTGTAGAAGTCAAAGCCCTACTAGAGAGGATTTTACTACCAACCGAAGCTATTGAGAAGTCTGGTGAGAAGTCTGGTGTTGCTGTTTGGTTATTGGTAAACCAATTTGAGACATCAGACTCTCTTGGGACCTACATACTTCATTCATAGGGGGAAAAAGTAAATTAACTGCTTTGATGTCCTCAGTGAGGATGATTAGTGTTGTTTTTGTTGTTCATGAAAATAAATCCCACACTCTCATCAACTATCATTATAAAGAAGTAACAATATAGTCATTTTCTGTAATAGAAGTACACCCATATTAAGATTAATGATTTGTTATTTGTCAGATTGTGGTTAACAGCCACCAATAGTACAAAACTGTCACACTATTAATAAAACCTTCTCCAGTAAATCTAAAATAAAGTTGTTGGCAAAAATTGGGATCTTTGTGACACTTTCTAATTCTTCTCTTATGTTAACAAAACAAACTTGTAAAAACCAGAAGAATCTTGTTGAATCCAAGCCACAGACATTTGACTGAGTTAATCACAAAGCCAGTCATCCATTAGTTACAGCTCTTGCTCAATAGAATGAAAGGCAACGGAACCCAGAATCACTTCTGCTGCTTGGGGCGACCCAAATTACAAACAGATTTATATCAGGAGACATGGTTGGTCGTACAGAAAAAGACCCTGGACTCTTGGTGTCGAGTTTTGGAGTCATAATAGACCATTAAATGGGGTTAAACACTGGCATGTGCGCTGCCTAAACAAACTGCCCAATATTTACAACTCCATGCAATTTGCATAATCAAGTGTCACTGGTGCTACACAGTACGTGTAAAATATTCAGAAAATAATCCAGTTGACATTTCTCCAATATTTAAATCCCACTGAAAACAAATCTCAAAAAATGTTTTACTACATCTCATCTGTTTCTCCTCAAAAGAACAGAGATCAAAAATGAGAGAAAATTGAGACTTTCAGTTTAAATGACTCCTTAAGAAAAAAGTTCAATGTCTCAAACAGTTCTCCCAGTCAAAACTCTCAGAACATGAACGTGTAATATAAAAGCGTTTATTATCAATTTTTTCCAAGACCAAATTATGTGGGATATTCTGTCCACAGTAGTGTTATACTTCTATACTCTTACATTATGACTGTTGTCTTATTTGTGTCTAACAAGTGTGAAACAACTTAAAAGTACATTTTCTTTTGTGTCTCTTTTTTTTGAGAACTCCTTTGTAAAGCCCTCAGTATACTCCATTTTTATGTGTATATTAGAATATGCGTACAGTCTACATACTTAAAATGTATTATCATCATAGTATGTGCGTACTGTAAGTGCACTGGCAATTTTTTTTAACCACACATACTCGGTATGGTGTTACAGATGAAACAGACCAACATCAAACTATTTTACTTTTAAGGCAGCAGATAATTAGTTCTTGTCAAAGCAAATTAGGCAGCCAAACAACTATTTCTCCAAAAACAAACAGAACTGCTGTGAATGACCCACAATCTATGTAAATCCTGCTCCATGAAACCATGAAATCTCTTTAGGAAACAGCAAGAGGAAAGACCCATAACTTGACCCTCTGTGTGACTGAGCATGATAGTCCAGGACAGCCCATCTACCCTCTCTTGGGACAGGTCCTCTTTTCAGTGTGAGGAAAGACAAGAGGGAAAAAACAAAGCTGCATGTGGTACAAACTGGACCCCAGAGAATCCCAAAACAATTTACATTTAACAAACACAAACAATGCCATTGTCTTGATATTGAGGTTTGTGAAGGTTGCAGCAGATGGGAGTGAGCTAGAGAAGGAGGGTGCTAAGTTTTGAGGTGCTTGCTCATTAGCTAAATTAAGATGGAGGTCTAGAGGTGGCAGTCCAGTAGTCAGATGGTGGGCGGCTTGTGTGTCCTCAAGCGCAATCATTAAAGAGACACGGCTGCTCTTGCCCTGCCCGTACTGGATCTCAACAGGCTGGGCCTCCCCAAAGCTCAGTCTCATTGATACCCTTGTGCTTTGTAGTACTTAAGAAAAAGAGCTGTAGAACACGTTCATTGAATTGTGAAAGTGTGGACAGCAGGACCTAACCCAGAGGATCAGCTATAACACCCCTTTCAATTGAACGTAACCTATGTCTCTGAGTTTTGTAACTATGGGGCATGAAATTGCTTTCACTTTTTCTTTGGTAATGTCACATTGAGAGGTTATGATCACTGCAATAGATTCTTGAAATTCCCTTGTCGGTTCCTAAAAATTCTCAAACATGATCTTTTGGAAATGTATTTAAATCTTTTTTATGTATTTTAAAAGCACTAGAGATTGAATTAACAGGCTCTTGTTGAGGTGCATTTGTGGTGACCTGTTTGGACTAGAGATGTATGGGCATCTGTCCAGTTCATAGTCACTGAGCCGTACCGTGCAGCTCAATAGAGACATGTCCAAACACAACTATCTTAGCCCTTGACTACCAAGCCTGTTGAACTCCTCACCCACCCCTTTAGAGAACATTCACTTCTTTCATTAGACAAATAATAGCATGCCTTGACCACCATTTTGTAGGTCAGCTAGCAGGGCTTTTGTGTGCATGCTAAATAACGAAGGGAACCACCTCTAATTAAAGCTGTGAGCATTGGACTAAACGCTTTCCTTTTTGAAGATGAAATGGCTGTATCCGGTGGGCTATATTAAGCTGTTACTGTGCATCTAAATTGGCCCCTATTTTTCAGAGCAGCTTTTGTAACTAGAGGCATTCAGTATCACAAGTAAAAAATCGAGTGAAATGAGATGTAAATCCGACAATTCGTTTGGCAATGTGTGTTGTAAGGTTTTAATTCTTCCAACTAAGACCAAACTGGTGCAACATTACTCTGATATACAGACAATGGCGGTAACAAAGTTGTTCATATAAGGCTATTGTCAGATGCTGGCAGGGAAGGAAATCAGCGAAAGTGCTGGAACAATGGGTGAAGGCTGCAGAATTTTGGTAAGACAGACAAAAAGAGACCTATGAGTTAGGAAAGGAGGGAAACCTAAGGTGCGAGAAAGAGAGAGTGAGAGCTAGAGAGAAGAGGGACCTTTGGAAAGGGGCTTGGTAAGTCCTTTAGCTCCATTGTACCCTTAAAACAATTCTTACTTAGAGCTTGGATTTGCATTTGTAATAGAGTTCAGGCCCCTGTTTGTGAAAGCCTTTGGTTGGGTCTGACCCTGTGGTTCAGCCTCACGTTGACACACTGTGTACTGCCCCAGCACCCATCCTGCCACAACCCACAGTGCTATCATGGGAAAATTCACCAACTTAAGGGAGCTTTTGGAAGACATGGGCTGGAATGAAAAGCTCAAGGCAGCCGCAGTGGTATTTAGTAGGGGAAATTACTTGGGTGTACAATGGAACCCACTGCTGTTAATTACTGCTAACAAGGCTCTCCAAAAAAAAAAAAAAAAAAAAAATAGTCTGACACATGGGCTTGTAGAGAGAAAGGAAATGGTTATGAGACATACAATTGAGCCTTAAACCTCTCAAAAGCCCTGTCCTGTTCAGCCTTTGGCCAAACTCTTCATCATTCTCGTTTTAGTCTCTGAAGAGTGCTTTTCCAAAGTCAGGAGAAACATCTTACTTGATTTGCTTCTGTGAACAAAAACATTTAATAGCTCTGGGTGGTATTTTGGGTGAAATGCTATCCAATTATCATGTTAGGCCATTCTGTTATTATTTCGCTTAGAATGAATCCAAAGGAAACATGAGCTAAGAATAAGTTATGCATTTCCCATATCATGGGATTCATGAAGTGGAAATCGGTTACACATGTAGTGGCTAAATTGTGTATCCCACTGCTGTTCTCACAATTAGATAGGATTTCAGCCTCTGGAGGAATGATCAGGCCATGCTCAAAATCTGTCAGGCGTTAAGTAAACAGAACTTACTGACTGCCTTGTAGATGTCATTCAAAAATTGACTGATACTATCCAGGGGAGGGGGAAACAAATGTTGGACTGGTTAGCATGATTCAGCTACTGGTAGATGTCCTAACCACATCATCTTGCTGCAAGATGATGTTTATGCATTTTATGGATCGTTGTCATTATGCTGTTTTGGCATTTACGGAGACTGTAAGACTTGAATTGGGCGTGTCTGATGAGGGAGACATACACTTTGGTGGAATTTTTCAAAAACAAATAAACAAAAACAGCAAATTGGTCAAACCTATTTTATTAAAATTTTAAGCAGTAAGGTAGAAGAAGATGAGTAGTGGTGTAGTGGTACTGTTAGCCTTCAACCCCTTTAGCTATGACTATGTACAACATACATTTGATAGCCTCAAGTGTCAATATTGATTTTATAGAATGGTTGTCATTTGATAAAATATTCCGATTCACACTAAGTGCAAATAGCCCACCTTGTTGGCAGAAGCTGTTTACCCTAACTCCACCCATCAATGTGTGGTTGGACTTGATAAATGTGTTGCACATACTTTCAATCCAATCGACCGGAGTTCGAATCTGCCTTTTGCCAAACTCACTGTTCTCCCTTTTCGGGTAGGTGTAGGAAGAGCTTTTTTGCCCTAACAAGGCAGCTTTTATTTAATAAATATAATCATTTACACTCAATATGTTATGGCTGCATACTGTTTTATAATGTACTAAAATACTAAGATTAGCATTTCACTATAAAAATGTGGCTATTTAGTATCAATAGAATCTATTGCTATTTACATATATGTATATGTATATATTGCTATATACAAACTGAGCTGAGCCGGACGATTACGTCACTGTTTTCTCCAGTGCTGATATACCTAAATTAAGTAGACTAATAACTACTGATATTTGCAACGGAATGAATGAATGATATATAGAATAAGCTGCACAATGACACCATTTTCTTATTAATGTAAAGCTGCTTTGCCACAATTTGCATTGTAAAAAGCGCTATATAAATAAAGATGACTTGACTTGACTTGACTATTTGCTCTTAATCTAAAATATAAAATAAGTGTGCTGTCAGGTTTCTGTTTGTTTTTCTGTTTGCCATCTGTCATGTGTGCTCCTTGTTTTGGTTTTCTGCCGCCACTTGTCTAATCGTCATTAGTTCATTTATGTCAGGTGTTTGTCATTAATTAGTCTTGTTTTCTCCCTGTGTTCCCGTTATATAAGCCCTGTGTTTCATTCAGTTGTTGTCTTGTGTTAATGTTGTTTCCTGGTGTCAGTAACTTTTCCCTTGTTTCTCCTCCTGAAGTCGTTAAAGTAATATGTTCAAGAGTTCCTTCTTTTTGCGCGTCTTCCTGGACACAAGTTCCATAACATGCGCACGCTTTCACAAAAACATTATTTGTCATTTTAAGCAATTTCTTAAATGTAATCTAGTGACATGCAATCTAAGGTTAGTTAGTCTCAAAGTGATTCATCAGCATTCAGGAATAGAACTATGTTTTATAATTTCTCTAGCAATTCAATGAATTCTAATAAATTATTTTTGACCCAAACGAAGCAAAATATTACACAGACATTAAGACACAGTTAAAAATTAAGAATTATTGTTTTAAAATTAATTACACAAGAATTGGGGGAATTAAGAGACAGCTACACAGCTGCCATTCTCCTGCAAACCCAACCATTTAAGTCTGGATATTTTCCAGGGAATCTTTTAATTACAGAGAGTGAATTGAACTGTGCTGTGTATGCAAGATAAATAACACGGAGCACTGGCAGTATATGAAACAATTAAACTAATCTATATATTTAATTAAAATAACACATCTGGGAATGATTGTTAGTAATAGACAAGTACCTCACAAATCGAAGTGTCTAACACAATCACTTCCAAAAGCTTGCTCATAAAGCATTCCGTTAGACAAATGGGACACTCTTGTGGGCCTGATTTAAACACATTACTTCACTAGGTGAAAGCACTTTTATTTAGAGCATTCACATGCAGGCCCTTTTTCATGAGTATTTATGAGTCTGGATGGACACTGCACTAAAACGTTCTCATGATTTAATACAAAAGTAAAACTCTTGTCGAATTAGTTTTTTTTTTGATCCTGCTCTTATTTATATTAGACTTTTAATATAAAGAAAGTCAATAAAGCAATGAAGCATTTTTAACCATTTTATTGACAGTTGATGAAGCATGATGTAGCTCTGGGCGTTTACAATATTAGCACTAATACTGATATTTAAATAATAATAATAATAATAATAACCAAATGTTCACCATTGTTACCTCAAATATTTGCTCTTGCTGAAACCTATTTCTGATGGGTAGCCCCTTCAGCTGCCTGAGTAGAAACAGACTGCATCACAGAGACAAGCTTAACAAAAGCATTATAAATATTAATAACATCTAATGCCGAACAGTTAATTTCTTCATTACATTCTTTATCATATTTTGGTAGACCCTTTGAGATTTTTTCATTTTAATCAGTTCCTTATGATAATTTCTCATAATTATTGTTTAATAATGGGTAAAATATTAAGCCAAATGGCTCCTCCCTTCACACAATTATATTTTAGCTACACTCCGCTACACTATAAAAAGACAAAACAAAAAGAAATATTAGATTTAAAAACTAAAAAAGTGGATTTACCTGTATTAACCTTATTGCAAATACTATCATTATTTAATTTGGTTAGTTATCTACGCTGTAAAAAATTGTGCTGTAAAATAACAGTAATCTACTGGCAGCATGGTTGCCATTGATGTACTGTTAATTTGCAGCCCTCTACCATAAATTTACAGCTCTTTTATTTTACTGTATGTTACCGTAATGCTACCATGGAAATCAACTTATTTAATTTGGGAAGCTGTTTTGCTACAAACAGTTTGTGTTCGCAGTTAAGAAACATTCCTTTTCAGTATCTCAAATGAAATAAATTCACAGTACTGATGCTGTGTAAATACTATTTTTTACTTAATGCATAATACCAAAATAATTAAAAACACGACTTCAAATCAAATCTTTGCAGCTTGTCTAAGCTAGCAATAGCACAAATACATGTGCTAAAGTACTTAATAAACAGCTTATCACTGCATTAACAACTACAATTACTGTCCTTAAATGAAGCGACATGCAGCATAACATCAGTGTTTCTCAGCTCATTATTGACTGAAGCACAGGCTCTACTCTCCAGCACAATGGTGACCCACAAAACTAATTAATTAAACTAACAGATCTCTCCTATATCATACTGTACAAAAACACAAAACACTTCAGTTCAGTATTTACTCTCCTTATCTGTTATTGACTGATAAGTAACTTTTTTCTCTTAACTTTCACTAATGTTTCAGTCAAATGAACTTGTTTTGTATAGTAAATCTGACTGTTACATTCAACAGAATATTACTGTTTTTCTTCCTTCATTTTATGGTAATTGTAAGCAAGGCTGGCAGTAAATTGCTGTTTTTAAACAGTTTGTTGCCGTAAATTAATTTACAGAATATTACTGTTTTTCCTTGATTTTACAGTAATCTACTGGGAGCTGTGGTTGCCATTAAATTGCTGTTTTTTTACAGTGCGTTACCGTAAATTAATTTACAGTTGATTACTGTTAAATTACGTTTCACTCTGGGTTTTTTCCATCTCACACCTTTAACCCTTTAAACCCCACAGCAAAATCTTCAGTTTTAAAAGATCATTTGATTGTGTCCACACTACAGAGTAACACTGAAGCAGTGCTGAAGTTAATGACACAACAGTTAATGAGATAATTAAGTGATAATTGAGAATTAGTGATGAACACCTGCTATTAACAAGTAGAATCACAGAAGGAAAATTAACAACAAGAACAGAAAAAAACAGCAGAAATAACCTCAACAGACTTCCACAGCCTTAGATGAAATCAGCTGATAAAAGATAAAAGACATTAAATATCTCAAGATCTCAGCAGAGGAGGATTAAACAATATAAACAGCATTACTAGCTTCACTTATTACTAAACAGGCTGACTTTATTTCTGTGCGATAACTACAGAAGTTCTTATTGAGAATTAACAGATGCTGTTTTGGTTCATTTGATGTTACCATGATGGAGGTCAGTGTTTGCTTTAGTTGGGTTCTTGACCCTTGTCTTTTTAACATTAGAGTTTCTTTGCAGGTTGTAACTGTGTATTTTCCACACAAATAAATTTCTGTCACCACTCTAGCATTACCACTTAAAATCATGCAATTCCGTTTATTAAGACTCATTTACAGATGTGTGAACTATGGCTTTGCTGAACTAAACAGAGAATTCAAGAATCAGCATATGAATCTCAATAATGGTGACAATCAACAAAAAATAAAAGCTCAACTCTGGACATCATGAAAGACATTACTAAAAGTCAGCTCAAAAGCAACAGCAAAAATCAAGG
This sequence comes from Opsariichthys bidens, assembly GCA_037194245.1. Taxonomy (NCBI): domain Eukaryota; kingdom Metazoa; phylum Chordata; class Actinopteri; order Cypriniformes; family Xenocyprididae; genus Opsariichthys; species Opsariichthys bidens. The sequence continues at coordinate 31,527,529 of CM074281.1, read as the reverse complement.
CAGTAAGAATTAGAGAAAATAACCAGACAATTCAGCAACATAATTTGTTCATGCCGCAATGCATGCTGGGAGTTTTGTACCCAGCATGCATTACAGCAAGAAGCTTTTGATTGTCACCATTGTTGAGATTCATATCCCAATTGTTGATGTCTGTGTGACTGAGTTAATCAGTAATTCAAGATGTAATCCACACAAGCTATTAACAAATGATTCATATTATTTGTCTTTCATAGTAATGATAAATTTCATGATCACAATAACACAATTAAAATGATAGAACTGAGAATGAGATTAACAAGTTTGGCTGAAAAATGCTAACTTCCACTATTAATAAACAACTGATCTCTTCTGGTTTCTCAACTATAACACATGTGCTTTAATAATAGCTGGCATAAGAAATAAATAGCTGGCAAAGTAAACTTGTCGTTTAGAAATCAAAGATCAAGATCCCAACTAAACCAACACTGATCTCTATCATGGTAACGTCAAACGACAATAAAACATCTGAACCTGTGTTAGTTTTCTATATGAACTTCTGTTCACATGACAGAAAAAAGTCAGTCTGTTTAGTAATAAGTGAATCAGGTAATGCTGTTTGTGGAGTTGATTAATCAGATCTTGAGAGATTTAATGGAGTTTATCTTCAGTTGATTCAATATTTTTTCTGTTCTTGTTTCTTCAGCACATAAAAACCTAGAATACTGTCTAACACTTGATGGCTGCTCTGTTAAGTCGTCTTCGTCAGTTAGGAACCTGGGTGTGCTCTTTGATACCAATCTTTCATTTGAAAGCCACATTTCTAGCATATGTAAAACTGCATTCTTCCATCTTAAAAATATATCTAAATTGCGACATATGCTCTCAATGACAAATGCGGAACAGCTAGTTCATGCGTTTATGACCTCAAGACTAGATTACTGTAATGCTCTACTGGGTGGTTGCCCTGCTTTCGTGATAAACACATTACAGCTGGTCCAAAACGCAGCAGCTAGAGTCCTTACTAGAACCAGGAAGTATGAACATATTAGCCCGGTTCTGTCAAAACTGCACTGGCTCCCTATTAAATATCGTATAGATTTTAAAATCTTGCTAATTACTTACAAAGCACTAAATGGCTTAGCTCCCCAGTACCTGAGTGAGCTCTTAATGCATTATAGTCCTTCGCGTCTATTACAATCTCAGAATTCTGGCCAGTTGTTAATACCTAGAATATCAAAATCAACCGCAGGTGGTAGATCCTTTTCCTATTTGGCACCTAAACTCTGGAACAATCTTCCTAGCATTGTTCGGGAAGCAGACACACTCTGTCAGTTTAAATCTAGACTAAAAACGCATCTATTTAACCTGGCATCTATTTAACCACATGACGCACAATAAACTTTTGTCTTCATATCCGTTAAAGGATTGTTAGGCTGCATAGATCAGGTCTGCCGGAACCGGGAACACTTCCTATAACACCAGATGTACTCGTTACATCTGAAGAAGAATGGCGTCTACGCTAATTTTTGTCTCTCTGCTTATCCCGAGGTTTACCAATTAACGTGATTGGCTGGATCCGGGCCATGTCAGGGTCAGACGGGGAACCTGTGCCTGTGTGCGGCAGCAATATGGCCCTGGGGTGTCGGCAGAGACTGTGTTAACTAGCTCATCCTTTGTGAAGACCTTACCGACTCATCAGCCAGTGGCACACATCCCAACAAACCGTCCCATACCGGCGTGATCAAAAAGATCTTAAACTAGATGGAACTAGATTAAATATTTTGACTGTTGCGATTCCAAATTGGTTTAATGACCTGTAACTCTGCCTGAGTATCGGACAAGTGTTCACTGTTGGCCAGAGGAGAACTGGCCCCCCGACTAAGCCTGGTTTCTCCCAAGGTTTTTTTCTCCATTTGTTGGAGTTTTGGTTCCTTGCCGCTGTTGCCTTTGGCTTGCTTAAGTTGGGGTGTTTTTGATATGCCTGCATTGGTGCCGTTGTATGCGAACTGAGCTGAGCCGGACGATTACGTCACTGTTTTCCGCAGTGCTGCTATACCTAAATTAACTAGACTTATAACTACTGATATTTGCAACGGAATGAATCAATAATATATAGAATAAGCTGGACAATGACACCATTTTCTTATTAATGTAAAGCTGCTTTGCCACAATTTGCATTGTAAAAAGCGCTATATAAATAAAGATGACTTGACTTGTCTTGACTTCTCTTTCCATCTGTGATTCTGCTTGTAAACAGCAGGTGTTCATCAGTGTCTGAATTCACTCTTTTTTTCATTCACTCTGTCAAGTGGACTATATTAGTGAACTAGTGTAAGGAATAGTGAATGAGGGTATAGCATGTCATTTTGAACACAGCCTCTGAGTCTTGACTTTGAGCGCTTTTAATTCACAGTGTGTTGCTGTAGGCTATTTTCTAGAAAACTTCAAATATTACCCAGAATGTGTTGTTTCTACAGCATTACACTGTTTTAATGTTTTTACAGTGTAGAGATATTACTGTGTTTGCTTTATTTTAAAACTTTTGCTGTAAAAAAAAATAGAAATAGTATTTTTTTTGTCTTTTTTATCAGGTATATATAATCTTCAAGGGTTGTAATTCTGTATATTTTATACGAATATTTTGTTTTTCAGTAAATTGATTTATTTTTTTTTTTTACAGATTATTACTGTGAAACGCGAAACATTTAATTAAATTTCAAAAATGGACATGAGGATAAACTCCAGCTCAAATGCTGTCTGTTCACTTCTGCAGAGAATTCTTTCTGATCTGCATGGCAGCAACATCAAAAGTGTGGAAACATGCACACAACTCACAGGAAACATTGCTGTGCACCCTGTAGGGGTCTTTTGTGTTGATCAAAGTTCAAGCAGTAACAGAACATTCTTATAATAAAATTACATTAACAGCAACAGCAGGCACACAATGACTTTTGTGAGGTGTACAGGAAGACACTTGTGCAGAGCATGCATGTAGCATGTAAATGATTCCCCATACAGCCCCAACGCTCTAACTGCAGTACATACGGAGGCCCAAGGTGAGTTGGTCTCCTTACTGCTAAGTATCTGAGGGCAGACAAGCCCCTCAAACTATTATTGTAATGGCCGACTCTGACTGCAGTTTCTCAGGGAACCGATGTCCACTGAATGAAAGAACAATTTGTGCCATCTGTGCAGAACTGGACATGTGGTTCCCATTCTCCGGGCCCTTTGAGCCAGTCAGAGACTGCATTAACATAAAAGAGAAGGTACGACTGTTCTCATACTTGGCCCCAAGCCTCTCAGGTTGACGGGAGAAGGCAGGCTTCTAAATGATCTAATTTATTATTATTTAAATCGTATTTACTTTCTTCAGAGTGCATCAGAATGAAGTGGTGCGCAGCAGCTCCTGGGTGTCTGGTAATCGCACAGAGGGTATTGTTAACCTCAGGTCTGAAGATTCCCTCCCCCGTTTTCCTAAACACACCCCCACAGAAGCATACCACAATGTGGCGACCTAATGGTCCAGTTCCTGACATAGACATCCATGTACGGGTACCGCAGGAAGTAGGTGAAATGGTTCTGGGCATATGCTGCAGGGCCCCTGAAATTTGTAAAACTAAAACTTAGTTAGGCACGATCACTTTTATCCTTTTCCTCACCGCAGACCTACTTTAACTCTTTACTGCATGCTCTCAGCATGAGATATTGATGAAAAAGAACATTTACTTTGGCTAAAGATCAAGTTCTGAATTAATGGATGTTGCAGAAGTTTATTAGTGAACATGTATGGGAACATTTACAATGATGTGTCTTCCAGCATGATGGGATAATGGGAAAACATTTAGAGCCAAGAGCCAAGTTAGCTTTATTCATAGTTTACAGGAATAGTTCTCTCTGAAATGAAAACCTTGTCATTATTTACTCAGCTTTATGCCATTTAAGCTCATATCCTGTTATTTTTGTCAGTCGAACACAAAAGGAGAAATTTACATGCTAAATTTCACAGATCAACAACAACAGTTCATTGACCACAACTGTCAAGCTCCAAAAAGGACACGTAGCCCATTTGACATGCACTATATATCCCAAGTTTACTGAAGCCAGAATTAGCTGAATGTTATACACGAGTTTGAATATAAAGCTATAAATTAGATTTTATTTGTGCTTTTTCACGTTTTTAGAGCTCGACAGATTTAGTCATCACAAACTACCATTGACAACACTTTACACTTTACACAAAACTCAAGACTGACAATGTAACACTTTATTTTACAATGTTACAACAATAAATAATGTGTAATTGCATGCAGCTAACTCTAAAACAAACCCTAGGGAAAATTGTTTTATGCAAGCAAGTAATTAATATTACTCAAAACTTAAATTACACTGTAACAAGGGCACCTTAAAATATTTTGCACCCCACTAAAAAAAATAGTTGTTTGATTTGGGGCAACATGATGCTGATTGATTGATTGATTGATTGATTGATTGATCTAAAACTAAAACCACACAAAATAAAACTGAAATAAAATTACAATATAGAAATCTTGAACTTTATTTCAGATAGTTGCAAAAGTTGCATTTCTCATTTTAATTGAGTTTAATTTCATGCAAAAAATGACTAATACTGAAAATAAACATTAAACTATATATAGGCATTTTTTAAAAAAATAAAAAAGGACTAAAAATGACAAAAACACAAAATTACAAAAACAAAATGATTAAAACTTTAAATAAAATTAAAATGAAAACAGAAAATATTAATACAAATATGATAGTATCTTGATGATACACTTATCTTGATTGACCACACACCTGTAGTCAATTCACAAGGACTATAAAACACTGATTCACAAACCTACTGATCGCTGAGGATTGTTTGTGTTTATCACTCCCTAGCTGATAGCAACTTTATGAAGCCTTTATCTTACAAGTATTCCTAGTCTTGTTTCATCTCTGTGTCTTGATCCCTGCCTGGTTTCTCGTGTTCGGTCTGTTCGCTGCCTGCCCTGGACTCTTACTTGCCTTGGACTACCCTTCTTCTCGCCCTGCTCGGATACTGTTTGCCCCTCGCCTGGACTCTAGCCTGGATATTGGGATTACCCCCTAGCCTTGCCCACTGGATTACATTCTCTGTGTGTTGACTCTTGCCTGTCCCTGGTATGCTCTGTGTCTGGTCCATATTATTCGTGTGTGCCTTTGTTTGAGAATAAAAGGCTTTGCAGATGGATCCACACGCTTTGTGTCTCAGTGATGTATGTATTTTATTGTACCTTTTAAGAGTTGCATTTTCTTTTCCTAAACAAAATCAGAAAAAGTAATTACACTTGCTTTTGAAAATTATCCAGTGCAACATTTGGACTTTTTATGTCTTTATTATGTAATTATAGTATGCACTTTTTACATTGTACTTACATTTTCTTTAAAAAGTAACACTTTATTTTACAGTGACGTTGTTACAAATGTTGCACGTAGTTACTGCATTAATAACAATTAATTATGAATAATTACATCCAATTAAACCTAAACCAAACCCTCATCCTAACCCAAACCCTATTGTAAGTATATGTAGTTAATTATTATGACCCAACACTTATTTAAGTGTATAAAATACATAAATACAAATGTAAATAAATATCTGAAATAAATACACTGTAACACACACACCTTAAAATAAAGTGTATCCAAAAAAAACGCCTTAACGCACCTTCAAACTTAACCATATCCCAAAACCTGTCCATTAATCTTTCCTGTATGCCAGCTCAATTGCAGCTAGTGTTTTGCAATACATCATGAACACAATAACACTGTATCTAACGTTTTTTGATGTAAGTACATAGTAGGCACCTAAAGTATGACCCAACATTTTTCCCTAATGTGGTGTTTTCTATGAGAGTTCTCAATAAGGTGTGTGTGAGGTCGCCAGTTGAAGGAGAACTTGAATGAGCGCAGGCTTCTCACTGTGCCAGTCAGTGCCCTCTCCTGGACAACCTGTTCCAAACGGGCAGGAGCGAGTCGGAACCCGAGCCGCACTTGAACGAACAGAGACCCAGCTGCTTTAGTGTAAATACCACTAACATGGACTGAAGGTTGCAAATTAAGTCACTTCTTTTCTTCCTTTATCAGTATTTATTGTCCACCTTCATGCTTAAAAACAACACTTCAAATGAAGTAACTTGAGAAGGCAGAAATGCTAAAGACATTTAAACGAGACAGCAACAATAATGCACAAAATGTATTCAAAATACACTCAGTTTAAAACCAAACCCTGCAAGTCGGACTACTGATAATGGTGGATATACCATTTAGACTTGACAAGAGAGAAAAAAAAAGAGAAGAAAAAAGGCTTTTACATAAATGTCAAAGATGAAGAACTTTGGTCAGAAGTCATTATCATATGCAGCAGTGATTTTCACCTTCACGGCTCTGCAGAGGAAGTTGGTGTTCAGTCAGATCACCTCTTTGGCGGAAGCACTTACGCTGTGTGCCTGCCAGCTAACAAGACAGTAGGAATAAATGAGCCTTTGTCAGAGAGTAATGAATAGAATTTTGTGCAGTTTGATTAAATCATAATGTGTTTCGTAATGAATCTTCTCCCCGATTCCATTATTCGGAGTGTTATCAGTGCTAAATATAGCTGTGTAATAGATTCATTTTTTCCCCTGCTTTACTGTGAAGGTGATTCTTTTATGCATGTGTCAGGTATATTTAACCACATAAGAAGGTCTACACACTGATTCGTAGCAGAACCGTCTGAGAAATGTCAGTTGCTTTGAAATATTTTCACACATGGAGTAAAAATCTATACAGAGGGAAATATAATCTGTTATCCTGTGGTAAAATGGTTCTCTTTTACAGTCGCCTTAAAAAATATTTTTAACAGCTTCACATATCCTTCTTATGTATTTCATTTTCATTCCTTTTCTCCCCCACTTTATTCATCTGGGAATTTGCCCAGAACCATTTACATTTTCCATCAAATGTTAAAATGCTCTATGATTCAGTATTTGGTCTGCTAATATTTACCATCATAATTGATATGATTTAAAAGGATTTTAAAATCACTGAAATATCTGAAATGCAAACTATATTTATTTATGTATCATTTTTTATGAATGAACTGCACACCTTAAGAACATACACCATTAAAGGGTTAGTTCACCCAAAAATGAAAATTCTGTCATTTACTCACCAGTGTGTTGTTCCAAACCTGTAAGACTTTCATTCATCTTCTTAGCACATATGAAGATAATAATAAATACTGAATCAAATCTGAGCAATTTTTGTCCCTCCATTAACAACTACACAACTACCACTTTGACACTTCAAAAAGTTCATAAAGGGATCTTAAATCTAATCCATATGAATTAAGTGGTTTAGTCCACATTTTCTGAAGAGATACAATAACTTTAAATGATGAACAGATTGAAGTTAGGTTTTCTGCACATATAAACATTGATCAGCAAATAAACAGAAGCTCATCCATACATTGACACATGAGAACAACCCTCATTGGTTCTTGCAGTAGTTCAAATGTGCTGCATAACACATGAGAATGAACTTCATTGGATCTCGCATGCTTGAGCTTCATATTTATGCGAATAAAAGCCTAAATTAGATCTGTTTATTATAGCGATTGTGCCTCTTCAGAAAATTTGGACTAAACAGCTCAATTCATATGGATTAGTTTTGGAAGCGTCTAAGTGGTAGTTGCCTAACTATCAATGGCAGGACAGAAATCGCTCAGATTTTATTAAAAAGATCTTAATTTGTGTTCCGAAGATGAACGAAAGTCTTATGGGTTTGGAACAGCATGAGGAGAATAAATGATGACAGAATTTTAATTTTTAGTTGAACTGTCCCTTTAACATAAATGGATTCACAACCAAACATTAACCCCAAGATGATGTGACAATGTCTTGATAGTGCCTAGATCCCTTAATGGGTTTATTTGAAAACCTATTAAGAGATAGAGCTGATTTACAGAGTTTTATTTCTAATATAGTGTGTCTGTGCTGCTGTGTTAGAAGTGATAGTGAGCAAGGATTTGGGTTTCAATATATAGACATGCAAGATTTTGGGTCAGAATATTACAAAAATACAACCCTTCTTTACTATTTTGTACTAAAGCTAACTTACTATTCCAGTACTCAGTTTGAAATTTGATGTGAATCCTGTATATGATTTTATTATTTGCTTTGGATAAAAGTGACTACAAAATGAATAAACGTAAATAATAAAAGTAAAAAAAATGCTTCATTTTCACAGAAGAGGGGTAAAAACCATTTAGATCACATGTTGTAATTAATTTGTAAGACATTTGAAGTTTCTGATATTTTTATATTACATTGTCACAGTTTCTAAACCAGAACCTCATCATTATTGGCTTGTTATCAGCAGCGCAGTGCTTGAGAAGTGACTGTCCGCTGGCCTTGATGTGGAGGGCCACTAGCCACTGATACCGTCAGGACGTTTGTAGTTTTCTCACGTCCCTCACTTTCACATTCCGAGAGGCTCTCTGGAGACTCTGATCTCCAACCACCCTCCCCACTCAACCCCCACTTTCCAGCCCACACCTGCTGTTTCCCCGGCAACAGAGCAGGTGCTCCCTTGGTGTGGCCGGGTCGTCTCCCTTGACAGCCGGCCCTCCCAATCCGTATCATCCTCAAAAACAACAACAGATTGGCCACACAGCCTCTGCACATCAGCAGAGCCAACCCAATGTCATATCATTTAAACAACTGGACAAAGTGAGAACCAATGTCACCTACATACATGTGCACAGCAGGAAACTTTTTATCTAACAGTTAATTATTCATTGACTTGACAGAGAGGTTCTCAAGGATGTTATTTAGGTGGAGTTTTACACACAACCTACATAAGACATATCCCATGATCAATATTCTGAGAACAGACTTTGTTTTCAAGGATAAGGTGTTTGGTTCTGGACTGCACACTTTTAAAAACAAAAGTTCTTTATTGGCATCTATGATTCCATGAAAAAACTTTAACATCCATGGAATTTTTCCATTGCACATTGGTTCTTTATGGTGGAAAAAGGTTCTTCAGATTATTTAAATCTACAGATGAAAAAAAAAAAAAAAAAAAAAAGGTTCTTTTAAGAACTGTTCCCTGAAAAGTTCTTTGGGGAATCAAAAATGGTTCTTATTTCTCTGCAAAAACCCCCTTTTGGAACCTTCCTTTCCATGTTTATTCTTGTTTTTCTGTTATGCTGAAAAATGATCCCGTTCTAACCTTGATCACATGCATAGAAAAAAATCACAAGGAGACCTGCTGTTAGTTCTGGAGGGTCACTCGTGGCTTGTGGAGGTGTAACGAGCAACAAAAGCAATTTAACATACAAAAGTGTTGTATAGAGATTACAAATACATAATTAAAGTCTTATAGGGTTTATTGGTCACTTTCAGATCCAGTGCAGTAAATAGCAAATGGATGAAAAATCAATTGTTTCTACATAACAGTGTAAGTGTAAGTAGAAATGCTCTGCTTAAGTCAAACAGCTTACTCAGTATGCATATTATTATCTATATTATTATCATCTATATAGACCATTAAACTCAATGAGCCTTACCTACACTCTCTGCATCCAAAAAAAGGAATAATACGTATGGATTAATATGACATTAATTAAGGGTTAGGGACAGAATGATTACTTTGCCACTGCTCTGAAATACAACAAAAGCAACATTTTAAAGCATCAGAGGTGTGCTTTCAATGCAATAGCTATTCTAAAAGGAAGGAATGTTGTTTCAAGCACAGAAAGACATGAGTACACACAATTTTTCAAGTTCAAGTTCACCAACTCCTCAAACTGCTTTGTCGGACAATATGGCGGATTCGAGGTTATGATTGGTTAGATCGCCTGTCAATCAAACTTTCGGCGAAGGGTCACTTATGCTACCCTCTAATGGATTGCTCATACACACATTTTGGAGCACAAAATGTAACTGAATGGAACAAAACATATGGATTTCAATATGTGGTTTTAAAAGTCAAACTCCTTTTAGATTCTAAAAATGTGTTTCTCATGATGTGAGATTACTAAAAAAGAGTGAGACATAGTCAACACACTTTAATGGCAATTTGTAACTAATTTGCGTTTTGGCGAATTGATGGTTGATTTGAAAGAATTCGTACATTTGTACATTTTTGTAGTTTCAGCTTATGCCCCACTGACATTTGGTGGTTAGGACCTTTGCACTTACTTTTCTCTATAAATTGTACATTTCAGTACAAATCACATAAGTCATTCGAAATCCCCACCTTAGTTGCGTTTTCTCATGAGATCTGGTTGGACATGGTATAAAAGCCAAATATGTTAAAGACACATTTGTACAGATAATTAATTAACTTTTGAAAGCAATTAATAATATTATTCAACAAGGAAAAATATACAAAAGTACCATAATATTATACAAATTAATACAAAATTGCCACCACGAGAGAGAGTTTGGACACAGCCTAAGACTTCGGTGTGGGACACACTAACATACTCCAATAATTAAAAAAAAAAAGCATACTGATCACAAGAACACATCCTGTGAGAATGATCCTTAAGATACTGTACCTAATGTTGGACAAGTTGTAGGACAGTATGTATCATTTGTGGAAAATCAATCCTATAATTCACTGCTTAGTGAAAAAAAAAAAAAAAAAAATCACGCATGCTACATATCATGTGACCCAAAATGTGAAGTGCAATATATTTTTATGTTTATTAGAGTATCACATTATTAGCTTTGCTACATTCTAAAGTCGAACACTTTTGAACTCAATTGTAAGATGAATCTACTGAATTCTGTGGCTCTGTGTTGCTTCTTATGTGAAGTGTTTCATATTGACACATCATGACAGTTAGCATGCTAGCAAGTAGAAAGTAAATGCTTAAGAACAGTAGGCCGGCAGTAGTCAGCAATGCAGCTCACTGGCTTTTGGAACAGAGCCTTTGTTTCAGAGTCCCTGTCTCTCTCAATACTGAAGAATGCAAATGGAGCCAGTGTTTTTCACTGAGGTGAGTGTGGGTCAGCAAGATCAAGACCAGCTGGATGCACACAGGGAAGATTTGTGCATGAACCTTAAGGGGCATCCTACTGCAAGGTCATCTTGAGGTTATTACCCTAATATAGGATAGAGTCCCACCAGCAGCATGGTTTTTTTTTTACTAGGCCAAATGAGATCAGGGGACCTGGGGCCATCATCTGGCCCCACTGTTGTGATAGGCAGCATGTTTGTTTCCTCAGGAGCATGGAGGCTTTTCTCTGGGGGGCTCCTATCTCAGTATGACTGCGACTGGGGTCAGGCCCTGTGATAAGGGCATTTCTTTCCCTCCTCAGGGGTCAGAGGAAGTCTGGAGATGGAGATTGTCATGTGCAGGTGCCTGTTCATGGTCACCCCAAATGTTCATCATTTGCTGTTTGCTATTTGCCTTCAGCAATTGAAGTCTGCAATTGATAAGTGAGTTTGTCCAGTCTTAGGTTTAGACAATAACATTTGCATAATACATTCTGGCAGTAATCCAAATATATAGGGTTAATGACAAAAGGCTTACTGTTTTGTCTAAATCTATTAAATCATTCGGCTTACTTTAAGATGACTGAATACACATCAAACATCCCTTTTGTCATTAACCAGTTAGCTTTTTGCATTGGAATATAATTTTGATTTTTGCCGTCACTTCTTGACTGTATTGCAGTCGGCTGAATGGTACTTTAAATAATTATGTAGAGCTACACTTTGGCTCTCATTTCTTCAGTACTTTCTGTGGCTGAATTATTCATTGATCCTAGTTCAATACTCCTGCTATATTCTAAGATGTAGTTACCATAATGTTGTGTAGTGTGGTGTTTCTACACAGACTGAGTTCCTGCCCTCTATAAAGATTTTCCCCAGTATTTTTGCTTCTTCGGAAACTGCACTTTATTTCGGCACTTTTATTTATTTTATTTTATTTTTTTCACTGAAGTTATTTTCAGCAGTGAAAGCATAGATCGTTTCGGTAGGGCAAACAGATGTACAAAGTGTCTGACAGGAAGTATTCCCCTCCCCTCAGGACTTAATTAATAGAAAGTGTTGGTGCTGGTGAGGTGTTAGAGAGAAAGAGATAAACAGAGAAACAGCGAGCGATAGAGGGAAAGGCGAGGTGAGGAGAGGCACAGCGCTGACAGACAGGAGAGTGAATTAGTGAGTAAAGTGAAAAATATGCAGAGTGATGGAGGAGAAAGTGTGTGTAAATAAGAGGTGAGAGGACATCGGATGAAGAGAATGATGAACTAAACTAGTAAAAGAGGGGAGAAGAGGATGAGATGAGATAGGGTGTGGTGGCTGACAAGACTGACCTGTGTCCATTGGCACAGAAGAAATTCCCAAAATTTACTGCTCAAAATGTCAGATATTATTATTTGGGGGAATGACTGTAAAATGTATATCTTCAATGTGGTCTATGATTGATTTTAGTACATGACTTAATATATCCCGATTACAGCTAAATGCTGGCTTTATTTATAAATACTCAGATTATGCTCAGACACAAGGTGTCTTTTTAATACACTTTTGTCAACCCAACCACTGCTTAGCCACAATGAATGTGAACTGTTTAAAAATCTGCATTAAATAAAATAATAAGTAACTATATGGTGGGAATCATTCACCCAAAAATGAGTTATTTACTCACCATTTACTCAGTCATGTACTGCTGAAAAAGGACAATTCTTTAAAAATTAAACTCAAAAACCCATATGATCCGGTCTTGAGTTCAACTCACAACTCAGATCAGTGAACAAATGAATGGCCTGTAGGATTACAAATGTAATGCTCTTGATCATGAAGATCATCTTCATTGCGTTTTTTTTTTTTATTCTGTCCCCACGTGAATTTTTGCTTTACCTTCACTAGAGCTGTGATGCCCGTTTCATTTCTGTTTCTCATGCCAGTCAATAACAAATCACATCTATAAAGGTCATGGAGAGACTCAAATAATCCTTGTGGACCATTGAACTCTGACCCCTGAATTAAATGATCAGTTTTAAACTGGAATGAATATGACAGTAGGGTTAAACACAGCTGGTGTTGGTAATTCTTTGTGACAAGTGCCATGACCCTAACTGACATATATTTAATGGTTGTCTGTTCTCATCCCTGCTCTTAAATTTCAGCCCCTTTCTTTGTTTCTAACATTAAAAGCCTTCAAAAATCTGACCGTTTTAGATTAGCTATCAACTAGCAGGACATATAGTCACAATTGTCAGAGGGATGTCAATTTAACATGTTAATTTAGTATAATATTTTAATGTAGTTAAAATTAAATGATTAAAAGAAATTGACAGTAATCGTATCCTATAACCAATATTTAAAATTCTGTAAAACAGGATTTTCCAATCATTTGCGTAATTTGCTTCTTAAATATGTGCTGTAAGACAGCAAGAGATGAACACACAACCCTGCTTGCGTCCATAGACCAACAATTAAAAAATAATGTGGTTGAAACACAATACATCATGTGCAAATTCACACCAAGGACAACAAATATATCTATAAAGTTTTAATAATTATTCTAATTCTATAAGATTAGGAAAATCCACACAAACCGTAATGATACAGACACAGAGGAACAATGTAACAATGCATGCCCCCCCCCCCCAGCTGATGAATAGAGAGCCAGTCAGAATGCATCTGACTTAATCGCACCTAACATTAAAGTTTTTAATATATTTTAATATTGTAATACTTTCACACTGCATCTCCAAAATAATGTAGAAACATACAGTATGTTTTGAATATTTTTAATGTAATCTTTTTATTAAGCACTTTTTAACTTAAAACTATCTTCACATAAACCTTTTGTAATAAATGGTACACTGTGCCTTTAATATATCTGTAACGCCCGGGTTCAGGAACAGGCACGAAGACAAGATTATATTTTACAAGGTTTTATTAACAGTGAAGACAGGCAGGAATACAGATAAAGATCACCAGGACGTAACTTTAACGACGAACAAGGACTGGACTGAAACAGAGGGCAGATTTACAGAGGAATACGAGCGGGGCCAGGTGACAGACATGATAGATAACGAGATGCGGCTGGAGACAAATTAACTAATAATGAGACCGGAATCAAAACAAAGAGCACATGACTAAATGACAGGACAAAAACAAAGAACATGTGACAAATGACAGGACAGGGGAACAGAATAAACAGCCAAACTAGACACGATTATGACAGTACTTGACAGTGGGCACCCTGGAGGCTGTGGTCAGGAACAGACAGGTCAGGTGGCCTCCAGGGTGTCTCCTGGACCTCGGGGCGCCATGGTGGGTCTGGGAGTTCCGGCGGCCATGGAGGAGTCCAGGGCAGAGTCACAGCTGAGGCTGTGAGGTCAGGCGGCCATGGAGGAGTCCAAGGCAGAGTCACAGCTGAGGCTGTGAGGTCCGGCGGCCATGGAGGAGTACAGGGCAGAGTCACAGGGAGTTCCGGCGGCCATGGTGGAGTCCAGGACGTGGCCTCCATCCCTCTGGCCGCCCCCCCCCAAAATCTTCAGGGGAGGAATCCCCCATTTCTGCGTGCTGGGCGGCCAAAGGATAGTCACTGGCTCCGGTGGTGGAAGGTCTGGGATCGCTGGCTCTGGGAGGTCTGGGAGCGCTGGCTCTGGGAGGTCTGGGAGCGCTGGCTCTGGGAGGTCTGGGAGCGCTGGCTCTGGGAGGTCTGGGAGCGCTGGCTCTGGGAGGTCTGGGAGCGCTGGCTCTAGGAGGTCTGGGAGTGCTGGATCTAGGAGGTCTGGCTCTAGGAGGTCTGGGAGCGCTGGGCATGCTGACTCGGGCGCTGGAGGGTCTAGGAGCTCTGGAAAGTCTGGGAGCTCTGGAAACTCTGGGAGCTCTGGAAACTCTGGGAGCTCTGGAAACTCTGGGAGCTCTGGAAAGTCTGGGAGCTCTGGCAGCTCAGGAAGGTCTGGGAGCTCAGGAAGGTCTGGGAGCTCAGGAAGGTCTGGGAGCTCAGGAAGGTCTGGGAGGTTTGGGAGCGCTGGCTCTGGGAGGTCTGGGAGCTCTGGGTGCGCTGGCTCGGGCGCCGGAGGATCTGGGCACGCTGGCTCGGGTGCCGGAGGGTCTGGGAGCTCAGGTAGGTCTGGGAGTTCTGGAAGGTCTGGGAGCTCTGGAAGGTCTGGGAGCTCTAGAAGGTCTGGGAGCTCTAGAAGGTCTGGGAGCTCTGGAAAGTCTGGGAGCTCTGGAAAGTCTGGGAGCTCTGGAAAGTCTGGGAGCTCTGGAAAGTCTGGGAGCTCTGGAAAGTCTGGGAGCTCTGGAAAGTCTGGGAGCTCTGGCTGCTCAGGAAGGTCTGGGAGCTCAGGAAGCTCTGGAGGGTCAGGGAGCTCAGGCAGCTCTGCCACGAGCACAGGAGACGGCTCAGGGGCGAAGAGTACTGGAGACGGCTCAGGGATAGGGAGCACTGGAGACGGCTCAGAGATAGGGAGCACTGGAGACGGCTCAGGGATAGGGAGCACTGGAGACGGCTCAGGGATAGGGAGCACTGGAGACGGCTCAGGGATAGGGAGCACTGGAGACGGCGCAGGGATAGCGAGCACTGGAGACGGCTCAGGGATAGCGAGCACTGGAGACGGCTCTGGGGTTGCGAGCACTGGAGATGGCTCAGGGATAGCGAGCACTGGAGACGGCTCAGGGATAGCGAGCACTGGAGACGGCTCAGGGATAGCGAGCACTGGAGACGGCTCAGGGATAGCGAGCACTGGAGACGGCTCAGGGATAGCGAGCACTGGAGACGGCTCAGGGGTTGCGAGCACTGGATCAAAGCTGGCCGGCGGAGCCATTGTGGCCGGTAGTGGGCGTGGTCTGAGCCTGTCGTGCTGTGACTCAGGACGAGCTGTGGTGGCAGGCTGCGTCAACGGATTATCAGCGGTGGAATGCTGTGGCACAGGATAGGGACCGAGGAGTTTCGGAAGCTCCTCATCCTCTTCTGGGAACGGGTAAGGCGGCCAGACAGGAATTACACCGCTGAAGAGGCATGCGGGGGGAGTCGGAGAAAGATGGGCTGGTGGAGCGGGTGTTTTGGATGGGACTGGACAGGAAACACACTCTTCAACCTCGAACCCGGATCCATTCAATTCTAGGACTACATTAATGAGATCTACTAGATTGAAGGTACTCATGGGTTCGCGAGGGCGAATGGTGCTCCCCTCCAGCCCCAACCAAAACACTGCTACAAGTGAAGCATCCGGCCAGCCCACCAGATGAGAGAGCTCAACAAACTCCCCCACATACCTCTCCAGCGGGCGTCCCCGCTGCCGGATGCTCCACAGATGATTCATCGCCTCGGCGGAATTCATTGTCGTTGAGTTGTTGTTGTTGTTGGGTTCATCGCTCTGTAACGCCGGGTTCAGGAACAGGCACAAAGACAAGATTATATTTTACAAGGTTTAATTAACAGTGAAGACAGGCAGGAATACAGATAAAGATCACCAGGACGTAACTTTAACGACGAACAAGGACTGGACTGAAACAGAGGGCAGATATACAGAGGAATACGAGCGGGGCCAGGTGACAAACATGACAGATAACGAGACGCGGCTGGAGACAAATGAACTAATAATGAGACAGGAATCAAAACAAAGAGCACATGACTAAATGACAGGACAAAAACAAAGAACATGTGACAAATTACAGGACAGGGGAACAGAATAAACAGCCAAACTAGACACGATTATGACAATATCAGGACCCAATGCTAAGGGCTTTTTCTGCTGGTGGGCCGGTTCTGATTTTTACCCTGCTAAAATGCACACAAAAAGTTATTGTTTTCATTGTTTTTGACCCATCTAACCTTGTAAACAGTGCTTTAAGATTTTAAGACTAACAGGTAAATACATAGAAAATGAATAATTTTTTGAACAATTTCTGTCTTGACTGAATAAATTATGTATTGAATATTGATTAATCATCATGAAAACTACAAAAGTTTTTCAGTCAAGAGTGAATGATTTTCGCTTTGTCTTAAATTCTTTGATTAACATTGATGATAGCAGTAGGTTTATTTGGGTTCTGTTACTTTAAGACACACATAACGTGGATCTGACACACATCAAATTTCCTCACTCTTTATGTTCAACAGTTTTTAACTGATTTAAGACTGCTTATGGGGATACTAACAATAATGGGCATTTCAACATTTATTTATTTATTTATTTATTTTGTCCGTTAAAGCATGAAAGAGAACTGAATGCAGTGTCATCTGCCGGAAGCTAGTTATTTGAGTTTTTTTCTTACACAAATGCATTGTTTCACTTCAGAAGGCCTTGTAACCCCCCGGAGCCATGTGGATATCTTTTATGATGGATAGTTGCACTTTTTTGGGCTTTAAAATCTCATCCTCTGTTCACTGCCATTATAAGCTGGGAAGAGCCAGGACATTAAGTAATATAACTCCAATTGTATTCGTCTGAAAGGAGAAAGTCATATACACCTAGGAAGGCTTGAGGTTGAGTAAATGATGGGGTAAATTTTATTTTTGGAAGGCCAAGAAAACTTTCAAAATCTGATGAGAAGTTTCTCAGAGTTTCATTTTTGAGAAAATGGAAGAACTCCAGGAGGTCATCTTTCTGGTCCTTGAATATGATTGGCCGAGAGGTCTTCCCATCCATGCTATATTGTACCAGTATCGCCATGGTAACCGTTTCAACGTTTGAATCACTCAGCTGTCAGCATTCTTAAAGCGAGTGTCATGGCGTATGAGCAAACTCACCAGATTTTTTTAGATACTACTGCTATTTGTAACATAATTTTGTTTTAAGAGTTTAAGGTGAAAATACAGTGGTGTGAAAAAGTGTTAGTTTGTTAAACTTGAATGTTTCAGATCATCAAATAAATTTAAATATTAGTTAAAGATAACACAAGTAAACACAAAATGCAGTTTTTAAATGAATGTTGTTATTATTAAGGCAAAATTAAATCCAAACCTACATGGCCCTGTGTGAAAAAAGTGTTTGCCCCACCAGTTAAAAAATAACTTAACTGTGGTTTATCAAGCCTAGTTCAATTTCTCTAGCCACACCCAGGCCTGATTACTGCCACACCTGTTCTCAATCAAGAAATCACTTAAATAGGACCTGCCTGACAAAGTGAAGTAAACCAAAAGATCTTCGAAAGTTAGACATCATGCCGAGATCCAAAGAAATTCAGGAACAAATGAGAAAGAAAGTAATTGAGATCTATCAGTCTGGAAAAGGTTATAAAGTCATTTCTAAAGCTTTGGGACTCCAGCGAACCACAGTGAGAGCAATTATCCATAAATGGCGAAATCATGGAATAGTGGTGAACCTTTCCAAGAGTGGTCGGCAGTCCAAAATTACCCCAAGAGCGCAGCGACGACTCAACTTAGAGGTTACAAAAGACCCCACAACAACATCCAAAGAACTGCAGGCCTCACTTGCCTTATTTATGGTCAAGTGTTCATGACCAAAAAATCATGAACAAGAATGTCCGGCCATCTGTTTATGACCTCAAGCTGAAGCGAACTTGGGTTCTGCAGCAGGACAATGATCCAAAACACGCCAGCAAGTCCACCTCAGAATGGCAAAAAAAAAAAAAAAAAATGAAGACTTTGGAGTGGCCTAGTCAAAGTCCTGACCTGAATCCTATTGAGATGCTATGGCATGACCTTAAAAAGGCAGTTCATGCTCAAAGCCTCCGATGTGGCTAAATTACAACAATTCTGCAAAGATGAGTGGGCCAAAATTCCTCCACAGCGCTGTAAAAGCCTCATTATAAGTTATCGCAAACGCTTGATTGCACTTGTAGTGATTAGGTTTAGGGGGCAATCACTTTTTCATACAGGGCCATGTAGGTTTGGATTTTGTTTTCCCTTAATAGTAACAACCTTCATTTAAAAACTGCATTTTGTTTACTTGTGTTATCTTTGACTTATTAAATTTGTCTGATCTGAAACATTTAAGTCTGACAAATATGCAAAAAAAATTTAAAAAATCAGGAAGGGGGCAAACACTTTTCACTACACTGTATATTTGTTTAGATCGCAGATATGTGATTTATATGTAAACATAGCGCCTATTTGAAAACTTGTTTAGATGCTTTCAGAGAAAAAAATGAGGTATAATTCATTTTGGGTATATCAGACGGGCAATCTTTCATCTTATTAATCTATTACTTGTCCCAGAGCTAATAGATTTGGATTAACAGCTATATTAAGTTTCATAACTTCATATTTACATTGAAATTCAATTCCAATCCCGCTTTTGTACTTTTGACTGAACGGTTTGCTTGTGTTCATTTCCAATTTTACTTCTTATGCTGTTATAATGGCTATTGTTGTTAATTTAAATATTATTGTTCAATCAATAATATTTTATATAAATAACATGCCGTATTTTTTGGTAACGTTATTGAGAAAGAGTCCATTAGTGATTTCGACTTCAGTAAAACTTACATTAATACATAAAATTGCAATATACAGTTGTGTTCAAAATTATTCAACCCCCAATGCTGTAAATGGTTTTAGAGAATTTAGAGTACATTTGTAATTGAATTCAGAATGAAATCCTACAAGGACTTCTTAAAGAAGCATATGCAACTAAAATGACATCAATTGGTTTTGTAATACAGTAGTAAATGTTTCTTTTGTGAATTCTTCATTGACACAATTATTCAACCCCTTAAAGACTACCACTCTGAAGAACAGAGGTCCATTGAAGTGTTTTCAATCAGGTATTGAAAGCACCTGTGGATGTCAGGGAGCAGCAATAAAGCCTAATAAGCACCAATTAGGCAGCTTTAAAATGACTGTGATACTCAGCTCCTTCTAGACATTTACTGGTGTGGTTACAAACATGGTGAAGTCAAGAGAATGGTCCAGGAAGACAAGAGAAGAGGTGATTACTCTTCACAGGAAGGGCAATGGCTATAAGAAGATTGCAAAGATGTTAAACATACCAAGAGACACCATAGGAAGCATCATTCGCAAATTCAAGGCAAAGGGCACTGTTGAAACGCTACCTGGTCGTGGCAGAAAGAAGATGCTGACTTCGACTGCTGTGCGCTACCTGAAGCGTAGAGTGGAGAAAAGTCCCCGTGTGACTGCTGAGGAACTGAGAAAAGATTTGTCAGATGTAGGTACTGAAGTTTCTGCTCAGACAATACGGCGCACCCTGCGTAATGAAGGCCTCCATGCCAGAACTCCCAGGCGCACCCCCTTGCTGTCTCCAAAGAATAAGAAGAGTCGACTGCAGTATGCCAAAAGTCATGTGGACAAACCACAGAAGTTTTGGGATAGTGTTCTGTGGACTGATGAAACAAAATTAGAACTGTTTGGGCCCATGGATCAACGCTATGTTTGGAGGAGGAAGAACAAGGCCTATGAAGAAAAGAACACCTTGCCTACTGTGAAGCATGGCGGGGGGTCAATCATGCTTTGGGGCTGTTTTGCTTCTGCAGGTACTGGGAAGCTTCAGCGTGTGCAAGGTACCATGAATTCTCTTCAGTACCAGGAGATATTGGAGGACAATGTGATGCAGTCCGTCACAAACCTGAGGCTTGGGAGACGTTGGACCTTTCAACAGGACAATGATCCCAAGCATACCTCCAAGTCCACTAGAGCATGGTTGCAGATTAAAGGCTGGAACATTTTGAAATGGCCATCGCAGTCACCAGACTTAAATCCGATTGAGAACCTCTGGTGGGACTTAAAGAAAGCAGTTGCAGTGCGCAAGCCTAAGAATGTGACTGAACTGGAGGCTTTTGCCCATGATGAATGGGCGAAGATACCCGTAGCTCGCTGCAAGACACTTGTGTCAAGCTATGCTTCACGTTTAAAAGCTGTTATAACTGTAAAAGGATGTTGTACTAAGTATTAAGATTGAATGTCACTTGGGGGTTGAATAAAACTGATAATGATGTGAGCAGAGAAAAGACATTTGTGGTTATTTCATTATAAATGTTATGTTATATTTGTCTGACCTACACGTGCCTCCTTGATTTAATTGTAAGCAGGATGACTGAATGATCAAAATCAATGTCAAACCGGCCAAAACAATCAATTTCAGTGGGGGTTGAATAATTTTGAACACAACTGTACATTTCTACTCAAAAGGTGTCCACGTACAGCTGAGTTGTTAAAACAGTAAAAATAAAACTATGTAGCCTAACTGTAAATATAACTGATATTAGGCCAAAATAAAAGCATGGAAAGTATTTAGGCACATCTGTTTCGATATGCCTCAAACATTGCAGAAGAGCATGAAAGAATATTAAACAATTGAAGTATAATGGTTTCTATGCCACCAAATGGCATTCTTCAAACAGGCATTAACTTTGTGGGACATGAACACATCCATAAGTTAGATCCTTCCTTTTTAAAAGAAGAATAACAAGGAAAAACATGTAATTGAATAATTGCAAATAAAATAATTGAGTCACACAAACCTTGCACCTGTTTATCAGGTGGATTGACTATTGTACATTATTAATCTGTGAGAGAGGATTTGATTGACAGAGTGAGAGTGGATTTGATTGAGTGTGATTCATTAATATTTGTGAATGTGTGTGCGTGTTTATGAGTGAAAAGTTTATTGTTTGTTTGCATGTGCATGGTTGTGCTTGCAAGTTTGAGTGTTTTGTTTTGTTTGT
Organism: Opsariichthys bidens; assembly: GCA_037194245.1. Lineage (NCBI taxonomy): Eukaryota > Metazoa > Chordata > Actinopteri > Cypriniformes > Xenocyprididae > Opsariichthys > Opsariichthys bidens. The sequence goes on along the minus strand of CM074281.1, from coordinate 31,505,893 downwards.
GTATGCATGGTTGGGTTCGCAAGTCTGTACGATTTTTTTTCCGTGTGTATGTGTATACAGTATATTTATGTGCATTATGGACATTTTTGGCATTATTGTGTGTAATTGTTCATTCAACCATGACATAGAACTGGATACTGGGGCGCATCTGTGCGTCGTGTGTGTGTGTGACATTCACAGACAACACGTTCTTTTTCTCTTTTGGCGTGCTTAAATGGTTTAAAAACATTTGCATGGATAGTGAGATTATATTGTAATGGAATGACAGAGGAATGGGTGACAGAAAAAAACGTATGTTGCGTTAATTGCGTTAAATATTTTTTTAACGCGTTAAATTGGGAAAAAAAAATAGAACGTTGACAGCACTGATTTTAACCAATTTTTCTGCTTAATAAACACAAAACCAATTCAAAGTCAACTCTTAACATGCCCAAAACGTTAAGTCTATCACAACTAGTATAACCTTTGACAAGCCAAGAAAACAGCGGGTCTGACTTCGTCACTGACAATTTTTTTGCGGGATTTGACTTGTCAAATGAAATTCGAAATGGTGGTGGTTGTATCACATATCTTTGGCCTTGCATACTGCTGTTCTTCTTTTCTTAGCACCGTCTTGCGCATAATCCTAGTAACGTTACTCAAACTTAATTATTCTTGGCGTAATAATTAAACTTAATTATTCTTGCCTGCTGCATCCCGTGGTCAAGTCTCAAGTCCTAATATTTGCAACTTAAGTCTGACTCCACCTCTGCAGATTGCATCATGTAAAGCAATTGTTATGCAACAGGGTGAAGAAAATGCAAATGACATGAAGGTTCTACATCAGCATGCCCGAATTTCAAAAACCGTGCATATTTCTGCTCTCATATTAGTTCAGCAGGATAACCTTAAAGTCCTTGTGGATTGTAGCACAAGTCGCAGTCTCCACAAACAATAGTCCAATCTGCTTGGAGCTATTATGTGGTTCTGTGCATTATGCACGTCTGTACTTGATTCATGGAAATTGTATTGAAATGGTGGAATGGTAGTTCTAAATGCACATTTTAACTCTAATGAGAAACAAATGTCCATTTGCTCCTTTAGGAATAGAGTGAGCAAACATAGTTCCCCTGAGAGCAGGGTGAAGTTTCTGCAGTGTCAGGGGCAACATGTCCTTTGCTGAAATGCTGAAGTCAATTATCTTCAGTCAAGTTACATGAATAATGGATAACAATCCCAAAATAAGAAAACCTGGGACTAGTGTTACCAGAATCATATGTACATCTACATATTCATTTTGTAAACATCTTACATGGGATATGGGGAAATGTGAATTGAATCTGATGTGCAGAGTCAGAATAATGTTATGGCCACAAATACCATGCAGCTAAGTACAGTTTTCACATGCTTAATCACATCCTGTATAGCCAAAGATGTCCTTTTAGTGCATGTTTACATAAACAAACAATTACACAAAATGCATCCTGTGTGAACAGCACATAATGAGCATCAACAACACAGTGCCAGTGCAGATGACGGTTTACTAAAAATGGCTATGATATGCCACTGGTTGCTAATATTACTTTAGTCAAAATAAATGCAACACCAAATAGGCTAAATTGTTAACATTTGTGCTTCTTGTTTACAGCGGCAAGACAAAATCATGTAAAGCTTAATGAATTACTTTTCTTTTCCATAAACACATGACTATTTACGTGATTGCAATTTACTAACAACTTTCAATTCTCATCTCAATCCCAACGTGTCAAATACTGAAACATGGTCAAGCGCACTGTGTGTCCCTATTAAGACACTAAATGCACCCCTTGTTGTTTCATACCATCAAAGTACGTAGGAACTCCATTGCTTTTAATAAGAAACCGTGAACATCAATGCACAGATGTGTGAAAGGCATGGGAATTTTATCATCATAAAATTATATATTGGGATATAATTTTGTTATTATAACATGTATATTGGGGTATGTATGTATATATATATATATATATATATATATATATATATATATATATATATATATATATATATATATATATATATATATATATATATAATTTTTTTTTTTATTTTTTTTTTTACTTTTTTTTTTTTTGAGATTTTGAGCACCCAATCTGACTCCTACCATTAAACCTAACCATTTTATAGTATAGAACAATTAAAACACAGGATATGACAGGCTAGGTGAATAGAATTACAGTCACAATAATTTATTCAAAATGCAAATTTTTCCCATACCAAGCGATTATTTGTGAAATGTTTGTTTTTGTGAGTCTCATGACCAATTACGAAGTTCAAATATATTTTTTTAACGAGAAATGTCTGCATTCCTGGATTGCAGTGTGTACGTATGCATATATGTATGTGTGTGTGTGTGTGTGTGTGTTTATATAATACTCCTGATTGTTAACGCTGTTATATATATATATATATATATATATATATATATATATATATATAATATATATATATATATATATATATATATATATAACAGTGTTAACAATCAGCAGTATTTATATTTTGTCCCCTTTAATCAGTGACTTTGACAGACAGATTCAGATTTGAATTATTATCATTAGGAATTTCAAACGGCCCTCATCCTTTTTTAAAAACTAATGTCAATAAATAAATTTAATTGTAGTGTCGAGTGCCTTTGGTGAGATGTCTGGGTGGCTGTCATGTTACCTTGCTTAACTAATTAAAAGGGGAAAAATATTTTAAACATTTTAAAGATTTTATTAATAATAATAATCTTAATAATAAATAATTTAATTGTCATTGTTGTTGTATTATAACAATAATAATTAAATTGTTTATTATTATTATTATTGAAATCTGTTCATCTTTATATCTGAAAACATGTAACATTAGAGACCACAGCTCCGTCATTTCCACTAATTTCATAACTTGCAGTTTAGTAAGAAATTAGAACTAATTTACCAGTTGATTGATGTGTAGGAAACACAGGGACATGCCATTATGTAATGATACGATTTGACTTTGATTAAAAATAAGCCACTTATGTTTGGTCATTGAGTGGTAGACATGTGAACTTGAAAATGAACAGTGTCAAAGATTTTCTATAAAGTTTTAAAGCAACTTTGATAGTGTTCAGGCCATTGAACAAATGTTTTTTGAATCATGTATTTTTCCTCTTGCTCTGTCAGTAATGCAGGGAGTCTTGTGATTGGTTGTCAAGCCAGCCAATCAGAATTTAGCAGCCTCATCTATGATTGGCCGGAATTCCTACACATAACCATTTCTTAAAACTACGTACTGTTATAAATAAAAGAATAACAGACAAACAAGTGTAATCACAATAAATTTATTAATTGCTAAAAACGTCAAAAGTTGTACCAAAAGTGATGAGTTGCAGTCGCAGTCTTCTCTGCTGGTAATGTGTTTATATATATATATATATATATATATATATATAGAGAGAGAGAGAGAGAGAGAGAGAGAGATGCATGAAAAGAATGAAATGTGTAATCAGTTTTACCTTATAAATATCATAAATATGGAGGCATTTTCGTCAAAATTATAATAACAGAGACACAGACGACAAGGAATTGAACTCAATGTAATTCTAATTTTGTCAATATTGCAACACCCTGGGTTACCTTTAGTGTTTTAAAAGCGATATGCAGGGTGCTCAACCATGTTTAAGTTTTCATTGGGATTGAGACCAGGTTGAAACTTTATACATGGCTTAACTCTAAGTTTCGCCTTTTTGTCTGTACAGGCTACTCCTCCCACTGTCCTTACTTCACTGCATCTGAATTAACTTAAGAATATCCCTTTTTTAACACCCGTTAAGTGAGCTTGACAGCAGTTTTAATAGAGAAAGCTGTTTGTCTGCCTGGAGCCTACTGAGTGCATTGGTGTGGCCTAAAATTGCCTTGAAGACATCATCTATTCACTGCACACATTGGACTAATTGCTGTATTGGTCACCTAGTCATTTGTAAGCCTCTTCGACCATAGTTAACCGTATGGACTGAGAGACTGAACTAATTATCTGTTCAATGTTTTCCCAACATTGGCGAGTAATTTGGCGGCAGTTGAACTCTTGCAGTTCACTGCCAAATGCAAACATGTAGATTGACCCACTAACGACGGAGGCTAATGATCTAGCTTAGCAACTCTGACCCCCAAACCAGCTCTTACCTCAGCTGCAATTTACATTCTAACCAGTTCAATATGACTGACACTTACGTGTTTTTGCTTGTTAAGGAATTAAGATGTTGATAGCTAATTGGAAAGTGGTTGTGGTTTCATACAATGTAGAAGATTAGTAATGATTCTTGTAATGATATAATGCACTTTTCAAATGCATTATTTGGCCTGTATGATGTAATATAGCACATGGATATGTTGGTATGGTGCTCAGTTAATTAACTTTTACATGTGCTAGCTATTATGCTATTAGCAGGATAAGAATCCAGATTTATCAGACGTAACCCAGGAGTGTAATCAATCAAAATAGAGGGTTTTTCCCCTCTTACCTTGCATGAGAAGATGTATTTAAACTATAATTTGTTCTCTGACTCTCCAATGCAAGGGTTTCAGAGCTAGACTGTTGTATTTACCTTATACCATACACTGGTAAAAAGTTTGGAATAGTTCAGATTTATTATTCTCACCATGGCTCCATTTATTTGATCAAAAATACAGTAAAAGTTAAATACATTACATAAATTCAGTCTTCAGTGTCACATGATCCTTTCAAAATTCTTTTAATATGCTGATTTGCTGCTCAAGCAGTGGTGGCAGGTGGATTTTAAAATAGAGAAGGCACACTAAATCGTAGCATTCTGGGGATCCCCTCCTGAGGATTTTTTTTTTTTTTTTTTTTGTAACTTTTAGCCAGAAAATTTGAAGAAAATGACACATTCAGCAAGGCGCTACAAATATAATTTCATTCATCTAGCACTTGAACGCAAAAACCCCATCCTTCTGTCCTTGTAAATGTCCAAGTTAAAAAAGCACATTCTGTGGTTTAGTGAAGATAATTGCTGTTGCTTATCCAACTTTAGGCATGGAGTCTTCCTTCATTTTTAATTTGTAGCTGCTGTTTGAATGGTAGTTCAAATGTTCAATATCTCTATTTTTATTAATTAAGGTAATTAGTAAATTATCAGCGATAGTTGTTGAAAAAAAAAATCATGTAATTTACATCACGTGATTGGTTGACATACCAAGGGAGGATCGTCCTCTCTGTGTTGAATTTTTTCTCAACACTCTAACTGATGAAAGTGAAATACTCTATAATGATTGCCTATTTTTTTTTTTTTTTTTTTTTTTTTGGGGGGGGTTTTACCATGGTGGCAAATGCAAAGCCACTTGAAGGCAAGCCTGCAACCCTCGCCGAAAAAAGCACCTGCTAAAACACCTGCTAATGCTGCAGTATGCAGGGAAAATGGATGTCAGTGGAGTATCTGATCCTGGAACAACATTCCAATCAACAAATCAAAAATTTACAGTTTGTCAAGTTTAGGGTTACAACCAGGGTGCTTCTACTTCAGTGTCATTCACCTATCTGTTATTTCCCTCTAATTTTATGGATAATTTATTATTAAGTTAGGTTAGGTTTAGGGGTAGGGAATAGGGGTTAGGATTAAAATTGCAGACAGGAATGTTGTTACCAGGATCAACAAAATATGTTGACCCAGGTACATGGCAAAATTGCAATGAAGGAAATTCACTGAAGAAACTGCTTTTGTGAGGAAATATCCCCAATCTGCTAATCTTTAACGTGTTTGCTCTTAAACGTTTCTTTTTAGAGATTGCATTAAAAAAAAAATCATATTTTTTTATAAGAGAAGTCACATACATGACAGGTATGATTCTGTTTACTGCACTTCTAAATCATTTCTATGTTGTCCGCAAAAAGTGATTGACTGTCACACAACTCTGAACGAAAGGGTGTTACAGTACAGAAATTACAAACATAAAATAAACATTCTGAGACATGAAATGGAATGATTAACTGGGAATTTTATTAACATTAAATCATCCTTCTCCCATTTTCACTTCAAAACTTGTGCCTCCCTTCGACGAGCCGACTCAGTGCTCAAGAAACGTTTCTATTAGGAAAATAGTTTTGCTGCTTAAAATTTTTGTGGAAACATAATTTTATAATTTTTTGATAATTTTGGGATATTTTTTATTTTATTTATTATTTTTTTTAAGATTGTTTGATGAATAGAAAGCTCAACAGCATTTATTTGAAATAGATATCTTTTATAACATTATAAAAGTCTTTGCTGCTTTTTTAAATGTTATCCCAAACGTTTGAGCAGTAGTATATCATGGTTTCCACAAAAGTAGGAAGCATAACTGTTTTCAAAATGATAATAATAAGAAATGTTTGTTCACAACAAATCAGCAGATTTCTGAAGGATCATGTGCCACTGAAGATCAGAGTAATGATGCTGAAAATTCAGCTTTGCCATCACACGAATAAACTATATTTTAAAATATATTAAAATAGTTTGCACATAGTTCAACATGTTATCACACAAAACCAAACACTTACACAGTGAGAGACTTAATTTCCTGTGAGCCTTGTAATAAGAAAACAGCCGTGCTGTGGCGACTGGACTTTCGAGTGACTAACAAGGCCACAGAGACGTTGTTAGAGCTTTTGTGACAGTCACACCAGGCCCTATATGCATCTGTCACAGATGTCCAGAGCATGCTCACGCAGCTCTGCTTTGAGTTATTACGGAGATTTGCGCTGCGGGACATCAAAGCCTTATAATGGGAGGTTTGTGATAAAATGCCCTTGGCACCTCCACTTGTCTCTTGTCCTAGTACAGGCCTTTGAAAAAGAGGCTTTTCTCTGGCCTCTCCTCACTCCTCCCCTGTGAAACCTTTAAGCTTAGAGTGCAATAAAAGGGTTATTACATGCTGAAACGCATAACCAAGCCTCTCCGCTCTTTTCATGACAGAGGCCGATCCAGAATAGTTGAAATCTGGTACGCTGGTTATTCTGAACTAGAACCGCTTACTTAGACAGGAAGAGACTGTCTAAATGACATATAAAGTGACCAACCACATTTCGTTTAGTTTTTGTTTGTCACTGTTTGATATTTTTATGTATTGATAAAGTAGTCACTGTTTGATATTTTTATTTTTCCTTAACTGCTGGAATGAAATATTGTACATGAAAATTCCTGTGGCTGTATGAAGCTCTTTTAGTCTTCAAATTTTTAGTTGTTTATACTACTTTTCAAAAAAAAAAAAAAAAAAAAAAAAATTGGGGTCAGTGTCACACCGTCAACTTCACCCATTCGCACGGCTCCGCCCACTCGCTCATCCTCACCCGAATTCTAACCACCTGCACCTGTCCGCAATCACCCGCACTGCCTATAAGACTCACACTCACACTCACCCAGTTGTCTGATCTCGTAAACCACAGACTACAGACTCACCTACCTGTTCCCGATTTTCTCTGGCCGTCTTCCTCAGGCGTGATCCCGGACCGCTGAGCTGCTTGCTCTCCACCTGCAACCAACCAAGAAACACTTTTCATGCAACCAGCTAAGTCACCCGTTAACTTTGAACTGCTCTACTCACCATACCCGACCCATTCACCTGTGTCTGCTGAATCTGTCAATAAACCTCTGTCATATACCTTACCTGCCTTGTCTGATTGTTACAGTCAGTAAGTTGTTTTTTTTCTTTTTCTTTTTTTTTTTAAAGGAATTAATACCTTTATTCAGCAAGGTCACATTAAATTGATTAAAAGTGACAGCAAAAACATTTCTAATGTTACAAAAGATTGTATTTCAAATAAACACTGGTCTTTTGAACTTTCTATGCATCAAACACAAAAACACGCATTGTTAACGAAAAATATTATGCAGAACTACTGTTTTCAACATCGATAATAATAATAATAATAATAATAAATGTTTATTGAACATGTTAGATTGGATCTCCACGCCAGAAATATTGGATCCAGTCTCTTTACCAGATACCGTCAGAAGAATCTTTGATGTTTTACTATGTTTTATTCTCTTAATGTTCATAATTTTGTTTTATTATAATTCATAATCATTAATGATTATGTAATTTACCATTTGATTGGTTCTACACTGATTTATTTATTTTTGTTTATTTATTTATTTAATTTTTAAAAATAAATTATTTTCCTTGCTCTTGCAGTTTCCTTGCTCTTGCTATTGTTTAATCTTGTGATTTTACAGTTTTATGGGATGTTTTTGTGCAGTAGTTTTATACAACATCACTTTTTTATTATTATATTTAACATCTTTGGCTGATATAAGACTGTTAACACATTTTGGGTACTAGACAAGACTGGTTTTGGGTTTCAAACAAAAATATGTGGTTGCTCTCTTAAACACCCAGGATGCTCTTGAAACATACAGCATACAACATCAGTATATTAGAAGGATTTCTGAAAGATCATGTGACACTGAAGACTGGGGTAATGATGCTGATGCTACATTTTAAAATAGAGATCAGTCGTTTTAATTTTCAAAAATTGACGCTAAATTGATGATGGTAATGTATGCTTTAAATGTAGGGTTACAAAAAAAAAGAAAGAAAAAAAGAGTAAAGGTAGGGTTTAAAAAGTAAGGCTTAAAAAGACACTGTTAAGTCGAACGTGAAAAGCCAATTTGATTCCAGGTGGATTGGTATACTGAGACTATTGAAGTTAAGTTGAATCCAGCCAATCAGATTGGAAGTGCCAATTTTCAGATTGGTAATATGCATCAGCCAGCCAGTGAATGGACTGTGTGTGTGGCCCATGAGTGTGCTATATGGCTGAGACTAGTGTTTCAAGCCAATACACAACTATCATCACTGGTTCTAGGGAATAGCCCATTACACATGCATTGAAATATTATTCTGCTTGTTTTATCGCAAAAAGAGATGATAAAATAAACCATTGATCGTCACTGTCTCCAACTAAATCTAGCTTTGTATTCAATCACTCTGTTTAGGTGGTGTGTTTGGTTTACATTCATAACTGTACTCAGAATGAGCAACACTACACACAACTAAACAAGCTTGAAATGTAAATACATATGTTGTATTGTTTAACGTATTCCATATGCATACGAGAAATATTGAGCTGACAATTTTGATTAATGCTAAGGGGCTGTGTTTGTTTTACAATAAACCCTGATCGTACCTTTTTATATATCTCTTTTCATGCGGTAGGAGTCACACAGGCTGAAGGATTGTAAGAGAACCAAAACGAACTTAAGTGATAATGATAAACTATAACCTTGAATTCTGTAGAGGAATCTGGAGAGAATGTGTCCTTAGCACTGTGGTGGGGATTTGATTTGGTGATTTCCTATTCATCTTCAGCAGCAAGCGGGCAGCTGTGTGAGAGGTGTGGAGTGTCTGGGTCTGGCACAGGCCGGGTGTGCTTCTCATTAGTGGTGTTGAGGAGCGGTGGATGAGTGCCATCATAGACAGACGCTAATGGAAAGCCCCATGCGTGTGATCAGGCTTAGCAATATTCTCTCGGCAGCATGTATAAATAGAAACAGGCACATATGAATTGATTAGTTTGAACAATGTTTTTTTTTTTTTTCTTTTCCTGATGTGAAGGCCAAGTATGGTAACCCATACTCAGAATTTGTCCTCTGCAGTTAACCCATCCAAGTTAGTGGATTCACATTAGGACCATAGAGTAGTTAACAGCAGTGTTTTTGATATGCCTGCATTGGCGCCGTTGTATGTGAACTGAGCTGAGCCGGACAATTACGTCACTGTTTTCTCCAGTGCTGATATACATAAATTAACTAGACTAATAACTACTGATATTTGGAATGGAATGAATCAATAATATAAAGAATAAGCTGCACAATAAGACTATTTTCTTATTAATGTAAAGCTGCTTTGCCACAATCTGCATTGTAAAAAGCGCTATATAAATAAAGATGACTTGACTTGACTTAACACACACACTGCAAGCTCTGTATTTACTGTGGTGCCAGAGGAGCAATTTGGGGGTGTCTTTTCAAGGGCACCTCAGTCGTTTCCTGTCAGTTTTGAGGATCGAACCCACGACCTTTGGGTTACAAGTGTGACTTTCTAACCAACTCTCCAATTGCTGTACGGCATTACAGACAATTGCTTATATTGTGTTACATGGAGAAAGCACATTATCAATTACTTTAGAGTGCTTTTTTGGCCTATTTAAATACATATTTATATATAAATTCATAATTACTTCTATTGTCTTTGAAATAGAGACCTGCACCTATACACGACCACAATGAGCCCTGAAGTGTCAGCAGAGACTATGTCAACTAGATCATCCCTTGTGAAGGCCTTACCGTGACAGCCAGTGGCACAGATCCCCAACAAACCATCCCAAACCGGCATAACGAATACAATCTTCAACTAGATGGAACTGGATTAAATATTTTCACTGTTGGGATCCCAAATCGGACTCATGACCAGTAACTCAGCCTGAATCAATCAAGCACTGTTCGCTGTTGGCCAGAGGAGAACTGGCCCCCCGACTAAGCCTTGTTTCCCTATTTTTTTCCCCCCCATTTTTAGTCACTTGATGTCACCTGTTGGAGTTTGGGTTCCTAGTCGCTGTTGCCTTTGGCTTGCTTAGTTGGGGACACTTCACTTGATATTCAACAGTGTTTTTGATCTGCCTGCATTGACACCATTGTATGGTGAGCTGGACTAAATTGAGCTGGACGATTACATCACTGTTTTCTCCAGTGCTGATATACAGAAAAATTAACTAAATTAATAACTATTGATTTTTACAACGTAATGAATCAATACTGAATTTATTTAAGCTGGACAAAAACACCACTTTCTTTAAGAGCTGCTCTGCAGGCAAAAATTGTTTGCCAATTATTACTGTAAAGCTGCTTTGTCACAATTTGCATTGTGAAAAGTGCTAAATAAATAAAGGTGACTTGACTTGACATGGGTAAATGCATTTGCATATTCCATATTCCATATACCTGCCTCCAGAACAAGACACTGACGAATAGTTAGACATCATCACACCATAGGCCCCGCCCACTGGCTTAGTAGCTTAATGGCTGACAATTACCTACACTGGATGTGAGCGTTGTGTCAAAAGCAAATCAAAATATTATCGCTTTAATTCTATTATAATCTGTCTACACTAGATACAGTATACAGATGCACGTTCAGTTCCCATTCAGTCGGTCACTTCGACGTACATTGGATGACCGAAGAATAGGAACCTCGCCAGAGAGGCCAATATACTTCGAGTGCAACTAAAACGAGCCAATGCACATTGGCATGCAATCATATGCATCAGCTGCTCACCTCGTAGCGCGGGTATATAATGAGCAGCAGGTGCGTTGCATCTTTAGCTTTTCGTTTCGGAGCAAAGAGCAAACTCGCCCCCATGCAGAGGATCCCTTTTCTCGGTATGGAGTTAGACTCGGCCGAACAGACAGCATGCCGCACAGAGGAACGTGCTCAGTCGGTGTTGAACTGCCTGAATACGTTCAACGGCAGGACGGCGGTCCCAGTGAAATTCTTTCAGAGGCTCCTGGGGCATATGGCGGCCGCAGTGGCAGTAACCCCGCTCTGTATGCTTCATATGAGACTGCTTCAACACTGGCTCCACGGCTGAGTCCCCAGATGGGCGTGTGCAGTGTCAGGGATGTGGAAGAGACCCCAACTGCATTGGCACATCAATTGCCTTGAGTTGCTAACAGTACGTCTTACCCTGAGCCGCCTCAAAGGGCAGCTTCAGGGCAGGCATGTACTGGTCCGTACGGACAACACTGCGACCATTGCATACATCAACCGTCAAGGAGGTCTACGCTCCTGTCGCATGTCACAACTCGTCCGCCATCTCCTCCTCTGGAGTAAGAAGCATCTGAGGTCGCTTCGTGCCATTCACATCCCTGGTGTGCTCAACCATGCAGCCGACGAGCTCTCACGAGCTGCGCTGCCAAGAGAGTGGTGACTCCACCCTCAGGTGGTCCAGCTGATCTGGAGAGAGTTCAGAGAAGCTCAGGTAGACCTGTTTGCCTAACCAGAAACCTCCCACTGCCAGTTGTTTTACTCCCTGTCCGAGTGAACACTCAGGAGAGAAGCATTGGCGCACAGCTGGCCCTGGGGCCTCCGTAAATATGCATTTCCCCCAGTGAGCCTACTTGCACAGACACTGTGCAAAGTCAGAGAGGACGAGGAGCAGGTCATCTTAGTTGGGCCCTATTGGCCCAGCCGGACCTGGTTCCCAGAACTCTCACTCCTCGCAAAACCCCCCTCTGGCCCATTCCTCTGAGGAAGGACCTTCTTTCTCAGAGACGGGGCACCCTCTGGCATTTGCGTCCTGACCTCTGAAAACTCCATGTCTGGTCCTTGGACGGGACACAGAGGTTCTAGGTGACTTACCCCCGAGGTACTTAACAACATCACTTCGGCATATGCACCGTCCATGAGACGTGCTTATGCCTTTTACACCTGTTCGTCGAGTGGTGCTCTTCTCGCCGAGAAGCTCCCCGAAGATGCTCGATCAGAGTCATGCTTTCCTTCTTGCAGCAAGGGTTGGAGCGTAGGCTCTCCCCCTCCAACCTCAAAGTCCATGCTGCTGCTATTTCTGCATACCATGACCACATATATGGCAAATCTGATGGTAAGCACGACCTGGTCATCAGGTTCCTTAGGGTAGTGAGACAGTTAAATCCTCCTTGTCCCCCCTCCAGACCCTCTTGGGACTTGGCTCTGGTGCTAAGAGCACTCCAGAATGCTACCTTTGAGCCTTTGCAGTCAGCAGACTTAAAGATTCTATCAATGACGTCTTTGCTGCTGGCTGCATTGGCCTCTGTCAAGAGAGTAGGGGACCTGCAGTCTTTTTCGGTCGACGAATCATGCCTAGAGTTCGGGCCAGGTGACAGCCACGTGGTACTGAGACCCCGGCCTGGCTATGTGCCCAAGGTTCCTACCGCTGCCTTCAGGGACCAGATAGTGAGCCTGCAAGCGCTGGCAAAGCCAGCCCTGGCTTTGCTCTGTCCAGTTCGGCGCTCTGCGACTGTATATAGACAGAGCCCAAAGCTTCAGGACCTCCGACCAGCTCTTTGTCTGTTACGGAGGCTAGCAGAAGGGAAAGGCTGTCTCCAAGCAGAGGATGGCCCACTGGATAGTGGATGCCATTGCCCTGGCTTACCAAGTTCAGGGCGTGCCCTGCCCACTAAGGTTGCATGTGCACTCCACGAGAGGTGTTGCATCATCCTCGTGGCACCTCGCTGACAGACATTTGTAGGGCTGGGTGACACCGAACATGTTCGCTAGATTCTATAGCCTTCGTGTCGAGCCGGTCTCCTCCCCTGTTCTCGCCTCAGGTCAGAGGCACAGAGAGGCCATGGCTTAGTGTCGGCTTGCTGCACTTATATGTGCTTATTCTCCAGAGAGTTCCTACAAGGCAAACCCTGTTGAGTAGCGGAGCATCTAGCTCCAGGCCTATACTCCGCTGCATCCTTGAAAACCGGATTTAGGTTGGGTCCATATGGGGATCCCATATGGCTGGTTCCACGGTTGCTCCTAAACGAAACCTGTGTCTTTCCCTCAGGGAAAACCCACCTCTCATCGAGTTGGAGTCACCCCAGTTCTTCCATATGTAGCATGGCCCTACAGGGTCAGTCCATATGTTTTTTTGTTTTTTTTCCCACATAACTCCTTTAGGTTCCGCAGCGTTCCTTTTCCACGAAAGGGTACGTTTTCCCATTGTTATCCAACAGTCTCACAGAATGGGTTGGGGAACAGCAGTGATCGACACTCTCTGTGTTAGCCCTGTACCACCATCCTCAGACAAGGGGGTTCAGGTGGCTTGCAACAGAGCGCTGGAAGGGGGCAGCTCCTGTGGCGCTTTGGTAGGAATTCCTATTCATATTCCTATTCCTATTCTGAATGGGAACGTCTCGGTTACATAGGTAACCCTTGAACCCTGATGCTGCCGCCTATCTGGTTCGGCTCTTCAGTGAAAACCTAAATATGCAACGCACCTGCTGCTCATTATATACCCACGCTGCAAGGTGAGCAGCTGATCCATATGATTGCATGTCAATGTGCATTGGCTCGTTTTAGTTACACTCAAAGTAGTTTGGCCTCTCTGGCGAGATTCCTATTTGTCGGTCATCCGACATACGTCTCCATTCCCTCCTTCAGGGAACGAGGGTTACCAATGTAACCGAGACGTTTCTGACACACTCCACATGCTTATCTGTCAAAAACAGGACAAATGGAAGAGTTTCACTCCTCCTGTTCTTTCAGAACATTCGCTTTGGAAGGTTTGTTTTATTGGTGTCCTAGATTGTGTCATAATTATATATTTGCTTGTTTGTTTTCTGTGTGCAAAATATGAATTAACATTATTAGTGAACCTCAAGAAACATATTAAAGTAATAATAAAAAAATCCAAGTCATGACCCCTTGCTGTTTGTTGTCAGTCATTGGGATTTTGCTAAGTAAGGCATGTTCCTGGAACAGCCTTCCTGTCCAAAAATGTAGTCCTAACCCCTATCCCTACCCCTAAAACTAACCCTTTCCATAAGTTATCCCTAAAATCAGAGGGAAATAAGAGGTGTATAACGCTGCTGTAGAATCACCTTACCCTGCTTGAATGCCTAAACGTGACATAAACTGTAAACTTGTCCCTCAAATCTTATTGGTTGTTATCCTTTAAAGAGATGCATGGCAGAATGAATGAAGAAATACAATGTTTAATGAGCACAAAGAGCCGTAGCATACTACACGTAACATAGTATTAAGGCGAGACATTGAACTGAAAATGATAATGATTATTAACGTGATAGGGAACAACAAATGAATGACGATCACACAGGCAAATATTATGACGAAGAAAACCTTGCCTAGTAGCTAAACAGAACAAGGCAATGAAACTAAACATGACCATGACAATTATGTTATTGTACTGAAATAATAATCTATGGGTGGAGAGTTTACAGTACAATGATTGTGAGTTTTGCCATTGTCAGCCAGAATCAAAAGTGATTTGATTGCCTTAATGCATATATTTTTTTTTCATAACCATTGTTGTTGATTTTTCAAATTCACTCATATTTAAATATGTATTTCTTACAGATGTAACATTCCATTCATGGTGAATCTGATCATATTCCAATATTATAAATATAATAAATATAACAAACTTACTAATGTATATTTCTGAAATATTAAAAAATATTTGTCTTTCATACTGTATTAAAATTTAAAGTCACTCTAAACTTTTACAGTATCAGTGAAATGGCTTTCACCGAAACCATTTTGGACCTTGAACCAGAGTGACGTGCATGATTTACACTGTAATTTCATTTCCGAACTCTCTTGGCGACTGTTGCCGCCAGACTTGTCACTGGCATCTGAGATGTTCTTAAATAGACTAAGGAAAAATTGTGTGAGGGCTGAAATGGGACATGATGGCTGGTGTCGCTTTGAACTTGGTGAGGTATATTCGCTAATATAAACTGGACTCTTGCGTGAGCTGTATGGCAGATTCTGGGCAAAGTGGTTTGGCAAAAAGAGAGCTTCTGCCATTGGCGGCACACCCAGGTTCTCACTTCATCCATTCTGACTAGCCAGCTAACATTATGCATGCATCATTTGCCCCCTGCGCATCCCGTTCAGCCCCAGGACAAGAGAAAAGAAATACAAGAGAAACGATTCTGCTACAAGGTCTCCTGCACCGTGGTGACTTTTAATTATGTGTCATTGGCACACACTCTGTGCAGGGCTTTATTTTGTGTGGTGAAATGTCTTGATGTAGCTAGCGAGCATGAGGAGAAGGGTCCTAGAGTTTGACGGTGCAGAGGTGCGTGCTTGGGAGCTTGCGTGCAATTGCTCAAGTCTCGACTGAATGCACTGTGAATGAAAGAGCTGAGTTGGATCATTAAAACGTCCCATTCCAAACCATCCTATTTACTACTGTAAGCCAGGATAAGACTTCGCTTTAAGCTTGATCAACCACACCTTAAAATAACACACCCTGACATGTAACCCCAGGCCAGGGAAAACAAACTTGGAAACAAGGTTTTAGATATTATTTACCTCCCCTTTCCTTTAGTATAATCCTTTAGTCATTTCTAAAAAGTATTTTCTCCATTGACAGGCAGTCAAAATGTATGTTATGTTATGTTATGTTATGTTAATTACCAGCTCCATAGTGATTGGTTCTAAAACTTTATTTTCATTTTGCTCATTTTTATTACATTTATATCTTCATATTATTAGTTTTACATAATAGTTTATATGATATTTATGAGACTTCCTAAAATTGTTCATATTAAATTTGCAAATAAGACTCTAGATTCCATGGAATATTTTTATAAATTAATTTATCACACCCTAAGACTATTTAAAACGATTTAAAATTGTGAAAAACATGGCCAGTTACAGAAAATTATTTGCACTTATGTATTCATATAAATTCCATTACTTTTGAATATGTATTCGAATTCTAATGAACAATACATTTTTCTATGACTCTTTTAAAAAATATTTTTTTTAAATTAAAATATTGAATGCAGTCTTGTTGCTGGCCTTTAGTCATGTCAATACTTCACCTCTCCAAGAGAAGAAACGTCAAGGTGAAGCCCTAGGACTTCAGAACTTCCTGGATCTCTGTTGTGTTGTATTTGCAGGCCATGCGGGCAATTACTTCAGCCTCCCACGAGCAGAGGCGAGGGGCAGTATTCTAATGTGCTAGTGAAGATAAATACTAGTAATCTCCTCCCTGTCGAAATGCATTGCTGTTGACTGGCCAGGGTGCATTAATGTTCGCTCAACAGCCTTCTGCAGGGAAGCAAATCCACAATGCCTGGAGACCCTGATCTACCACAGGTACACAAACACGAAATGATGTCTGGTTATTAGCAGAATGGCTCAGCATAAGCTGCGGTTCTCCATAATCTTCAAAACTCGTGAAGATATAGGAACTGTGTAGCACAAAATTATACTTGGTCTCCATATAAAACCTTTTTTTTTTTTTTTTTTTTGCCCATAACTTGTGTCCAGATATTGCAATATGACCTCATTAGTATTCATTTATTCAGTTGCATTCATTATGTATGTATGTGTCTATTTGTGTCTCTGTGTATATATATATAATGTTTGCACAATGTACAATAAGAACATGTGGCGAGCTTCAATAACAACAACAAAAAAAAAAGTGTATGGCTCATTTTGGGCTTAGATAATATTGAATTCCAGTAATTTATAAGTTAATTTTATTGTGTTTGTAATACATGAGATTAATTCAATACGTTTAACATCATCATGTTTATTTGGCACAAATAACTCCACATATCACTAAGAACATGTTCATGTAACATCATTGTAACATTCTCAAAATGTATCTACCATTTACTGAGAAATAAGAGTTCTGTGCACTGAAAAAGTGTGTTGGATATATATGATTTAATAATCCATAACTTGATGAAGTAAATAATCATCAAAATACTCAAAGTATTTTGCATATTGTCATAGTTATGTGGCTGCATATCTCGGCTGCTACATCATCAAATGTCGCTGAAGGCCGTCTCAGTTTGAAAGATCCATGGAAGGCAGCATTCGTTTTGTGTTCTTCATTCGGCCAGTTTTGAAGAACGCATCGGATGTATCCTTCACGGCCTTAAATCACCCCCAATGCCTATTATGTTTGACATAGCCATATGCACTTACTAGACCATCTCATTCTAGTGTTTAATGCTGAGCAGGAGTCTAGCCTACAAGCCTCAGAAGGACTGAACTTGGAAGGACGCAACCTCATTATTATGCAGCCTTCCGTTTGAGAAGCAGCCATGGTTCCTGTCAAGTGTCATGTGATCCAGTTATTTGATATCCTTTTCTTATCTGTTCATTTGTTATATTTTGATTGGTGCATTGCGTTCATTATTTTCAGGTGTGTCTTATGTCATTTCCTTGTGTATATAGACCTATTTTGAGCAGACGTCACAGTTACGTCATTTGCAGTTGTGCACGCATAGCGGTGGCAGAAAAATAGCGGTAGCAAGTGGAGGAAAATGTGCAAAATCCACAAATTAAGAGAAAAATGTTTTGTTGTGCCTCTGGTTGTCAGAATCGAAATGCAAAAAATATGGTCTTCATTTTTTTAGAATACCGTTGTTGAAGACGCACTTTGAAGCTAAACACAGATGTTTATGTTGCAAGTGACGGACAGGACTGATGAAGCCTGCAATGATTAGTCTACTATTAAAGCATGAATTTGATGTAAACAGTAAGTCCACATAATATTGGGATATGCAGTTCATAGGAGAAATACATACATAGCAGTAACAGCATGAAATATTTAAAACTACAACATTTTACATACATAACTTTTAAATATAACCTATAACATCTTTATTTCACAATTCTGACTTTTTTTTCTTACATTTTTGTGTTTATATCTCCCAGTTTGGACTTTATAACTCACAATTGTGAGGGGACAAAAGTCAGAATTACGGGATATAAACTTGTAATGCTGAGGAAAAAAATACAGAATAACGAATTTATCTCACAATTCTGTTTTTCCTACTATGAATCATGAGATATAAACTCAGATTTTCTAGAAAAAAAGTCAGAAATATGAGATATAAACTCAACATTATAATTATTATTTTTTTATTCTTTTATTCTGTGGCTTCCATAGACTGCTCGTGCCATTTCTAGCTTTGTTGATGTAACTTGTTAGTGAGTTTTGGTTCATGTTTTATGTTCAAGTCAAGTAGGTACAAGTCAAGTGGTCATTTGATTCTTTTTCACCATTGTTAAATAAAGCTGCACTTGGGTTCTCATCTCAACTCGCCTTCAGTAGATTATCGCCCGGTTTCACAGACAAGGCTTAAGTTTAGTCCTAGACCAAAAGGCATATTTTAGTTACTGAAAGCAACTTGCACTGACATCTTAAAGAGTTAGCTCACCCAAAAATAAACATTCTGTCATTAAATACTCACCCTTATGTCGTTCCCAACCCGTAAGACCTTCATTCATCTTCGAAATACAAATTATGATATTTTTGATGAAATCTGTGAGCTTTCTGGCCTCCGATAGACTGCAACGTTATTACCATTTTCGATAATGAGCCAGCGTTCTAACGTAGAACCCAGAAGTGCTGCACTGTGTTTACAATGTGAACAGTGTAGGAGACTGACATGAAAGCGAAGAAATTGTTTAATTAAGTCGTTATTTTGTTTGCGTTTTTGCACACAAAAAGTATTCTCAACGCTTCATAGCATTAAAGTTGAACCACTCTAGTCACAGACTATTTTAACAATGTCTTTAAGGCCTTTTTTAGCCTTGAAAGTGGAAATAACGTTGCAGTCTATCAGAGGTCAGAAAGCTCTTGGATTTCATCAACAATATCATTATTTGTGTTCCAAAGATGAACGAATGTCTTACGGGTTTGAAAGGCCGTTATTTTGTCTCAAGATGCACACCAGTAATGTTTTTTCGAAGGCAGATACTTAAAGATACTTAAATTTCCTAATTAAACTAGGGCCTAATCCTTGCTTATCTAAGCCCTGTCCAGGCCCAAATGTTACAGATTGTGTATTGATATTTTCCACCTGCAGCAGCAACTTCACAAAGGTCCAGTCAATTTCAGTTCCAGTATTTCTAGATTTCTTATGGATGTCAGTAAATTGATATTGTACATTTTCTTGTCTATCTATAGCCTACATTTTAAAATACAGTTACAAATGAGATGATCATGGATATTACACAAAACATTTGTGTGGCCTGTTAAATGCCACATATTTCATATATGCATGCTTGTTTCCCCAACAACAACAAAAACCTTTCAAGAGCCTTAGGGAATGCTTGAGTCTATGGGATCACTTCTGTTAGTGGGTGATGTCTTTAGTGGCTTTCTCAGACAGGGGCAGCCCCACAGTTGGCATGGCTGGCCTCATTAAAGTGCTCTGTCACTGGTGTTGGGGTATGGGGAATGGGCTGCCACTGTAAGACACCCCCCATGCAGTAAAGCCCAGCCAAAAGAGCAGTGCAAGACAGCTGTAATTATGCTGTATTCAGTTAATTACCCCCTGAAACCCACATCTTTAGCAGAGGTCTCCTTGAATATGCAGATGCCGCTCTGTTGTAATTAACTCTGCTTTGTAGGTTTTCAAGGGCTTCTCTTTCCTTGCCCTTTGATCGAGCGGAGCATATACTGCTATATTTAGAGAGAACTCGAAGGCTTCTCCCAGAAAAAAATCGCTGAGCCTTGCTGTCATCAGCGCAAGTTTAAGGTGTCTTGTGAATCTGTGTTGTGTTTCAGTGTGCTGGTGCACTCACCCACACATCTAGCTTAATAAATGCAAATGGCTTTAAGTTGGCAACCTATAATCATACACCTGACAGCCACTCATTATTCATTGATACGATTACTTTCAATTGAGCACAAATTATCATTTGCTTGGAAAATTGTTTTGGTGTGAGTGTTTTTTTTTTGTTTTTTTTTTGCAGGTATATTTAGTTCAATGTTTTCGTACCATTTTTTTTTCTTTCAGAGAGAGTTTGTTTTAGATTATATGTATATAGTCACCCTAAAATATTCTCAGACACTGGCACTTGATATGAATGTAATTCCATTAAATTTAAAATTAAATTTAATTTAATATATAAATCGTTAATTTTGAATAAACGTTGATAAAAAATAAAGATCTAATTAAGTACAAAAATGAATGAGTACATAAATAATACAACATTTAATGATTTATATGATATTATATGATATATATATATATATATATATATATATATATATATGTATATATATATATATATATATATATATATATATATATATATATATATATATAATATAAAATATATATATATATATATGTATGTATATATATATATATATATATGCATCTTTCTCTGAAATAAATTGATAAATTGAGCAACTTGTTTTTATTTTTTTTTCTTCCAAATTTAAGTCTTGGTTAAGTTTAATAAATAAATAAAAAATACAAACTATATTTTATATTATTTTTCTTATATTAATTAATATAAGCAAATTATATGTATTATTTTGTACATATAAATACGTCTAAAACTAACTCATTATTTATAGGCCATTCAAGTTCACTTTTAATTTTTTGTTTGTGTGTATTACTAATCGATCCATTATCTAAAGCAATAGCAACCTGTGTGTTAATATGTGCTCAATAATGTGAGCCTGTGCATACTTGCCTGCGCTTGTTTGTGTGTGCTCTTTCTTTACAGCTTTAAGTACAGATCCCTGCCATTTGGGTTGTGAAAGTCTTGTAACCTCCAGTCAGAATCATGCCAGATTAGACTTGTGTCAGGGCTGTAAGCCTAATTAAGAGAGCAATTACACTTAGCTCTAAATGAGAAGTAGACACAACTAATTGCTTCCGAGAGGTCTCTGTTTTCCTAATAATGTACCTCCAAAGTGGTCTGGCTTTCGCCTATTTTATTTGCAGTGAAAATATATATTACAGAGTCAATGAGTACTGACTTTTCTTGTGAATTGGCACCAGCGCAAAATTTGCTCGGCAGACTCTGTGGGTTTGGATTGTAGCGAATAACACAATTGTCAGAAGAGTAATCATCATAATACTATAGAGTATAACTGAGGCCTGTCATCTGCAAAGACTGCCTTGTATCAATTTTTCCCCCTCTTTTTTTATGCCATTGCAGCTGCATGGCTGCAATTCAATCAGCTGCAATTAAAGGCCATGATTAATGAATTCACAAGGGCAAATTCTCTTACTTTGAGCAGAGGCAGATCATGTGGGTGGCGAGTGTGATGCAAGCTTGTCTCGAGCGTTCCAGTACCGTAACACTAGGTCTGTGGTAGAGCCCCCCTGCTTCACAGTCTAGACAACACAAATGTGTTCACTGAACAGATCCCTAATAAGCCAGAGACCAATAATGTGCTATTAGACAAAGCGCTCATATACATCGTTTGCACACATGAGGCCTGTGCTATATCATATACCCCACTGTGATTAATCTACAGCATGTTTTATTTTTGGCCATATTTCAAACACAATACAGCATTATAATTCCCAATGTTGTGCTTGCATTAGTGGTTGGTGGGTAATTTGTCAGTTCCTAAGATGTATGACATGAATATATCCTTGCTTTTAAAAGTTAATGAACTGTGGAAAAAAAAAATACTACATTATTATTATTAGTCATTTACTGTGGCTAAGTTTTTTTTTTTTGTGGAACAGATTATTTTGAGAAATGTGTGTTATATGTATGTATATATATGTACATATACTATATATACAGTGGGTACGGAAATTATTCAGACCCCCTTAAATTTTTCACTCTTTGTTATATTGCAGCCATTGGCTAAAATCATTTAAGTTGATTTTTTTCCCCTCATTAATGTACACACAGCATCCCATATTGACAGAAAAACACAGAATTTTTGACATGCTTGCAGATTTATTAAAAAAGAAAAACTGAAATATCACTTGGTCCTAAGTATTCAGACCCTTTGCTGTAACACTCATATATCAGGTGCTGTCCATTTCTTCTGATCATCCTTGAGATGGTTCTACACCTTCATTTGAGTCCAGCTGTGTTTGATTATACTGATTGAACTTGATTAGGAAAGCCACACACCTGTCTTTATAAGACCTTACAGCTCACAGTGCATGTCAGAGCAAATGAGAATCATGAGGTCAAAGGAACTGCCCGAAGAGCTCAGAGACAGAATTGTGGAAGATGTTTGGGACGACCAGAACCCTTCCTAGAGCTGACCAAACTGAGCTACCGGGGGAGAAGAGCCTTGATGAGAGAGGTAAAGAAGAACCCAAAGATCACTGTGGCTGAGCTCCAGAGATGCAGTCGGGAGATGGGAGAAAGTTGTAGAAAGTCAACCATCACTGCAGCCCTCTACTAGTCGGGGCTTTATGGCAGAGTGGCCCGACGGAAGCCTCTCCTGAGTGCAAGACACATGAAAGCCCGCATTGGAGTTTGCTAAAAAAAAAAAAAAAAAAAAACACCTGAAGATGGTGAGAAATAAGATTCTCTGGTCTGATGAGACCAAGATAGAACTTCCTGGCCTTAATTCTAAGTGGCATATGTGGAGAAAATCAGGCAAAAAATAGTTTATACCATAAATTATTACCAGATAAAATCTGTATAAAATCAGACAAATTATATATGAACAAATTGCTCTGTAAAAGTTTTCAGAATATTAAATAGGAATAAAACTGCAAAATTTAGTGTATGTAAATGGATGAGAAAAGGATTAATTTTGAGAAAACGGCCTTTAAATATATGTATTGCAATTGGAACCTACATGTGGGTGCTATAAAATAAACACTTAAAAATGTATTTTGGATGTTTTCTTTCAAATTCTGTGAAACAGCATGTTATGAAAAGCCAAATAGCCCAAAATCCCAAAATTGACAAGTGTATTTAAAAAAAAAAATGACTTTGCACTTAGTGTCTTGACTTAAAATCAAGTTTCCTATTGTAAAGATGAAGAAACTGCATGCTTCATAAGTGATGACCCATTTCATGTGTACTTTTTGAACTATTTGTGCATTCATCTGAAGCAATGCAATGACCCAAATCCCTGTAGTTCAATGTTGATGAATTATGTGTGCTCAGCTATTTGCAGGCTGTAGCAATAGCTCGTTGCTACTTGCCAATAGTATTTGTGGAAAGAATGCTAAACAAAGCATTACTACTCGGGATAGCGTAGTCCATGAATAATAAATCAATTTCAACACAAATTGTATAAATATTCCTCATGCGCATGTGTATAGAGCTATCATAAACACATATGTGAAGATAATATATACTGGCTACACATTTGCATTTTAGATTCATTATCCTACTCATTAAATGCAGTGGTGTATCTATCAAGTATGCGGAACAGATGATTCATGATTTGCAATAGCAAACTGACCAAATAATAGGGAAACTCATCCTCTGTGAAATGAGAGATAGGTGTGGCCTGAGGGAAAATCTACAGCTGACCAATTGCAATGCAACTGTTATGTTGGCTGGCAAGACAGAGGTGCCATTCCAATCTCTGATTGGCATGATCCAGGAGCAGATGGTGGAGGGATGGCATCCAAAACTGGCACCCAGAACACAACATGGCTCTTCGACAAAAACTGCAAAGTCCGTTAAAGTGCAAGACAAAAGAGAGGCTTTACGGAGATCTGGAAAACTCTACAACTCAGGCGCATATTGGGCTGCTTTGTTGTTAAACACAGGCAGAATTGCAATTGGGATGTTTTGTATTGGTGTATTTGTTTTACAAAAATATAATGTTACATTAAAAACAATTATATTTAATTAACCACTTATTTTGACATTTTATTTGTATGAATTAATGTGATGATAAAATTAGAGGCAGTATTATCTTATGAAGTGGGGTATGGTTTTCCTGTTTAAGTTCTTTTAGCTGTGCTGAGATCAGCAAAAAGTATAGTGTTTAACTTTCACACGCTATAATAAGGGCCACACATTGAGGCAGCATATGCCTCAGACAAAACCTCAATGGTACTGGGAAAACCAAATGTTGTTTCCCTGTTTTTAATCGCTACTTCAGTTGATTTGTCTCTTTGTTTTGCTTTTCTTCACTAAATCATGCTCTAGACATATTTACTTGTTAAACATATTGTTAAATCTGGGATTTGCTTCATGATGTTAGCACTTTTGGAGTGGGAATAGGATTTAATTGACAAATGATTCTGCTGAAGAAACATATGTATCCCTTCAGTCTGCCTTGAGCTTTAACTCAGGTTTGATGTTGAGCTAAAACTTCATGCTCATGACAGAAAGTCAGTGAGACTGTTATCATGTGCTTGCTTTTATCTTGCCAAATAATTTGATTCTAGGGGGATTCTAAGATTCTAGGGGAAAACACTAAATGAAAAGACTGAACAGAGCCCAACACTCTAAGAAAGTGTATCCTCCACAGACAGGAAAGTGCTTCCCATACCGTCATTAAGCATGATTGTATGTATTTGTATTTTGCAGAGTTTTCCTCTGTAGCTGCAGGGGCATATATTATATTATATATTTATATATTATATATTATATATATTATATATATATATATACAGTATATATATATATATATATATATATATTATATATATATATATATATATTTCAACATCTGCTTTCTCAGTTTTTGTAAAAGTGAAGAATGCTGTTCCTCTCAACTTATTTAAGTCACATTGGAATATTAAATCAATACTCGGACTTGATTTCGGTGACAGGGAGTTTTCCAAAAAAAGACCCAAAAGTGCAGCTAAGGAACAAAAAAAATGCCTATACTATAAAATGGTTTAAATAAGTCTGACAGCTTATATCATATCCAGTGTGGAAAAGGGACCAGTGAGGGGAAAATAATTAAATACAAGGAGAAAGTAATAGAATATATATAATATATATAATATATAATATATATATATATATATATATATATATATATAAATATAATCAGATTAGAATATATATATATATATATATATATATATATATATATATATAATATATATATATATATACACACACACACAAACTGTGATTTCTATTGCTGACAATTATATTAATTTCTACTTGTATTTAATTATTTTCCCCCCCACTGGTCCCTTTTCCACACTGGATATGATATAAGCTGTCAGACTTATATAAACCATTTCTGAGCCTGTTTTTTTTTTTTGTATGCTTGTAAAAATGTTCAGACATTAAGCTGCCATTGATCATGATGTTAAATTGGATTAAACTTTTAGACCCAGTTTGTCAATGAAGACATTAAATAGTTACAAACAAAAGCAATATATTTCACAGCTGAAATGTATTACATTGACATTAAGAGTCTCCATATTTCTTTCAAGCAATTATTATTTTCTTATGTATTCATGTTTTCGAGGGCATGCTTAATTATGTGCAGTGACATATAAGGCTTTTATTTAAACCTGACTATTATTATTTCAAAAACAGCAAGACTAAGCAGTAGAGCTATTCTGCAAACCTCTACCTTTACATAATTTATTTTATTTTTGTTTATCATAATTGTACATTAATATTGTTTTGTTATTTAATTATATTCTTATTATTGTACTGAGGAACAGTAAAAATAAAAAATATGACATCCAATATCAAGAAACGTGTTGCAACAATGGATGCATATTATAGGTTCAATAAATAATCTCCCCTAGTTCACTTTATTCACGTCCTGTGAGAGTTTTTATTACTCAAGTAAACTCAAGTGGTGTTTACTTCCTTTCTAAATGTCTCTTGAAAGTTGTTCCAGTCGGTTTATGTATGGTGTCTGTCCCAGGCTCGATCAGCCTCTACAGGCCGGCTCTCCACCCAACAGCTGCCGACTGATTTTAAAGGCCTGATGTGACGGCATGCACCCTAGAGTTTCTATATGGAAACCGTACATTAGTTATAAATATTTTCATCATTGTGGTGTCCATCAATTTAACTTTAATCAAATGAACTCAATATTATGTATTTACAGTTACAGTCAATTCCCATCGGGAATTGATTTGAATTGTTGGATCACTGTGGTTTGCTGTTCGTGTAATGCCATGATGTCATTTGACAGGTCAACATATCATCACAGAAGAGATGTTATTTTGATTAAAAGATTACGAGGGCACATTAAAAAAACAAAAACATTTTCTGTTAACTGTGTAACACTAACAAAATGTATTTGCAATTAGCCCAATAAAATACACTATGTTGTTGTTTGTATTATTCAGTTCTTATGAACACTGAATAGTGACCATAACATTCTTTTGCCCAAACATGTGTTTATACTTCCAGTTGTTGTAGCTCAGGCTTTCCTGATGTGACAAATGGATAGAGCTAATGGATAGAGCTTTTTTAGGCATAGGAAGTGCATAAATTCCACAATGTGACATAAAGTAACTGGAATTTGATGAGCTGCCTCATGTGTTTTTGTCTTCGCCTCAATTTCCGAGAGATGACATGACCTCTGTTGAACCTGCCGGTCTAATAAAACGGCGCTGTCTGGTGTGTAGGACCCAGCGAAAAAGGGAAGCTCCCGGTGAGAACTGAGGAGAGAGAGAGAGAGAGAGAGAGAGAGAGAGAGAGAGAGAGGAGAGAGAGAGAGAGAGAGAGAGAGAGAGAGAGAGAGAGAGAGAGAGAGAGAGAGAGAGAGAGAGAGAGAGAGAGAGAGAGAGAGAGAGAGAGAGAGAGAGAGAGAGAGAGAGAGAGAGAGAGAGAGAGAGAGACTCCTCCTCGTCTCCGGTGTCAAACTTGACATCAGCCTCTGAGCCGAGAATGGTAACTTGTGTCGGAACAGAAGCCCTCACATGAGTGGCATGCTTCATGGAGTTATGTACCTTGCTTTGCCCCCTGAACTGCTATCATGGATTTCAAAACCTTAATACTTTTCCTTTTTCTCTTCACATTTATTTCCAGCGCAGAATTTATTATTCATCCCTCCAATGAAGGTAAGATAACGTTTGGAGTGAGAGACATATTATATCCTCATCTCTGCTTATACTGTAGCGTGTAGAATTCCTTACAATAATGTCAGTTGACTTGAGCTGTTCCAGACAGTGTTGTTTAATCTACAGTGCGTTGACAGCGGAAATGAAATTGAAGTGAAATAGTTACCTGCTTTACCTCCGATGCTCATCCAGTAAACCGCGGCGAATGTGATCACATTGGTTAATCGATCGCTCATTCGCTTTATGTCAGACCAGCTGCTTCAAAAGAACCGATTTGTTGAATCAATAATATCGCAGTTCCGCGCGAGGCGCATTGACTTGATTTCGCGAGAAATATCTACAAATGGATCGGGGCAAATCAAACTTTTAGTGCTGTTTATTATTGTTTGTTAAGATCACAGCGGGCTACATGATAACAGCATATTTTGTAAAGATCGATCGGTCGGGAACTCACGAACGCGCACCGGCTGAGCGCAAAATCCTCTCCGAAATTTTGCCGAGCATACAGCATAATCTTAATATGGCTATGTTTAAAGACTCGGTGCGTTTTATGTATTTGCCCTTTCTTGATAATTAAGAAATTGCTTTAATCACTTTGCATTTTTGCCGAGTAAATGATAGTAAAGCTATACTATCATGCGCTGCAAGTTTGTGCGCCGAGTTTATTTCAGTTACACTTGCACTTTTGTTGTAATACATGAAAAACACATACATATGCACCCTTTGGGCAAGCAGAGATTTACGACACATACTTAGAAATTAGTCTATTCTGCTTTTTTATTTTTCGTTGTATTTATTTATTTGACATAAAGCACACGTTGATGTTAACCTGAAGCATATTTTGAAGTGAAGCTGCTTACAGTGGAGAGTGGCTTTATAGCCTACATATTCCTCAAAAATAACTACGACAGATTTTATTACCGACCTTGTTCAAAACCTCAGTTATGTCAATTATCTAAAACTATTCACACGCGTAGTTACTATCTAAAACATATTGGAAGACATGTTGCCAGTTATACTTTTCACTTCCAATCTCATATGGCCTATTGGATAATCTGCATAACTACACTATAACCCTATACAAAATGAGATTTCAAATAAAGGGAACTACCAAAACAGTAAAGTAGTCAATAACTTGGCAATCAATATTTTGAGCCAGCAAAGTTGGGCTAGGTACAGTAGCACTCTGATTAAAAACAAACAAACAAAACAAAACAAAAAACGCTTGGATCTATTATAGTTCTAGGACATTTAGGCTATTTGTATTTTGACTTCTATTCGTCCTTTGTGAAACACTTGAAGAAGCGGCGGATAGATAGGCCTAAACAACGGATATGTATTATTATCATTATTGTTATTATTTATTTATTTATAATTATTATTATTATTATTGATTGACATGCATATGCATCCTATTTGCATGTTTTATCCCTAACTGTTTAGTTCACAGTGTCAGAATTGTGTCCCGTTCAAGCGCAAAGTTTTTAGAGCCGTTCGGGGGAAAAATGACGTGAGAATCCAAACCTTTGTGTACAACCCCTTGATAGGCTTCTAATTAGAAAAGTTTCCGTTAGTATTGTCGCATATTCATTATATAGACCTAATAGGCCTACACATTAGCATTGCACAGCTTCAGGTGTTCTAATGGCCTAATTAGAAATAGATAGAGATTTTCGCTTTTCGTATGTAGTGGCCTATTGTGACGCGATATAGAAGATGGAGAGATTCGTTTTGGTGATTTTGTTTTTCATGTTTTGAGATTAAAATATTCAGACCCATTTGCCATTGGCTGAGTTTAGAATTGGCATTTTTGTATGAGAGTTTAGAATCTGATCTATATATACAAAATGCAGTCAACTCAAGGGGATATTTCTGATGTTTCTGGGTGTTGTAGCTATCTGTTCTGTGTAACAGAGCGACTTTTCTCTCAGATTGTGATTTATATGCTGTGAATTACCTTACGCTCAAATAGTATGTAATGGGACATGTTTTTCACCAGAGAGTGTCAGTATAGAGCCGCAGCCATTGATATCATTTGGAGCAAAGTGGTTTTTCACAGCTTGCAGTCGTCCAATCAGCTCAAGTGTAATGTATATAATCTCCTAATATGAATTGACGAACATAAAAAGGTTTATTTTTTATAATTAAAATAGGCCTATATACATATATTAAACGTCAGTAAGGCCAGTTTAACGACCTTCGCGGTTAAACTCAAGCCTATTTTCATTTATTTATTTATTTATTTTCCCCACCAGGAAATAAACTCTAGTAAAGTTTTAAACGTGCTCATCTTTATTTTTTGAATTTAGGTTAAATGGGCCATTCTTTATTTAATTTCAATAATATTAAATCACATAACTTGGGTAACAAATCCTAACTGTTGACCTGACATAGTCGTTTTCTTTTGCTCGAGATGAACTGGGCCGATTTACTACATGGACCGTGTACCACCATGGACCACTTTTACCCACAACATCAGGTGTTAAAGTAAGAATAATAATAACAATTTAAACAATAAAGTAAAGTCTTTTATTTTTTTATTTTTTTTATTTTTTTTACATATAATGAATTTTAATAACTAAAACTTTAACAACCAAAACGACCCATTGCGACCTCATTTGTGTCGGTCAAAATGTGTTATTAGCATATTTGTCGTTAAAGATGAAGGATACTACATAAATGTAAGCCTGAAACACGTTACTAATTTCTTTTAATTGAGCAGAATTAAACAATAATATAATTTTAAAAAGCCCTAGCTGGTGGCCTTTAAAAAAAAAAAAAAAAAAAAAAAAAACGATTAGAAAGTTTAACAGATTTGAACAAAAAAACTACATTAGACTAGTCTACTTAAAAACGACAACAACTATAAAACAACATCCACGTATATTAATAGTAGTAGTAAATTAGACTGATATTTTCTAGTATAACCTACAGATAAGTAGACTATTTCCAAAGGAATTATGTTGAGTATCTGCAAAATAGTAATAGTCTAAAAATATTCTCAACTATTTTAACATCTTTTTATTTCTTTTTTTTTTGAAAACATAGAAGTATCCACTTGAGGCCTACTAACACTATCCTATAGATGAGCACAGCATGTCGCTCTCTTTTGCTCATGAGCACAGTGTTTATATGTTTTTAAATATCCGTTTATTTATTCATTCATTTTTCAAACACAAATTTGACTATGTGCTCAGAGTAAAATGGAATAATTTGTTTGATACTTAAAATATACACATTCGACCTTACTGATTTAATAAACTGTAGCCATTTTCTTAATTAGTAGCATTGAGTTTAATGCCAGCTTAATGTTTTTATTATTATTATTATTATTATTATTATTATTAAACACATGGCAGAAAAATACATGTAATTAATATCTTTTTTTTTTTTTTTTATCTGGGCATACAGCCTAGTGAAACATACTTCTGTGTAAAAAAGCAAATTAATTTTTCTGCCATTTAACTTCAAACTTGTGGTGGGTAAACTTACAGTCTACTGTAATGTATATTGCCTATTCTACTGTCAGTACACTTACGGCAGACAGTTTTCCGAGCATGTGGGATTACAACTAACAGTTGACCACATCCTTAGTACGATTTCAACAAAAATAACAAAAGTCTCATTGAAATATCTCAGGAAATCTTCACAAAGCCGATCAACTCTAGAATAAAGCCTTTGCCAAAAATATAGATGTAAACGAATCGTACAACACAATTACATTTCTAAGGTTTCCATTTTCTAACTTGAGGCCAAAATGGCGCAGTACTGAAGCCACAATGCTCCGCTTGCTCAGACTATGCGATGGTAGCGTGACATGGTGTGGTGTGATGTCATGATGCACTAGTTTCCAGCTGGGACGGCTAATGTTTTGTGTGTGACTACTTTTCAGATGATTGGAAATTTACTTACGCATACAAATGCATAAAACACATAAAACATATACAGTATTATCAGTATAACAGTAATGTGCATGGTCATGCTTATGGATGTGTTTTGGATGAAGATGGTGGGCAAAAAAAGCTGTGAGGATTCAGAGGGGCTGAGGCAGACACCCTGAGACTCGACTGAATTATTCATAGTGTAGAGGTTAATACTTCATTGCCATCTTGCCACTATGGGCGGAACCTTTGATCAAGCTACAAGCCCTGTATTTTGATTTTTGTTTTCCTTTTTGTTTATTTTTGATAGCTAAGTTAAGGAATTAGTCAATTAAGAGTACCAAATGATCTTGAATCTAAACTCCAAAATGTGGTTTGGCTTAAAAGGAAGCCATAAATCATTGTGATAACATTCCATACGAGTATTGACCTCTCGGAAAGATATTTGCGATGCACGTGTGGGGTTCGTCGCGACCCTTGGGGCGTCTGTGAAGGTAGACCAGCTGCACGGGAGGATCTAGTGTGGGTGAGAAAAGGGATCATTGGAGCAGCAGTGGGTTTTTTTGGAAACACATATTGAGGCCTGTCATGCTCACTCGAAAATCCTTTGAAAATAATCCGCAAGTCCACCATGTGTCTTAAACACCCACTGTCCGATTTTAATAAAGCTAGGCATCAACTCCTCTGCTCTCTGAGGGTCTTGCGGTTCTGAGGTGTTCAGACACCTGACTCTCATCTTAATTCAATAACCGATTTAATTAACTACCTGAGAGGTGAAGGGGACGTTGAGATGAGAAGGCAGTGTGCCATTTACAGGCCATATGGTTCTTTTACACTCATGCAAACCTCATTCAAATCGTAATCAACAACCATGTTATGTTTAAGGTCAGTGGCTATTTTCTGTGATCTTTCTATCCCTTTCGCCTGAAACACAGTAAAAAAAAATTAAGAATTCTGTGACGTGGAAATTGTAAATGGATATATATATATATATATATATATATATATATATATATATATATATATATATATATATAAACAAAAACTT
Source organism: Opsariichthys bidens (assembly GCA_037194245.1). Lineage (NCBI taxonomy): Eukaryota > Metazoa > Chordata > Actinopteri > Cypriniformes > Xenocyprididae > Opsariichthys > Opsariichthys bidens. The sequence continues at coordinate 31,473,504 of CM074281.1, read as the reverse complement.
ATGTTAAATGCGATTAATCGTGAAATATACACTGCACTAATTTCAACATTTCAACTTACCTGTAGTATGTATTTCATGTCACCTGTCTACACATAATATAATATAAAAGTTTTTTTGGTAACACTTGATTTTACAGTGTCACTGTTACATATGTTACATGTAGTTACTATAGTAAGACGTCTTAAAATAAAGTGTAACCGTTTTTTTTATGTTATTATGATGCCTGCGAATGTAGATGTTTATCTATTGATGAACATCTCTTGTTTGATGGGTAAAAATAGTGGGGTAGTTTTAATTCTGATTTCTTCTATATTCAGTATCATCTCTTTGTAAATATATATTTCACATTGACCTGTTCTTAGATAATTTGTGAATGAAACATTACCATTGTCTCCATCGTCAGCTCTTTTAATGTATTCGATCAGTGTGCCATGTGCTGATGAAAGGAAAACAATAGCTAGTAGTGCAAGGATGATACATTAGAGAGACAGACACCTCTTGGCAGCCTGTGGTTGGAATCCTAGATTATTGTCTCGCTCCTGTATTGATTTACCTATTTTGTCTGGTCTGGTGTGGTAGGTTGGATGAAATTGCCATTGAACCAGCTGTTCATAATTAGCCTTTTGTTTTATGCTTAGACCCATTGCTTGATGCTACATTTTTTTGTGGAGAGGGTGGGAATGACGTTGGCTGTGATTTCCTTCTCTTACAGCTGCAGAATTTGCCTCACCCATGTAGCTATCTAATTTTATGGTCTCAAATTTCCCTGGTCGGCTCAATTTGAGATGCCGGTTCGGCTCATTGAGAAATTTAAATTGGAACCAACGGAGTTGGATGTGAGCTGCCATTATCTGACATAAGCAGATAGCTTTATTATAGTTAATAGGGATCATCTACAGTATGAGAACAGCCAGCTGTTTGGCTAGCGCTCAGGTGCTGTGCCGTTTTGTGCTGGAATTTGATAATGGGGTCTCCAACAGACCCCCCCTTAGAGACCCTGCTATATACACTACCTGTTAAAATTATAGATGCACCTGTCAATTTATTTTTTTTATCTAAAAACTTTAAAAAAAAACAAAAAAAACAATGTATAACTAAATGCTTGAATTTAGTATTGTAGATAGATGTGCAAATATAATTGTACCAGTGTGATTTCTTCATGAAACTAATATGTTTAATAATTTAATTTAATTTAATTTATAATTTATTTCATTTCATTTATATATATATATGACGAACATTCACAAACTGCATCGCAGAGTTGTGTGGTTGGAACTAAAGCACTCGACCTGTGGTTAGAAGCATAGTTTATTGTTTGCATGACGTGGACTTAATAAATCCTTATCTTTTATTTTGAATAGTTACAAATTTCGGTAACACTTTACAATAAGGTCCATTTGTTAATATTAGTTTATGTATTAAATAACATGAACTCACCATGAGCAATACATCTGTTATTGTATTTGTTAATATTTTTAACATTAGTTAATAAAAATACAGCTGTTCATAGTTTGTTCATGTTAGTTCACAGTGCATTAACTAATGTTAACAAATAGTAATGTTGAAATTAACATTAACAAAGATTTATAAATGAAGTGCAGTTAGTTCACTTCATTTGTTCATGTTAACTTATGTATTTAACTAATGTCAACTAATGAACCTTATCGATTTCTTTTAGTTTGTCAAGAGAATTTCCGGCAATACTGTTTCAAGAAGCAGTTGTGACTTGCTAATTGATTTCTTCATCGATGCATTGTTTTTTTGTTGTTGTTGTTTTTTTTTAACAATGCATTGCATTATGGTAGTTAAGCAGTGAGTTGTGTCATTGTACATGAAATGTACCCATGGTTGAACCAGGTAATAAAGGTAAACAAAATGTCCAGCATTAATGTGAATTTCAATGCTTTTTAAAGGCATCTCATTTTGCAACATAAAGATGAGTTAGTGTTCAGAGCTTAAATATAGACCCCCCAAAAATACTTTTTTTTATATATATACATTTTTGGTCACTAGCAAATTTCCAGAAGTTAAATTTCATAATTTTCATGACTTTACTATTACTCTAAAATGTGTAAAATAATGAATGTGTAAATATCAATATACATTGAAGAATGAGATTTTTTTTTTTACTGTTATCAGTCAACAAACTGCATTTACGGACTTGATTTCTTACGTTTGGAAGGTGTACTGTCTTTGATTTGGACATCACGTCAGACTTTGGGATAAGCTTGTGATAAATATTGACATTAAAGTATTTATTTGTAGGCTCTTTCATAGAAGAAAGGTTTATGTAATCCATGTCCCATATGTCCATTTGTGATTTGACTGGATGTTTCCTTGCCATCGCTGTAGGGAGAATGAGTGACACAGCTATGAGTTGGGGCCATAGACGCCATGCTGAGTGCCCCACATGTCAGCTGGGATTATGCGTTTACTGTACGCCGATGGAGGCTTTTGTTCTTTCTCTTTGTGCCTGTAGAAGCCTTGCTCAATCAAACAGGAGCCGTTGTTATGAGAGCAGGAGACACTGAGATGTCAAGAGCTTGTCGTGACCTTCTCCGTGGCACGCCAGCCAGCCATTTTTAATAATGCAGTAATATTTCCTTTATGTCATTTTTCATTTTCCTTTGTTTTTTTTTGTGTTGGTTTTTGTTGTTGTTTCTTTAATTATAAATTGATTAGATCTGACAAAGGTTTGATAATGTGTTTTATAAAACTATGAATGAGAAAAACAGTAATAAGAAACAAAAGGATATATCCTTTTTATTTATAAATAAATAAATAAATGATAGTGAAAAAATCACACTGCATGAGCAACAATCTCTTATCAACATATCGCATAAAAATTCATTCGGCTTGTCAGATGAAAGAAACCATTTGTGATTTGTTTGCCTTGTTAAAGATACGCATCAGTGAAATAATACTCAAGATCAACGTTTGATCAGACATTAAAGACCCTTTTTTCCGTCCAGTTAAAGCTGGTACGGCACACTGAATAATGTTCGTTTGAAGGATGAGTCCGTTGACTCCATTGTTTGTTTAATTGGATTGTGGCACAAGAGCAGCGCAGCTGAGTAAATACTGTGTTGATCGGGACGCTGCACACTGAGAGCTGTGTCTCGGTCCGAGTGGCAGTGTGGTGGGGGGTGAAACTCGATCTAAAAAGGGATAACGGCTTATTTGTTTCTCTCTCCTTCTCTCTTCTTTTCTACAGTTAACCTGTTGGACTCCAAAGCAAGCCAAGGGGAGCTGGGTTGGATATCATCCCCATCCCATGGGGTAAGTGTTGTTGCAGACCTAATCCATATTTCTTAGTGGAAAAGAAGAGAACAGAGATTTCATGCTGTGAGGATGTTGTTGGGGAACCAAAACAATGCACATTAAGATGTGGAGACTACTTAGGCTTTAGAATAATTCCATATACACTCAAATTAATTAGATTTTAACATGTAAAATTAGAGTTAAATTTATATAAATCATTCTAATAGGCTGATTTACTGTTTAAGAATAATTTCTTGTTATTATCAATGTTAAAAGAGTTTTTGCTTAATACTTTTTTAGAAACCAATTGATGCGCCACCATTCAAAAGTATGGATTAAGTAAGATTAGAAAAAAAGGTAACTCTTTACAACAAGGTTTCATTAGTTAACGTTAATTAACTACTTTAGATAACTAAGAATGAACGATATGTCTACAGCATTTATTTATCTTAATTAATGTTAATTTCAGCATTTAATAATACATTATTACAATCAAAAAAATGTGTTAACATTAGTTAACGCACTGTGAACTAACATGAACAAACAATGAATGACTGTGTTTTTTATTAACTAACATTAACAAAAATGATTAAATATTGTAACAAATGTATAGCTAAACATTAGTTCATGTTAGTTAATACATTAACAAATGTTAATGAATGAGACTTTATTGCAGTGTTAAGAAAAACAATATTTTTCAGCAATGATGCATTAAAATGATCAAAAATGACTGTAAAGGCATGTATAATGATACCGAAGATTTCTGTTTCAAATAAATGCTGTTCTTTTGAACATTTTATTCATGGTTTCTACAAAAATATTAAGCAGCAGCAAAAAAGAATCAAACTTTAATAATAATAATAATAATAATAATAAATAAAAATGAGCACAAAATGATAATAATTTAGATAATTTAGCACCAGCATAATAGAATGATTTCAGTGTGTCAAACTTTTCACCAGTAATATGTACAGATAATATATATTATAAACATAATAAACCCATAGGTATGTTTCTCCTGTCAGCGTGGAACAAGTCTGGGTACTTTATTTTTGTTATTTTTGCGACCTCAAGGTCGCAACTTCTGAAAATAACCATGTTTATTTGTCGAGTTGTACAGGTATTGGTCTCAAGGGCTACTCAGTCCAAACCGTTCTTTAAACTTTATTATGTGTTAAAATGACTTGCTGGCAGTTGCTAAAGGTAATCCAGTAATTTGTTCCATATAGCTGCCAAACCTTGTTTCCCCACGTTCTTTTTTAATGTTGGCACAGTAAAAAGTGAAGCTTTCCTTTCTTAGACGTAAGGGAGAAGAAAAGCAGGAAAAAGAAAAACATCAAGCAAAAAAATAAAAAGGTTATTTGCATTTTAAATTAAGTGCCTTTTAATGTAGAGTGCATTTATGGAAAATTGAGTAATTGCACTAATTTGTTAGATTAATTTCTAAATGTTCATAAGTTCAGCAGAGAAAGCATCATTAATCTTTACAATAGCCATAAAGGTGATTTAGAATGAATAAGGAAATCCCTCGCAGATATGTGCTGAAGGCTGTGGGATTTATTAAGTCGACGTGTAGCCATTGTCACGACTACAGCGAAGATCAGGTTCTCAAGGTGAATTAACTCTAATTACTCAGGACTTCTCCCTAGTTTGGAGCGATAAGCATTTTGCCCTGAAAGCTATGCCCTCAAAAATGATTTCAAATAATGTGCCGCTGCAGCGCTGACACTGATGGATGGGCCGCCCGCCTTCTGCCAGTGTAAGCACAAATCGGCCCGGTTAAAGCAAATTAAGAGCTAAGCCCATCGGACGCTCCCTGTGCGGCCGCACGCTCAGATAAGGGCAGTAAATATAAATCGGCCCTGCGCAGACAGCTCTTTAAACATGCAGCGCTGTTTATTATGGCCTCTCCAAATTGCATCAGGCCTCAGCCTGGGATTCATTACCCAAGGCAGTCGGATTGCTCTGTCTGCGGCACAACTACCCGTATGAACTGCTACGATCTGTTGAGTCGCTCTGAGGACCCGGCGCAATTGTTCTTTGAGTTGTTAAAAAGCATCTTTGCTGAGGCATCTGTGCAGTCACCGATTAGAGCTTGATTAGTGCTTGTAGTTTTGGGGTTTGGAATGCTTCATTTCTCCTCAGGAACAGAAAGAGAAGTACAAATGACTGCCTTGGCTTGGCATTGGCATTGTTTTTAATTCCATTTAAGATTTTTCAATGAATTATCTCTCGCAGAGGGAGTATCGGAGGCTGTACTGGATAGTAGGCCAGAAATGTAAATATTCAGAGCTGCAAATTCTGCATGACCATATTCAACATTCCTAAATATCCAATTCCTACCCTATATTTAAACTTAACAACTGCCTTACTACTCTATTACTAATTTGGGGTTTACTGTAGTTGTAGTAAATAGTTAGTTAATAGTGAGAATTGGACCCTAATCTTAAGTGTGACCATATAACAAATAATAGTCTATTAAATTACACATTTTAGGTAATACAATCTGACTACTTTTAAATTAATTTTACCTTACTTTTAGCCTTAACTTGTTTAGATTTAAATAGAATCATTATGTACTACAGTAATATAAAAATACAAAGAGACCAAAAAAATTACATTGAAAATTTTTCATCAACAAAATCAATGCATTAAACATTAAACTGGGGGAACTTCAGGGGGGTTGTATGTTGATAAAAAGGTAATAAATTAAATATGTAAAAAAAAAAAAAAAAAAGCTAATTATTTTAAATAAAAACAATCGGTTGCACTTTATAATAAGGTTTCATTTGTAATAATTATTTACAGTGGTAGATAACATGTACTAACAATGAAAAATAATTCTAAAACATTTATTAATCTTAGTTAATGCTATCAGATGTATCAGTTCATATTGTTCAATAGACCTGAGCTAACATGAACTAACAGTTGTATTTTCATTAACTAACATTAACAAAGATTAATACATGCTGCAACGTATTGTTCATTGTTAGTTCATGTTATTTAAAACAAAACAAAATAAAACACAATAAAGATGAAATATTACATTTTTCATGCTGTGGCATCTGACTTTCCATATAATTCCATAAAACTGGAAGTCTTTCTGAACATACATAAACGATAGGCTGTTGTAAAAGATTAAAAAAAAAATGAGTGAGGATCAATAAATGATAAATAATTTACTGTCTTTTTGTGAATATTATGTATATTATATATATATGATATTTTTGAGATGTGTGTGTGTGTGTTTTGTAAAATACAGTGAATAAGATTTCACTAGAATTAGATCTCTTCTAGATTTATTTTGATGCAAAACAAAATTATTCATAACAGATGAATATCACCAAAAAAAAAAAAAAAGAAAAGAGAAAAAGTCAAGCCACATTTTGCACATCAATATCCCTTAATAATGTATTTCCTTGTCTTGTTTTGGTCTCTAAATATCTGAAGTAGAAGCTTGAAGATATCTAGCATCATAGCATAATCGACTGAGACAAAATAGGCAGCAAACACTAAATTTTCATTATGCATTGCTGTGGTCACACTCTGCCAATGCCCGCAGCGTAAGGCAATATTTCCAACATGATGCTGAAACTCATTTCGTTCCCCCCGAAAAGAAACTGTGAAAGGTCTCCAGCTGTACAAAGTGCAAAGAAAACCCCCTCTATAAAGGTGGATTAGCACGTCATATGGCCACAGCAGGGTGACTGGGCAGCACACAATGTGTTATGGTTCCTCTGTGGTAAAAGCTGTGATGAAAAGGTATTGACTGATCGGGTACAGTTGTTGCTGTGACCTAGTGCAGGAAATCTTAGATGGTGAAGCACTTGTCATTTCTAGTGTTTCCTGCTACATTGTGGGAATGAAAGCTCATAGGCCTCACGTATAAACATAAGTCTTTTTCAGTTTTCATTTTGGAGTGATTTGTCTTAAATTTACTAAGGTGTTTGTAATACAATATGAATGAGTTTGTGCTTCTTGGTAAACTGCTTTGAAACTGTAGCTTCTTAAAATACAAGCTACACATAAATTAAGGTAATTTAGCAAGCTACACTTAAGTAATTAGCTACACAACAAGCAACCATCAAAAGTAGCTAATTACATTGAAACTGGTGTACTTGTAGTGTACATTACTTTCAGTGTACTTCTTTCTTTCTTTGCGAAAAAAGAATTGCTGAATTGTACTAAATGTAATGTACACTTGTAGTGTACTTCAAATCTTAAATCTTTTTTAAAAAAAACTTCTATTTAAAGACAATAGAAGCAATTGTGAAATTTTATACAAAGATTTATTCAAGTGCAACCTAAAATAAATGCATTTAATATAAATGTAAACAATTTATTTTAATTTAATTGCAAATAACATGCATTTAATTGTTATTAATTTTTGTTTGTTTGTTTTTTTTACATGAAGTGATTTAATGAAATTAATCATTCTTCCTGATTTTATTTGGCAAAAAAATGACAGTGTATTTGATTATTAAATCATTTTGCAATACACTGTAAACCTGAATAAGTTGGGCTATTTTTAGTAAGCAGAACTATCAAGTTTTGAGTTTGTAGTACTCATACATGTTAATTGTTCCAAACTTGAAGTACTGAGTTAGCCAACTCATACATTTTGATAGCAATTAACATAAAAGACTTAGTTAATTCACTTTTTTATTGAGCTCTTGCAAACCACATGTGTTCCTTTTTAAGGTAACTCGCGCTGTTTAACCGCTGTGGGAACGCCTCTGCGTGATTGCGTCCCCACATCGGTTAACGCAGCGTCTCATTCCTTCTTCAGGGAACTATGGTTGCATACGTAACCGAGATGTTATTTACTTCAAACCCTAATAAGTTGTCAGAACTCAATAAAGTGGAAAGGGATTTTTTTTTAAGTTGAGAAACTTTTATTGAGTACATTAATTTGTACATTTAACTTAAAATTATCAAGATATTGCCACTTAAATATTTTGCTAGTTATAACTAATTCGGAAAATGCCATTTTGCTAATTTGCTAACATGTTAACAGGAACATGGTATAGCACATATCGAATGAGTGCTGCATGTTACGTTCCTGTTCTCAAACCAAGCCGCATGCACCACTTGTCACCATGATGGTAACTCTCCAAAAACCAACATTGACAGAAACTCTTCTAGATTAGCATAACAAAACATTATATAACACTTAATTTTAGCCTTTACTCTCCCTTTCGAGTGCCATAGGCAAAGCATGCTGAAAAATCCAGCCCAGTTTCAGTTAAACTGAAGTTAGCATAAATTAAAAGATGAATGAAACAGTGAAATATGTCAGTGCTGTGAACTCAAAAGCTTGTTACTAGAAAAACTGCACTTTTGAAAGCAGTTAAGCTACTGTTGTTCCCCAAAAAAGTTGCACCCCAACACTGCTACTGAAGAAGAAATCAATGTTGAATTTATTTAAATGGTTTCCAATCGAGAAAAAAAGTTAGCTAAAAATAAATAGCAAAAGCTAGCATTAGCTTATCTTTAGCTAAATCATGTCAGTTACAATTGAATACCACCCAAGCTCGGAACAATGTGTATTCTTGGATAGCAAGCCCTCAGTGCACAAGTTGTGTCGATTAGTACAAATGAGTGTTTTTACAGTGAGCAATTTCCGTTACTAGATCTCCTGTGTGAGTCCTGTGTACCCATAAGTATGTCTTTACCTCAATGGCCTCTCTGGCATCCCATCGTTAAGACTCTAAGGGAGTCCACTCCAATTTTGTCCATTATAATGAAGAGAGCAGGATTTGATTAAGAGAAACTGTGTGCACCTATACAGGAAATGAGCATGTGATACCAACAAAAGCCAGCAGTATATGTCAGTCTTCGCTAACTAATGCAATTACATTGTAATACGAGCAAGAGGAGGATTATAATTTTATTATATATCTGTCTGAAACATAAGCTCTGCCCCACTTTATCCAGAAGTGCCAGGGAATCTATTAGTTTAAAGTACCAGTTGGCCTGTGTACACACTGAGTGTACACGGGGGGAGTTAGGCCGCAGCCCTGCCAAATGTACCAACTGCTGATTTCCTCGTTTCTCTGCTGCTTTCCTTGCTGGAGGGGGATTACTATTGTAAAGTGATATTCGGAGAAACCTAAAGTCATCTTCAGTCTTCCCGTCTAGTGTTAAGTTGCAAAGCGCAGGGTTGACGTCTCCTGCTGTGGAGAAGGAAATACAAATTGGTGTCCAATCGTAGACTGGCACTCTCTGAGAAATCAATGCGGCCTTAAGAAGCTGCTGTCCGTAAAAGAGATATCCAGACAAGGCTTTTACAGTTTTTCCCTCTCTATAACTGAGTGTTATGCATTATAAAGTAGAGTTGTTTGAAGGAGATTGGCTTGTGCTGGTGATGATGTCATTCATGGCAGAAGACAGTCCACAGTATATTCTCAAGTGTGTGTGATTTACACATCGTATATGATGTTTCATTTATTTTGGCAGCCATAGTTTCAGTACAGTCATGCTTTATACAGTTTGATAATGCAACACAGCCCAGGCACCTGGACTTCATTTGGAGCATCAGCTATGCTGGTGAACGCAAGTTGGCTCAGTAAATAACTCGAGAGACAAATGACCAGCTGAAATTTCCATTGATTTATTTCAATTTGCATCATATTTGTTCTCTTCACAACTTCATAAACACAATATCAGAAGCAGATTCCATTGTTCTGTAATCATAATGCCTTCTTTCACCCTGCTTTAACGCCAGGTCCACAGATTTACACAGAATCGGGATGCCTATTATTCATAAAATATTACTGCATTGATTTTTTTTTTTTTTTTTTATCAAAATATTGAGCTTGCGGTGAAAGGGAGTTCTTTCTGAGTAGTGACCAGGGGTGTTGTCATCATTTTTAGAAGTGAGGGGGGCAGAAATATCAGGTTTTCACAATACAGTTTTTTCCATCTATTGCTTTTAATTCGCAAAGAAATCAGATACACTGCCGAACAATAATATCTATAATATTTTGTCCTATAATTTCTAATATAGGTTTCCACAACAATATGAAGCTGTTTTTAACTGTTTTGATAGAGTAATGATGCTGAAAATGATGCTTCATCACTAGAGTCATGATGCTGAAAATTCAGCTTTGATCAGCTTTGAATTCACATTTTATTTTAATTCTAATTTAATTTGTAACATTTCACAATATTACTGTTCCCTTTCAAAAGGGAACTCGCACTCGCAGCATCTTGTTCCCTGTTCTCAGGGAACCATGGTTACATGCGTAACCTGAGACGTTTTTACTGTATTTTTGATTAAATAAATGCAGTCTTGGTGAGTATAAAAGACTTCTTTCAAAAACATTAAAATATTGTAGTGTTTCCAAATTTCTGACTTATTGTATTTTAAAGTTGCTATAAAGCTTGTCAATTTGTGCTGCATTATTCATAAATACCTTGAGAGGGCATGAAAAACACACAAACCATATATTGTCGCAGTCATTCGTTTAGTCGCGTTTCATTAGTCGTTTGATTATCCACGTTTCATCAGTCAAAACGTTTCTGCTTTTTACTCAGCTGCTGCTGCAGTTACGGATGCCTTTGTCCATATAAGGGATTTCGCCATAACGTCATAAGTTATTACTCATGCGAGAGAGCACCCTCCGGCTTTAAGTATGAATGAAACATACATTACATGAGAATGTTTAGCGCTCCATAATGTTCAGATCCCCTCATATTGGATAAGAATAAAATGACAGGGCATGCATAGACTATCTTGTTTTTATGAATTTAGATCTAGATATATTCACATTGGCTTCCATGTGGACATACTTGCCCCCCAAAAATGAGGGGGGACGAATTTACTTTTTATTAAAACTATGTAATATTGTGTGTGAATTTCAGAAACTTTCTTCCCTTTTGGTTCTAAATATAGCATTAATTATGAAATATCCCAAAATTTGTATTAAAATATGAGGATGGAATTCCAGCTCTCAATGAGTTCAGTCAGTTTGCATTAGAAAAACTCCTTTTTGGGGGGTGTTTCATTAAGCACCCTCACAGTGGAAACACAAATAGGCAATTCTTCAGTCTGAGGGCACACTTGTTCTGCTGGGTAATGAACAGCTCACAGCCACTCCAGAGGCCTTGTCTCACTCAGCCAAGGGCTTTTATAAACTTCAGCTTGACAGAGAGCCATATACTACTCCATTATTGTAATAGAAAACACTGCCTCTCAGTTCATCATTTATTCTGCTTTGTGTACGTTAAACCTCAAGACTTCTGGCCGCATTGTGACTTCGGACACCCCAAGTGACAAAACAAAATGATTTGTCAGGCTCGCCTTACCAGGGAGAGTACTCAGAGTGGAGGGCCTCGTTAATTATGTCCCACATTAATTTTGTGAACAGGGGAGATATTAAGATGAAGTGAGTCATTATTCCAAATGAGTTTGAGAAATAAATAAGCCCACTGTTCAGGTGTTTTACATTCGTCTCGGTTCCGCTGAAATGTGGGAGTACAGTAGCTGTTCGCTTTCCTCGGAATAGATTTGATTAACTTCTTCCTCTTTTTGCAGTGGGAGGAAATTAGCGGTGTGGATGAACACTACACACCCATCCGGACCTTCCAGGTGTGCAACGTGATGGAGTACAGCCAAAACAACTGGTTGAGGACCAACTGGATTCCTCGCAATTCTGCGCAGAAGATCTATGTGGAGCTCAAGTTTACCCTGAGAGACTGCAACAGTATTCCCATGGTCCTGACTTGCAAAGAGACGTTCAACTTACACTACTTGGAGACAGATGAAGACCAGGGAAGTAAGTTCCGCGAGCACCAGTTCTCCAAAATAGACACCATTGCCGCTGATGAGAGCTTTACTCAGATGGACCTAGGTGACCGCATCCTGAAGTTAAACACAGAGGTCCGTGAGGTGGGGCCCATGACTAAGAAGGGCTTTTACCTGGCTTTCCAGGATGTGGGAGCTTGCGTGGCCCTGGTTTCTGTACGGGTGTACTTTAAAAAATGCCCTTTTACGGTGAGGAACCTGGCTATGTTTCCTGACACGGTACCCACGGACTCTCAGTCGCTGGTGGAGGTTAGGGGCTCCTGCGTCAACAATTCCAGGGAGGAGGATCCGCCAAAAATGTACTGCAGTACTGAGGGAGAGTGGCTGGTGCCTATTGGGAAATGTCTGTGCAACATAGGTTACGAGGAGCGGGGAGTCGCTTGCCAAGGTAGAGTTTTTCTCTCACACGCACACTTTTCTCCTTACAGTGCCTTTTTCATTTCACGGCCCATTTTCTTCCTTTCATCAGCGTAATGTACTAGCACCGGCTCTGTATAGAGCAGCTCTAAATAGGACAACTGAGTGTGTCCCTGGAATACCATTCATTTGTTTATACTGCTCATTGTCTGTAATGGCGAAGCATTTGGCTCACGATTGAAATGTTTCTAAACTCCATGGTGAGTTGAGTATCTGTCCCGCGCTCTGAGTGCAAATGGATTTTTCCCAGATACGGACACACCTCTGATCTGTCAGCCATGATCTGGAGAGAGGAATATGAGAGTTCTGTGTAGCCGAGGACAGAGGAGATCTGTGGTGCAGACCCCCTTAAAGGGCAGCTTGAAGCAGTTAAGCTTGTGAAACACTTCTCTGCGTCACCTCATCAGACGAACAAATAGATGTACGTTAGTCATTGAAGAGGGATAAGTGTGTGTGTTTGATATAAAGCATGTGAGACTTCCACTGCTTTATGTGGGCTTTTTATTGTCTAAACACACAAATTTTCTTCATATACTCATATTTAAACATTGTAAACTGATGAAAAGAGAAGATCTTGGCCATTGCTCATTGATTTGCATTAGATTCAGAGGATCAGATTAAGTTGTAGAGTTTGAATGTAAATGCAGTTTGTGCAAAAATGGTAGCTTTAGGGGTACAACATCTCATCACTGGGGCAATTTCCTTGGTCCCACTTTATATTAGGTGGCCTGAACTACTATATAATTACATTTAAATCAATCATTTGGTACAATACACTTATTTTGTACATACATGCTATATTTTATATACCTGCATGTAATTACAAATGTAAATAGGGCCCAAGCACCAAAGTGTGAGGACCCTCTTGGAATTGCTCTGTTCATTATTAATTTCTGTAATTACATTTATAATAACACTGTTGACCCATCCTTTACACCTTAACCCATCCTTAAACCTACCCATAGCACCAAATCTGTCCTTGACCATACCTGTATCACACCTAAATATCAGCAAAAGTGTTTTGTAATACAATATGAACACAATAAGAATATTGTACTTACTTTTTGATCTAAGTACATAGTAGTTAAGGCTACCTAATATAAAGTGGGACCACAAGCTGTTGTACCCATAAAGGTACAGATTTTGGATATTTTTTAACACTGTGGACACTGTGTTTTATATCAAGTTAACTTTAAAAGAAGTTCAATTTAAAAATAATGACCCCTGCGTTTGACTCCATTTTGGGTTCTATAATCATTTTTTGAATGCAAGAATACATCCTGAATGGTGCATAAGGCAGCTTGCCTTTTCTGAACACTTCTGCAGGTCCATTTACATTATTTGCTTTTGTATCATTAACATGAGTACAGTAGTTTCACCGTTATTTATGCATTTGCCCCTTGAAATTGAACCACATTTGCATTTTTCTGTCGCAGATGCATTGAAAGAATGTAGAGCCGCTCTCAAGCACTATTTATTCAGAGGGAAGCAGTCATTAGAAATGGCCAGGAACATGCTCGGGAAAGGGAATGCAATCAATAGTGGTTAATTTCCACAAGTTAAGCTGTTATTGCATTTCATATCAATTATGAAGTCTACTGTCCTTACTTCACACATACTGTGCTCACAATCACCTTTTCAAATGGACACCCAAGTTTGGAAATCTGTTTTCATCCCAAAAAGCACATAAAGTTTTAATGTGAAAGTGCACTAAGTGTGTGTAGGTGTGAGTTTTGCTGTGGTTGAGGAAGCTGACAACAGATTAGCTTGCAGCTGGTTTGAGCACTTCAGTCCTTCTCATGGAATAACTTGAGTTGCGCTTGAGTTGAGTATAGCGCTTTTTACAATGCAAATTGTGGCAAAGCAGCTTTACATTAATAAGAAAATGGTGTCATTGTGCAGCTTATTCTATATATTATTGATTCATTCCGTTGCAAATATCAGTAGTTATTAGTCTAGTTAATTTAGGTATATCAGCTCTGCAGAAAACAGTGACGTAATCGTCCGGCTCAGCTCAGTTCGCGTACAACGGCACCAATACAGGCACATCAAAAACACTGCTGAATATCAAGCAAGTGTCCCCAACTTAAGCAAGCCAAAGGCAACAGCGGCAAGGAACCAAAACTCCAACAAATGGAGAAAAAAAACCTTGGGAGAAACCAGGCTTAGTCGGGGGGCCAGTTCTCCTCTGGTCAACAGTGAACACTTGTCCGATACTCAGGCAGAGTTACGGGTCATTAAACCGATTTGGAATCACAACAGTCAAAATATTTAATCTAGTTCCATCTAGTTTAAGATCTTTTTGATCACACCGGTATGGGACGGTTTGTTGGGATGTGTGCCACTGGCTGATGAGTCGGTAAGGTCTTAACAAAGGATGAGCTAGTTAACACAGTCTCCTGCTGACACCACAGGCCACATTGCTGCTGCACACAGGCACAGGTTGCCCATCCGACCCGGACACGGCCCAGATCCAGCCAATCACGTTAATTGGTAAACCTCGGGATAAGCAGAGAGACAAAAAATTAGAGTAGACGCCATGCTTCTTCTGATGTACCGAGTACATCCGGTGTTATAGGAAGTGTTCCCGGTTCCGGCTGACCTGATCTATGCAGCCTAACAATCCTTTAACGGATATGAAGACAAAAGTTTATAGTGCGTCATGTGTATGCCAGGTTAAATAGATGCGTTTTTAGTCTAGATTTAAACTGATAGAGTGTGTCTGCTTCCCGAACAATGCTAGGACGATTGTTCCAGAGTTTAGGTGCCAAATAGGAAAAGGATCTACCGCCTGCGGTTGATTTTGATATTCTAGGTATTAACAACTGGCCAGAATTCTGAGATCGTAATAGACGCGAAGGACTATAATGCATTAAGAGCTCTCTCAGGTACTGGGGAGCTAAGCCATTTAGTATTTTGTAAGTAATTAGCAAGATTTTAAAATCTATACGATGTTTAATAGGGAGCCAGTGGAGTTTTGACAGAACCGGGCTAATATGTTCATATTTCCTGGTTCTAGTAAGGACTCTAGCTGCTGCATTTTGGACCAGCTATAATTTGTTTATCACGCGAGCAGGGCAACCACCCAATAGAGCGTAACAGTAATCTAGTCTCGAGGTCATAAACGCATGAACTAGCTGTTCCGCATTTGTCATTGAGAGCATATGTCGCAATTTAGATATATTTTTAAGATGGAAGAATGCGGTTTTACATATGCTAGAAATGTGGCTTTCAAATGAAAGATTGGTACACAGTCTCCCTGGAGAAATCACTTCTGCTCTTCATAAAATGCTCTGGGTCTATCCTCTGTACTCCAGCACTACTCAGAGTGTTTTCAGTTCACCATGCTCTCTTTCCAACAGTACTCTTAATGTGAGAGCATCCCTGATTGCCGGCTTGAGTTCAGTTAGATGTCTGTGTTTGTGTGTATTTATGTGTCTGTTATGGAATACTATATGTGGAACAGCTGCAAAAGGGGTCATGAGGGTGTTTACATCAAGATACATCTGTGACTTGCAAGTGATGAGGAAAACAAGACCACACTACAGTTTTCCCTGCACTAAAATAATAATAATAAAAAAAATAATAACGACAGCATACTGTTGTTCCTGAGATTGTATTAACCATGGCAATGGAAGGCTAAACTTGACTTCTTGTTCTTTTTATTGGCCTGTGTAATAGGAGTATAGTGGTTAAATCATTAAGGATCTGTGACCTCTGACCTGGTGCTTTAAGTATAGGGATGACACCCTTCCCTTTGAAGATCAAAGACCTTTCATCACTGATAATCGTCACACTCTGCTTGTAATTATTACACTTTTAATTTGTTAAATGGCTAATTAAACTGCAGATAAATTAACATCATTCCAATGTGGTTATTTTGATTGTCAGTCAGCACTACTATATTCAACAAGCTCAAAACAAATAAAAAAATAAAAAGAGTTATGGTTTGTCTTAGTTTTTTTTTTTCTTCTCACAGAAAACATAATTGAACTATTGAACTATTAACTATTAACTAATTAAATTAAGTGTTCATTTCTAAACTATATCCGTAAAATCTCAAAATAATAGCATTTGTTAAATGTTAAAATGTGTACATTATACCTACATACCTACATTATACCACAATACCTACATTAGGTATCATAGATTTGGGGGCATCAGATGGACTATAGTTCATGTTTGGCCAATTCTAATTTTATGTACTGTATTAACATGTACCTTTAACAAGTATTACTGGAAAATATATAAATAATTCTTCACTGAACAACAAAACAAAACAATGTAAATAGAGATGCCTAGAATTGTAAATGGCATATGTTAATCTGAATAATACAATTCAATCACAAATATGTAAATAAATATTTAGATATAACAAGTGGTGAATAAATTTCAAGTAATAAATTAAGTAATAAATAAAGTATTTGAGAATCTATCTTTTTGGAAAGTTCTCTGTTAATATGTGTAAGCAAACAATATTTCTCTCCTAATTCCTTATTCATCAAAAGTGATTTATCTAAAACACATGTGATTTTGGCGTTTCTCGTTTTACCCCATGAGTGGAATGAAATGTGGGATCAGCCAAAACACGATGAAACTGAATACAAATGCTGATGTCTGAGGCCTGACCGTACATTTCAAATAGTCGTGCATGGTCATGCATTTTTGCTGGCTAGTTTTCTCGCCTGCGGTTTGGCAGGAGAAGTGTAGGACTGATGCCTCTGAAGGTGACTGCTCCATACAATTTATCAATCCAAACACCCATTTGTGGTGTGTAGAACCAGACGCCTGTCAAGTGATTCAGTGTGTCTCTAGGATGTAAATGATAATGACAGGGCAATGGGAGGTCTTTGATAAGAACATGAGTGAATGAACTAGTGAATGAGTGATGAATAAACAAGCAATGTAATGAAAGAGTAAATGAGATGAGTGAGCAAATAATTTTAATTTGAATGATTTTAAATGAGTGATTGAAAGAAAGAGTGAGCAAGGGTTGTTATTATTAGCTAAATCAAAAAATATATAGACTATAGAATAGATATGTTGCTTTGGTATCTAACCGAAATAAGCTTAAACAGAACCACTACAATTACTAACTGGAAATGAATAAAAACTAAAATTAAAATTAAAATTAATCTAATATATATATATATATATATATATATATATATATATATATATAAACTAATTTAATATAAACTATATTACTATATATTATTATATATATATATATATATATATATATATATATATATATATATATATATATTATATATATATGTGTGTGTATATATATATATAAAGTAATAAAAATTACAAAATTAATAAAAAAAATAATTAAAATGGAAATATAAAAAATAAAACTAATGCAAAATAGGAATGACAACTATAATAGTATAGAAATAATATTGAAACAACACATGTTGTGAGTATGTGAGGTGATTGTTTGATTGATTGATTGAATCAGTGAGCAAATTAATTATTGAGGGAGTGAATTGGCAAGGAAGTGAGTGAGTGAGGCAGTGAGTGAGTGAATGAATGATAGATAAATGAATGTGATCATTGAATGAATCTCAGTATCACTGAACAAGTAGATTTTATTTTTATCTTGTCAATAAATCTCTTGTGTTCCTCCTCGTGATCACCCTGTAATCGATGTGATCGTGTCGACGAGCTTTGCATTAAGAGTGTGTTTCTCCATGCCCTTTCTGTTTTCTGAAGAGTTGTGTGAATGTTTGGATGTATTTGACAATCTCTTATTAGTTTCAGTGCAGCCTAATGGACACTAATAAGGGCTTATATTACCAGAGCGTGACAGCTGCTGCGTCGTACACTCGTGCTGAGGAAGGGTCTAAGTCACAAATCTCTCGGCAGGCCCGCTGTGCTAACGGATTGATTACGGCAGGGAGCCCGAGTATGACTCTGACAGAGATATTTTGAGGTGTGCAGACCTCCATTTCAACACTTCAAGTGTGGATGAGTCATATACCTGGTTTTGATGCTTCACTGAGGGAGCTCCTGTTAAATAATTAATAGCTTTTTGCCTTTGTGAAGTTCAACTGCTGCATATGGTTTCCCTGGTAATGCCTTTGTTTGGATTGAGAAGTTACTTGAGATGCAAAAGAGTTCAAATTGTGCATGCTGGATTTCAATATCTGGCCGTATTCACAAAGCATTTTATCTTACCACTACGAGTTCTCCTAAATAGCTGTAAAAGTTCTTAGCTAAGAGCTTTCTCTTAACACCTATTCACAAAACTGCTGAGACAAACTTTTACTAAGGAATAGACAGAAGTCTTACGGTAAGAGTAAGTGCAGGGTTGACCTCGCTGCAATGGATGATGTCAACACGCTTACTAACTATGGCCACAGTGATTGGCTGGTGGGGGAGGGTCTCTGTCAGAGATTTAATTATAGATATATTATTACATAAATACATATTGTAGAATTGCCTTATTCAAATAAAAGTTTTAAAAGGCAAATGTTGCCATATTCAAATAAAGATTATAAAATAAAAATGTCGACATGTTCAAATAAAGGTTTTAAAATGTAGGCTGTCACTAATTAATGTTCAGCTAATTGTCAGCCTGTTACAAGGCTGCGTCTCGAGAGAAAGTAGAATTCAAGCGACAAATTATGTTTTATAAACAAAGTTTGGGAGGAGCTCGTTCAAATCGATCTAATCAGCTCGAGAGAGCTGACTCACCTAGCTACCTCAACAGTTTTCTGCATCCCTTTGCCACCCCGTTCCTCACTCTTGGCTCGGGATATGGGGAGAACTCTAGGTTTGGGCTAAAAAGCCCTTGATCCCCTTGGACAGCACACCAAATACGCTTGTTATATATTTTTTACTCTATTCGATCATCTGTAGGTGTAAACTCAAGAAAACAACTGCCACAGGTAATCAGACATTATTTACTTGTTTTGATTTATTTATTAAAGATTTGTTTTTGGCTTTTAGTTGTAGATTCAAATTTTATGAATCATAATATGTATTGCATTTATGAAGAAAAGGGTTAAGAAATACTCAGCAAATTGCTGAGGCAGATTGGCAGCAAAGGCCATTAGGATTGTTTGTGAATTGGTCTTAGTGATTTAGGAGTCCTCTTGACTACTCCTAACGTTTCAGATTTAGGAGCTAGTTTTAGCGCTCAAATGCTTTGTGAAATACTCTAAATTCAAGAGCGCTAAAATTAGCACTGACAGGCACATTATTTTTAAGAGTTTCTCCTAAATCAGCAAGTTAGGAGCTACTTTTAGTCTTAAGATGTTTTGTAAATATGGCCCCTGAACTGGAAGTAAATTAGTACATAGCACATAATTCATGTTAGAAAAAAAACAAAGATTTAAAAGAAGATTGATATTATTTTGATGCTTAACATTTAAAATAAATAAACGCATTAGACCTTTTTGTATCATCACCTTTAGGGTTTCGATTCATTGAAATAAAACTAGAATCACTATTTTAGTGTAATTAGTGTGATTAGCTCAGTGTGATTATTAAATTGCAAAGGTTGCAATTAAATTAGTATAATGTGCATCAATGCATCAAAGGTCAAAAAACACTTTAATTTTCTCTTAATATACATAGCACATCACCACATTTTTCACCCATTTCCACGAGCTTGCTCTGTTCTGATTGGCCAGATGGCCCAGTCTATTGTGATTGGTCTACCGCTTACAGCTGAAGAGGGTTCCTAAAGCTCAGCAATTACTGCGAAGACAGTAAAGATGGCATCTATTTTACGATATGCGCGAGTCCAATGATGAAACATTGGTAAAACTAGTTATTCAACCCAAACCTCCATCACAAGGACGACTTTCTCAGTGATACGTACTCAGTTTGACATTCATCATGAGATGTTGCAACTGCAATTCCACACCATCAGCATTTACAAGTGTATGTCTATCAACAAACCAGTTTTTATGTTTCTAATGTATTACAGGGCACATGTGGGAACTGTATTATCAACAGTATCAATAACAGTGCATACGTTAGCTGAGCACTAACCGGAATGACTGATGTAACATTAAAGTTTGTAAAACAAACCTTTTTTTAAAAAAAATACTTTTGTTCGTAAGGATGTTGTGCTAGGTAACATGGAATATTCACAATATATTCATTGTTTAAATAGATTGTATGATGGAGACGATGCTGTAATACTGTTACTACAAATAGAGCTCTTTTCTGATTATGCTTAGCCATTTGACAAAAAAAGTTATCTCTGGCATGGCACAAATATATTCAAACAATTGGGCTAAAGGTATCCAAACAGTTGATCACCTGTCTGATAAAACACATAATATATTAAAGCGTCTTTGCTTTTTCCACGGTTTCTACGGAAGTAAAACAGGAAATCGAGGCTAACGTGGATATGACATTCATTGACAGGTGACGCAAGGACACGGGCTGTTACACAGGTTAAGGTTGCTAATTTCTCCAGATTTAAACATTATTGGAAACATTTGGGATAATGTAATTACATAAGCCAACTAAATATATTGCATTGTTACAGATATTTTAATCCAAAAATCTTACTTTTTGTTCCTTGAAGGCTTGAAATTTTAAAGCGTTTTTAGTAGAATAGTTTGGCTAGCTGTAAAAGGAAGCGAGAACCTTAATATGCCTGTAATATTTTTAAAGGGATTTGCTTTCTGAATACAAATGAACCATTTCTCACAAATGCATGTGTGTATCTGCACGTGTGGGTGTGAGCTTGTGTGTGAATGAGTGTGATTTTGCGTGTTAATATGTGTGAACTTGTGGAGAGAAGTGATATATTTCGAGCAGATGAAATGAAGGTTACTTTAATTATGAGCATCGGCAAAGCCGTAGACCTAGAGGTGATTCTTAAGTGGATTTTCACATGTTCATTATCGCTAACAAAAAGACTCCACTGTAATGGTGTTCGCACTAAGAGTGTAGAAATATTACACCATATCATAACCTTTGCACTGTTTTTTGCACATTCTTCATCTGAGTTTTGCCATACGGCAAAATCAATTGTGTGTGGGATATTGGTCCAGGATTGGAAATTACACTCCATTATGATAATGAAATGGAGCAAGTCAACAATCCAAAATCTGTGTGAAATTCTTCTAACCATAATTTGATCTTAAAACAGCAAATAAAAGGAGTATTTGAGCCGGATGTCTGTCTGTTTTGTGAAGCTTCCCATGTTCGCAGCTGCCACGGGGCTCCTTTGAGAGTGGCAATGGTTTACATTCCGGCTGGATTTACCAAGATATACAATCCCTGTGCTCGCTATCCCTGATTAGTTATCAGATCTTATTAATGCGGCAGCAGAAAGTGCAATGGGTTATTTTAACAAGCCCTTAAAGCTGGATGGAAATCTCTGAGCCAAAAGCTGGATTTAATACAGCCTGGCGGAGGTTATTCTTGGTTTTCAGGCAGATTTAGGGGTTGATATGGTTTAGTGATGCATCACCTCAAAGTAGCTGTACTTCTGTCCTGATGTAGTTCTACTGGTGTCCCTCACTTTGAAAATATTTTTTCTTAGCTAAACTGAAGATAGGGGGATTTTTGGTTTGTAGCATATGTACCTGTTTAAATTTGTTCATAATTTTCCATAACTGGTCAATCTTAAAGTACAGTCACATAAGGATTTGAGCATTTAAATTGACATTGACACCAAATGGAAT
Organism: Opsariichthys bidens; assembly: GCA_037194245.1. NCBI lineage: Eukaryota > Metazoa > Chordata > Actinopteri > Cypriniformes > Xenocyprididae > Opsariichthys > Opsariichthys bidens. The sequence continues at coordinate 31,451,355 of CM074281.1, read as the reverse complement.
ATTGGCAACAAGTCTTGAAGTCTCTTCTGCTCACCAAGGATGCATTTATTTGATCAAAAATACATTAAAAAAATTAATATTGTGAAATATAATTACAGTTTAAAATAACTGCTAAAAATGTAATTTATTCCTGCAAATTTTCAGCATCATTACTCCAGTCTTCAGTGTTACATGATCCTTCGGAAATTCTAATATGCTGATTTGTTGCTAAAGATGCATTTCTTATTCTTATTATCAACTTTTCGATCCTGGAACAACATTGTGATCAACCAATCAGAATTGAGGGACAAGTTTCAGTTTATGTCAAGTTAAGGCTTACAACCATTGTTAGGTTCTTCTACATCAATGTTTTTCACCTATCATTTTAGGGATGGGTTTAGGGGTAGGGATAGGGTTAGGGTTAGGACTAAATTTTCAGACAGGATTAATGTTCCAGGATCAACAAAATATGTTTATCCATAAATATGTCTTACTTGAAAAAATCACGGTGACCAAACTCTTGTATGATATTTTTATTTTATTTTAGTTTAATTTAAATACGACAAACACATCTCGAAATGCACTGTTGAAGACAGTGGATTTGTTACAAAAACACTATGATGACTGTAGCAGGATGCTTTAAAGGAAATTAATTTATAGACTGTTTGTTCCTTTCTGAATAGTATTCCAAAAATCAACGGTTCTCACTGCGGTTGTGTGACTCGTGTGTTCTGAGTGTTGAGTTTCCTTCTTCTTGAGTCGGTGGTGGTGATAATGAGGCTGAGTTTTGCAATACCCAAAGCATGAGGCTCAGATGGGGAACATGTTCGCTCGCCCGGCTTTGTTTCAAATCAGAGCAGCAGGACAGCTCATTAATTTTATGCACTGATTGCTAAGACTGAAAGTCCCTAAAGAGCGTTCAGTCAGTTAGGATAGTTTGTGCTCACCTCGATGGACAATTAAAAACACTTCTGAAAAAGCTTAAAACAGCAGTGAGGCCTCCTTCAAGGGTCATGCTCTCTCTCTCACTCAAGCAGATGATGGGGCTTTAATAGATCTTCATCTGTGCAGACTTTTCATTTCGTTGCACAATTAGTACATGCTAATCGTAAGCAGTAATATAGTACATGGAGGCCAGTGTTGTTTTTTCCCCCACTGGATTCGGACTCCTGAATTCACCGTAAGTTAGTGCATGATTGTCCTGGCTGGTGGATCAAAGGCTGTATTTGCGTGTCTGTCTTTCATGCCACATGTTTTACATCACTTTTTAACCTTTCTCTGAATGGGATTTTGAGATCCCCAGTCACTACCCTGCCATCCACACCAGTGTTCCCGAAATAATGGATATTGTAGGTTGCACTGATCAATTCTCCCCTACCTGAAATGAGAAAAAATATTTATGATGTGCTGCTTTTTGGCTCACTTCTTTTGGGTCTTTGTTGGGCCCATTGGCAGTAATGAGTGGGCAAATTGGGGCTTCAGAAAGGACCTGGATTTGCTGAGGCATCAGAAAATGCACTGCATATGATCACTGGTGCTCTGACATAATAAAGCCACAGAAGTCTCATTCTGAGCAGGTGACTTGTGCTTAGTTACAGGGCATTTGTTTAGCTAGAAGAGAAGAGAGAAGGGTTTTAGCGCATCTGGAATCTTTGTTAGTTGATAAAGTTGTTTTTCCTCATGCACTCACTATATGTTAATTTAAAACACCTTCAGTGTGAATAGTATGCATTATGTAACCTGGTTATTTTCTTCGGACACAGCTCATGGGATTGTGCCCTTGACATTGTCTCCTTTTGAAACAGGAGGGCAGTGGTTTGTGCTATAATTCACAATGACAGAGTGTCAGACAAACTAAATAAGCATAGTTAAAAAATAGCTGACTCAGAAGCATATCTATCTGTTTGGTGAAGGAAGCCCAATGAACGAAGCTGATCTGAGTCAGAGGGCTCAAAGTATCTCAGAGAATCTATGTAGCATTAGCGGAAATGAGATTTGTTTTATCCTTTAAAATAAGACAAATAACAAGACTTGTTCTTGGGTTTTTGTGGTTTCACCTGGTCTGGTAATCGTTTAACACCTTTGCAAAACAGACGGGCTTCTCGCACACACTACTGAAGCTTTGTTCTTAAGAGTGCTGTCATTTTCAGGTTTGCTGTGGGCCTTTCATGCTGGAATTATCCTTCATAAACTAGGGTCAGGTCTCAGATGGAAGCTATTATTGTACCTCTGACTCATTGCATTTGGTTTTTCTATCAATTTCAAGCGAGGGGACACTCACTCCCTGAGTATTTTTCTAGCTGTTTTTTCCAACGAATATGTGACCCCAAAGCATTTTCCACTATAAAGTCTCAGTTTTGACATTTTCCATGGCCAAATGATGTGAGATTACTTCGGGATGTGCTTGCAACATAAAAACCATGAGAGGTTACTCCTCCAAATGGTCAAGACATGAAAAAGAGCAGTTCTGCTGACAGCAGAGGGTAGTGACACATGGTAGAAATTAGGGGTAGGCGATATGAACAAAATCTTATTTCACAATCTAAGAAATTTTATTTCCTGATAACAATATATATCACATTATAGTTATTTTATTTTATTTTTGTATTAAACATGCAACAAAGCAGGAGGCTTATTTAAAATGTAATAAGAAATACTAAAGAAATTGAATAAATGAATAATCTTCTCTGTATGATTTACATATTAAAAAAGAGAAGTGAGTGATTTTCTATTTGTCAATTGTTGTTTAGTTAACAAAAATGACACAGATGGCAGAAGGTATATTAGTCTACTGTCAATTTAAGATGTAATGCACTGGTGTAATATACTGATACATTAGTTTTTCACCCATTTCTTTTGTTCACTGGAGACATAACCGACTTTGTGTACGTAAATACTCCACACAGTGGGCATTAATTGTGTGTATTTGACCATTCCAGCACAATAAGCTGAAAAAGAGAACTGAATTCTGAATCTTCTGTGTGCTTTGGGGGTGAGTCAGTAATTGAGTTACTTAGTTACTTTTAATTAAACATAATGTGTTATGCTACGTACATTTTTCTTGTTTGTTTGTTTAATAACATAAAAAAGTTAAATTCTTGGCAAATATAAAAGCTCTTTTACACAAAAAGTGAAATGAAAAAGCCTCAGGCTGAAGGAAATGCAGATTCATGCATTAGATGGCGCAGTTCAAACAAACCAAGTGTGCTGTCAAGATTGCAGAATAGAGGAGTTCGACCCTCTTATTCAACAATAAAAGTGTGTGTGTGTGTGTGGGGGGGGGGGGGGGGTGATGCTTATCTAAAGTAATTTTTGAGAGTGATTTTGAGATTAAATACATACAGTATATTTGTGTAATTTAACTTTTGCTGTAATTATTGCATATTTGCGTAATATTCTGAGTTTTCATTTCTCTGTTTTTCTTCATTTTGATGAATACTGAATCTGTTTTTGTGCAAGTAAGATGAGTAAATGGATGCTCGCGTTTATTCAAACACTACAATAACCATCATGTTTTACACAGTGCACTCCTCTGCACTTACTCCTGAACATAAGGGACAAGAGAGGATTTAGTCAATAAATGGGAAAACAAAGTAACTCGTGTTTCATGTTTTGAAAAGTAGATCATATATTTTGTTGCACTTTTAAAAGTAATGTGTTACTTTACTACTTACTTGCTAAAAGCAATCTGATTACATAACCCACTTGTAATGTGTTACCCCCCAACACTGAATACCGTGATATAAATGATATAGCAAAATCTATAACGATAGATGCTTTACACAATCCCCACAATATATATATATATATATACTGTATATATATTGTCATTTATCTTCACATGGCCCAGTCCTTATAGAAATGCAGTTTATTATTCCAGGTCAATAGTGTTGTCCGTATAATCCAATTCTGAAACCAAAAGGATGTTGTTACTGTGGAAAAAGTTCAATTAATCCTGCAAACAAATCAATTCAGCTGTGAGTTATTTGTGTAGACTTCCAGCTGCATTTTTCCTGATGCATCCAAGTAAACACCCAAGGAGATATTTGACTTTTGAAAATCCCATCATTCCACTTTCCATAACAAAAACTAATTAAATCTCAGAAACCCCTGTAGCAATAATGATGTTTCCACCAAACATCAGCTGAGCAGGAATCTTGTGGGAAAGCAGCCGTCTAAATAACCTGCGTGGGTTTACAGACGTTGCATTTGAAGACACCATTCTGAAGTCCTGACCCAAGAATTAATTAAAATGAAGAAAGACACAAATCACAATGCCCAAGACGAGCTCTACAGTGCCAGGGCTGTTCTGGCACTCCATGCGCATGAGTCTTTTCAGGGTGTCAATGCTTGTTTGCTTTTCCAACTGTTCCTTTATGGCCTCACCTTCCAAAGCCCTGGAGTAAGAGGCAGTCCGAAGGGTAAGAGGACTTTTTCTAAAGCAGACCCAGTGCTTTTCACTTCAAAGATGGTTTCTGCAGGCCCTGGAATGCAGGCCCCAGGCGGCAGATGCAAGTGGTGGATAGGGCTGTTTATGCGGCATGGACCCCCCAATGGTGGATGGTACATGGGCTGGAAGGGGGTGTGACTGTGATCGATGAGCGTGGTGCTGGCCTGACAGCAGGACAAGGCCTTTCTGACAACCACTGTTCCAGGCTTGCTTCGTCCTGAGCCCACAACTCCACCCCTCCACCCCCACCCGACCGCCCAATCTCTCTCCTTCTCTCTCTCTCTTTCTCCCTGTTTCTCTCTCTCTGTTTCTCCCTCTCTTCCCACACAGGGGGAAGCACACCATTCACAAGGCAAAACACAATGGAAGCCTCTCTCAGTGCTGCTCTCAGTTCTGTTTTTCTGAAATCATACTTGAATTTTGACAGCACTGTTAATAATGAGTTCCTGATAAAGGCTATGATCCTTTATTGCTCTCATATGTTCCAGGAAAGTGCTCACATGTTTCTTGGTGTTTCTGTTCTGTTATTCTATAATATCCCTACTTCTCTTCAAAAGTATGGGGTCAAAAGAAAAAAATGAATATTTCAACAGTTACTTTAAAAAATGTCACAAAATATTTTGATTTCAAATAAATTATGTTATTTTTAACTTCCTATTCATCAAAGAATCCTGAAAACTTAACATTATCAAATTAACATTGATAATAATAAAATAATTTTATGCAATAATAGATGTTTATTGAGCACCAAATCAGCGTATTAGAATGATTTCTGAAGGATCATGTTGCACTGAAGACTGGAGTAATGATGCTGAAAATTCAGCTTTGCCAACAAATTACATTTTAAGATACATAATACAATAATAATATGTCACAATATTACTGTGTTTACTGTTTCTAAAATAAAAAAATAAAAAAATAAAAATTACAGACCCCAAACTTTCGTATATCGTATAACCTTATCCATTTTTTTTTTACAAGGAAACAAGATATGTTAAATGAGAAGATGTATATTTGCATGTATAACATACATTTTTTAATTTACTCTGAAAAACTTGCAGTAGAAGTAAGAATTTTCAAAAAGTTAATTACAAAGAAAAAGCAAGTAACATATTGAATTAAACTGTTTTTTTTGTTGTTGTTGTTGTTTAGTATTTTCTGGTTAAACATTTAGTTATACTACAAAAAAAATTGTGTGTGTGTGTGTGTGTGTATATGTACGATGAACCCGGCTGTACAGCGAGGGCAAATACAAGTGGGCCATTCTTATACGGTGACATCCTCTGACACTTCTTCTGGAGAGAAGTTTATTTTAAAACAATCCGAGGCCATGCTGGTATTTCTGAGTCAGACCTTGTGTTCGCTCGGTCATTCATGTCGCCTGAGCTCCCATAGCGGAGCACTCGGACGAGTGCATCAAAGTCCTTGACCTTGTTCTTTGATGTTAGATGTGGGTTTGCTTTGTTTGTGTTCGAGTGCTTCATCTTAATCACAGCGCTAGGCAATGAGACCTCAGCAAGTCAGCCGGGGATTCATTTGCGTGGCGCCTCAGCAGCGTTGTCAATTCAGTCAGATCGTTATAGTTAACCAGAGAGAGAAGCGGGGAGATATAATGCACATGACAGCATAACCTTTGTCTCTCATTAGGCCTTTAAAGTGCACTTCCATTTACACCGCAGACATTTACAGTACTATTACACTCTTTATATCCTGACCCAGACTGTTTCTTTCAGCAGAACTGTTTCTGGCAATTATCCTGCACTGTAATCACTTTATATTCATTGTTTATGCTTTAGTTACTAAAAGTGCTTAATACTACACCTGCATTGTCCTGCACATGTTTGTTGCTTTTGTAAAGGAGCGCATGCAGCAGTATCCCATGGGTCTCCACATACTTTTGTTTTTCAGGCATCTTGGCAAGGGCATTGGTATTGTCTGAAAAGTGGAGGGACACAATGTATAACTTATCTGCTTTGCGCATGAATATTAATTGCGTGATGTTCACCCGATAGTATTGAAAAGTATAGGCCTCATATAGGGTTCACGGATTTCTGCAGGATTGTAATATTTTTTGTACGAAGCAGATTTAATGGTTGCATTATTTTTTTCTTTGAACTATGGCCAAACAGAATGAAACTTTTAAAATATAACAATTATCTCCCAAAAAGTAAGTTATATTGGTTGCTATACACCATTGCCTCCTGGGATAGCCTCAAGTGTCCATGTGATGAAGTGGGCATGCTATGCTCCACCCTCTCCTGCAAGAAAGAGGCAGGCATCCAACAACCAGAGATTCCCAAAATACGTCCTTCCTTTTTTTTCAAAGACGTTTTGAGGAATACTATTTTGTGCAAAATAAATACATTTTCTGACAAAAAATTAAGTGATGATCACCTGTGCAAATGTTGCTGCCTTGATACCAGGGTGTTGCTGTGCAGTTGCTAAGGTGCTAAGGCATATATTGTTATGCAATTGTTTGTAGGGTTCTTGGTAAACGGTTACACTACCATTCAAACATTTGAGCTCGTAAAAGTTTTTGGAAACACTTTACAATAAGTTTGTTAACATGAACTAACAGAGAGCAATATATTTTTGCTGCATCTATTAACCTTTGTTAATGTTAGTAAAAAAATACAGCTGTTCATTGGTTGTTCATGTTACAGTAGTTCACAGTGAATTAACTAATGTTAATAGATACTAGTTTTGATTTTAATAATGCATTAGTAAATGTAGAAATTAACATTACCTATGATTATTAAATGCTGTTTAAGTATTGTTTATCGGTAGTTCATGTTAACTAATGCAGTTAACCAGTAAACACATTAAATTTTGATATATTTTAAAATGTAATATGATACTTCAGAAATCATTTTGATATGCTGATTTGATGCTCAAGAAATGTTTCTTACTATTATCAATGTTGAAAACAATTGTGCTGTTTAATATTTTTATGGAAACTGTGATACATTTTTTTCAGGATTATGATTAATTGAATGTCCAAAAGAATAGCAATAATTTAAATAAAGAAAAGTATTAATTTTATTTTTAAAAAGTCAAATATTCTTCACCCCAAACTTTTGGAGGTCGGATTTTTTTAGTCCCTCTCCCGCAAAAAAAAAAAAGTTCTCCTGCTCCCGCCCGCAACATTCATGTTTTGTCCCGCTACCGCCCGCAGATAAAAGTATACATAGATTTTTTTGTTGCACTTTAATTTACAGTATGTGCACTAGCGTGTACTTACAGTGTACTTACCTAAGAACGTACTAGTAATAAAAGGTAACTATGTGGGTTAAGGATAGGTTTAAGGGTAGGTTCAGGGTTAGTACCAGGTTATTACCCAGAGTTTGTACAGGGGAACAGGACTGTAAAAGAAAGTGCAACTGGGTCAGGTTTAGGGGTAAGGTCAGTGTTATTACATAGTTGTTACACAGTTAAATAAATTGCTACCAATTTTTAGTCACACTTTATTTTAAGGTGTCTTTGTTACACTGTGAATATACATTTAAATACTGATTAATATTAAGTAACATGTAGTTACTTACAATAGGGTTTTGGTTGGTTTAATGTCTATTAAATCTATTATATCTATTATATACATCTATTATAATTTATAGATATTACTATAGTAATTACATGTAACATATGTAACAATGACACTAAAATAAAGTGTTACCCAATTTTTGTAGTAAGTCCAATACCCAGAAATTTCCATGAAATAGTTTCAAGTTAGACGACCCTAACAACGTCCTACAAATTCCAGCTAAATCCTCCAGATAAATTATTTTTTAAAGCATTTACATCCAAAAAGTGTTTATTTTAACAGAAAAGCTAGTATATACTTCACAACATGTGTAATTTGGCATGGCAAAAAGCGTACAAAGAGCGTACACTCACTTTAGTTAATCACAATCTCACAAAGTTCCGTTATAATCAATAAAGCTGACTGCGAATGTCCACACTTTGTTTGTTATAATGAGAGGATTCACAAGCGTACAAAATCAGCACTGAACAAAAACTCATTTTGAGTGGTGAGTGGATTCTAACTCAAACACCTCTGATTGGCCACTGAGTTCAAGACAGCAACAGATACGGTATGTTTGGGGATTGGCTGCTCAACGTTGCAAAAATGTGTTGTAAATAGAATCCTCGGAAGCTCTCCAGAGCGCAAACATGGATATGCACTAGATCGCTTGCCAAATCTGTTTCGCCAATATGCTATTATTACAGAGAAAACTGATCCTAGGCCAGCAGTTATGGGCAGCTTTTCCTTCTAAAATCAGAAGCATTCAGAAGCAGGCAGGGGAAGGCTAAGCCTTGCACATACTCCACCTATGTTTGCTCCTGTAAATCAATTTTACTTTATAGTTTTGATATGCTAATTGGTTTTGTGTAGTACATGAATAACAAATTATTTTCTTTCAGATATTTTATTTTTAGATATTTCTATTTTGCGGGAGTACCAAAAATTATTTTATTCTCCCGCAACCTGCACAGAAATATCTTAACGACCGCACTCACCAATCATATCTTGACTGCCACCGTTGTGTGGGGTCATGTGGGTCAGTATAGAATCACTGAATAGTACTCTCCTTAAATGTAAGTAATTTTTTTTATATTAGCATTTTAGCACACCTTTCCTAGACCAGCCACACAAATTTCCGCAAAAGTTACAAATTAGGTTAAGAGCTTATTCAAACTCCTCTGAATCCCAATGAAATGTACACAGATGGCATTCACACATATCTGTGAACTTGCCCGAAGGGCACAACAGTTCTACAGTATGCTGATTATAGTTACCTCTAATGCACAAGAACGTAAGTTTGTCTAATGAGGTGAAGCTGTCCACTATGCCCTCCACCAGCCTTGAAAAGCATACGTTTCAGGACAAACATGGCAAAGATGAGAAATACAGGAGGAAACCAGGTCCAAAGTTCACACAGGATGGTTTTGCATCACCCCACCAGCTGGAAAATTAGAGAGGTTGACATCAGAGAGACAAACACACACACTTCCTTTTACACTGTAGTGTGGATCAGTCTGGTGAGTCTATGCGTCATTCCAGAGAGACCACAATTTCTGCACCCTCAGCTTATTAAAGCATTTCAAGCTCCAGTGCACTTGTACCGCTCTCCAACCTTTGAGTCTGCTCTCCACCTTGAATGCCAAGCATAACACTGGATATTCCAGAGCAGCAGTGCGTGGAGGCTACAATAGCTACCCCGGAAAAGACGTTGCGCTCTCAGGCTTAGAATGATGAAAGCCGGGAGCTTGAATCCGAGCCGAGACTCAACAGAGAGAGTTTTTTTTTTTTTCATTTAGGATGTTCTGTGGAGATGCTATCGGGAGCTAAAGCTGTAAAGTACAGCCCTGAGGCGTCATTTTGCACTTTAATTTATCCAGCACATCTGAACTTGTAATCCATCTGTTGCGAAAAGCTCCAAACAGCACGGACCACTCTTTGATGCATCTGGCACTTAAAGAGGGGACAAAAGAGAAGACCTTTAAAGGTTGTAGGATGCCGTTGAGATGTGCATTGACCTTTCAGGAAGCCACTGTCTGTGAGCCGTGTCTTTAAACACATACGGCTGGTGCTAGGGACCGTGGAGAGAGACTCCAAATGCCACAGAGAGCAGTCCACTAAGATTAATATACCCATCATGGAAAATTGACCAGCAGACATTTCCAACCTTGTTTTCCTTTTAATCTGCAGACGTTTTCCTGCTAAGATTCACTGTTTGTCAAACGAGGGTTGGTTAATTGGTTTTCGAAGGGTGAAAAAGGGTTCAGTAATTGGCTTTAAAGAGGTGATGATCTACCTGCTGGATTTCTTAGTCGTCATGGTTGATTATTAGTTATCATGTAACCATGTGACCAGATATTTGACTAATAGTGTGAAGTCTGGTCCACGCTGCAGCTTATTTTGACCATACACTTTAATTTATCCAGCACATAGAGAAAAATCTGTCAAAGTCAATACCACATGTATAATATTAGTTCCAGTCCTCAAATCTGATCATACATCATGCCATAGGTTCTGAAATAAAAGTCCAAAGGCATTTGGACCTTTCACTGTCTCACTCCTCTTGTTTGCTTGTTCAGACAGATTTTCTGTGTGTTAGTATTAGTATTAGTATTAGAATTTGTATTAGTATTAGCATTTGTATTAGTGCTTGGGATTTTTGGTGACTCTTTCTCTGGGTTACATTATTACGTCAGTAGTAGTTGTTTTTATGGCGTGAGTTGTTGGAATTATTCACTCAACATATTCACTTCAACATATTCGTTCATAAAAGCTAATTAATTCAGCAATGAAGCAAGCATGAAGCGTGTCTTTGTGAGTAATTTGGCACTTTTGACTGAACAAATTTATTAGAAAACACTAATTCATTCAGTAACTAAACAAGTGACTTTCTTTATGAATGAATTAATGCATAATTTATTAAACAGATTCATTCATAAAGGCTGATTCGTTCAGGAACTAAACAAGTGAATATCTTTATGATTGAGTTATTTGAATTATTCACTCAACCAATTTGTTCAAAAACGCTTATTCGTTCAGGAACAAAACAAGGGACTGTCTTCATGAGTGCGTCATTGGTTCATTGATTCAATTGAGTCATTCAAAAATGCTGAATCACGCGAAACATCTCTACTGTGTTTTGCTCAATGTTGCAGTGTTTCTTCTGTGGGTTTGCAGTCTATTTACATTGACTTGTCTATTTACAGTGAATTTCTCTAAAATTTAAGTTACTCAATAATATCTTCTTGGTCACTGAACTGTTGATGTACAGTATATAAAAGCAATATCACACAAAAGCAGTACTGGCTTCTTGTTAAACCTTGTTAAACTTCAAAAACTTTGCTTGATTGACAGGGTAGATCTTTAATCACCACTATGTTGAACTGATGAGATGCATATTTTTTCTGTCTTTAACTTCCCTTGATTCTCTGGGCTTGCCAGTGGAATGCCAACCCCATTGCCAAAGGTCACTCACCGAGACAGTGTTACACAATTAAAGCATAAAGACTGTGTTCATTTATTGTGCTCCTCAGAGATTATGATGCCAAAGAAAAGATTCACTCCCAGAGCAGAGCAGTAAAAACCATGACATCAGAACCTCTTCATTTCCCAGTAAAAAAAGATTTGCAACGTTTACACAGCTGAAACAGACTTTTGTTACAGAGAGTCATGTCTATGAAACAAGTAATAGTCATGTTTAATTGCGCATTATATCTGTGTTTTGACACTCACCATACATTAAGACTTAACAGTACAGTCAGATGGATGACTGGAAACCACAACAGCGGAGTACAATGACTCTAATAAGAAATGGAAGACAGATTATAAGGTTGTGTATGTCTGAAACAGAGCACTATTAACAATTTTCACGCACTAAGTTTTTTTTGTTTTGTTTTTGGTGCACTGTCACAATTTAGAAAGTAATATAATTTTGTGACGGCAAACCTACCCAGAAGAAAATTATATTGCTCAAAGTTTCCTCTTTCAGAACTCAGGAGACGTAATGGAGTTTTCATTTATGTTTCATTTAAGAAAAAACTCAAAAAGAGAAGTACACACACACACACACACACACATGTTCGTTTTGCTATCAAAGTGAGGACATTCCATAGGCATAATGGTTTTTATACTGTACAAACTGTACATTCTGCCCCCCCCCCCACCCCTAAACTTAACCCTCACTGAAAACATTCTGCATTTTTACATTTTTAATAAAACCTTGTTTAGTATGTTTTTAAAGCTGTTTGAAAAGTGGGGACATATGAAATGTCCCCATATTTCACATTGAAGTTGTAATACCAGGGTCATACCCATGTCATTATACACATTTGTGTCCTGACACACACACACACACACACACACACACCTACACACACACACACACACACACACACACAAGGTATATACACACATACACAGGGGCCTGTCTCTCCAGAGGAAAAAATAAAAAAACTCAGATCAGGAGACTTTGTCCATTTGCAGCCTTTTTAATCTCACTTCTGTCTTGTAAAAACGATTGAGATATTAATGAGATCACATTTGTGATTTTTCTTTCGTCTGGGTATTGACGTCAGCATTAACAGCCTGCCATGTTTAATGAGGACAGTCCAATGAATGCATTGATTTACATTTAAATAGATATGGCTGCCTGTTAAGTGTCATTTGCATGTAGTTATTATGCAAATGAGTGTCTCAGAGTGATATCTGATCACACTGCATATGATTGTTGAACATTAGGTGTTAATCACAGTATCATACATAAAACATGCGGTTTTCAGATGTTTTAATATCTTTATGCAAACTTTGTTTAGTAAGACACATACAATGTGCTTTCCACAGATTCCCACAGTGGCATTGCATGTATACGATTTTGACACAAACCAACTCTGTGCAACCGTCACTAAAGGAATACTAATCTTGTATAATTGTTTGCTCAGTATAAATTACAGCTGAGATTTATAGAACAATGTGCAAATGGAAATTGCATGCTGTGGATCAATGGTAATTAATGCACCATAGTGTAGAGCATCAGAAAATTGTCTCCAGGTGTATGAAGAATCGGCATGGTTATTACTCATCACTTTAATTGGGCTAATTATGATTGCTGCTGAATTTAGGATAAATCAATGCCAGAGGAGGTCTCGAAATACATTAACAGTGTGGATGGAAGTTCATCCAAAGCCAATATTTTTGCCAAGTGAGATTCATGGCAATAAATAGAAGCCATTTATCATCATTGCCCACTCTTACACCAGTTGAGCCGTAGGGTCAGTGAATCTGCGTCAGGCTCTATTTATGATGCCGTAAAAGCCATTTACATGCATGTTCATTATGCATGTAAAATATAAGCATCGGTTGGCTGAAAAACCATCAGGATTGAGCCTATATTGTTTTGTCCTGCTGAAAGGAATGTGTGGACGCCAAATATCTGCATGGCATAAAGGCTCTCCAGGCAGAGTTATGGGGCCCACTGGCTCTCTGACATGGTTTTTGCAATTCTGCACCACCAAGAGTGGTCATGGGCTTTGCAGAGTTCATTGTCCAAGCCACAGCGGTGAGCGAGGAGAGGTGGAATAGAGCGAAATACCATGTGTGTGCCCAGTAGGGGGACATTCCTCCAATCCTATGATTTCCTCATCACATTCATCCTCTGGAAGCCCCACTGTAATCGCACTGTTCTGGGCCTTAGCCCCTTAACAAACCCCCCCATCAGAAGTATGTCGACTCCACCACCCATGTTACATTGTTACATTGAAAGAACAGAAATGTTGTGGGTCCATCACTGTATCAACAATTCCTCTCCGCATAACACCTCTGGAATGACTGTTATGCAGGGCCAGATGGAAACGGCAGGGAACAGGAGAAATATGCAGAATGGATTATTAAAATGAGGAAAGCCCTACACGTTTATTGTTCAGGTATACCACAGAAGATTTTTGTTTAACATTGCTTTAAAAAATAATACAAAATACATTGTGATCAGAGTAACTAGATTAAACTTACAATAATGGTTTTAATTCATAGCTATTGAGTTAGATTTGGCAAACAAAGAAAAACGCCCCAGCTAATTTGGTGGTGCTTATTTGCTGAAACAACATATTTTTTCAGATACACGTCTTGTAACTTTTTTAGTGTTCTTCTACTTTCATATAGTGATCTCATATATGACGAGTGTGGAAACGCAACTAGCGTAAAAATAATTCTCTGGAAATAGCTTGCAGTTTCATGTTTCAGCCACAGATGGCGATAGGGAGCTTGGAAGTCCATAGTGCACCTTGTAAAGTCACCATGATTAATATGTAATTCTTCTTCTTTTTGTTCATGGAATACTGCAGATTTTATTTTAAATTATTTACCCATGCACATCTTTTTTTTTTAATTCATGTGCTCTGATATTTAATCAAAAACTAACTTATGAACACACAAATTACATGATACCTGTCAAACCGGTCTCACAGGAAAACGCAACAATTTTACAAGGTGGCAATTTCTAAACCTAACCATCACTGCGGTGTAGGCAGGGTATACAAAAACATACAAATAAGATTGTACAAAGCTTGTTAGCAACTAGTTTGTCATAATGTAACATGACAGTTACGAAGTGCCATGAGATTGTGTTGGATGTATGTACCTTTGAAAGCTTTGACTGATTAAACGTAATATAAATAGAATTTTATATTAATTTGACATGATGAGCCAAATTCACCTTTACTTGACTTGTTTAGGACACGTCTTGCTCTGTATTTCCATATTACTCCACATTTATTTACCACTTTCATATAGCATTATGCAGTTCTATCCATGGCATAAAAGGTACAGCAAAATCTCATCAATGGCTAACCCATTTTTACTGTCACATAATTTACATCAATATGCAGCCCAGCCCTAGAGTTCAGTCTACATTCTGATATTTAAACAGAGCCCACTGTGACACCCAAACACTTGTTGTAATAAGCTAATGTAATGTAAAGGTCTTCTTTGGAATGCGCTTTATTTCATTTTCATAATGATCCAAAATATGGTAGTTATTTTAATGATTCACTAGTATAGGCACCAATTATAAGGCAATTGTGTCCCTGTTAGTTTCTCATCTGTGTTTCACTAGAAAAAGTCAGTAAAATGGGTAGAAGCAGTAGCAGTTAATGGACTGATAGTTTTGTAAGACGTATGAATAATATACAGTATAATGTAACTTTAAATACACCATACATACGTTCAGTTTTAATGCTTTTTCTGTAATATCAATTTATAACCCACCAAGGTCTGCCCTTGTAGAAAATAATATCTTGGTTTCCAATCATCAGCTGTGTGAAAATGGAAGCAATTTTCCAAACAAAAAAGCCTTTCAGGCTGCCTAATGCCCATTTATGCAGCTTTCATTCTCTTTCTTCCTTCAACACACAAGCCCGTGTGTGCTTGTGTGTATATGAACATGTGTCGGCATGTATGTGTCACGCTAGGGTGACATGCTGTGTGCTCTCCACAGTGGTCGCTCGGCAGCGGGGGACAGACAGCATCTCTGTGTGTGCGGCAGCCGGGCCTTTAGAAGATCGATGGGAGGCTTATGGGGAGGGTCGCTGTCAGCTTGTCTGCTGTCTGTTCCTCAGCGCCAGCCAATCAAAGTGGCCCAGTCCTGACAAGGCCTGTTTGAGTGTGCATCGATCAGGCAGTGGTAGAGGGGCCCTCTGAAGGGATTGTTTTTCACAGTAAAGTGTGTTCTAATCTCCCCTCTGATGTCTTAAGAGATCTATCAGTGTAACTAATAGTGAGTTGCTAAAGGCCAGAGACCAAGGCTGCACCCTTGATAGGCCTACATCTATAAAATCTCCCTCGCTTCTCGACTTTACAAACCTCACACACTCCCACCAGATGGTTGGTTGTCAAATGAGTTTAAGGAATGTTTCAGGCTCTGTTCAAGCTCTGTTTGATTGCATTTGTGGTAACTATTACAGAAATGATGTTTTACTGGTCCCTCTTTTTTTGCCTTAAAAGTGAAAATCTGGTCATGCGATCTGGCAACGATCAGTACGATTCTTATGTTCAGTGATCCTTTGGAAATCATTCTAATATGCTGATTTGGTAAAAAGCTATTCTTACTCTAATGATAGATAAAAAAAAATGTTGTACTGCATAATGAAGAGGAAACGAAGTGTTGTATTTTTTAATAAATCTTTGATTAGCAGAAAATTTTAAGCACATATTGGTAATATATTTTTTGTAATGTTTTCAATGTATTTTGTGTTACTTTACAAGTTAATGACTCCTTGCAGGATATCAATTTCTTCTTCTTCAAAAAAGTATTTTTGCATTATACACTCTAAAAAATAATGTGTTGGCTCAACAGTTTGCATCAATTTTTTTTTTTAGTTATGACAGCTTTGAGTGAATTTTCGTTGAACCAACAAGCTACATTGAATTAGAGGAACTAAATAATTTGTAGCATGTTGATTACTCAAAAAATTTTAAGTTGCTCCAACTACCAGAATACCAGAGCCCTGGAACAAATTAATCTGATCTATTTCAGTTCAAATCAACAGCTATCATATAGCGTATGCTTACATAACTTATTTAACATGGATATTTAATGAACAAGTAAGATATTACTTGTCACTGGCATTAGCGCAGTCATTGCTAGTGTTAACCGTCATGTAGCTACTCTTGGGCACAATAGCAACCACAAAATCTTCTAAACTACAGAAACTCTTTTAAATGTCAAACATAACAGCATTAAACATTACCATTAATAAACATATTTCCCTTCGCTAAAAACAAATAAATTAACACTTAATTTCAACATTTATTCTCCTTATCCAGGCTTATGCAAAACATGCAGGGAAATAGAAATTCACTGCCTAATTTACAAAATTATCAAGAAAAAATCAATAAGTTACTACAACTTAATTTAAAAAAGCCAACTGAACAAACAGTTTAATTGAAAGGCGATCTGACCAATCATAACCCCGAATCCACCATTTTGTCTGACAAAGCAGTCAGGGGAGTATAGTAGTTTAACGTAGGTGAACTTGAACTTAAAAAATTGTGTGTACTCATGTCTTGAAACAACATTCCTTCTGATGTCCATTCATGTTTGATGCTATAAATGAACTAGTATGAAGAGATGATCGGTTCACAAGCAGCTTGAAGGAGCTACAGCGATCTGTCACGAAACATTAAAGAGCCACTATATAGTTTTCATTGTTTAAACTTCTTTAAAAAATTTCGATATTTTAAATATGAAACTGCTTCATATGTCTGTCGACGTGCTGTCAGTGTCCTCTTTGCTCCGGGATGTATTTTTCACTGCGTTAGAACATGATGTGGCGTGAGAGCGCATGGCTTGTTGGACAAAGCAACAGTAACTAAAGGGGGTGAGTCTTTGCGAAGGGTCAATTTACACAAAAAATTGAGTTTAAATTATAAACAATGTTAAGTTGATTCATGATCAACATTATTACATCAACAGAACTCAACAAATTAATGTTTGTTGCTTAAAAAGGTTTAATTAAAACAAAAAATGAGAATACTTTAACTTGTAACCATTAATTTATTTAAGTTGTGGTAACAGGTCCCCTGAATCAAATATACCACAATAATAGACATGAGCGGAACAAAATTGTACTTCGATCAAACTGTCTGATGTACAGAAAACTTTGAAGAGATTAGTAGAGATATGTGTAGACTAGATAAAGTACACTAAACATTACCCTTAATATCTTTTAAAGATTATCTATGCCATTAACCTGCAACCCTTTGACTAATCCAGTGAATATTTCTTCCTCAAAATCACTTATTGTGTAAACCCTTTAACTTGTAACCACAATGTTGTTTCCTGGCAGACTGATCAATGTCAATTAAGTCTTTATTAATGTCTTGATTAATGTCAGTGCACAGTTGTCAAAAACAATTGCCAATGTGTTTGTTGTTTTACAGAAAGAGCCGTGATGTATTGTTACAGTGAAGATTAAGCTATTGTTTCCCACTCGATCTGAGTTTATGCCGACATCTCAAAACTTCCAGCAAAATGATTCTTTATCTAAAGTTGTGTTCTGCTGTATGAGCATTTCTTCGAGTAGAAGGAACCCTGAGGATACAGGAAGAGTGTGTGAGAGAGACAGAAAGAGAAATTTTGAGTATAGGTAGGCTGTGAGATTGAATCTCAGAGATGTGTGAGTTTATAACACTAATTTAGCGAGGACTGTCTTGAAGTGTGAGGTATTCTCTCAGCACTATACGGTGGTTATATTGAAGTGTGAGCAGAAACAAGCTGAATACTGGGTTTTGTGATAAGAGGCTTTTTTTTTTAAGAGGCATGACGTTTTGCCTTCAGTGGGCTTCTTTTTCCAGACTTATTATAAATGAAAATTACGACTCTGATCATTTATACATATTAGGGGTGTAACGGTAACATTTTCAGGTAAGGGTCTTTCAGTTCAGTACTGAGCCAATACGATGTTCTTTTAATCATGTGTAGAATGTAATTTCAAACTCCATGTTTCCTCCTTAGCATGGGACATTTACATCTACATACTCTGATGTTGTGAATACATCTGAAAAATAACGAAGTACACAGTATAAGTCAAGTCAAGTCATCTTTATTTATATAGCGCTTTTTACAATGCAAATTGTGGCAAAGCAGCTTTACATTAATAAGACAATGGTGTCATTGTGCAGCTTATTCTATATATTATTGATTCATTCCGTTGCAAATATCAATAGTTATTAGTCTAGTTAATTTAGGTATATCAGCACTGCAGAAAACAGTGATGTAGTCGTCCGGCTCAGCTCAGTTTGTATACAACGGCGCCAATGCAGGCATTTCAAAAACACTGCTGAATATCAAGCAAGTGTCCCCAACTTTAGCAAGCCAAAGGCAACAGCGGCAAGGAACCAAAACTCCAACAAATGGAGAAAAAAACCTCGGGAGAAACCAGGCTTAGTCGGGGGGCCAGTTCTCCTCTGGCCAACAGTGAACACTTGTCCGATACTCAGGCAGAGTTACGGGTCATTAAACCGATTTGGAATCGCAACAGTCAAAATATTTAATCTAGTTCCATCTAGTTTAAGATCTTTTTGATCACGCCGGTATGGGACGGTTTGTTGGGATGTGTGCCACTGGCTAATGAGTCGGTAAGGTCTTAACAAAGGATGAGCTAGTTAACACAGTCTCCGCCGACACCACTAGATTTAAACTGACAGAGTGTGTCTGCTTCCCGAACAATGCTAGGAAGATTGTTCCAGAGTTTAGGTGCCAAGTAGGAAAAGGATCTACCGCCTGCGGTTGATTTTGATATTCTAGGTATTAACAAATGGCCAGAATTCTGAGATCGTAATAGACGCGAAAGTGCACAAGTTGTCTTAAACATGAGACGTGCATTAAATTAAGTGCTTCAAACTAATGCTTTAATGCGTTTGAGACACTTTTACTTAGCGCACAACTTATATATTACATTGTAAATGTTACAAATTCATGCAAGTATTTGCAATTCACATAAAGAACTATCCGAACAGCAAGCGAGTCTATGTTTACCTTCGCAGGCTTCGATGGACGAGTGCAGGTGCACGCATGTGCGTCAAATAGACAGAGCAGATTATGGTATTGCAATAATTCTAACCCTATTCTAAAATGTTTTGCTAACATATTTTGCATTCAAAATCTCTTCCCCCAATTGCAACAGCAAAACTGCAGTATGTGCAGTGGCTATTAAAAAATTATTAAAATTTGATTTAATTTAATTTAATTTAATTTAATTTAATTTAATTTAATTTAATTTAATTTAATTTAATTTAATTTAATTTAATTTAATTTAATTAGGACAGGCATAGTTGGTTCAGTAAACATATTCGAATACCTTTGATTTGAAAATCAAGGTACAGAGCTTTGCAACTTTTGAAAATGAATATGACTGTGTTATTATTTAGTATTAGAATAGTAATACAATTAGAAAGAATAGTATTATTTAGTAAAATAATAGAATAAATAAAAGAAAAGAAAATATGAAATATTTTTAATATTTATTTATTAAAATCTATTATGCCACAGCAACTAAATAACAACATAGTAAAGTCCATCCAGCTGACTCTTCATGTAAAGGCGTCAGTTGGTGGAAACAGATCTGTCAGAGAATTGTGTCAGGATATCTCAATGAGTCCAAGGAGACAAAATCGCATGAGACCATGCGTAACAGCACCAGTGATGAACCCAGGTGAGCAATCAATCCTGTGGAGGAGGATCCGGAGCAGAACACTGCTTCTGACCTTTCTCTCAGGTAATTGCCCCCCTGACTGGTGCAAACAGTCTGATAATTGCCCCTCTCCTTGTAAAAAGAGGGGGTTTTGTGTAAAATGTCAGCCCTCTTCAAGCATTCCCTTTCTTGGTGCGTTCAAGATATCTTAGGAGGACCCAGAGGAGCTCGCTCGTCTCCGAGAGGGTCCCTTGGTGTTTGGCTCATTTCAAAACCTCTGCACCCCCCCCCCCCCTTCTCTCACTGACAAAGCAAGTGCAGGCATCAAGCAAGCCGTCGCATTCACATTTAATCTCTGACAAAGCCTGAGGTTGTTTGCAAGCGCTTGTGCTTTTCAGAAAAGGTTTATTCTAGTCTCATAAATTCTACCGCTCTGCTGTGTCATCAGAAAATATCCGTGGCTCAGGAACCGAGCCGCAGGAGGGCATTTTATGTAACACACTGTTAACAAACAGAAGAGCATAGCGTGAGCGCCTGTCAATGCAAGCATGGGTATTTATGAAGAAAGAGTGGGACATTCTCAACAGCTGTCTAAGGGTAGGTAAGAAGAGACTCTTGATGTTTCGGTGCCGTCCTGCCACAGTGACTGTGGATCACCTGCGGTGGCACATCTTCTCCAACCCTGACAGCCTCTGAGCGTAACTCGTCCAGGGGCCCTCTGATTTATGGCAGTGCTGCTTTCTGTACCCAGCCTGCACGGCGCAGCCCCTGGTGAGACAGCCTTTCCCCTAGAGTGGCCCCCTCAGAGAGACGAATGGGGACTGGCTGGCAGGCAAGCCTTAACAAATGTGCGGACACCCTGCAGAGTGACTCGACACAGAAGATTGATTTGTGGGCCCCTCTGCCCAGGCTGGAACGGGGCACCTGCCGGAGGAATCTACAGTAAATAGCATCCTCGCTCTGTTAGCTGCCCGTAACGGTTTGGGCGTCAGACCCCTTCCTGACCCTCGCAGGAGCTGCTGATCGCTGAAGAACCTGATCTTTTCTCCGGATATTTTATATTCAGGCAGCCAAGACCTCCTAAGGGGCTTTCATGCTTACAGCTTCATTATGAGCAAGTGACAAATCACCATTGCAAGAATCTGAATCACTGTAGAACAGGGGTGTCCAATCCACAGTCCTGCAGAGTTTAGTTCCAACCTCAATTAAACACACCTGAAGCTAATCAAGGTTGGATCAAACTTTCAGCCAAGTATATTTGGGGCAGGTTGGACCTGAACTCTGAAGGATGTTGGCCCTCCAGGAACAGGATTGTACACCCTGCTGTAGAACTACGAAATTTGGTTAGACTTGAGGCTCATACAGTCCTAGCAACTATCAAATTATCAGGTAACAGTTTGTTCTACACATTAAATATTGATGTTTAAAGGGTTAGTTCACCCAAAAATGAAAATTCTGTCATTAATTACTAACCCTCATGTCGTTCCATACCCATAAGACCTTTGTTCATCTTCGGGAACACAAATTAAGATATTTTTGATGAGATCCGAGAGGTGTCTGACTCCTCCATGATAGCAATATAACGACCACTTTCAAGGTCCAGAAAGGCCCTAAAGACATCGTAAAATATAGTCAACGTGACTGCAGTGGTTCAAACTTAATTTTATGAAGTGTCAATATTAGCAATATCTTTAGTACCTTTCTGGGCCTTGAAGGTAGTAGTTAAATTGCTGTCATGGAGGAGTCAGATACCTCTCAGATTTCATCAAAAATATCTTAGTTTGTGTTTCGAAGATGAACGAAGGTCTTACGGGTGTGGAACAACATGAGGCTGAGTAATTAAAGACAAAATTTAATTTTTGGGCAAACTAACCTTTAAAATGAAATGCGGGCTGATTGTCATGCTGTAACAATGACAAAGCGGCTCTGATGCAGCATTTTATTTGCACAAAATCAATGCCTAAAACCTAAAACTTAAACACTATGTTGTTTTTCTACCTAGCAAGAGCTGGTATTTCCTTCAGGAAAGGCAAATGTAGTTTTATTAATGATTTGGTCAGAACGTTGGGTGTGGGTTACCAGGGTCCTTAGGTCATTTGGAAACTGAATGGGTTTTTGATAATGATCTCCAGTAAATGAGTGATCACTCATCTGCTATTTGAATAACTTCATGTTTGGGCTGGAACAGCAGGTGTGAAATAAGCGGGAAGGTGACCATGGGGACTGGCCATATGGTTACAATGAAAAGCTGTGGTTTGGCAATGACTTTCTAGAAATTCAACAGATTCTAGCACAGTGGTTGACATCCTCTTGCCGAGCATTACTTTGGTTCCCTTGATAAAGTTACTGAGCACACACTGGCCAAGCAAGACTTCAGCTGTGTAAATAAATTGCGAAAATAAAATTACATGTCACTCTTTGTAAGAATGGGTATTAATCAAAGTGTGATGTATAAAACTGGGATTTGTGAAATCACATTTACACATTTTTGGCTATACTGTCATCATTTACTCAGCCTCATGTTGTTCCAAACCGTATGACTTTCAGAGCTTGATAGCAATCATCCCCATTGAATTTCATGTGAAAAAGATGAAAAAGAACAGCTAAATCTTCTTCTTCTTCTTCCTTAAAAAACAAAAAAAAACAAAACACTGTTTGTGTTGCACAGAAAGTGATCCTGGTTTGGAACATGAGGGTGAGTAAATGAATTTTTGAGTTAACTGTGCCTTTAATAATGATCGTGGGTCTGAGAATCCTGATATTTTGTTTCCTCTGCATGGAATGCAAATATATTTTTGGTCAGGAGCTGGTGAAAGAGGAAGTGAGCTGTCCTCAGCTGAGCTCAGTGTTGTTTTTATGAAGTGTTGGAGATGACCTATTTTAGCACTCTTGAAAGGAGGACACTTATTCCTCACACATGCTGGTCATTCATGCAGGCTTTTGTTTAGAGTGCTCTCTCCCCCCATTACCTAGCATACACACACACACGCACACACACACACAGACACACACACACGTACATACACAAACACACTGAAACTTTTTGCTCCGAAACCTAGTGAACTGCCTAGAACTGCCTTCAACTGCATTGAAATGAATGGTCCCCATTGCAGAGACTGTTCCAAAAGGTAATTATGATAATTACATTAATTATGCTGCCTCCTAAGATACCTAATTTTAGCCTAAATCTAAGATATCCTTAGATGCATCCTTTGTGAAGAAGGCAATCTTGCATGTATTGTGACATCGTGATATTGTCCCATCCAACTCGGTGAAAAAAAAAAAAAATGAAAAAAAAGGATCCGGCAGAAATGTGGATTATTAGTACCAACAATTCCTTCACAATTGTTTTTATAGTGTATTTTTATGTGCACCGTGCTCTTGCATTGCTAGCATAGCAACATGAGTTGCATCTTCCATACAGAGTGTAGAGTTTTCCAAATCAGTGACTTAGTAGGCTGCCTTACAAGACAAATGTCTACAAAGACAGTAGAAGTTTTGGAACAGAGCAAAAAAGCGTATGCACTCTCACACAGATCCCATATGCATGTATTTACTGATGATGTGGGTGGAGTAATATAGCATAAGCATTTGAATAATTTCTTCGGCCCATTAGATTTCTAGGCGTTTCACTCTGTTTTATCACCAGAGATGGGGAAAAGCAATGGGGAAGAAAGGGACCTATGCTGAGCAGATAGCAAATCTGCCACCTGAATTTTTATGTTCTGTCAGCGTCACGGAGGTGGACAAATGGAACACCTCCTTGTTGTCGTCTGTTGGCAGCTAGTCCTCCCACCCAGGGACACAATGGAGAGATAGACAGTAATTCTTCTTCGGACGGATCCCTCCTCTCTCTACGGCTGTGTTGGCCACGGTTATCGCACTTGAGCTCTGCACGGAAGCGCGTCCTCTCCACAATAGCCAGAGGGAGGTCATTTGGATTAGAATAGGAGGTTTTATGGCTGGTGTTGGGCACTGCTCCTCTGTGAAAATAATACCTCTGCTATCAGTCATGCCTGTGGCTGACAGTCAGCGTACATTAAAAGTGGCCAGCACAATCCCTGAACCCTTGGCTGACCCGCCATCTCTTTGTCTGCGGTGGAGATTTATCAGTGGCAGCCGATTCCGTGTGGTCCAGCAGCTCCAGAGGAATGGAGGGTCCTAAGGGGCCCCCGAAAAAGAGGCGGCCATAAACCTGCCACAATAGGGGATTAGGTGGTGGCCGATGCAGGGCTCCCATTGTGCTGGCTTCTGTAGCAGAGCAGTACATTCAGTACAATGGCACCAAGGAAGAGGGATGGCTCCGACAGGAGGACTCGCATTCTGAGAAGCTTTGAAAATTATGCTAATAGGCTTAGTTGTTTCAAAGCTACTTTCTCTCTTTTTCTTCCCTCTTTCTTCTTCTCCTGCTCTCAATTTGCTACAGGCATCATGGTGGCTTATTGAGACGTGTCAGGGGATTTCGGCGAAATGATGTCCTAAAATTACTCACTGACCCAGTCACATCTAGTGCCTTAGCGAGAAAGATTCAGGAACATTTTTGCATACGTTTAGCTCAGTTTTGCATGTGTTCGTATACTATATTAAGGCAATATTCATGTAATATATTAACACCGTATCTTGTGGCTTACTTTTTTTCATAAAACAGCAATATAATAAAAGACATCAATGTGCAGTTGAAATGCTGTTACAGTTAAAATAGTTGTTAGGCATATGCAAATGTGGCAACGGCTACAAAAAAAGGCCCCAAAAATATTTCAATTAATTACTTACTACATGAGTTCTTTCTTTCTTTCTTCATTTAGCAGACGCTTTTATCCAAAGCGACTTACAAGGGGAGCAATTAGGGGTTGGTGTCTTGCTCAAGGGCACTTTAGTCATGGTATCGAAGGTGGAGAGAGTGCTGTTTATTCACAATCCCCACCTTCAATTCCTGCCGGCGTGGGAATCGAACCGGCAACCTTCAGATTACAAGCCCAATCCCTCACCACTAGGCCAAGACTAAAATTTCTGAATAAATTCAATTTATTAAAAATGTGATTGCAATCCAAAGCTTAAAATGATCAAATTAAACATATCTCCATTCTTTGTGTTTTCAGTTAACCATCCATTTGTAAACTAAGTCTGCTAACTTAGCATAGCACTAAGATTAGTGATTAAGGGCCAGATTTACTAACTGCTTGTGCCAGCGCAAACCCACTTTTGGAGTTAAAAAACTACTGTCGAGATTTACTAAAGACACGGAATGAAAAATCATCATTGAAAAGGTATGGACTTGTTTTTTTGCCTGACCTTATTGCATATGCAGTTGTAGGAGCTTCCTTTTCAGACGCAAAATTTATGGGAAGAGAGTATTTAAATGAACCGTGCAACTCAATTTACTAATATTTACACTAGGCAATTTACTGGTATTTGCTTTGAGATGAATTGTAAAAAGTGTCCCAATCAACCTGAATTCACAGCTATATATGTGTATGTGTTCGTGTTTGTCAGATTACACACAGATTATACATGTAACAAATTGCGCCTGTGTCGACCTACATCAGCTTTGCTTACTTGTGACCCAACGCTAATTTGCACTGCTCTTGTCAGATTGCGTTGTCATCATGTAAATGATTTGACTGCGTCTGTGTTCTTTAATTTGCGCATCAGCAGTAGATCACGCGCAAAACTTGCCACTCCCATCGGTGCTGCGCTCTCACGCTAATTTGCCCCGTTTAGTAAATCTAGCTCTATGTATTGTAAACACTTTTGATCAGAAAAAGATACCTAAATATTGATCAGACATTGAGGAAGAGGGACAGGGTAGGATCACATCACTGAAATTGTCCTTATTTTAATAGTGTTTCTGTATGATTGTGTTCACTGTGTACTTCTTTATGTTTGTGGATATCAGGAACTGTTTAACGGCCCCAACCTCCGCAGTTGCTATCGAACGCCCCCAGCTGTTCCCTGCGTTAGTTTATGGTCTGTACACACGTGTCCAGCTGTGAACACAGAACTAAGCTTTCCTTCACACACAACACACCCTGACCTTAACTGCTGACAAGAACACTGATGTAGAGTTAAGACTTGGAAACAACAGTCCCTGCAAAGGTGGTCCATCACCATGAGCTCAATAAATCTGTGATCCTATAGCATCTCTATAACATATACTGCCCAAGCAGTGCACCAAAACAGTCCCACATAATAAGGCCCTGATCAAATCTGTGGGACTTTTTTTCAGTGCTCATTTTGAGGAGAAAGAGATGTTTGTTGAGAAAATGTCCAACATGCAAGTTTTAGGGTGCAACTTTTTTAGTAAGATAAATTATATATTTTTTTGAAAAAAAGCCTTTGTTTTGTTTGTCCTTAAAAAAGAAACTCATACTTGTATTTTTGTTATTTCATATATGTAGACTAACTCTAACCCTAACATGAGATTTTTGAGTAACATCATTAATGTTGGTCAATTAAAATCAATACACTAACCCTAACCCTAACCCTAAACCGTTAATAAAAATGTCCGTGTTAACACTGCATTAATGTTAACAGATACAACGTTTGATCTAAAAAAATAATTAGTATAGTATTAGTATTAGATTAACGTTGGTGCACTGTAAAAAAAAAAAAAAAAAATCCTGTAAAATTTATGGTAAAAAAACGGCAGCTGTTGTTGCCAGATCTTTGTCGGAAAAAATAGCAATGTTTGAGATTTTACAGGACAGCTGCCTATTTTACAGTTCAAAACAGTTTTACAGTTCATATATAATTTAAAGGTTTATATTGTAACAGTTCATAACTGTTTATTTTACACACTGTAAAAATATTCTGTTAAATTTGCAGTCAAAACACATATTTTATTTACTGATATAATGTTAATTAATTACTTATTTCTTTTTTGCACCTTTTGTAATACGGTGACAACCACCAGTGGTTGGACAACCATACAGTGGTGTTGAGAGTTACATGATGAATCAAAGGTCATCACAAGCAGCTTTTCCACAAGCTGAGAATGACAATACTAATATATAGAAGATACACAATCACCTTTACACAAGGTGCACAATGTCATTCTCACAAACACTAAACACCATCATGGTAACACACATGAAATTTTAAAAATGCAATAAACATTCATTTAACAGCATTAGATATAACATAAAACCCTAATGTGCGTAACTGATTAGAAAAAACTAAGAAGAAAGAGCGGAAATACATCAAATGTGAAGTGTCACACAGGGAATTGTGGGGATGTCAATTTACGGTTTTTCACTGTAAATTATACAGTGACTTCTTATTTTTCACTTAAAAAAAACTGTACAAATTTATCGGTATTTTACCGTAAAATGACATTAATTGTCCCGTTAGATCTATTGCAGTTATTCACTGTATATAGTATGGAAACTTCCTGTTAGACTTTTTTGTCTTTTAACGCTCATGGTAAAATCACAATATTTTTTACAGTGTGTGTCATGTTAACTAATTTATGGTTATTGATTATAAATGTAAACAAATCAAACCTTATTGTAAAGTGTTGCAAATGTATAAATGTATTATTATTATTATTATTATTATTATATTGTTCTTATTATTTTACAAAAAATAGTCAAAATATATATTTTTATTTTCTTTTTAAATTATTGTCAAGTCATTAAATGTATGAAATTGCACACATAAAAGTATGATAATTATGTAAAAAAATGATAATTATAGATAGATAGATAGATAGGGATTCTCTAAACAAACATCAAAATGTGCAAAACAAAATCAGCACTGTAAACAATAATAATTTTTAAAAAGTGCTGTAAAATATATTGCTCATTGTTAATGTTAGTTATTGCATGCATTAACGAACGTTAGACCAAATTAGACCTTATTGTAGAGTGTTATCGAATTACGGCACTTTTTGCATGTAGAGCCAGAGTTTTCTCCTACTTCAGAGTTTTACATTTCTCACTCAGCACACATTCTAATTAGCCTTTCATGCCTGGATTCGGCTTCATTTTTTCATTTTTGCTTTCGGCCTCACAATGAAGGACAAGATGAGGGATCGAGCCTGAAGGGCTCGCATGGGACTGCACATTAATGCAGATGAGCATGTGTGTTTGCTCGCACTTGTGTGTCCATTCTCCAGCAGGGCTACGGGCTGCCCTGACAGTGTGTATATAGGAATCGTTGCCTAACAAAGATGTCACAAGAAGGAGAGAGAGTGACACTCCAGGAAAGTATGCAGCTATCTCTCCATTAATAGAGCAGAGAGACACAATGTTGTCGTCCGTAGCGACAGGATTATGCCATTGAACAGGAATGAAATGCTGCTTTTAATGAGGTGCAGCTGCATCTCTATCCCACTTCACAGACGAAATGCTTCGAAATCCTTCGTTTGCTGGCTCTCTAATTATGAAATATGCCAGTTAGATGGTACAGGGCCCTCACAATGAGTGACCCGCTATGCTCTGAGTCATTACTGAATCATAATTAGAGCGTTTTTAGCGCAAGCACAATATTATGATTCTCTTTGACAGATTTACAAAGAGGAATCAACCACAGAGGTCTGTAATTAATTTATAAGGATCTTTAAAGGCTAATGCATTACCCAATGTGGTCATTTGCTGTGTGATAATTGTATTAAAATGGCGTCGCTGTTTCTCATTCCTATTGGAGCGACTGCAAAGCTATTCATTAGCCTCACCGAGTAAATTTGTAACATATCACGGTGCTTCAATGGTGTTTGGAGCCCAACACCAAGGAACTAGCGAGCATCACTAAGGTGCAGTAATGTCAGAGCAAAATGTTTATTGTTACCTTTGATGCAGTGCATTCATCACAGCCAGAACTAATCAAAACGAACCCCCAAAAACAAATTACAAATTCACTCTGTTAGCTTGCCAGCAGATGCATGAGGGAGCTGCCGAGCTGGCGCTTTCTACAACACTAATTCATATCAGCTTTCTCAGACCTCTGTTGGTGTTTGTGCTAGTAACTACAAGGTAATGTTTCTGGAGTGGAGGCTCATTCATTTCAAAAGGGTCTTAAAGAGGCTCCTCACACTGGAGCTTCACTTTGGGAAATGTGCGGCCTAATTAAGCGGTCTGATCTCCAGCTGATTTGAATGAGAAAGCCGGCTGATGAGCGGATCGGAAGGTGCGGGCACACTGGAGGCATTATAGCCGTGCTGCAAAAGCAGGGCGGAAACACATGTTTGGAAGTGTAAACAGTCCCAGAAGCGCGGCACGCATTACAATGCTAATATCCATCTTCAGTGCAATGGGCTCCAGCAGGGGCTTCGCTCTGCCATTTCTAACGCAGAAGAATAGCTGTCCCGCTGGATGCCTGATCAAATCTAATTTTACCCGGAGCTGGGGTGGGAGAGTGAGAGAAGACGCGAAGAGGAGAGTAGGAGGGGGGGACTAGAGTTCCTCTGACCTTGTGGAATGGAAGGGGTGGGAGCTGGTCTATGGAACCAGGAAATCATTTGTTTAGTCAACACTCTCAACTACTCGCTCTGTTTACCGCTGGCACCATCGGAGTGGAGCGAAACCTTCACTGACCTTTCCTTTCACTCTGAGAGAGCTGATGGAGAGCCTGGCTCCCTCTCCACAACACATTTATCCGCTTTGTGAACTGCATAGTTTACCAATTATTGGTTCCCAGAATGTTATGGGAATGTTAGGGAAACAGGAAATTATGAAAAAGTTGTACTTCAAGTTCCATATTATGGTTCTGTAATAATATATTATGCTCAGATTTTTAGAGTCAACCTCATCTGTTTCCTGACAAGGAATGTCATGAAAACCATCAAGATCACCGTTATTTTTACCATGATGGTAACGCTTTACAATAAATTTACAATAAAATTTGTTAACATTAGTTAATGTATTACTAACTAATATTGTTCATTGAGTGTTCATGTTAGTTGACGGTACATTAACTAATGTTAACAAAAACTAATTTTATTAATTCAAAAAACTTATTAATGTATTAATGATATATTAGTAAATGTTGAAATTAACATTAACGTACATTAATATCCTGTAGAATTTCATTCTCAGATCATGTTAACTAAAGTTAACTAATGAAACCTTATATTATTTGGTTACACTTCATTTTAAGTTGTCTTTGTTACACTGTACTTGAAACCCCTCCACCCGGGTCCCACTCCGAGCAGGCCTAGAACCCGGGTCTTCAGGGATGGAAGTCGGACGCTCTACCAAGGAGGCTAAAGGCTGCAACCTCTGGTGTCTGTCGCTAGAGCCTCTCTTGAGGTCAGAGGAGTGAGGTTTACTCGCACAGCAACTACTAGCTGGCCTCCGTTACATAATGATACATTTAAGTACTGATTAACTGCATGTACTTAGGATTAGGGTTTGGTTTGGTTTATGCTTAGTTGCATGTAATTATGCATAATTTAAAGTTATTACAATGGGAACTACATGTAACGTGTAACAATGACACTGTAAAATACTGTGTTGCCTATTATTTTTATGCTATTGCTGTATTCATTATTAATGTTTGAATGAGCTTTTATTTTTTATATATTTAGATTTATATATTTAAAACAAAATGCTTTTTTTAATTTGATAAAAATTATCTTTACTATAGTATAAAAAATGTCAAATCTGTGTCATGAAACTAAATCTGTTGTTGAATGCAAAATCTGAAAAGCATGCAGGAGATGATGTGACATTGATGTCCTTGGCCACATTTGTGTTCTTGAGGCATTTTTTTAAGATATAAAAAGACTCATAAAATAGGGTGTTTTGGTTGTGTCATTGGTGTTGTTTACAAGGAAGTATCTATCGATTCAAGGAGAGGTGGCCTTATTCTCCTCTGAGAGTGCCATTGTAGAGGTTCCAGGACAAACAGAGGAGCACTGATCACATTTCAGGCCTCTCTGAGTGCTACAGCTGAGCTCTCCTAAGTGCCCGCGGTTACAAATGGACCACTGAGTGAAGCGAGGTTGCTTATGCGAACGCAATTCGGACACATGTGAATCTATGATTTATGAATGTGTGCTTAATTGTGCAATTGTGCTGAGGAATTTGTTTGTGTATTCCTCTGTTTGTTTATCCTCAACACATGATCACATGTAACTTGTTAGCATGTTTAGAAGATGCGTAAACTTTGAAACTTTATTTAGTTCGTTGTGGCTTGAAACTTTCAGACCACAAACTAGATTTGTCATGCAATGTGAATATGCTTAGAGAGGCACTGTCAGGCCTCTGGCTGTGCAGGAGTGCCAGGCAGGATTTGATCAAGGTCAGAGGTCATTTGAATGGAGAGCTCTAGAGGTGTCAGTGTTGGCAGTGATTGAATTAGCAGTGGAAATGAAACCCATGCATTCACTTTAATTAGGTTTGTGGCTTTTCCCATGATGCTCACTTAGTGGTTCTCAACTCAACATCTAGTGATAACCTTCATTTAAAAACTTTATAGATGAAAGTCTTCTGGAAATTCCAAGTAGAAAGAAACAAAAACATCTTCTGGGTGCTGGATTGCACATTAATTGTAGACGATAGTTATATGTGCTGTTATGTACAATTATTCAGTGTTAAGGATGTACTACTTGATGACTGATTCATAATTGATTCCATAAATACATCTATATAGTATATTCATTTGTTATAGTTATAAAAAGGCCTGTGAATGTGTCACTGCGGGAAAATACTTTGAAACTTTAATAAATTGTGTGTGTATATATATATATATATATATATATATATATACTTGAGTTTCATATACTTTTCATATATTATATATTTTTCATATCATCATCAGTGTGCGGACTGTTGTGTTCCTTGTTTTGAGTTTCCCCGTCCCCAGTTACCATAGTCAGCTTATTAGTTCATTTACGTCTGCTGTGTCTTATAATTAGTTATGTCTGTCACCTGTGCCTCCCTCATTATCTCCCCTTTATATTCTCTCGGTCATGTTCAATGTTTG
Source organism: Opsariichthys bidens (assembly GCA_037194245.1). Taxonomy (NCBI): domain Eukaryota; kingdom Metazoa; phylum Chordata; class Actinopteri; order Cypriniformes; family Xenocyprididae; genus Opsariichthys; species Opsariichthys bidens. The sequence continues at coordinate 31,419,299 of CM074281.1, read as the reverse complement.
TCGGTTATCGTTTATGTGTGCTGTGTGTTACCTGCCCGTCTGATGTCACCTTGCCTGTTTGGATTAAAACTACCTTTTGAATTATATTCTTTGTGTTTCTCTACAACGCAGCCTGACACAGTGTTGGGGAAAGTTACTTTTAAAAGAAATGCATTACAACATTGCATTCCTCCCTAAAAAAGTAACTAAATGCATTACTTTTTATGGAGAATAATGTGTGAGGTTACTTTTGTGTTATTTTTTTCTTATCTGGGATGGGCTTGCTTGTTTGTTTTAATGATAAAAAAAAGTTCTATTTTTGGCAAATGTAAAGGTAAAAGCAAATTCATGTCCGTGTAGTAGAAGCCACAGCTCACACAAACCTTTCAGCTGTGCTGCCATTCATTGGTTAACAAAGTGAGAATAAATGCATAAACTGTATTTGTGTAATGTAACATTTAAGTTTTGCTAATTTCACTGTTTTTATTCATTTTGAGAGATACTGCATCTGTTTTTGTGCAAAGGAGATGAGTAAATGCATGTTTTCTGATTTCCTGATTTCTCTCTGGGAGAGGAAGAGCGGTCAGTCAGTAAATGGGAAAAAGTAGCTCAGATGTTTCTTTATACATTTAAAAGTATGCGTTACTTTACTAGTTACTTGAAAAAAGCAATCTGATTATGTAACTTGTATTACTTGTACTGCATTACTCCCAACCCTGATTTTTATAATTCTTCTTCTTCTTATTTTTATTTAAGGTGTTAGAAGGTGTTTTTGATTCCCCCTTATCATTATCTCATACAGTCTTAATTTGAGACTTTTACATTAGAAATGTTGTAAGTGATAACGGGAATGAGATTCTGACCTTTGAGGACTTTGTTCTCGTCTCCCCAGAGGAAGGACATCAACTGTGGGCTTTTCTTTTGAGAGCCAGCGAGTCAGATACAGTTTCACAGGCAATTAGTTTGAACAGAGGGTGCTGAATGAATGCATTTGTTCCTTGTATCCTCTCCCTCACTGCCAGCTACTGTATAAAGACACTACCGTAAGTGAATCTAGCCAGCACTTACCGTCATGTCATCACATTATGCTTCTATTGATTGATAGGATCTTGTTTAGTCACAAGGAGGTCTGTGCTCATATCATATCACCAGTTACAGATGACATAAGAGTCTTTTCAGCTTTCTATCCTGTAGCCCAGAGGAACATTTTATTTTTTGATTGTCTTTTATCACATAGCTACCCCTTACCACAGGAAAATTTAATTTCTCTGAGGTTTTTTCATTATTCAGGTCATTTAATGGAGATATCAATTTTGTTTCACATTACCTTTGTCTCAGAGGTTTCTGTTCATTGAATAAAAAGATTTAAGGGAAATAAAAATAGGCACACATTCGTATAATTGCTATTTTATTCTGCATGCTTGTTGGATATTAACTGTATTTCACTGGCTTTGTATTCGTACTTTGCTCAATGACAATTAATTGAATTGAACCGAATTGAATTGTTGGCAGACAAAAAAAGATTTTCTTGCTCAGTATATTTTTTTCTTGTTTTCCAGTGCAAATATCTAAACATTCTAAAATCAAGTTACATTTACTTGTGAAGCAAAATGATAATATCGCATCTTATTTTCTGAAAGTTTTACCAAAATTGAGTTAAAATGCCTATTTTGCATCCCTAAAACATCCGTGACGATGTTAAACACACCTCTTCTATGGCAAATGTTTACAATTTCTAAATTGTAATTTCATATTGAGATGGCTGTCAAGTGCACATTTTTTTCTTAACACAGTTTGAGACATTGGCCACTTTTCCACTGTTCAGCCATATGGTTCTAAAAATGGTAAGAAATAGCTCCGGTTATATTTCCACTTGACCTTGGTTCGGAATGATTACAAATTGTTTTCATCACTACATGCATTTTGGTTACTTGTCTGTTGCCTGACTACCAGTTTCTCTAGCTGTATCCCAATTCAGAGCCTGCATCCTTCGAAGGACGTGGACTTCAAAGGGCCGTGAAGTTTGGACCGAGCATTTGTTAAATGGAACGTGTTAGCCTACAGAGGATTGGTCTTGTCGCCTAGCAACTGTGACAGCTGCCGTTGGCCAGCGGCAATAACATTTGTACTGGACTTTTCTGAAAGTTACATTCAACTGTCTGAAAAGAAAACAGGGTTCACAACCTGTTTAAATATGTTCAACATGGTTCATTTCTTCACATATAAAGAGAACACATTACATAAAATCACATCTTAGTAAGATGTCAACATAAACTGCTTTATATACATAGAGGGTTTTGGGTAAGCAGATCCACAACAGCTTTGCCACCTTCACTTTGTTGTTATTTATCGTCATCACTGTCGCGCTTTCCAATTGGTTTGCTGGCATATGGGGGATTTCATCTTAATCATCTTGATTCCAGGTGTAAACAGGGTCTTAGATCAGGTCTTTATGCCGATGCTCCGTACCATTTGAGATGAAGTATGTAGTTTCTTCGACACTAGTGGCACATAGCAGAATTACAAAAATACAGCATATTTTGCAAACACCCCTTTTGAGATTCCTTCAACTCAAACATTACAATCACAGCTCTTACAGGTGCTTGTAAAGGCACATCTGAACAGGTAAATGTAAGTTAATTTCAATAAAAGGTCAACCATATTAGGAAACCTTTAGTATTAGAGTAAGCAACTGAGTAGCTAACACTCTATCTAGAGTGAATGTGAGCATTTCGCTTATTATAAATCTGTCCAACCAATCTACAATCTACATCAGATTCTCTATTTTTTATTTTTTTTGGCATGACACGCATACCAAGTTACCACTTGCCACTGTTTTATTCATAGGTGAACTAATTTAATAACTGATGATCTTTACAAAGGAACTGAATGAACACTGAACTAACTTTATCTGAACAATGACACTATTTTCTTTTACAGGTGAAAATAACAGTTTGCGTCATTGAATAATTTTCTTGTCATCACTATAAAGCTGCTTTGTATTTGTTATCTGTATTTGTTACAGGATGCATTTGTAATGCATTCAAAATAGCTGTTATCAACCCCACATTGGAAAATGAAACGGTTGAGCAATGAGAACCGTTTGGCCCGACGGTAGAAAAAGGCTATTGATGAGATCTCTTCTGAAAATTTTGGCCTATTTGCTCTTCATTTCACTGCTAAAACAATTGATTTTTCTATCCCATGGTAAGGTTTCTCTCCCAGTTCTTTGTTTTTACTCGACCGCCCCACCATCAAACATCGTCAAAATAGCGAAGAAAAGATCGACAAAGTAATAAGATAATCTCTCATATCCTTATTAAGGGTTGCTCTAGGGAGAGCATGTGTGTGTTCTTGTTAAGATCAAGTGCGTATGGAGCGTGTGCTGGGAGGCCTGGATGAGAAATCACCTCCGCACCCCTCTGTAGCGGTCTCACTCCCTTCCCGTGCCTGTTAGCCCGGGAGTGAGCCCCAACGTCTCCCCGCAGCACACATGTAATCAATAACAGCCCCCGAGCTCAGTCTCGCTCACGCACACAAAGCACTTCCACCTCAGCACGTCGTTTTAGACACACAAACTTATACATCATCCCACACTCAGCGCTCCCCTAAACATCCGAAGCGTTTGGATTACGTGGAGGAAGCGCAGGCACAGCTTTGGGTAATGTCATTCATAGCCTTTCACTGCAGTATGAGAGTTTGGAGAGATGAGAGGAAGATGTCGTCGAGAGTCATTGGCTTCCCAGGCTTCTATTAAAGAGCTGTCAAGTAGAAGAGCTCTCGTGACAGAAAGTGGGACACCTTGCTTTTCATCATCACCTGCTTCACTGACCCAAGCGACTCTTTGTCTTGCATCTCCTTTGTTTATTTTTGGCCAGTGCAATTTATTTCTATTTATAAGTAACGCTCATCGCTTGTCAAGGGCGTAGCAAAATCAAGGCTGATTGGAAGAACATAAGGTTTTTTTTTTGTTCTCTGACCAACTACATAGCCAACCACCAATCACTTTTGTTTCCGGAAAAAAAAAACGAAGCAGTAATCTAACAGATGAGATCTCAACAATGTCTCACAGTGTGCTAAGATTTGTCAACTGAAGGCTGCAATCAAAATTCTAAACCAAATTATGGGAGACATACTATCCATATAAGCTACATATGCTTACTGTATTTCAACAATTCTGTCATTTTAGGTCTATTATAATTCTCACTTGTGTTATTTTAATATTATTCACTATATTCCAAATGAGCTTTTATTTACATATTTTGAGTTTTCAGTGTATTTGTTTTAGTAATTTTGTTGTGTGCTATTAACATTTTTATTCATTCTTTACATATTTCTATTAAGCTTTAATTCATTTTTGTTTTAGCAATCTTTGTATTTCAACTTAAATGCTTAAAGTTTCTCATCAAATATTTATATCTTATTATTTCAGTTTTATCAAAAACAATTTTTAATACTTTTAGCTTTAGTTTTAGATTTGTGAATATGTTAGTTGAAGCAAGTTAATTATACCATGTATAAACATTAAATAATTATTAAAAATGTCTTAATTCCATTACAGCAAAGCAAATATTTTAAGTAGTTTAAATTAAATCAACATAATAAAAATTTATTAAACCTTAGTAAATTAATTCAACTGTTTAAATCAAACCTAAGACAATTCAATAATAGCAAATTTAATTAAATTAAGTTGCACCAAAAAAAATAATTTAAAATACCTTAGTTAATTAATTAAATTAAGATGGACTGGCATAAGAAGATTTAGTTTAATTTGAAAGATAATTTACATTTAAATCAACATTAATTTGACCTAATCCATCTAAATTGTGTTGACCCAATGATAGTGACTTAATTGAATGAAATAAATTACATTATGTGTAAAAATAAATTTATAAAATAAATTAAGGGTAATGAATTCATTTTCTGGGTGTCTGAAAAAAAGCCATCTCTGAGCTATAAAATATTCCTCTGTGGTCCTCAGATCTCTTCTGACCACACAGGTGTGTTTTAATCACATTTGGGACTCTGTGCTTTCTGATTTGCAGAGGTAACAGTATGTCAGATTAGATTTCCTGTAACAAATGCCATTAAGAGCACCTGTTTTTTTTGTTTTTTTCCATCAGTCTCATTTTGTACAGTCCCAAATGGAGAGCCCCAGAGGAGAAACAGGTTAATGTAAACCTGCATTCTCATGCATCACAGGTACTCTCCATGCCTTCTTCTGCTCACAGTATGCATAAGAAAACCTCTCAGGAGAAACAACATGCATAGTGTGCTGAAGTGGTGGGAATGTTGACTGTGAGATAATAAACATAATAAACACAACTTATTTGTTGGAAGCGGATGCATGCATCCCACCCAAGAAAGCCTTTATTAAACGGTAAGATGCCGCATTCCCAGGGAAGAACCTGACCTTGCGATTCTATAATAATAAAGACCCTATGGTTTCCTTGCCCTGAAGTAGAATTCAATTGATTCTAGGGAGACGATGCTGACTTGAAGCTTTAGTTCAGCAACTGTATCAGGTATTGAACCGGCAACAAGAGGGGAGTGGAATACAGAAGTGTGTGAACCCAAGTAATTAACCAGCTCATCATGATTTTCCCTCTTCATTATGGGTAATGGAATGGGATTCTCATGAATAGGGATGGATGAGCTGATGAGTACACTTAGATAGAAGAGATTTTTTTTTTTTTTTTCCATTTTAAGAGGTGTATTTGCATAATTCATGAAACAGACACTGAATATGACATTAAAGGAGACTTTAAAAGTATATTTAAACATACTTTATCAAATAGCTCTGACTTTAGCCTCCCAAATTTGTCTCCTCCCTGAGGAAAAAAGGATATATTTCAGTTATATTTCAGTCAAACTTTGAACTTTAGCGGTAATAATGTTCCTTCTAAAATTCCTACTAAAATAGGACTCCTCTAGTCATGTTGTTTTGAAAAGTGTATTCCATATTCAAGAGAGGTTTTAATTTAAAAACTCTAAAAATGTGATGTGGTCTTACCATCAAGTAAAACGTAATAACATTCCATGTAGAGAACACATCTAATGTATACATCTTAAAGTCACACCATATTTTACAAACTGAACTAACTTTGATGTAAGGTATAGTTTAAGAGATCTCAGTAAGATTTATTTTTAAATAAATGAATGCTTTTATTTAGACAGGACACAAAAACAGTGACAGTAGAAACATTTATAATGTTACAAAAAAATCTGTTTCAAATAAATAAGCTGTTCTTTTGAACTTTAGATTCATTAAATTAAACCTGAACTTTCATAACCAACAAAACCAACACAAAATAGGTGTCATTTCAGGACTTACAAGCTTGGCATTACAATGAATATGACCAACTGCAAACAAATGCTTTCAAATTTGCTAAAATATTAGAGGCACACCATTTTCATAGCATGGAAAAGCATCGTACATAACAGATAGTCTTTTGTCATACATTGTTGAAAAGGTTTCAACTAGTAGAATACAAAACGCATATCTGTTTCAATTTGTGACCAAACTATATCAAGTATTAGTATGAAAGGTCGCTGCTGACCCGGATGTTAACTATAACGCTACGGTTTGCCTTGCAACATGCAACATTAGTGAACCATAGTAAATCGGTTAAGAGCAAGTTGTCACAATTCAAACAAGCCCACACAACATAACATGATGATCTTAAGAATATCCTCATGGAGCGACATGACATGCTGCTTAGCTAAACCTATAAGGCTTATGGTATCTGATGAAGTCTGAAATCTGGTGTAGTGTTTTCCAACGTTATTTAAAAGTTCAACCAATGGAAACTGGATCTCAGGTATGGTGGGCAGGTGTAGAGACTAACTGGACACTGTTTTAAAGCTGGAGCAGGTTGGACTGATCGCTCAGATTGACAGGACTTGATTTACCATACACCATGGAATAGGGGCGCACAGCTAAAACAGTGCTGGAAGGTCATCACACATGAACCAGGATCGAATTACTTGTTACTTATTCTATGTAATTATACATATGTTTGTTTTATTGTGGCGTTTACACATGTAAGCTGTTTTTTTATTTTTTTTTTTTATTTTTTTATGGCAACAGGAGAATTATACCAGCCTAACACTTAAACATCGAAATAATAATAATAATCATTTTTAAAAAGTTCATCATAGAAAATCTGTATTCAAGACATTTTATGTATTAATGACATTTTATTCATTTCTGAACAAATAGTATAGTATTGAAATATAGTATGACGCAGTGAATTTGAATAGCACAGCATGGATATTTTAGCCATGAAATATAATGAGAAATATTGGGATTCCTATTGAGACTCCGGTCTTTGATATCTTGGCAAATCTGAACAAAGTTGAAGACAATATTGAAAAAGAGTCTCCATTTGCTCTCTGTTTAATCTCGCTGCCATCTAGAAACAATATTTCTTTCCTATGAGGTCATAACGTTCACTCGCATATGCGTGTGGCCGACCATACGCACATCTCAGCACTGTTGGTACAGCTATTAGTTTGTTTAAGTCCATGCAGATGATTAAATGTCTTTCCATTGTGTCCGCCGATGCATATGGTCATGTGAAATGATTCGCTCCATTAAAAGTGGCAGCATAGTAATAGGGTAATGAATGGTCCTGTTGGCTAGAGTCTCCCAGCATCCTAATTTGTCTTCCCTCCTGTTGTTGTCTCCTCAGCCTGTCGGCCCGGCTTTTATAAGGCCTCCTCCGGGAACGTCAAGTGCTCCAAGTGTCCTCCGCACAGCTACACACACCAGGAGGGCTCCGTCCACTGCGGCTGTGAGAAAAACTACTTCCGTGCGGAAGAGGATCCCGCCTCTATGGCCTGCTCACGTACGTGTTGCTAACCTACATAAGTACATTTTCTCCAGATAAAGTGATAGTTCACCCACCCCAGTTGCTATTCAGTTGCTATTGTATTTATTTTTTTAAAGGGAGGTCAATGCGAAGTGAAACTGTTTTGTTGCCAGCATTCTTCAAAAAACCTTGTGTCATATAACTGTGTTCAACAGAAGAGAGAAAATGACACAATTGAATATATATAGGACAGCAAATAACAAAATATCCACAAGCATTTACAAATGATGTTATTGAGATATACAGATAAGTATTTATGTTTCTTGAAACACAGCATTCCTGTTGGCCACACAGCCCTCAGAAGCGCCCGAGCTTTTTGAAGGATGATGTTTGTTCAAGGATTGATGAATTTGTGTTGGCTCATTCTGACAAAGCTTCCGATACCCCCTCTGCGGCCTTCGAGCTATCCCACCGAGAATAGTCAGTGTTTGCTTATTTTTAACCGTTTCAACCAATGGGCCTCCTCGGGTTAGCGCAGCGGAGCAAGCTAACCCATTCTCTTTTATGGAGAAGCATGCAGATGGTAGACAGATGCATGCAGCGACTGCCAAGCATTCCAAAACACATTATCCATAAATCATTGCATTGCTATCAGTGTTGATTCATATCACATAAAACCACCAAGAGCCTTATTGAATTCTGCGGCCAAGTTTAATAGGGTGTATCTTACGTGACATCCGAAGTAGTCAGCACGTCGGATCATGCCATGCTCATGCGAGTCGCATTTTATTTTGGATGTCAGAAGCAATACTGAGTCTTCATTTCCACTTTAGCCCTCATTGCCAATGTGAGTTTAAGACTTTGATGGGTACAGTAAGAGGAAAAGCACTTGAACAGAGTGTACGACTTTAATTTTTCCACTTCATACTGTCATAGCCCTCGAGTTTATACATTTATCTTGATAGAATCTGCTCAGATGCAGGCAGTGGAACAGATACGCTTTAAGTGGAGCTCTGAGAGCGGAACTGCAATTAAAAGAAGACTATGCACGATATTATCTACAATAATTGTGGAAGGTCATTTTGAGTTCTTCAGAGATGTTTTTTCTTGCCGTTTTGAATGTATTCAGGTCATTGCTGCATTATACGCACAGTTGTTCTGTGAATTATTGCTTTGTAAAATTTACAATTTATGTTGCATTCTATGTCGTGTCAGTGAAGGTCGGCATTTAATCACTGTTGAACGTTTCAAAGGCATTCATATTTATGCCTGTTTTTAGTACGTATAAATGGACTTGTTTACTTCTGCCTGTCTCCTTTTTATGACCTCATAAAGGCGATATTCTGCAGTGTAAATCCTCGACGTGAGGAAAATGCCAAAGCCAAAGACATGTTATATAATTGTACCACTTATCAAAAGAGATACAAACATCTCCCATATGTCATGGAGTGCATTTCATGGGTTTGTCATGTTGTGGTGGTGATTGTTCAGGTCTGCTTTAATATGAAGGCTGTAGTCACACTTCTGTGGGCTGCTTGTCAGACTGAACTGTCTGTGTAACGGATGGCTTACCCTGGCACACCTCTCATCCTCCCGCTAACAGGCGAGCCAGTCTGTTAACATTACCTGCTCACTGTGATTTCTATTAAATGTCAGGATCAAAGGACGCCTTGCTCTGGCAAAGATGTTACCTGTGACATATAACTACTTTTTCCTCCATCCTATAAAAAGAGACTGTTTTATGTAAAGCATTCTTTTTTTTTATCTGTACTGGCACAGAAAACCTCCTTTTTTATATAAAAAAAGATGAGTTGTAAAATGGCAAGTTCACTATACTTCAAAGGGGTCATGAATTGCATTTTTTTTTTTTTAATTATTAGGTGCACTTGTAATGTTAATATGATTTTTACATCAAAAAATCATCATACTTTAGAAATAAATGGCCATATTCTACACTGATTTTAGCCCTCTGATTTGAATGCTCTGTTTGAAGGGGCGTGTTTATTGACCCTTCGCATAGACCCGCCCCCTTTAGTTACTGCTGCAATGCCCGACAAGCCATTTGTTCTCGTACCACATATCATGTTCTCACGCAGTGAAAAATACATCGTGGAGCAAAGAGGACACTGACAACCACAGAAAGACATGATTGCGTACAATTTTTCAAGTTCAAGTTCACCAACGTTACTCTACTAACTTCCCTGACTGCTTTGTTAGATAAAATGGCGGATTCGGTGTTATGATTGATTAGAACACATGTCAATCAAACTGTATGGTCAATCGTGAGACTTCAATGTAAATGCCCACTGCTGTGATTGGCTAACATCTGTGCATATGAAATAAGTATTACATGTGGAACCCTCTCAAACTCCTTTACTGTTTTTACTATTAGAGCTGTCAAGATGAACGAATCGTGAAAATTGTTCGTTATTCTCATCGCATGAAAGGTTGCAGCGATGAACACTGTAGCTGATGACAGTCTGTTGATCTCGTGAATGCAGTGATCTCATCATTGCAACATGATTTCTGCACTCTTACGAATGCAGTATCTTACTCAGTACATATCAAACGATCTGTAATGACAGACAAGGCAGTAGTGGCCACGTAATAAAAAACAGTTATTCACACTTGTGTGGTGCGACATTTACTGTCAGATCCAATATAGTTGTCACGGCATTGTCTTTTAGTTTCAATCTTTCTGAAAACAATCTTTCTGCGTCAAATTGTGCCTTGTTTTAAAACAAATCCGAGGCAAAATGAAGTGAACGAAGGACCAAGGACTTACTGACGTGGTCTGGAAGTTCATCCACTCTTTCCTAGTGTTGGCATCAGAAGGAAGGCAATGGAACCACTGTTTTTCCACAACATGACACTGCAGAGCATCTTGTTGTCTTTGGAGCCACTTCTTCATCTGCGGGGGCAGCGTTTAGCCACACTATTATGTAATGAAGTGGCACATTCCATAACCTATTATTTTGACAGATTGGCTTCAATATATAAGCTGTTTTTAGACTAATGCAAAAGTTTTGAGTTCTCTAATATGTCAAAAGATGAAAGGAATTTTGATTTCCCTGTTCGTGACCCCTTTGAAATAGTTAGAGGGATTGCTTAGCCAAATCTGAAAATTCTGTCATTATTTAGATATTGGTTTGATTTCAGCTATATTGCTATTGACGGAAATTATCATTTATGGTTGCAGTTAATAACCCATAAGAGTAGTTTTCAATCAAGGATTCAATCAGCTTTTTAAAAATCTTTAATTTAATACATCAACAAGTTTCTGCTAGTTTCTGTTTATATACAAGTTTGAAAACATGCAACTTTTGTCTTGAACACATACTGGAAGAAATAGCTTAGCTTAAATAATGGGCTTTCAAATAAAAAAGGTTGAGAACCACTGGTATAAGACTTATGTGGTATATTCTATGTCTTTTAAAGTTATAACATGGTTACATGTGAGGACGAGACTGATGTCCACAAGCATTTGGACTGAATGAAGACATTTAGTTAAACTCTTTCCCTGGCAAATATGATTATAATTTATAAAATTACATTTTTGAGTGAATTATTCTTTACAGATTTTTGCTCTTCTCTCTAAAAGTGCTTTTAAAAAGGCCAGTGTGGGGAATCCTGTATTTGACCTTGAAGCTAAATGTCTGATTTATTGTCATGTCAGAATCAAGGGAAAGCAACAGGGAGTGTTCTGGAATGTTCCAGAGCGAATTTGTGGGGGAGATTCCTGTGTGTAATGTTCTATTTCTTAATGTAGTATCAAATCCTATCTCTCCCCCACTTTCCTTCTCGGACAAAATGTCTGTCAAAATGATTCTCAGGTTCAAGAGGAAGGAAACCTTCTCTGAGCTCCAGGGCTTCATTGTGTGAATTCATGTCAAATCAAACCAAACATTGTGCTCTTCCTTTTTTTTGCCTGGCCACCATCTTTAAGGCAGATCTAGGAGGGATTTCTATGTAATTATACCCAGAGGTCAGATATTAAATTCTTAAAATATTCTAAAATCATTATTTATTACAATCTGGCTTTGATCTGTTGTCCATCTCCTTACTTGACTCTGAGATTTCACTCTAGTACACATATACGGAGAAGTCGTCACTTATTCAAATAACAGCTTGATGTGTAGGCCTGCTATTTCAATCAGTATAGAGCCTGCTGGCCACACTTCATACCCCATTTTTTATCGGGACAATCTTTAAAGTTAATATAACAATCCAGTGAGGACACTTCTGAACTCTGGAGTAATTCTAGAGGCTTTGCCAACATTTTAACAAGAGGAAGGACATGCCTGCCTAAATTCCGTATCCATCCATAACTGATGACTTTAATGATTAAAACCACACTTTTTAAAGTAAACGTACTTCAGCAGAGGAACATTTTATTGCACTTTCATAGCTCATGAGATTTAATGGAGTTCTCAGTTGTGTTTCATTTAAGTATAAACTTTGTCCCAGATGTTTCTCCTGTCATCCCTTAGGAAAAAGAGACAAAATGAGACAGTTGCTGAGGCAATTTTTTTTTTTTTTTACATGAAAATGTAAACGAACAATTCAATAAATAAATGTCTCTGTTTAAAGTTGGCATGAAACAGAAGTTGCTATAGTCTTGCTTCCCTATTGTGACATATGTCCAAATAAAACAGCTTCTCGAACACACAAAAAAAATATAGACTTTTGTGTGCCCACGTCAGAGAAGAGGCAAGAGGGAGGGGAAGTTATTGTGATTAAAGATTACATGGGCACATGATTCTTTTTTTTTTTTTTAAATGACGATTTGCTTGGATAAATCATTTATAATAAAAACCACAATATTCCGTAAAAAAAATAGTTATTGTCAGTTATGATTTCATGGGGACTTCATCAATGACTAGGAGAAACAGTTTAGATGGTTTCCAAGGGGTCATAATTGGTTCACAGTGTCAGTGTTGGATAAGCATTTCAGTATAGCACAAATAAATATATACTATATATTTATATCATGTATCTTCATTCCACAGGACCCCCATCTGCCCCACGCAATGTGATCTCTGTCATTAATGAGACGTCAGTGCTTCTAGACTGGAACTGGCCAGCCGACAGCGGAGGCAGGAAGGACGTGACATTTAATGTAGTCTGTAAGCGTTGTTGGCCGGGTCCCAGATTGTGTGAACCCTGCAGAGGGGCTGTGCGCTTCCTGCCCCGTGCCTTCGGCCTCACTAACACGACCGTAACTGTGGCAGACCTCCTGGCACACACCAACTACACCTTTGAGATTGAGGCCCAAAATGGAGTGTCCCCCCAGGCCCCCACGATCCGACAGTATGCTGCCGTCACCATCACTACCAACCAAGCAGGTGAGTCTCTCATCCTAGCTGATCTTATTGTTCAAGGAATAGTTCATTTCACAAATATTGTCATTAATTACTCACTCTCTGAATCTCTATGATGTTCTCTCAGCCATCAAACACAAAAGGTGAATTTATGAAGAATATCCTGATTCTTTTCCATGAAGTGAATTTGGACTGGAACTGTCAAGCTTCAAAATAACAAAAAACACCCTATATTTATTATGAAAGTCCATGCGTATTAGGTCTATATGATTATAAGTGCTGTACTCCAAATCCTCTAAAGCGGTACCTTTTTATGAGGAAAGGAATGAAATTTAAAAAAAAAAAAAAAAAAAAAATCAGAACCAACGGCAAATGGCATCATTTTTTACTTTTGTCATTATATATAGCAAGGGTGTCCAAACCTGCTCCTGGAGGGCCACTGTCCTATAGAGTTTAGCTTCAGCTTGACCCAACACACCTGCCGGCAAGTTTCTAGTATGCCTAGTAAGACCTTTTGGTGCGTCTGAAATCGCATACTGCTTAAGTGGGTACTACATTTGATTTTGAACTTACTTCGCGACCGTTAAAAAAGTATGTCCGACATAGTATGAATATGAATAGTAAGAATTAAATTTCTGACATACTACATGTTGTTACTGTCACATCATTTAGCGTCAGTTGTGCCATTTCACTGCCATTCATAAAACCTGTCATGGGCTCATGGGATAGTAAAGTGTCCATCAAATGAATCTTGCCGGAAGTAGTAGGTTAATCTGGGCACTTTTCCTCTACTGTTTTTCGAATACTGTGAATTCAGACATAATACTCTGCTACCATTCTGTTTCTCATGTACTATATAGTAGGGAAGTATGCAATTTCACATGCAAAGTTTGATTATAGCTGGTTCAGTGTGGGGTTGGAGCTGAACTCTGCAGGACAATGGACCTTCAGGATCAGAATTCGACACCCCTGATATATTGCCAGCCCAGAGTATAGAAAAATGTCCCTATACCTAAATGTTTGCAAAGCTCCAAAAATTTACCTATATTGTGCAAAAAATTCACTGCAGTTTCCGGCGGAAATGAACACTAGTGGCAGTAAAACAACTTTTATGTTTTTCACCCAATTTATGATCACAGGCATAGATTATCAACTTATTTTCACATGGTTTTACCATGCTTTTATCATATCTCATGATTTGTAAACTAATACAGTTTTTACAGTGTTTACATGACATAACCAGCTCCATGTATATGGCTTTTCCAACATAGTAAACTTGCTCAATAGCTCACATGGTACAGCAAATGTGAAGCGTTTGAGTTCAAGTCCTGTGAAATATAAGTCATGATAAAAGAACTCAGAGACTTGTAGAAGCAAGATAAAAACGACATGGTTGCTTCATAAAAGCAACCATAGTCTAGGGTTTAGTGTAGATTATTGTCAAACATGATAGAGCACCTTCCAGCACCACTCACCGGACATTTACGAACTGCCGCGATACGTTCAACCAAAGTAATAAAACAGATTCCAGATTCACATTAATCTCTTATGGATAAAACTGAACGAGCTGATAGCGCCACTCAATGAACACTTTAAGACAATATTCTCAAAAATCACTCTTCATTCAAAGTCATGTATTGAAAGAAAAATGTCTTTAAAGATTTCCTTTGATTGAGCAAAATGTTTTAATGGTCCCCTAAGATCGTGTGAGACGTGTTCATAAGACAATTCAATTTCCTCTCAGCGATGTGCAACAAAGCTCAAAATTCCATTTAGAAGGAAGAAAAGAACCATTTAATGCCTCCGCAAGCCTATTGCTATCACAGCTTTCGGTGAACATATCATTCTGCAGGTGCTGGCCTCTAGTACGGCTGACTGAAGGTCACGACTCCTCAGGTTACTAAAGCAGAGGGATCCTGAACGGCAGGCCATCTGCCTCTCATTCCATGCAAGCTTCCTTTGTAAAGACTAGTGTTTCTGTTCTCTAGCCCTGTGGGGCTCAGGCCACTGTCAGTTCAGTGCTGTCTGTGGAGTGATAGGTACAGGTTCTGCCGGATGATTTAGAGTGGGCTTTGGTCCACAGCTTACAGGCTTTGGGGTCTGGTGTCATGAAATAGTAGGCAGAAGACTACTTGGACAACTAAAAGTTCAAAGGCTAGGGATTGATAGTTTTGCACCCTTTTACCAGAGGGAGCAGTTAACTTTGCCTGAGACCTCATAAAATCCTTACTGTCATTGTGAGAGGACTGCAATTTCACTCAGTAGATCTTTCATCTTCTGTTGTGGAGCAGATGCTGATTTATCTGTGAAGAAAGGCATCTTCTTTCAGAATGATGCAGCGCTACAGGCCTTAATGTACTGACCATCAACGCTACATTGAACATTCATGTTTTCTTCAATATTTTCAGTATTCGTGGGTCATTCCTGTTGTGCAGTGCTTTAAAATTCTGCAACTTTTGAAAATGAATATAAGCCAGACATTCAGACTTTAACTAAAGTAAATCTTTAAAACCTATTAAATGTTAATAATTAAAGAAAATGAGCAACGACTAACTAAAAATGTATACATTTATTCAATAATGATGCATTAAATTGATCAAATGAGACTATTAAGACATTTATAATCTGAAATAAATAATATACAGAAATAAATTATATTTTAATTACATTCAGTTATTCTAAATTTTAATTATATTTCACAATATTACAGTTTTTCTTTTTTTTTGATCGAATAAATGCAGCATTTGTTACTGCATTTGTTAATCTTTGTTAACATTAGGAAATAAAAATACAGCAGTTCATTTTTGTTCATGTTAATTCACAGTGCATTAACTAATGTCGAAAAGATTTTAATAATGTATTAGTAAATGTTGAAATTAACATTAACAAAGTTCATGTTAACTAAAGTAGTTGTCCAGCACAAATAATTGTAGTCCTGGAGTATGACAACACAGAAACTTGTTACAAAACATTAAAAGGATGGAAAGTGATATTGGAGGATAGAGGAAAAATCACTAAAAAAAAACATTATTTCTTGAAATAAGAAACTTTTCTCTTAGAAAAGGGGGGAAATGTAGACTGGGTCATACAAATGTGTTGCATTGTTGGAATGACCCTGACCATAAGCACCAGCTTTCTTTCTTTTTTTTTTTCTTTACTGTTGGTCACAACTCCATTAAAGGTGTGTTTTTTTTTCATTCTTTCTTTTTCCTCAGACAAGGATTTCAGGTGACAGATTTTTGGCCCCTTAGAATGATGGGCAGTAAATATGGATTTTACGCCTCTCTTTTTATCCGAGGAACATTTTAAAAACCTTAAATTGCATTCTTTTTATGTTTTTATTTTTGCATATTAAGGTTTGAAATTTGATTTAGTTAATGTCTATTGCTTTCCATTGCCTTACTTCTCAAACAATTTATTAATCCCATTAGGCATACACACTCCCACTCACAATTCTCACTTGCTTTTGAAGGACACTTTACATAGATTGACATAGGCGCTCTAGTTTAATGGTATTCATTTCCTAGCAAAGAGACTGCACTACACCCTCACTTGTCTTTTCAGTTCATTTTTTCCATTCGGACTGATTCAGAAACCAAACCCAGGAAGATCGTGACCCCTCCCTGTTGCCTTCTACTCTTGCTCTTAGACAAGTAATCCAGCTTCCTTTACTGTCCTATAAAACACAGCCAGAACAAGGAGATGGATGTGTGAACGGCCAATCCAGTGAGTCGGGCCTGCAGAGAGCACATTTACGAGGGGCTCAGAGGGTTGTCAGCGCAGCCCAATCCATCTAAACACAGCCAGCATGTGCTCCGCAGCCCAAGGGAGACAGAACACGTAAGCTACCCTCCATGTCAGGACGGTGCTCTCTGCTTGGCTCTCAACCTCATCAAAGCTGTAAAACATTTGTGCTGAGACCTGACAGTACTGCCTTTTTAACAGGCGCTTCACCCAGGTCAGGGCAGGCGAGATTTTCAGCAAAGACAAACAAAGCCAGAGGAGCGTGCAATCTAACTTTTGGTAATACCCTCATAATTATTTTATTAATTATTATTTAACTCTCAAGATCAATGACTTATAGGGGTGTCTCGCGATCTCACAGTGAAACTCACAAAAATCACAAAATTAAATTTGATTTTGTTGCCTCATATTTTTGTTTGGTGCCTTAATGCAACAAATATTCCCTATATATGCTACCATTGAAAAGTTTTTTTGTTTTTTTTTATAAGAATCATTTATTCATGCAGCAAGGATGCATTTCATTGAACAAAATGTTTAAATTGTTATAAAAGATTTCTATTTCACATAAATGCTGTTCTTTTCTATTCATCCTGAAAAAAAAAAAAAATCACAGTTCAACAAAAAATATTAAACAACAACTGTCTTCGACATTGATTAGAATAATAAATGTTTCTCGAGCAGCAAATCAGCATATTAGAATGATTTCTAAAGGATCATGTGACACTGAAGACTCAAGTATGCAAATTGCCATCACAAGAATGAAATGCTTTTAAATAATATATTAGAACAGTTACTTTAAATTGTTATAATATTTCACAATATCAAATAAATGCAACCTTGGTGAGCGAAAGAAACCTCATTCAAAGCATTAAAACAATCTTACTAAACGCAAAGTTTTTATCGTTAATGTATGTTTCTATATCAAGTTAATAAAAATAAAGAAAGGTTTTATATTTATAAGTAAAGTATTAGAAGAAATGAAAGTCACAATGGATTTTACAAGGTGGTTTGTATAATTTTTCATTAGAATTGCTCTTGTAACATCAGAGAGGGTCAAATTATCATTCCAACAATTCGATTTAAACCCTGAAATGATGCAGTTCCTCTTCAAGTTACTGGTCAACAGCCAAAAACCAATTTTTACTTGCGTTTGGCACTTTGCAAGTGCTAATTTTGGACCCTGATCTGCATTGAAGTGTTTATCTGGATCATGGCATTACAGAAGGTTTTCCATGACTCATTCATGCATTGCTGAAATACGGTGTTGCGGTAGCTTCTTCTATTTGGCATGTGGATTATTATTTTTTGGGTGGGGGAAGGGAAGAGAAGGGAGAAAGAAAAGGAGGATCTGGCTCAGGCATGAGCACCCACATTAATGCCATGCCTCTGTCCCACATCCGCAGAGCAATGTGGAGGACATTTTAAGATGGTGTTCTGCAGCATGTCATGATTTCAACAGCACTTCACTAGGATTGTTTATGTCTTCACTGCATTATGCAGCATGAGTGCTGGAGAATAATCACCAGCCACACCTGTAAATGTAAAGCTCTGAATTCAATCCTCATCTGAGGTTGTGGGTTCAAGTAGAATGTAGCAGAACAGCAAGGTTCCTCCCTTCTGCAATTTTCATAACTGAATATTCTTGCAGTATCTCACATACATAATCCTGTGGTTCTTTTTGCTGTTGCTTTCTTCTGGAAGGTCTGTGGGAACTGATGATTTCTTTTGGTTTTAAGTTGGAGGTGATCTGCTCACAAGGAGAAAGCCAAGAAATATGCAGGGTTCAAAAATGTAGTGGGCATCCTGTCGAACGATCTCCTGCTGCACAATTAGCACTTCTCACATTAAACACATAATGAACTCAACTCACAATTGTTTTCAATAGAGTTTGGCATTAGCATGAGGCTAGGCTAACAAATGACGGAAAAACGGAAATATCATACAATACAATATCATACAATATGCTATCAATATTTACCACTATTGAGTAAATTATAATCAATATTTATTTCACTCTTTTTATATTCATCCACCATTTAAGATTTTTTTTTCACGCAGATTGTCGCTAATTCTGTGATTCGCTCCTCTGTAAAGGGTACAGGCAATGTTTTCTTAGAATTTGGTCAAAAGAAGGTACTGTACCAAGTGTTATCATAAGTATTGACTTCGGTTTTCGGTACTGAAATTTTAAAAATGTGATGCTTTGAGCGCTGTTGAGCGGATTCGTAAACACCTCTGATTGGCCATTGTGTTCACGCACTCATCAGATATGTCTGTGATTGGCTACAATGATCAACGCTTCAAAAACGTTGTAAATAGACATTGATGACACGTTTCAGTGAACGCTTACACAGATACACACAAGCGGCGTAGCCAATCACAGACATATATGTTGAGCACAATGGCCAATCGGAGATGTTTATGAATCTGCTCAACAGCTCAAACTGTCACATTTTTCAAATTTCAGTACCGACTTGGTATTGAAGGCGGTACTTTTGACAACCCTAACTGTATCTTAGACAGCAGTGTAATCATGTTGATCTTTTGGATCCTTAATATTGAGGCTGTATAGGCTCATCTGGGATTGAGGTACCCATGCCCTCATTTACTATTCCTTACATCATGGTTCCAGATACCACTACAAATGGCTGTTCCCTCTAATAGTGCACTATGTAGCTGAGTTTCCATCCAAACGTGAAGCGAATCTTTTCAAAGTTCCCAAAAAAATAAAAAATAAAACACATGTGAATTGGATGAATGGAGAATGACGGTGGTATTGTTAACCGTCAGGGTAATTAACCACTGGGGTAGTCGCGGCCTAGTGGTGAGGGAGTCGGGCTTGTAACCTGAAGGTTGCTGGTTCGATTCCCATGCCGGCAGGAATTGAAAGTGGGGATTGTGAATAAACAGCACTCTCTCCACCTTTGATACCGTGACTAAAGTGTCCTTGAGCAAGACACCTAACCCCTAATTGCTCCCCTTGTAAGTCGCTTTGGATAAAAGCGTCTGCTAAATGATGAAAAAAAACAAAAAAAAAACTTGGTAACCAACAGAAAATAAATCACCAGTGGAAACTCACGTGGGTTTAATGTTCCCTATGTCAGAATTTATTCGGCAAATGCGTTTCCATTTCCCATTATTCGGATTAGCTATTTTTTGGCAAAAAAAAAAAAAAAAAAGCCAGCATAAAAACTTTTTCTGTGAATTAAGGGATTTTTTTTTTAAAAAATTGGCATTTGCATCACTTGCGATATATCAAAATGCGCACAAAAACAGGGTGATGGAAACATACTATATAAGGGTACTGGGGGGCGATTTCGCACCAGGGTTATTATCGTTACTTAAAACTAAAAGAAAAAAAAATTGTTTAGTTTAAATAAAATAACAAGAACAAAATAAACCAACAAATAAAACAATAAATAAATGAAACGTAATAAAAACTATGTAGAGATATTAAAACCACACAATTACTAAAACTTTAAAGTGAAAACAGAAAATATAAAAAAAAACTAATTCATAGTATTAAAAAAAAAAAAAAACTAAAACAGTATTGTTTCAGACACAGCTCTGACCACAGATTCTGTTCTGTTCTGTTTCAGACACAGCTCAAATCAATCTGTTCACACAGTGAACGCTGAGAAAGATACACCGTGTCAAATGAGCCTGCTGTCCAGACATTATAAATCATATCATCCATAAACTGTGGCCACTTAAACTTCAATAATACCTTCCCTATCAGAGTGCCGCCGTAATGAAGAGGGTTGTGTGGGGGGCTGCAAACTGAAACAGACTGTGCCCATCTGGATTCATTAACAAGAAGAGAAATAGACAGGGGGAAAAAAAAGAGTTCCAAGGGAAAGAAGCATTTCAAGACTGTATAATCACAATCAAGGAAAGCTTGAACATTTGAAAGAACAACATGTTTTTTCCTGTGGTCTAATAAAAATAAAAACTCAGGCAAGTCAGATGCCTCCATGGCCTCATTGCTGCCTCGCAATTACAGAGCTGTAAACTTGAAAAAGAACATGAGTGCCAGGCAGGAGGAGAGCGGCCCAATCTCTGACTTGAATTACGATCACAGATTGTGACCATGTGAAGGGCCAGAGTGGAGGGGTACTTTTGAGATGGATGCCTGGAGGACAATTCTAGATATGCAAAACTAGATTTTTAAAAGAAGACAATTGGTGGGTTACATAAACGACTACAGTAGCTGGCTAATCTGTCTCAAGGATTCCTTGAATAATTATGCTGATTCGCCCTTATTAGATATTTTCTTAGGGGGTGTTTCTGTGAGAAAACAGCTAAAAGGAACACAGTGGAAGTTTTGAGACACATTTGTACAAACTAAAACTTCATGCAGCCTCTTAAAAATGCAGCACTCATTGTGGGATCATCAAAAACAGCGGGGATTAATTAAAAGTGATGAATTCATTTATCCACTCTCTTCAAAATATAATCTGTGAGCCCCCAAGGAGATGAAAGGGGGTGCTAGTGGGTCCATGGAAAATAGTGAAAAAAATGTCATCACCTTTAATTATATAGTGCTTTATATAGTGCAAATTGTTTCAAAGCAGCATTACAGTGATAAAAGGAAAATGATTGAATGATTCAGAGTTTATTTTGGCTGCATAGCAGCTCTAAAAGAAAATGTCATTGTTCAGCTGAAGTCAGTTCAGTTTTGATCCAGTTCCGTTGTAAAGATCTTTAATTATTAAATTAGTTCATGTCATCTATAAAGCAGCATCGGGGTAATCAGTGATGTCATCGTCCAGTCAATTCAATACTATTGTCCCTAACAAAGCAAGCCAGAGGTGATGGTGGCAAGGAACCCAAACTCCTGCAGGTGACAGAATGAAAAAAAAAAAAAAAAAAAAAAAAAAAAAAAAAAAAAAAACCTTGGGAGAAACCAGGCTCAGTTCTCCTCTGGTCAACAAAAGAACACGGTGCGATTATGATTCAGGCTGCATCACAAGAAGTCAGAAATCAGACTGTGGATCGATCCCATTCAAATATTTAATCCAGTTCCAGTTGTGTTAGAGCTATAAAAAAGAAATGTATAAATAAATAACCCACTAAAAAGTTTGAGTTCTTTCTTGTAAGGAATTAATAATCTTATTTGTCAAGGATAACTGATCAAAAGGGACAGTAAAGACATTTTGATAATATTTCACAGTATTAATGTTGTATTTTGATCAAATAACTGCAGCCTTGGAAAGAGACTTCTTTAAAAACATTTTTAAAAATCTCCCAAACCTTGATCACTTCACATTTTTGGGTTCTTGGAATCAAAAAAATTATGAGCCATTCCTCAAACGTTGAGGTATTCACTTAATATAACAGTGGCCACTATTCACAGAGACCAGCTGTTGCCCGATTGCATCAATTTGTCTTTCAGTCCTCCAACTTTCCCAACTTTGAAACCAGCCCCCACTGGTGAGAAAACTCGATTAGGTCAACAGGAACCAGTTCACAGGATGCAAATTGTTGAATGAAAATGTCAGCCGAACTTCCTGTGACCGTATGTGCTTGTAATACAGAGTGGAAACAGCTAATCCACTTTTTTCGATTTTGTGTGTTTCTCTCCCTCTCTCTGCGCAGCTCCATCTGCAGTGACTGTCATCAGGAAGGACCGAACATCAAGAAACAGCATCTCACTGTCTTGGATGGAGCCAGAGAGACCCAATGGGATCATTTTGGACTACGAGGTCAAATACTATGAGAAGGTGGGGGCAGTTTAGTTTCGCTGTGGGCACTCACTCCATTAGCATTTTAATTTGAAGTCATCACTTTGTCCATTTATTTGGCCTCGTCAGGAATCTTGGTCTAGCGTACTCATCCATATACCTGGGAGCATTTCAAGTCATTAGTGTATGTGGCTTAATTTGATTGTTCAAATAGAGTCAGTCTTCTATGCTGAAAGAGGTTGGCCTGAAATGATATTTCGAACCAGGTACTAATGTTCTCTCTTTATTTTTTTTTATTTTTTGCTGAGCAAAATGTACTTCTGTTGGACAGACCCTTCAGCTGTTCACTGTGATGTTCTTGACTGTGGGACTTATTAGAACTTTAAAAAAAAAAATATATATATATATATATATATATATATATATATATTATTGTTGTTGTTGTTTTTAATATTAACATTATTAAATATACATAATTATACAAAATAATAGTCAACTACTTGTATTGTGCAGTCCACAATTTGATTATTTAGACAGTAGACAAATTGTGTCTGAAAATATAAACTGTCTAAATATATAAATACTAATATAGCTATAGATGATGATGGATGGGAAAAAAGTAACAATGTTCAAAGAGGAAGACAGAAAACAATTAATCAGCATAGTGCATTTATGCACAGAGTTTCTCATAGCTGCAGTTCCATATTCGAAATGAATGAATATGAACATGAAGATGTACTCCAGTTTAATTTGTGACAATTCTTTTTTTTCTGAGTCTGCTTTCTGCACAGATTTCTTTCTTTTCTTTTTTCTCTTTCTTTCTTTCTTTTTTTTTGTCTGTGTGGGAAGTGCACAGGCAGTTTAGAGGAAACATTGCTTAGTATTCACTGACCAGGTCAGTTCATTTTAAACCTTCTTAACAATCTGTGAAAGTGCCAGATGATCTCGGCTTTGGTCTTGTAACACTGGAGGCACTGATCTAAACACCACCTGCCCATTAAAGCCCTTATGGGCAGCAAGCCCATGCTTGCCCATCTAAAAAAAAAGCCTTAACACAATCTCTCCTCTCCTGTCACAATCCACTCTGGTCGGCCCTTCCGCTACAGATGCCATATGATTAATGAGCCATAGTCTTGATTGAGGGTCAGTATTGTTGTGCCACTTCAGCGCTGCTCTTTTAGGGTCAGTTTTCAGAGGGCTCTTTCATGCTGTCAGATCTTGTGATGTCTTCTGCTCCAAGATGAAATGGGTAACGTCTCCCTCACTCTACAGAAAGTGCGACTCTGGGTTTGGAATATAACTGGGCCTTGACATTGTGGGAGACTCCTCTCTCGAACTGGCAGGGGATCTGAGGGTGTGAAATAAAGCTCTAGAGCAGTCTCCAATGGCAACCATCCAGAATTGTTCCCGCAGCAAAAACATTCCGTTGCTTTGTGGGTAAATGGCTTGTGGTATGACCACACAGAGACGCACATAGTGAAATTGTAGACAGGATTTGGTTGTCTCCAAGACATGGTTCATCTTCATCATGACAAAAAGGTCTAACAAGTTCAAAATTGAAAGCTCGTGCCAATATTGTAGACAAGCAGCTCATTTCAGTCTGCGTTTTCCACTCTCCAAATACAAGAGCTGAGTGAAAAAAAAGGAAAGCTGCCACATGCATATATTAATAAAAATATAAATATATATATATATATATATATATATATATATATATATATATATATATATATTCCTTCTATATATAATATATGTAATGTATATATTAGAGTCAGAAGGCTGATAACTATCTAGATAGCATTTTCTATTTGCAACATACTATATATATATATACACGCTGCACTTCAAAAGCTTGAGGTTGGTAATTTTTTTTTTATTTTTATGCTCACCAAAAATTTAATATTGAATATTTTTAAATATAATTACAATTTTTATTAATCTGTTTTCTATTTTAATACATTTATTAATATTTATGTGATACAAAGCTGATTTTTCAGCAGCCATTACTCATTACTGTCTCCATGATCCTACAGAATTTATTCTAGTAAGCATTTCTTCCTATTATTAATATGTTGAAAACGTTTGTGCTGCTTAATATTTTTGTGAAAACCGTGATTGTTTTTTTCAAGATCATTTAATGAATAGAATGCTCATATGAACAGCATTAATTTGAAATAAAATAGTTTTAGTTACGGCATAAAAGTCTTAACTGTCTCTTTTGATCAATTTAATGTGTCCTTTCTGAATAAAAGTATTTGCTTTTTCAATCATACCGACTCAAACTTTTGAACGGTACTATATTATGAATATTCAATATCATAATGAAAGGATATTTTAGAGTAAGCTTTGTCTGTTAAGTAATTTTGACAGGGCTCTCAAAGTTAACAGGGGATTTTGTTCTAAACAGGGTTTATTCCGGACTCAGATTTACCACATGAAGATTAGCACTGATCAAAAAACAACTGTTATGTAACCTAAGCTTGAAGCAGAATGAGTAATAAGTTAGCCATACACTTTTAACAATTTTCCTATATTTTTACAGTACAGTACTGGCAGCATGGTTGCCATACAGTAAATGTACTGTAATTTAGTTTACAGTACACAAGAAGAGTGCTGTAATTCTACAAAACAGTATTTTACTGTATTTTTACAGCATTTTCTAATTTTAGTCTGCTTCTGCTGTAATTAATAATACTGTATTGTACTGTAATATCTATATTGATCCATTACTGCAAAATATTACTATAATATTCTAAATAATTACTAATAATGTTAATATTATAATTATATATGTAGTTATTACAATATATACATTTATAGGACATAATATTATGATGCTATGTCAGAATACCTGCAAATCATAACACAATCCAATCAATGTTCTTGTCAAAAATATGTTTTATTCAATCAATTAAAACCATTTTATTTATATATTCAGTGAATCAGCAATTTACAGGTATTAAGGACTGTTAAAGGGATGGTTGACCCCAAAATTAAAATTCTGTCATCATTTACTCACCGTCAAACAGTTCCAAACCTGTATGAATTTCTTCCTTCTGCTGAACACAAGATATTTTGAAGAATGCTGGTAACCAGACGACAGTTGACTGTAGCCATTGACTTACATAGTAGGGAAAAAATATCAACTGTCTGGTTACAAACATTCTTTAAAATATCTTATTTTGTGTTCAGGAGAAGAAAGAAACTTGTACAGGTTTGGAATAACTTGAAGGTGAGTAGATGACAGAATTTGTATTTTGGGTCAACTATCCCTTTAAGTGTGCACAAATCTGTAAATAAAACAAAAAACATTTGAGAAATGAGAACTTCATGATTGGGTTGGGTAAAAGAATGACAAGTGAGCAACAACAACTAAAAAAACAACAAGTGTCCCACTAACGGTGGGTGCAGGCTTCAGTTTGAAGTTTTCCATTCAAACTCCATCAAGGACCGAATAAAACTACTGGCATGTGGTTTGATGGCCGTCACCTTCCTCTGCACCACCCTCTTGGTCCTCTTCTCTCTTGGACTCCCTGTCTGGCAGTACACTTCTTCTGTCTGGCATTTCCATCGTCAGGGTTGACCAGGAACCTGTTAGCAATATCATACCAGTCAATTAATATACTTTTCATTTTTGGGTGAACTAACCTTTTAAAACATTGTATTAAAATGGCTAATACTTACAGAAAACTCATTCCCAGGCTGCAAAGATAACTGTCTCACACTGTAGAGCTGTAAGAAACCAAAATACATTTTATTCAGTGATGTGTTGCTAGTTGAGGTCGTATAAGCTACACATCACTGTATTTCATACACTCCAACAACACATCTATAGTAAAAAATGATAAGCTTCTGCTTCTAAAAATTCTAACTTACTTTTTTTGGCATGCATTGGTCTTTGTTAAGTAATAGATAATTATTAACTATGATAACGGTAATTTACACCTTTATTCATATTTTAATTAATCAATATTTGCAAAACTGGGTCTTCCGTCTAAGTTAAATCAAACGTAAAAAAAAACATTAAAAGTAAAATGCGAAACTGGTACCAATAGCCAATCTCTCTGAGCCCAAATCACCCGTTTACGTTGCAAAGGAAAGTACATTAGCCTTGTTTTCACGTATTTTTGTGTCTAAACGACTTGTTCAAACAGGTCCAGTTTTGAACGCGACCGCGGCAGCCGTCATCCGGGAAACTGACTGCAAATGTTTTTAGGTGTTTGAGAACAGTCAATGTTCGTCTATTATAATACAGTTTTTATCAGTTTTTGCTGACAGGCTCGGATCGAACATTATGGAAAGGATCCCCAGAGAGATAGACATTTTTGTTATCGTATGATCCTTCAAACCTAACGTCACCAGACTCCATTAGCGAACGCAGTAAATTTACTTCGCAGACCATCGTAAAAAAATATATTCAAACTCGACAGAAACAAAATAAAACTCAGACAAACCATCTTGAATGAATCTTTTCACCGTTTTAACAACCACCAGGTCTGGTTTGGTCGAAATAAACGAGTAATTCACCGAGTTTTTATTGAAATCGAAAATGTCGGAACAAGTGAATAACACCTAAGTTTACTTCCACCGTCATTTCACACTAAAAGCTACGTACACTATAGTATAAAATACTAAAACCTAATTATAAAATTTAAAACGAACTTACCAAACTTCCAGCTATCCATGAGTGAGCTGCTGCAGTTGTGCTCTGACGTCAGAGTGCTGTATTATTACATGGCATATCACAGCCGAGTTACAGCTAGGTTACAGCAACACTAAAATGTACTGTAAAATGTTCCCACTCAAACAAAATTACCCAGAATGCAATGCAAATTACAGTATTGTACTGTATTATAAAATACAGTATTGTACTATTGGTTTTTACAGTAATGTGCAGCTAAATCTACAGCGACATTTAACAGTGTAGAAACAGCTTGATCTACTTAAAGAAAGTTGGGCGTGCATGTTTCACCTGAAGTTTTTGAACGGGCAAACTTTATGAGTTGACCTTTTGAGGATAACAGCTCAACTCTTTTGAGCCAAGTTGCGAACTCAAAATGCGTTCAACATTTACATTAAATCCAAATATACTGATATTGCTTTTCCATCTGCTGGCAAAAAAAACCAGTATTGGTTAGATTCGCTGTGCTTCCTACAAGGGACCTTTGTGATGCGTCTTTCAGTGAGATCAGTGAGGCCCAAATCTTCGCCTGTGGAAATGCTTTTGCTTGGCTCTAATCCCCTTATTTGCAAGCAAAAGGCAGCTCGTCGTGGGCTGTTTTGACCGTCTGGCACAGGTACACTCAGGGGCTCCTGAAATCCTCCATGTTTCATTTGACCCTGGGTGGCACAGTGTTCCCCATTCACGATAAAACCTAGTCCTTCTCTCCATTGATTCCTGTTAATTACACAACATTGTGAGGCATTGCTTCATCAGGCATAGCTGGAGTCGCCCAAATCCTACACAACTGGTGCTGCCATGTGGAAAAGCCAGGGACACCCTCGGTAAGACCCTTGGTGCCCCTTGATCTAGGCTGGCAGAGGATAACAAGCCACCTTCACCCTCACAAAACACACAGTGAGAAGGAAAGGGGGCCCCAAATCTTCTTACCGGATTCACTGACACACTGGCCGCAGACTTGAACATATAAACCTCATAAAAGAGAGCCAGATTCACTAAGTGACTTTTCAAAGGAAATGTGGCATCAACGGGCAGAGTTCAAAAACACCATGATGTTTACACTGCATAATGTTGTATAGCGCAAAATCAAACAAACTGCGCTTAATGGATTCTCAAAAAGGAATCGGGATGCGTGGTAACCGGAGTGATACAGCTCCTGTGAGAAAGCGTCATCCAATCCGGAGGTCCAAGAGGTCCATGTTGCTTTACTTAAAATAAATCTCTTTTTGATTATATGCCAGAGGGGAAAAACTCTGCTCTTTGTGTGTATATATCAAATTAACAATGCTATGAAAGAGAAAAGAGCCTTACAGTTCAAGCATCTCTAAATACTTGAGCGCTCTGGCTCATGTTTCCCTGACGTTACAGCATCCCGATCACTCTCATCTTTTTGGCAACACTCTGAAAGCAGTGTTTTTAATGTTCTTCATGCAAGTGAAATGGATTTGAAATTTGTGATTATTTTGTCCGTTTATCGTATTGATCTCACAGTGTATTTGAGAGTGTTTATTTCTCCTCAAACTGAAATTGAGGGAATGCTTTGGAAAAGCCATTTCATATTTACAGAATTTCTTCTTTAGCGGAGAGTAAGGCTGTAAGCCCAGATTGCAATATTTAGACTGTCAAAGTAGAACATGACAAGCATATTAAATTCCACCAATAGCGCAGTTGTCGAAAAGTAACAATTGCACGCCTTGTCAAACCCCAGAGCTGGGAGGTGGCTGATGCGGACCTAGGACATATGGTAAGAATATATTTTTTTTTGCAGGGAAAATTTAGACACACCTGTGTATGATTTCCAGCTGATCACATGATGTCGTGAGCAGTGAACGGTGACAACCTGTGAAAAGATTTATGACTCAAACAGAGACGGATACAATACGACGCAAGGTATTGGTTTCGTCTTCTGTGGCAGAGTGAATTTATATTCGAGGCCTCCTCAAACCATAAAACCTGATGCGCTCCATTTGTGGCTTTGTATTCAAAGTCCAAAGATTTGAAATGGTTTCTATGCTGCATTCGGGAAAGAAGTAGAAATGATTGTCGTCAGATCCAGATCAAATGTGATGTTTGCATTAGTCACTGGGTTTCCGCTAGAGTCCCACTACATCATATGGATGTTTCTTTCCATCATGAGTTGTGTCAGTAGATGTCCTACCACATTTATAAAAATGCTAGATATACAGATGAAATCAATTTTTTACAAACAAATGGTCGCGGTGACACTTACAGG
Organism: Opsariichthys bidens; assembly: GCA_037194245.1. Classification (NCBI taxonomy): domain Eukaryota; kingdom Metazoa; phylum Chordata; class Actinopteri; order Cypriniformes; family Xenocyprididae; genus Opsariichthys; species Opsariichthys bidens. Next base: position 31,389,843 of record CM074281.1, on the reverse strand, counting down.
CTCTTCGGGCACCCCAGAAAAGAGCTGTTTTGGATTATTTCTTCATTCAAAAAGTGCTGTGAGCGGAGCCCGAAATACCCCGTTTCCAAAATATTGCTGGAGATTTAGGCTTCTGGGGCTATATTGTAGAAACTTAATTGTCAATCTTTAATTCTTGACTAAAGATTTAAAAAAAAAGTTATATTTCCTTCCTGAAATTGCCATGGTTGGTTTAAAGATATCGGATTCTGAGTTAGGTTTCTGTAATAACATTATCACGTCACAAAACTCCCAAAGCTCAGCCACATTGACAGATGTAAAGCCAAGTACAAGACCATCTATGATCTGACGCCATCGTCGCAGCACATACTGGCTCTTTGTGAAAGGACATGTGAATAAAAAGCATGCAATGCTGATAAAATATGGCTTTTCATTTGTTTTGAATGTTCTAAGTAACATGTTCAAACTAAACCAGCGGTCTGGTTTTGATTGTTCAAGTCTGGTCAACGTCAAATATTGTTACTTATGTGGTGAAATGTGTATTTAAGCAGTAAAGACGCATATTGTGTTTGCATATGTTACTTTTATTTTTTGCTTTTCTTAGGCTTAGCTTTAGAAATCTTTAATACATTTGAGGTCATGATTTCAAGATTTTCGACAAAGGATTTGAGTGACTTGGTCTGTAGTTTAAAAAAAAATTATTAATACTATATTATTACTATGCAATAATCTATACATAATTTTAAGTAACACTTTATTTTACAGTGACATTGTTACATATGTTACATGCAGTTAAAATTTAAATTATGCATAATTACAACTAATCTTAAACCAAACCAAACCTTAATCCTAACCCTATGGTAACAAGTAGTTACTTGTTACTTGTTACTATTACTCAGTACTTAAATGTATAATAACAGTGTAACAAAGACACTGTGTAACCTAAATTTATATAATTGTATGTTTATTAAATGATTGTAATTCCACAATCACTTACCAGCATACTATTAACAATAATCATAATTTTTCAAAATCAAAACACTTCCTTTCTATGGTTTGTGGTATGTTATGCTCACCAAGGTTTCATCTATTTAAACAAAAATACAGTAAACATTGTAATATTGTGAAATATGTTTAGAATTTAAAATAAGTGTCTTCTGTTGTTTTTATTGATGCTTAGATGTTGAAGCATCCATTAATCATTTTTTCAGAAATCATTCTAATATGCTTATTTACTCCTGCAGAACCATTTCTTAGTATTATCAATGTTTAAAATGGTTGTGCTGCTTAATATTTTTCATTTTACATCAGTTTTAGTATTTTAAAAGCCTTGTTTCTTGTCCGTTTGCTATCACATTGTTATAAATGTGGCTGCGCTTTCTTTGCTGTTTTATTTGTTTCTCATATCTCATGTAGTGATATCTGACAGTTATGGTCCATACCAGGGTGCATCAAGAATCCTATTAGCATGTGTAGTCTAGACATGAAACCCAATAGAGCTTAATCTGTTGTGTGTTTGCCGACCCTCGAAAAGATACTCTCAAATCTCATTTGCCATTAATTAGTTCAGTGTGGGGAAATTCAATATCTGCAGTGTGGACAAGTGAGCTATTCTTAGAGGTCAACGATGGAGCAAAATGCAAATTAACTTTTGAAGTTTTGCCATAACACTAGCTATGACTGAAGACTGATAAGTTACATGGATGAATGTGCTGGATAATACCGGCAAATGAGTGATCCCTCTGTTTGTGGGATGTTTTCCCCCTTTTCTGGACTCCTACAATAAACAACTGAAACCGTTGCTGTTTCTCATTCCACTCCTGCCTCTTTTTCCAGTCAGAGAAACATCTGGAAACAATGGTTTGAAAGCAAAGACGCCCCATAAATCAGTTAGGGTTTTTTGCTTGTAGAGAGGATCAACGTACCACAGAAATCTTTAGGAAAGCCATAAAAATGTGAAATGAAGGTGGCGGTATATTAAGATGAGCTGGCACTGTCCCAAGGAGCCTAAGACGCTCCTGATGAGCATGCATTTTCCCGTCCGGGCAGAACATCCCTTTCCTGTCCTCTCATATGGTCAGGTCTCAGACAGACGGATAGCTTTGTATGCCTCTAATGAGATTTGATTTACTTCAAATGCTCACTATTCCTGTTTAAGACAAGGCTCTGCGTAAGTGGCCTTGGGTTGCTCTGAAGTCCCTTTACGGCAAGTCAATCCATATTAGTAAAATCCCAGGCAGTTATGTTTACTGCAATAGGATTTTTTTTATTTATTTTTTTAATCTTTATTCTTAACCTTCAATCAAAATGAAATTATGGCCACTTAATCAATTCAAATCGTATTGTATAAAACCACATTTTCTTATTAAATATGCTGTTACTCAAATACACTACTGTTCAAAAGTTTGGGGTCACCAAGTTTTTTACTATTAATAATAATACAATTATTCTGCAAGGGTGGATCAAATGTATCCACTGTAAGTGACAGTAAATGCATTGATAAAGTCACAAACATTTCTATTTAATTTAAAATGAATGATGAAACTTTGAAAAGATTCATGAAAGAATCCTAAAAAGAATGAATCGTGGCTTTCACAAAAATATTAAGCAGCACTTAAAAATAGGAAATGTTTCTTAATCAAGCACTTAATCAGCATATTAGAATTATTTATTGATTACTGATGCTGAAAATTCAGCTTTGCCATCACAGAAATATATTACATTTTAAAATATATTGAAATAGAAAACTGAAAACTTTAGAATTTCTTTTAGTGTAAACTCATGATAGCTCCAGAAATTGCTGGTAAATTGCATAAAGAAATGCCAAGTAACACATTACATTTTTAATTAAAACAACAAATAGTATTTTCTTGCAAAATATATCTGTTTTAGTTACAATTTTTTTTACAGTGTATTTTTGATCAAATAAATGCAGCCTTGGTGAACATAAGAGACGTCTATGTAAAATATGTTGTGAAAACCACTTCAAGTTGATATTATACTATACTATATGTATTTGAGTCATCATTATTCTGATTTATTAATCTAGCATTGTTATTACAGGCAAAAGATTCTCAGATATTTATGCCACAACTAATTTAACTACTTGGTTTATTTCCTATAGCAGGAACAAGAAACCAGCTACACCATCCTGAGGTCGAAGGGCACAAATGTTACACTGAATGGGCTAAAACCTGACACCACCTACCTGCTGCAGATCAGAGCGCGCACCGCTGCCGGTTATGGTGGTAGCAGCCGCAAGTTTGAGTTTGAGACCAGTCCAGACTGTAAGCATTTACTTACTTCTCTATTTTCTACTCACAGTTACACCCCCCCCCCCCCAGTCACCACACCGGATTCAATCCATTCACAGCTATGCAGAACAAAGAACAATATAGTCACAATTTCTCATACACTATCTAGCAAGTCATTCACACAGTAAACCACTTGGTTAAAAGGAGACATGCTGCATCTTTTGTTCCATGATGGCTGACAGCTGTTGTCTGGAACACTATTAAGCTCTTGTAAAGCCTATATTGTGGAGCAGCATTGCTGAAGGCCTTTTTATGTAATGAAACATTTATAGGAAATCAATGCTCACTCATGTAATGAAATGATACTGTGAGTGGCTCTCCACAGGTTTCTGGGCATGATCAGAGATCTATAGGTGCCTCTAACATATAGCTGGTGTGAAATGTACAAGAAGGCACAGCTGAGATTATAATTTATGCAGAAAATATCTGAATATGGAATTTATGTTTCACCAGATATTCCATAATAAAAGAAAATGCTTTAATGAAGAGATAAATGTACACAAAGTATATATATATATATATATATAGTGTAAAATCTGCTGGAAATGAGTAGCATCATAATGACTGGCAGAAGTTTATTTATTTCTCAACATTGATTTATTAATTAATCTGATAATCTTGATTATTGTGTACTGGGACAAAAAGTCACAAATATAAAAGTATAAATGCTTTTGGCTTAATCTCTTCGGAATATATTCAACGGTATTTATTTACATCCATTTTCTCACAAAATGAGTTTTCTTTCATCACTCAATACGTGTCAACACCATCTGATACAAAGTAAACCCTGTGCTGTCATGTCACATATTTATGATAAATATTTAAAATCTTCCATTCAATTCTGATTAAGAATGGATTAAGGATACAAGATTGTTTCAAACTTACTGTCATCTCCTGAAGGAAAACAGACAGTGTTTATAGAGCTAACAAAATAACTGGATTTTTCGCGTTACACATTTAAAAACAATTTTGTTTTTCTGGAGTTTTAGCTATAAATGGGAACTACTTAATATAAATATATATATATATATATATATATATATATATATATTAGGGGTGTGACGAGATTTCTGAGTTGAAAAGTTGTCTCGTGGTGCTATCAGTGTGAGGGTGAAATTATTATTCAAGATGCCCCCGCCACTTTCAAATCGTTTGTGTGGAAACATTTTGGTTTTTGGCGCAAGAATAACACACAAGACACAAACAATGTGTAAACATTGTAAGAAAACTATGCCGTACACCTCGGCCAAGGTTGTACAGACTCTTAGTTCACATATCGCGCGCATTTTCATTCTCGCAAAATGAAAGTGACGCGGTCGCGACGCGCATGTGGTGCGGCGCGCTCGTTTTTTCCTGGCGCGCCTGTGCAGCGGCGCGATGAAAACATCTCAACATTTCAGAATGCCGCAAGAGCAACGCAGTTCATGTGACAAGAACCAAGCGATGGTCGTGGAGAGCGCAGTTCATGGTTGCATAGCAACGACAGACGCTACAGAAGCGCGAGCTCCCGAACGCTTGCAAAAGAAGGAGGAAGCGACGCGGCCGCGCTTTCCACGCTTTTTAGGCGCGACATGTGAACGACCCCTAAAGAGGCAGAAAGCGTCGCTATCACTGCTGACGGCTGGACTTCTCGGTGTACGCAGAGCTTTATCACAGTTACTGCCACACAATCAGTAGTGACTGGGAAATGGTCAACTTTGTACTGCAGTAAAAGTGACACTTAAAGCGTAATTTGAATTTTTTATTTTTATGTTTATTTATTTTATTTATACTGTTTATTTTATGTTCAATCTACAGAAAGAAGTTCAGTGAGATTTTTCATGTGAAATTATACAGGGCAGAAAACAATTGGTTGATTTTGTGGCAAAACATTTAGTAGTGTTTGCATATTGTTTTACTGCAAATAATTCATTAAAATAGAAGTAAAATGACATGCATTACAAGTTGATTTCAAAACGCACCAACATTTTTGCATTTTATGATTTTCAGTTGAATAAAAGACTATTTTCCCTTCATACGTTTCATTATTGAGGATTTCTTAAAAATACTATAAAAATCTCGTCTCGTGAACCCAATCTCGTGTCTCGTCTCGTCTCGTGGGATAGTGGTCTCGTCACACCCCTAATATATATATATTAATATAAATTAAATAGAAATGTTTGTGACTTTATCAATGCATTTACTGTCACTTTATTATTCTTCTGAAATATATTATTTCTGTAATATTTACTCTAAGTGTGAACTGAATTTAATGGTTTCAGATACTTAATTTCATGTTAATCGAAATGAATTTTTAAATATATTTGTAATTTCACATTTGCAGTGATGAAGGTACAATTTAGTACATTTTCAATATAATAACTTTAAATGTAATGTTGAATAACGCACTACATTTTAAATCTACTTCAAAGTAAAACTTTTAATTTGACATTATTGCAAAGTGCATTTTTAAAAATGTTGCGTAATTGTTTAAATTTGTTACAAAAAACATGAAAGCGTACTCTCTTTAAGTATACACTTAACTGGCCTTTTATATAATTAATATTGTATTATCTGCATGTACATTTTTAAAAAATACTTTTAAGATTTGAAGTACCCTTCAAGCACACATTCTATATAATTTTGCACAAGGGGATATAGACTTTTTCAGTCTGTATGAAGTATTAAGTTATGATCAGAGGACAGGGGGCTTTTAGGGTTAATGTCATTATTTTGATCAAATAAAGAAAAACAGTCTAATATAACATTTAGTCATTTAGGAGATGCTTTTTATTGACCTTAAGCAGCAAAGAAAGCCTTTTAAATGCTACATAATCTGTCCAGTTTGTACATAATAATCTCCCTTTCTCTCTTGCTCTCTCTCTCTCTTTCCCTCCCCCAGCCTTTTCCATCTCCAGTGAGAACAGTCAGGTAGTGCTGATCGCTATCTCCTCCGCTGTGGCCATCATCCTCCTCACTGTGGTGCTCTACATTGTGATTAGCAGGTCTGTCTGTCACTCAAACCACAGTCACACAGGGGTTTAAGTGTGCCCATCTTGAAGCTGTCACTTTGCTGTCTCAAGTCTCTCCCCAGGACCCTTGATCTCCCACCCTTCAGATATGAAGTATGAAAATGAGTGCCCTGCTGCCTATATATAGTTGTAGACGATTCACTTGGCAGAAGCTTTGTTATTTTTCCTGCCCCTGCTTTGCCGAATGTAACGGGCACCCTGAGAGTCAAGTGTCATGTCATGCAGAGGGGCTGATTTTGGCAGAATGCACCACTGAAAGTGCATGAATCTATGGCTTATTATAAGACCCCAGAATACTGTCATGCCTCATAGCAAAGCAAAACAGTCAAGTTGTTCCTGGCTCTGACTTTTGTCTGTTCACGTTTTAAGTCTCTTTATACATCGTTTAGAGAAGAAAAATGTTCCAATTAAAGCTGTTAAGAATAATTAATGCTTTTCATCACTTTAATTGACAGGTTGTGTAGATATAGCAAGTCCAAACATCCAGATGAAAAGAGGCTGCCCTTTGGCAACGGCCACTGTGAGTATATATATATATATATATATATAACTCTCAATAATTCTTCAGTCTTGCAAGTATTCCGGATCATTTCAAGGTTTTACCCATTCCTTACAAATAGTAAAAATAAAAACAAAGTTTTGCTGTGGTATTTATTTTTAAATGTCAGACAGCCCGCAAGAACCAAGTAACTACTAAGGTTTTTATAATGTCCCTTTGCTCCAGAGTTACAGCAAGCCAATTGTCCATATGCTACCATTTTTCACACTGGCAGAGGTATCAGGAAGGAAATTTAATGGAGGCCCACACAATTTCTCTTAGATTAACCTGCATGAGCTGCCCTGTAGGACTATAGCTTAGGTAACTGATTAGGTCATCCATAGTAGACCAATCCATCTTGAAACCCAGCAAATTTCATTTCTTGACAACCTTAGCTTCCTATCGTTTAGGTTCAAATCAACAAACTATGTGACGGAATATGGTATTTCTTCCACTGGACCTCCCAAGCATCAGTATTTTTATAGTGCAAAGCAGCACTGTATTGATACTGCTCACACATTCTAGTTAGTTTTTTTTTTTTTTTTTCAGCCTGAATTAATAAACATACAAACAACATTTTGTATAGTTTCGGTCTTGAATTCTCCAAATCTCTTTTCAGACATGTGCACGAGTACGTTGGCAGGCCAATAATCCAAAACGACAATGACCCGATTAATTCCTGATGAACAAAATCAAGTTCTGTACTACTTTTTTCTCATTTGAGAAGCTGTTTCACTCAAATATATGTCACAATACAGAAGAAAAGATGATCACAATTTCTATTTCATGTCAACTTTAAGGTATGAATTGTTTGCGTTTTTGCGTAGCTCTGCTAAATATTACAAGCAAAATCTATTCATTTCAATGGTAATCGGCATGACGAAGAACTTAAGCTGATGAACATCTTGGTGGCAAAGAAATTTGCTTATGCGAATTTTGCATCAGGCTCAACTTTATTGAGCAGTGACCACTGTATGGGCAGAGATTTGTGACTCAGGCCCTGTTTCCATCTGGTATTAAGATGAGATTTGGTCAATCGGATCACAAGTTGGGAGACACATACCCATTTACACCTGGTGTTTTAATATGTGTCTTTTGTTCACTTCCAACCACTTCTGTCCTAATTTCTTCTAGGGTATGGTCTATGGGTGGGTAAATATATGGGTGTTTTCCGATCCTTTGATCTAATGGACAAAATAAACTTGTTTACATCTGTATTTTAGCGGCGTCCACTTGTGATCTGATCGACCACAATGCATCTTAATACCAGTTGTAATCAGGGCCATAGAAACAAAGCAAAACTGAAGATCCAAAATGGGTGAAGCTCTCATTCTGGTTTTATCTACACTTCTAGTTTTGAGTAACAGTACAGTTTAGATTTGGTTTTGTTGTTCTTTCACCTGCGAAATTTCGCTAAGCAACGATAAAAGTGGCCATGCCTTTAGGTGTGCTGTCTGATTTTTTGGGGTCTTGCGAGCTTTATTTATTATTTAATAAGAAAATTGGAAAATCTCCCATTACATTAATAGAACATTCACCATTTAGAATACCGACTTCTGAATGATCATATTTTCTACATCTATTTGCATGCCAGACTATTACTGGTCTTTTCTTGCTGAGGGTTCTTATCTATTCACCCATATAGTCATCTTTACATTGCAAATTCACATTGTTTGTTAATACTAACATGCAGTGAACAGGAGAAAGAAGCAACAAATGTCACAACAACAACAACAAAGCTACAGAGAAATTAATCTGTAACCCCCTGCCTCATAAATGATTTAAATCTAGTTAATTTTGTTTTATTTTCAGTGAGACTGCCTGGCATCAAGACATATGTGGACCCACATACTTATGAAGACCCGAGCCAAGCAGTGCACGAATTCGCCAAGGAATTGGAGGCATCTTGTATTGCCATTGACAAAGTCGTTGGGGCAGGTATGCAGCGTCATCCTTCACTCTTTGGTACAATGAAACAAAGTTACCTGCCTAGGACAAAACTACACTAGTAACGAACATGGCAGGTGGTGTAAATGAGAATCATTTAGCGCCACAGCTGGAGGTGTGTGGCGTTGAGATGGGGAAAGGGTCCCTCCCAGTGCTCATCCTCACTACCTCAATGCCTTTAATAGACTGCCTGCTGCCGGAGCAGAGGAGCATGGGTAAGCAGAGCACACCTCCGGCTAGGATATTATATTTCACCCCCCACAGCTCTCTCTCTCCCCGTATCCCTGATGTCTTAAACAGCAGAGCACATATCAAGATAATGCCTTGTGATTCATGGCTCTATAGACAATGCAGCAGCAGCCAGCAAATAAAGGAACCGTTCACTTTTGATGCAACACTGTAAAGTCACCATACAAACATCAGGGCTTACGGACTACAAATAACGTTCCCTGGTTCAAATGTCACTTCTTTATAAATCTGCATTTTACAGCTTTCATACACTTTGGCAAGTGATACAAAGGTGCAAAAAGGTGACCTGGAACATGATCTACTGTATTAACGTGGTTTTCGTTGAGCTTCATTTATCTGCATAGCTTATCAGAGTGATCACTGCTGAGGATTAAGCCAGGTTGATATTTAAGATGGTCAACATCATCTGAGCACTGGCCAAGTCCAGCATGGCGGTTGTTTAGACAGCTTGCAATTGTTCCGGCTAACTTTTTCCAGACATCAAACCTGGATTTCACCCATCTCTCTAAACTTGCATGGGAATAAAGTAATTGCACATCGAATTACGCAAACAAGACACGGCCCTGGCCTGGATGTCTTGGTGGTGACATCATCTTTACCCAAATATCCGTCCAAGTCTCTGTCAACATCGTCCATTGAGGAGATCTGAACTCCTGCTGAGCACTTTGAAGTTTGCCTTACACCTGCGAATGCGCTCTGGAAATCAATTTAAGGCTAGGATCTTCTCATCATTATGCTCCGCCTTAAAACATTACTGACCAGTCCTGCCTGTCCTAACCACAAAGGCTGATATACTGTAAATACTGTAAAAACTGTATACATGAAATATTATTATAATTTAAAATAACTCTCTTCGATTTCAATATGTAAAATGTACTTTATTTATGTGATGGCAAAGCTGAATTACTCCTCCTGCCCCAGAAACACTAATTATTTGAAAATAATTAATGAAAGTGAAATAAATGAAATAAGGAAAGTTTTGATAACACTTAACCATTGTACATTTTTTGTTCCGGATGTTTCGATGAAGAGAAAATTCAAAAGAACAGCACTTATTTGAAATATAAATCTTTTGTAATGTCTTTAATGTCACTTTTGAACAAATTAACACATTCTTGTTAAATAAAACAAAAAAAAAATACATACTGCTCACAAATATCTGAATGGTAGTGTAAAGCTATGGAGGATCTGTGTTTTTATATAGTTTGAAAACACATTTTTACAGAAAATATGCATTAATACTGTCAATCTAACCCACATAAAGAATTCACTTCATGAGCATATTGTACCAGAAAATTTGACGGAAATGTCCAATACATTCCTATTGGACATTATGTCCCATTTACCCACAGATGATTATGTCTTATTTCTTAGACAGACAAATATATCAATTGAAATATATCAACTGCAGACAGGAGAGAAATCAGAGCTTCTCTTGTTAGCCTTAATTTTCTCTAAAATAAGCATCTCTCACCAGGGGAGTTTGGAGAGGTGTGTAGTGGCCGACTGAAGCTACCATCTAAGAAGGAGATCTGTGTGGCCATCAAGACTCTCAAAGCCGGATACACAGAGAAACAGAGGCGGGACTTCCTCAGTGAAGCGAGCATCATGGGACAGTTTGACCACCCCAACATCATCAGGTTGGAGGGCGTAGTCACACGAAGTAAGTTACATTCCAATCGCCCCCCCCCCCCAACCCCCGGGATCTATATGGAAAGCATGTGATAAAGATTCATTTATTATGTTTAGATTTTTTCAGAGATGTTAGTTCAGAGCTCGTCCTTTTGGGAGTATCTCATATAAAACATTAGCTGTTTCCAGTTATGGAATATTAGTGAATGTCATGATGTTGGCAGATCCATTGCACAGAAAGCCACTGTTTTATTGACCTCTTTCTTGTAACATTGGGCCAATGTCCAGCATGAGAGACATTCTCTCCCAATTCACATAGGGCTGTAAATCACCTAAGGCTGTAAATCTCCCTAGATCAGTCTCTATTACGTAGCATGATCAAAGCAAAATTCTCAAATCCATTCCACAGTCCTCTTCAGGGACTCTTTTTCATGATATAGGCGAAAATAGGAAGAAAAAAATGTTCACACTTTACCTTATCTGACTTCAAACAGACTGCTAAGGCCCGGGTATATTTAATTTTCCACGTTTTGCTCCGTCTTGACTGTGCAAACCTTCGAAGTATACTCCATTGACGGAGAGCACAGATGACGTCTTCATGATATATTTGACATCTTCAATATATTTGATATTTGAGCTTTCAGTCACTTGCACATGCTCACAAAAACACAAATGATGTGACCTGACAGCCAGCCTCACATACCAGCCTGAATTTTGTGGGACATCAACCAACAAATTTACTTATAGTCTTATAGTCCATTATTTTACCCTCAAAATATGACAGCACCATAAAAACAATTCATGCTTAAATAGGGCCTTTCGCAACATACTGTCTATTGTTTAAAAGCATTTGTTGAAGTAACCTATGTTATATTTTAAATATAAAATTATATATATATAAAAATAAATAACAAGATGATGTACTTTGATATTTTCAAGCAAAATGAAATGTTTAATTTTAGTCATTACTTGCTTTTCATTCACTTTTTTTTTTTTTTTTACTTTTTTTAAAGAAATAATGAAAAACATTTGGTTTCCCAGACAAGTTTTGTTTCATTCTGTTTTAAGTAGTATTCAGAAAGGAATGTAACAATTTACTTTCATGTCCATAATTCCTCATAAAATGAGGATTATGTTGGTTGAGTAAATCTTACTGTGCTCATGCTTCAGAGTTTTTGACTGTAAATAATGGGAAACTTCATTGTAAATGACTGTCAAATGTGGCTTTGTACTCTGTGTGTGTGTGTGTGTGTGTGTGTGTGTGTGTTTAGGGAGGTGGTGCACTTTGCGTGCGTTTAAAAGTAAGTCTGGGGTGCCGAGTTTGGGCTGTGGGGCCAGAGGAGGTTGGCATGTGTCTCCTGTAGCCTCTGACGTGACGTGATTTATTAACTCTGCCCTGTTAATTCTTAATAATCCAGAGACTTTCACACCCCATTTAACCTGCTGATTTTGGCCCTGCGTTAGGCAAAATATTTGCGGAGCGGCAATTGCTGCTTCATAGAGACGAAGGGGCCGGGATACTGATTATGAGCGAGATTTCAGGATCAAAAGTTTACAGGATAGATGTGCGGTTTAAAGAGGAGGGATTTTTTTGCTATCGGAGACCATGAAACAACTCCAAATGTAAAGACTGGTCCATTACAGATTCTCTAATGTTTTAACTTTGTGCTGTAAAACACTGAAAGGACTACGCTGCATTTAAAATTTTTTTTAAATAAATCAGCATTTTGTCTATAATTTTTCTTCAAAGAGAATCTTGTTATTTATTGAGAATAGAGAATTCTGAGTTGTGATAGATTTTTCTTCCCTATTTTCTTCTCAAACAAGAAAAAAACGTAGTGTGGGACTTGATTTTGTCCATATGGAATTGACCCTTCGCGAAGACCCGCCCCCTTTAGTTACTGTTGCAATGTCCAACAAGCCATGCACTCTCACGCCACATCACGACAGACGTATGAAACGATTTCATATTTAATATATCGTAATTTTTTAAAGAAGTTTAAACAATAAATAGCGTATAGTGTCTCTTTAATGTGTCGCTGTAGCTCCTTCAATTGGCTTGTGAACCAACCATCTCTTCATACTAGTTCATTTATAATATCAAATGAACATGAATGGACATCAGAAGGAATGTTGTTTCTGAAAGACGTGAGTACACGCAATTTTTGACATTCACCAACGTTAAAATTCTATACTCCCCTGACTGCTTTATTGGACAAAATGGCGGATTCGGGGTTATGAATGGTCAGATCACCTGTCAATCAAACTGTTTGCGAATGGTCAATTGATTGGATTGTTGAATCATTGTGGTTTGCTGTGATCTCATGTGAGTGATAGGTTGTCCTGCTCTCTTGCCAGTGAACACGTCATCAGAGAAGAGATTTCACTGCAAGAAGATCACGGGGGCATGAATTCAGTCTTATTATTTTACACAATTTTGTTTCCCAAGTAAATTAATCTCCTTGTAATATGCAAAATACTTATCAAAAATAATTTTGCCGTGTTCATCCATGCTCATGGAATAAACTGTTTGATGTGAGAAGACCGTTATATTCATAAGCTATGCAGTGTTGCTCTGCTACACATTTTAATTACGCACATTTCATAAATTTAATTCATCACAGTGCTGTGCTGTCAGATGCTGGGACACTAGGAGGAAAAAAAAAGACTAAATTATGACTACTGCACATACATATTGTGACAACACAGGCTGGTCACCGGGCTATTACTGATATAAAGTCGTTTTATGTACAGGCTTTGAAATAAGGTGCAGATAAAGTGCAGATGATAAAACTGGTGATTTACGAGCTGCAGGATAGAGAAAATAAAGCTGTCAGACAGTGACAGTTGACCTTGTGTTCTGTCCAAGTTCAGCCCAAGACTCTTTTCATCCTGCAGGAAACTCTCATTTACCTGAAGTCACTGTAAGTCATGGTTATGATTGCTGACCTTGTGGTGTCAGAGGTGTCATGTGAAGAGGTGCACCTCTGCTCTGACACCCATGCTCTTGTTAAGGGCTTCAGAAAATGTCTGTGATGTGTTGAAAACCTGGTGTGTAGCCAACAACCTGATCTGTTCACCCTCTCAAACTCTATTAAAAAAAGATTCAGCTGCTTAACCCGGGGCCTTTTATAGCGCCCAGACTGAATCTCATGAAACCTGTCAGGAAGTCACATTTCAGCCTAAAATCAAATGAAATGAATTATGTTTTAAATTGTGTTTTGCTTGAATAAATTAAGCCTACTAAGATTGTATTTTCATGGCAATTAAGCAATGTTAGTTGAGCACCAAATCAGCATAGAATGATTTCGGAAGGATTGGGCGACACTGAAGACTGGAGTAAAGCTGCTGAAAATTCAATACAGAAATAAATTGCATTTTGAAATATATAAAAATTTAACAAGTTGTAATAATTTTATTTTGTTTTTACTTTATTTTTGATGGGATAACTGTAGCCTTCTTTCAAAAAATCTTACAGACCACAAACTTTTAAAAAAAAGTAGTGTATTTTGTAGAGAAATTTGCTTAATTATGATGATTAAAAAAAAAAAAAAAAGAGTTCTTGACAGGTTTCATGACCCGTACTTATAAATCTCTTCAGTGTCGTCATTGAATTAACTTTGAAAGTCGTCATGCTTAGCATATATATCTAAACTTAAGGTCAAACTCATCCATGCCTTTGAATTTATTATTTTTTTGTTCCTTGAAGATTCTGTCTTTGAAGATGTTTTCTTTTGTCCAACATAAGCTCATTAGTTTGCAAATTGGGTAATTTAACTTTCCAACGGAAATGACAACAATCTCAATTATGGCGCACCTTTTCTCGATTAGACATGTCTGAATTCTCTCTCTCCTCAGGTAAACCCGTGATGATAGTGACCGAGTACATGGAGAACGGCTCCTTGGATGGCTTCCTGCGAGTGAGTGTGACACACTGAGCGCATTTAATGAGACTCCATTATGTATGATCAGAAGAAAGGCACAGAGGGCTCATCCTAAAATCATTTAAAAACCCATCTGCGTCTTAGCTTCTCCTGCATTCTCACAGTACCTGCTTATCACAGCATGCCTTAAATTCTCCCAAGCTCTCTGAACATTTTATTCTCATTTATACAAATAGACACTAATTGGTCTCTGCTGCCTCACCTATGTCCCTATTTGCTGCGGAGAGATTAGATTTTTTTTTTTTTTTTGACGGTGCCTTTGTGCTCGTAACATCGTACAAATTCATCACATTCGTATTTGTAGCCGAGGCACAGGCCTCTTTAAATAGACACTGACACTACCTGTGTTTCAAGTGCTTTGTAGTGTCAGAATTTCACTTGAGCCTACATGCACAATGGCCTCATTCTCTCACACAGAACAGACCAGGCTTGTGCTCAGAAGAAATGCTCATAGAGAGCACGGATTCGCTTGTGCGCAGACTGAAACAGCACTGGGGAGACTGGCTCGCGTCCTGCCAGCCCATCCGTGCCAGTTAAACAGACTGGGCATGCTCTGTCCTTCAGATGACTTCCTCTTAGCCCATCGCTCGCACTGCAAAAATAAACAAGCAAACAACAGGCTGTGGGATGGCCCATCTGAAAAGTGCTGATAAATGCGCTAATGAGCTCATTAAATGGGTCAGCTTAACCTTTGGCTGTGGCCATCCTGCCTTGGCTCTAATACACCTGACATATGAATTTATCAGCCTTGTGTCATTTTTCAACAGTTTACCACCAGCAGGGCATGCCAGACGATCTGCTATTTGTAGAACAAAATGAACACGCCAGAATTTGATGCATTGGATGGAGCTCGCACTCATAAAAATAACTGAAAATTGGGAACAAACCGTTTATGGGAGTCCAACCGTTTATTTAGAGGTTCAATGTAGAGTTTCTAAATGTCCAGTGGTTCAGACTTGGGCAGTACTGTGAATAATAAATATACGGTGTGAACGGCGAGTGCATCATTCGGGTTACACGAGTAAAAATCCTATTCATTTTCTCCATTGAGAGATTCATTTCTAGCCGGAATGAGTAACTTTTGAAGAACTTTTAACATGAGCTCCAGCGTGATATAGAAGCAACAAGTCGATGTGTTTTAAACTTCATCTTTAAAAAGTTGTTTTAAAAACAAACTAGTGGAGAACTACACTACCCACAAAAAGAGAGATCCACCAATCAGAGAAGTCACTGTTACCATGGAAACAAGCTCAGCAATGACCACCCACTCCTGTGGCACTTCCATACAGTATTTGTATACTACTGTACAAAAGTGTGGAGTTGGTGCAATTTTTAAAAAATATATTTTTAATCATAAGTATATAATCATATGCTTACCAAGGCTGCATTTATTTGATCAAAACACAGTAAAAAACGGCCATTTTGTAAAATATTATTATAGTTTAAAATAACTTTGTTCTATTTGAGTATATTTTCTAATGCAACTTCCTGATTTGATAAAAAAAAATGTCCTTTCTTTGATGAATAGAAAGCTCAAAAGAACAGGATTATGTATCATGTACAATAAATCTATTGTCACATTGTAAATGTCTTTACTGTCACTTGATTAATTTAATAAACCCTTAAAAATTTCTATAAAGAATTCTTACCCCTATGATTGGTTGTGTATATGACAATATTTTGCAATAAATTAATCACTGACTTAAAGTCTTGTCAATATAAGACCAATGAACATAAGTACACAGCCTGATTTTCATATACTTTTATTGTAAGTCATCTCAAAACTAGTTGTTCAATAGGGTTGGGGGCAAAGTGAGCAAGAAAAATACTTCTGGAATTAAGAGCATCGAAAAAGTGGACACTAACTGTTGCACTCTACTGAAATTAGTATGCAAAAGGCAGATTATTAAAACAACCTGAGCAAACAAGACACAGAGTTAGCAGGACCTCTAAGAACTGTGTTCCATGTGTGTCTGCACAGGATCCCACTCACAGAAATGAGAGAAAAGTTGCAGTGTTCTGCAGCAATTTCCTGCGCACTGCAGCCTGGCCTGCACTCTATCAAAGAGATCTGTCATCCTCCCTCGAACGCGCTTCCTCACCACTGCTCATGTCACTATTATTAGCAAGCCTTTGAACCTCTCTGAGCTCCTTTCTCTTCCAGGTGGTCCAGGGTTTATTTTCATCCTAACTTAGTTTGTATGCAGTACATAAACACTCACATAGAAAGAAAGTGAAAATAGGGTGGACTGAGACAAGGAATGAGAGGAAGAAATTTGCAACTAAAGGAATAGTTCAAACGATAATACAGATTTTGACATTGTTTACACCTCATGTCGTTCCAGACCTGTATGTTTTTCTTTGTCCTGTGGAACACAAAAGTGAAAATTGAATGGGGACTGGAGAAGCTACAAAAATGACTCCACAAGCTGAAATATTTGATTCAGTGAAAAATCCTTTTATCTACAGTTATCACATAATTTCAGAAGACTTCAAATATCAGAAGTCCTATCAAGTGCTTTTGTGATGTTTTATGGAGCTTATATATATATATATATATGATAAAAAAACATTACCCAAAAATTAATAATATAGTTTTGAATAATCGTATATCAATGTTTATATAAATATAAACACTTGTTTATATTTATAGTAACTGCTAGGAAAAAGTTTCAAAATTTCACCTTTTATTTATTTTTTTTTTTCAGAAGAAATAAAAGTCATACCGGTTTGGAACTTCAGTAGGCCACATGAAGACATTTTGGAAGAACTATTTCTTTAAGACTGCGGTTTGCCTGTCTTTGGTATAGAAAGCCATTTCTCCAGAGCTCCCTGACAAATCAATGCTATCTCACTCATCCGGCCAGTCTCTCCCTCTCCTACTGAACCGCTTCCTCCCATGGTGTTTATCTCCCGAGTCCTAAGCATATCATTCTTCATATAAAAGACCTATTCACACGCAGCAGTGTAAACACTGCGAGCCTGCCAGTGGGCTTCAGTTCAGATATGCAGTCAGCGATGTGTTCTTGTGTACATCCTATTTATATTCTTCAACAAGTTGCCGCACACCGTGGATAGAACCAGAAAAGACAGTGAAGCACTCTTATTTATTAAGTCAAGGATCTGCTACTCTCAGCAAAACCATTTCATGAGTCGTGAGATGCAGTTAGCTCAAGACAGATGTCTTTGTAAATGTCAGGCAGTGTTTTGAGGAATGAGTCACCAATGTTCCATTTTGTTTTATAACCCATAGCATGACTTCTGTTTATACAGTAGATATAAAACACATATTTGACTTTTCCCTTCTTCCCGTCTCTGTCAGAAACACGACGCCCAGTTCACAGTGATTCAGCTGGTGGGCATGCTACGTGGCATTGCATCTGGTATGAAGTATCTGTCGGATATGGGTTACGTGCACAGAGACTTGGCTGCTCGGAACATCCTGGTCAACAGCAACCTAGTGTGTAAAGTGTCAGACTTCGGCTTGTCCAGAGTGCTTGAGGACGACCCAGAAGCTGCCTACACAACAAGAGTAAGTCGCACTCACTTTTTTTCACTTTTTTCTTTTTTTTTTATCAGTTCAGAAGTCAAATTAAACAATAAGCAATAACAAAATTTAACTGATGGATTTACATGCTTTATCTGTTTAGATGTCATGTCCCATATACTTCTACTTGACATTTTTGGACGTTAAACTACACCAGCATGATCTCATGAGTATTCGTGTGTATTTTCATGTAAAGTGTGGTTCTATCAAACATGCATCTACTTATATTTTCATACACACTGAAACATACAATATTGACATACTGACGGCATTAAAACCTAAAGTATTTACATATTGGCAGATTTACAGAGATACAAATTTGCACGAATTATGAATATTAAATTTGTGGCATTCATGTTTTGATTCTATTCTATTCAATTGTCATATCAATGACATTTTGTTTTCAGTCACATTTATTAAATGCAGTTTCGCTCTGTTCTTGACTCCTGCTGGAATCTCGTTTCGAAGGATTAAATAATGTTAAATAATACTACACTTTAAACCCATAAAACGAATAACATTTTTTTTCCATTCGCTGTATCCAAATCTTTAGAATCTGTATGATTGCGAAAAACAGATCCAAATGCAATCCTTTATTTTGCCATCTTCGTCTCCATTCTCAGCAGTGACTGCAAACATCAAATCCCACACGTGTTATGAGTTCAAAAATTGATGCCTTAAAGGGTTAGTTCACCCAAAAATGACATTTCTGTCATTAATTACTCACCCTCATGCCGTTCCACACATGGAAGACCATCTTCGGAGTACAAATTAAGATATTTTGATGAATCAGTTTTTTTTTTCTTTATCCCCCATAGAAAGTCAAGGGCCAGAAAAGTAGTAGACACAATGTTAAAATAGCCATCGTGTCTACAGTGGTTCAACCTTAATGTTATGAAGCGACAAAATCAAAACAAAACAAAAATAGTGACTTTATTCAACAAATTCTTCTCTACCCTGTCAGACTCATACACATTTGACACAGTGAACGCAGTTCAGCGCATCTGTGCTTGCGTCCAAACGCCGGCTCAGTATTGGCCGAGGCGGTAAACACAGACGCACTGAACTGCATCCCTCAGCTATGATTAGACCCAGAAAAAATTGTAAAATTTTAAACAAGGTAAAATGTGTTAAACAGAGTTGAGAGGACTACACCCTTTTAGTAGCTGAAAGCATTGACAAGACACGCAAGGGACAAGGTATGTGTGGAACTTTGTAAATGATGGGCTTCCCAATTCTGCACAAATCTGCAGAGCACATTCTGTGTGGGCTAGGCCATGGTTGACCAATGTAGCTCACTGTCTCCTCTCAGTCAGCATGTCTGATCATTATTCCTTGCGATTAATAACCATATTCGTCACTCTCATCCTTAAGAGCAGCATTCATTATCAGAAGAGATAACTAATGCATAAATACACTTAGAGTCGGGCATAAATCCACAGCATGTGAGGCTTGAAGAGATATTGCTGCCTAAATTACCAATACAAAGTGTCACCAAACATAAGTGTTACACTGATATATGGCATATGCTAGGGAGGGGAAATCCAACATGTTATTAGTTAGATAAACCCAAATTGCTTTGGTTGTACTCGTGTCCAACAGCCAATGTAAATGTATGTTTTCACCGTTACAGCTAGACCCCCCACTGCATCATTGTGCAGCTATGAGAAGCTCAAACCCACAAGAATGCTGGCAACTTTCCCCTTCTACTTCTATTAAAGCAAAAGGATACATTATGTCACATTTTACATTCATTAGCAGTGATCTTGCAGCGACTGTTTGTACGCACTCAATGGGGAGGCCTGTGCACAAGTGGGTTTATTTTTTAAAGGCCTTGTGTTTGGAAAATGTGGGTAGGAATTGTGTGACTTGGCCAGGTTGCTGGTTGGCTTTGGCTCTACCCTGTTCTCTCTCAGTCTACCTCCTTCATGAAGGTTGAGTGTAGAATTACCCTAGCAGCCGAGCTGGGTAAATACTGCGCAATGTCCTCAGAGAAAGAGGACCTGAGCGCATGCAGCCAGCTTTCAGAGCTGAGGATAGGATCGATGAAGGTGGTGGTCTACCACAAACCATGAACAAAGATGGTGTAGAGAAACAATTTTCGCAATTACGGAAACGGAAAGTAACAATTGAAATAAATGTGAAAATCTGAAGTACAGACACTGAAATAGCATTTTCTTGTAAAACATATTCCAGTATTCTTTGTTGTATTTTGCATAGCCTTGGAGCCAGTTGACTCTTTAACGGAGTTTTTAAGGTTTGTTTATTTTTGTTTGTTTAACAAAACATTGCCTTAAAAGGAATAGTTCACCAGAAATTGTCCTGTTATTCACACACTTGTGGTTCCAAACCCATAAGACATTTGTTCATCTTCGAAATCCAAATAATGACATTTTTAATAAAATTTGAAACTTGTCCCTCCATTGAAAGTCCATTTCACCAGAACTTGAGGCTTCCTAAAGACAGTAAAAAAGTAATCCATATGAATCGACACTTCGAACCAAGTCTTGCTTTTATATGTTGAATAGATTTTATTTAGATGTTTATTCACATATCAACACACATATACAGTATACATTATTAAATATAAAGGTTCCAAAAGTGTTTTGAAGAACTTTTCTAGTTTCCCCAAAGAATCTTTCAGCGAACTGTACTTGCTTAAAGTGCTGCATAGTGCATATTCAGCTTCTTCACAGTGTAAAGACTGCAATAGATAGCAAATCTAAGCATAATTTGCTCATAATGCTATATGAGGGGGTCACTGCATATAGGGCCAGGGTCCGTTGCACCAGTGGTGCAGCTAGAGATAGTATCTAAATCACATTAAACCTACTATAAAACCTATGTAATAAAACCTACTTCGAAAGGGTCTGCGTATAGTGCTGTGACGCTTATTCAGAGCAGAGCCTCGACAGTTATGAAAGCGAGACTTACTGTGTTTTCAATGGCATCTACTGTAAAAAGCTGTATAAAGCTCCTTGATCACTCATATTATCTGGAGTTTTTTTGTCAACTTAATTTTTTTTGGAAAGATATTTTTGTGGTGTTTCATAAGCAGAACAATCCAAAAACACATTAAGTATAAGTACAACCCACTGAAAAGATGTATATCCCCCACAGCCTTGCTTTCATTCCCGATTAAAATCAAAGATGGCACAGATGTGAATTAAGGTCTATAGTCAGCCCGATTTTTCTAACAGGTCGCACATGCACATTGAATTTGTTTTGCACTAATCAGTGGTTCCACAAGGTGGCAACACCTTTAGCAACTTTGTTTCACAGTAGAAAATGAAACTAAGGAGATGGAACGATAACAAAATACTGGAGACAGCAACAACAACAGATGCCTGCATTGAGTGGGCTATGAGATTTTCAACTTTAGTTTAAAAGAGAGCCATTTTTATTGGTCATAACTTCTGGAGAAAAATAGCGTAGACACTGAACAAAGATGAATTTTTCTAGAGCACGTGTTGCCAGCCTGCATTTGCACATGCTATCAAATGACGTATACTTTGAGTTTAAAAGGCTACGCATTCGACTGTACACATACACTTTACAAAGTGTACTGTGGGCTTAATACTGATGTTGTGAAGTCAGTTTCCTTTTAAACATGATCAAATCCAAATGGTACCTCAGAGCTTGTTTCAAATGTTCATTCATTAGATGCATGGCACTCTCAAAAATCCCCACTCCTCTACCATCTCTGACACCTTACATATGGCCTGTTTTAAACACGCATGAAATTACATGAAAGTTAGAGAACATGCTTGTTATTCCAAAATATGTGTTTGGATATTGTCACATATGGCAATATGTTTCCTTGACAGATGGATTTTGTCTGTTTATAGGGTGGCAAGATTCCAATCCGATGGACCGCCCCAGAGGCCATCGCCTATCGTAAGTTTACCTCGGCCAGTGACGTATGGAGCTATGGGATTGTGCTGTGGGAGGTCATGTCTTACGGAGAAAGGCCTTATTGGGAGATGTCCAATCAGGATGTGAGTAGAGCGGCTGTCAGCAAAGCAATCCAGTGTCTTTGCTGCCAAAATAGATCAGTGTGGCATATGTTCAATGTTTGATTTGATTTCAAGAGTCTTCAAAAATGTGCCTTTTGTATCCCACAGAAAAAAATAAAAAAAATACAGCATAAGAGGTCATTCACACCAAACATGGAAATATTAACTTATAATCTCAAGGGGTAGTAAATGTTTTACATCTACGAATCACTGACGTAACAGGAAAAACCCCCAGGAAATACAGTGCCAATTTAATTAATCCAGCAAGATTTTCCTTGATAAACCAGCAAGCAAGCTAGCAAACAGCATGGCTAGACCATTCTAGGTATTCTAAACTGCTCTAAAATTAGTAAAAAAAAATATTTTAAAAAATGCTAATAACATGCTTTTCGATTCACAGGCCGAGAAAAATGCTGTAAGTTTTACAGAAAGATTAGAACAAGAGCCATGTGTGGAATTGTGGTGAATGTGTAGTGGTTTGTTATGAAATCTTGTTGTGTTGATATTGTTATTAGTTCTTTAGCACTGACCCTGAGCAGTGGCCTAATTGCTGTAGTTCAGTAACTTAACCCTGAGCAAATGAGGCCCTGACAGTTTATTTGAACTCGATTGTGGCAGTGTCTATGATCAAGTGATGAAAAGGAAAAGGGAGTAACAGTTCTGAGGCTGTTGATTTTGTGAAGTTGCATGAATGGATAAGCTTTGTTTTTGTTTTATCGTACTGGATGGTGATATTTGGGGAAGAGGATGTAAATATGTCCTGACTAAAGCGCCTGAAAGACAAGAAGTTGAAGAAAATCACATAATTTTAAAAAAAAATCAACAAATTACAGTGCCTCATCTTTTCAAAGAATAGTTCACCCCAAAATGGAAAATTTTGACTTTATTTACTCACTCACTGTATATGTTTTTCCCATCTTGTGAAAGGAGTGAGGATATGTTGAGGTGCGGTCACACTTACCATTGTTTGGCAAATTTTCATGGGTGAAATCTGTTTTTTTAATGGGAATTCATGAAAACAAGAATTTTGTATGAGGGCAAAAGTTTTCCCCATGCTGATTTCGCAATGGAGTCACATGAGTTTGCCACACTGACCAACAGAAAGCTTGATTTGAAAGTGACTACTGTATGAGCTTCATACATCGATACAATAGCGACAATAGACAATGAATCTTGACGATGAGTAGACAAAATTTCACCAACATTTCACTAACGTGACCACACCTTTAGACAGAATGACAGAACTTCAGCTTGACGATATTTTCTTATGTGCCTCAGGTGATAAAAGCCGTGGATGAGGGCTATCGTCTTCCCCCACCCATGGAATGCCCTGCCACCCTTTATCAGCTGATGCTGGACTGCTGGCAGAAGGACCGAAACAACCGGCCAAAGTTTGAGCAGATCGTCAGCATCTTGGACAAGCTCATCCGCAACCCCAGCAGTCTCAAAATCACGGCCAGCACTGCATCCAGGTACGTCGCTGTTGGAGGACTGCCTTTGGACGGAATTCTAGATGCCTGTTTTGGGATCTGATCCCAAATTGCCTTCTTCGCTGTTTTCTGCTTTATGTCACGCTCAGATCATCTTCTCATGATCCCTATAATGAGAGGAAATGTTTCTCTCTAATTTGTGTCTTCCCCCTCAGGTCTAGAATAATCACACACTCCTACAGCTGGTCACATACAGTTATGATTTAGATGTACATAAGACCTCAGTATTTTCTACAGATTATTTTCCTAGACAAAATCAGTTTATTTTTGGAGCCAGTTTGCAGAAACAGTCCTCAGACAGGCAGTGTTTGTGATAAACATTTGCTGACATCCTGTTTCTCCAGTATCCAGAATGCAGTACAAATGTTATTCAAAGTATTATACACAACATGGTCAAAACTATACAGTAGACAACCCCTTCTGGGTTATGGGTTTAGGAAGAGTCCCTGATTCCAGTGAAATCTTGCACATGACAGTCTAGATGTTGTTGTTGTTGTTGTTGTTTTTGTTGTTGCTTTATATGAAACTTACCCACATTAAAGTGTTGATAAAAAAGAATGCATGAAGCTAGAATAAAACTCTTTTCCTCTCTTTTTTTACAATAAGACTCATCTGACCAAGGGTTCGTCTGGCACGGGTGTGGATGTTAGTGCTATAACCAGGAGCTTTATTATTATGAAGTATGTAACAGTGACTAATGGTTTCTTAAGAAAGTGAAAATGGGTCCCAGGGAGTTTGCATGTAATTTTCCTGATTGGCTTTTAACATGGCTGATCGGGGACCAGCATTGGGCCCAGGTGATTTATGGCTCTCTGGGCGAGACACACTCTGAGGTTCCACTGCCGCCGGCCTGCAGCCACAGCTGTGTCCAAGTCCTTGCACCTCATTTATCTACATGCCCTGCATGCTAATGGAGAAGCACTCCTGCTATTCTCATAGATGGACTCTAGACATAAAGGCCAGACCACTTTGAGCCGGAAAGATGGCGTGCAGATGCTCGGAAGTAAAATGTCGGCACTCTCAGGACAAGAGTAGGTGCACAAACTCAGAGTCTCCTCACAGCAAGAGATGCATTTTTGTCCGTGACGAAGCTACCCAGATGTTTCTCCGTGAGGAACATCCTCCCTCTTTTCCTATCCCAAGAGAACTTTAAAAACATGATACTAAGCAGCCTCGGTTATTTAGAGGCCACTACACCAGAGGGGAGAGAGGAAAGCAAAAGAAAAGAGAGGGAACCAGCAGAGAGCCCGATTGTTTACCTCTATTCTTCCTCACCCTCTGGCCTGTTGTGCTCCTGTCGAGTGATGGCTCAGATCTTTGACGCCAGCAGCTGATGCGGTCAAATGCAGTGTGTATACACCAGAATTTATGCTAACCGGTCTATACTTCTATATAGGGGTAGTCGTGGCCTAATGGTGAGTAGCCCTATGGTCTAGTAACCTGAAGGTTTCTGGTTCGATTCTCACGCCGGCAGGAATTGAAGGTGGGGGCTGTGAATGAATAGCATTCTCTCCACCTTCTACTAAGGTGCCCTTGAGCAAGGCACCTACTCCCTGGGCGCTGGAGCAATAGCTGCCCACTGCTCCGTGCGTGTGTGTGCATTTGTTCACTACTCACTGCTGTGTGTGTGCACTTGCATGGATTAAATGCAGAGCACCAATTTCGAGTATGGGTCACCATACTTGACAATACGTCACGACTTAACCCAATAACAAGGGTTACAGAAGACTCTCTTGGTTATCAGTATGGTGCTTCACAGCTTCAAATCAATGTTTTCACTAGATCATATTATCAATTCTCTGCTTTCTTCCACCACCATTATGATTAAGATGTACAAATTATGTATTATATTAATGCATTAAGCCTACATGTACATATAATTTAAGTAGTCCTGTCAAACCATTAAAGGTTTATTTCACTTTAAAATGAAAATTACTCCAAGATTTACTCACTCTTGAGCCATGTATTTGACTCTCTTCTTTATGATGAACACAATCGGAGATATATTAATAAATATCCTGATGCGTCCAAGCTTTTATAATGGCAGTAAACGGGACCAACAAGTATGAAGCTTAAGAAAGTGCAACCATCCATTATAAACGTACTCCACACGGCTCCAGAGGGTTAAAAAAGTACTGCTGAATTGAAGCGATGCGTTTGTGTAAGAAAAACTAAAATATAAAGTTATAAAGTAAATATCTAGCTTCCCCCAGACCACCTTCCATATTAAACTTTTTCAACAAAAGAAAAGTGTAACTGACATGACCAGTCCACTCTGAGGGTTCTGTAATACTTGTCAACTTATTCTTCTTACCCTAACCCAGACCTAACCAAACTAATACTCTAATGAATCAGATTTATTTCCCACATATGCATTTGTGTCAGCCATGTAAGCAGACAGATATAAACAGATATTCCCCTGTCAATGCAAGTCATAAGTCTTTGAAATAGCAATGGCGGCGAATGACGTCAACTCAGAGACCAAAGTTTTGCTGACTTTTTGCGGAGAGCAAAAGCTTGCATTATCATTTCCTCTGTGTCCATTGCAAATTGTGTCATTTTTACTTCCTTTTGGCCTAAGCTTTTCCAGGTCAATATGTCTACCTTGAGTTATTTCGGAAAGTATAGTGTATGTGTGTGTGTGTAAATGCAGACATCAGTCACTTTAAAAAGAAGATATAGCTGGTCATCAAAAAGAAATCTGATATAATTGGAATTGGGGATCAAGACCTGCTGTGTAAATGCTAAATGTAAGTACCCTCTTTGCATGTGAAATTAGATACAGCACTGAAAATGAATTCATTCAATGAAATCTTCGCTGCCCCATCCTTAAATAATAGGTTGAATCACATTGAGACAGGTTCATAAAACTGTGAAGGTCAGACTAAAATCATCAGAGAAATTCTTAAATATAAACTTCAGCCACTCTTTCCTGACATTAGGAAATGATTTCTAAAGATCCTCAGCACATCAGTGCAGTACTTGCAGACAGCTCTATTCAATGAGCTGTGTCAGCACTTACTGATCCCCCTTGCCAAGTAGCTTGGATCCATTCAGCATTCTTTTCCAGTCAACTCAGCGTACATTATTCTTTTATTTTCATCACACAGTAATGGAACACTGGGAACATGTGGATCTGAGTGGACTTCCTGGTATTCTAATTTGTTTATTTTACATGTCTATAAACAGGGATTGTGATCTTTCTGCCTGTTCCCCTGGTTCTGATCAGGTGCTCTTGGCCCTGAATTGTGGATTCCAGATGCTTTGACACGACATACATTTTTAGAGTCTCACCTGAATTAACAAAGAAAATAACATTTTTTATGCAAGGAATGATTTTTTATTATTATTATTATTATTCAATTCAGTATTGTTTTAATTACCATATTTTATGATTTATTCAAATATTTTTTCTTCACTTTCACAATGTCATCTGGAATTGTTTTCATAATGCTGTCTGGTTACATTATACATGCTACACAATGCTGGGTTGAAAATGGACAAAGCCAGCAATTGGCTTGTTTTAACTCAGCGGTTGGGCTAAATTTTTGCCCAAACTGCTGGGTAGTTTTATTTTAACTCAACTATTGTTTAAAAAGTAAAATGATCCCAAAGTATGTTGGAAATTAACATTTATTGATGTGTTAAATAAATGTAAAGTTAAATGAATAATAATTAAACAACAAACTTTTTTTTTAAATTGCTTATTAATAAATGTTTGCCTTGTTATTATTATTGTTGCCTCTAGTAATTGTGTCTGATTTTTAATTTCCAACCTATTTTGGGTTCATTTTAAACCTGCCATATAGTCATTTTTAAACAATAATTGATTTAAATAAAAAATCCCAGGATGTAGGGCAAACATTTAACCCAATTGCTGTGTTTGTCCATTTTCAACCCTGCATTTTTTTGGAGTGTACAATGTCCATCCAGTTTTTGTCCCTAAAAGGATTACACGTAAAAATGTGCATATATGCCAGTAAAAGTGTTAAAAGTAACATATTTATATTGGTTTGAGAAGCTAAATATACTACAGTAATACATATTCTCATGTAGGTTTATGAAGGTTTTAGTTAATGAATTAGCCTTTTACCCAATAAATAATGGAAACAAGCATTGGAATGGGAACAATGGGAAGTCATCAGATACAGAGATGTCTGTGTATTTGAATAAACATTCCTAAATGTATTGGTTTCTTCCTGGGGAATGCTTGCCATAACACAGATGGAGAGAATCAGTCCCACTTCTCTGCAGGTATTTCCTTATGGAGACCCTGAAGGCAAAGCTTGCATATCGGATTTGAAAGCCTTTGTGTTGTTGTTGTTGTACCCTCTGCTTGCACTTTTATAAGCTTGTTTTCTCCATAAATGACATTTGTCAAACGTGATGGGAATTGCAGACGACCACAACTTCAGTGTTGTATTTTTTCAGCGTCAGCAAGTTAGAGGAACAGTCATAAAAAGTTGTTGTGCATCAGCTCTGCAAATGAATGTTACTTGGTCTTCATTAGGGAGAAGTTTGTCATTTCTTTTGGGCTGCTCAACCAATATACTTTCCAGTACTGCTACTGGTGCAGAAACTAAATGATTAATCTTTAATGTTCACAATACAACCAACAATAATTCCTCTGTGTTTTTCATCTCTCCCCAGACCGGTAAACATGCTTCTGGACAGAACCAGCACTGATATCACTTCCTTTCACACGATGGGTGATTGGCTGGAGAGTGCAAGGACGTTACCCTGTAAAGATGCATTCAGTGGTGTCAGCTATAGCTCCTGTGATACACTGGCCAAAACATCAGCAGAGTAAGAGCCTTTCAGGTTTTTATGTTATAAAACTAAAATTTGCACTACCAGTCAAAAGTTTGGACCAAGTATGATTTTTGGAAGAATTGTGAAGTTAGGCTCACTAAGGCAGCATTTATTTTTAAAATGCAAACATAAAAATGAATTATGATGGCAAAGTTCCAGTCTTCAATGTCACCTGAACCTTAAGAAATCATTGCTGATTTGGTGCGTAATTGTTATCATTTATTGGTGCTCAGTTTTGAATTATTGTTCTTATTATCATCAATGTTGATAACCCAAACTTTTGAATTACGTATATCATGGTTTCCACAAAAACATTAAGTGTCAAAAACCTTTCAACACTGATAATAAGAAGAAATGTTTCTTGAACACCAAGTCAGAATTTTAGACTAATTTCTAAATGAACTTATTTAATTATAATAATATTTCACAATATTATTGCTTTTACTGTATTATTACTGAGCATAAGAGATTAAACATTATAACTCTTACCAACCAGAAACATTTGACTGGTAGTGTTCTGTATTTGTGTAAACAATCATAAGTACAAACATACTTTTGTGTCAACAGTTTTGAAGGAACAGTACACTCAAATATCAAAATTGTCATTTTCTCATTTCTTTCTTATTTTTCCAACTCATACGATTCTCTTTGAAACACAAAATGAGAATTTTTTGACCATTTTGATGTGTGTAAAAGCACTTTAATGGGTGCCATTTTGTGGTCAGTCTTCTATTACTGAAGAGTTTTTATGTAGCATTCTGGATTTTTGAGTCCAAGGCAACAGATGAGATATAATTTAGGATTATTAGCATAAAACAGCCTAAAACCGAAGCAGAAGACAGTGACAAATTGATTTACAGATCAGTTTCCAGTAAATGAAGCCCAGCTTTGGTGAATCCTTTGAAGATGGCCATTACATATGTTGTTAATCTCTAATGACAGTGCTTTGGTAATGTTTTTTTTTTTTTTTTTCTATTGTAATCCAATAAATGCAAAAAAAAGCACCTCTTGCCAAAAGTAAAAGTGTTGTCCTCCCATAATCCCCAATATTGGATGCCCTCAGCTGAGTCAAACAAAATTCTAATAATAAAGAACTATTCTGCTCAACGATGTGGATCTGCGTTCATGGGAAATGCTTTGTACATGTTGATTAGGAACCTTGCCTAGCCTGGTTAGCATCTCCTGAGACCACTTTTCGATTCAAATGACGAGGCATTTGACAATCTAAATAATTTGACATTCATAACTTCAAAATGATCAAAGGCCTGGTCTCGGAACAGTGGCAGTACTGTGCTGCATGGTACCCTCAGGACTAAACATCTAAACACAGAGCAGTCTGTAATTAAGTTTGCTTGTCTTTATATTTTGTTCAGATGTCAGCATAAATAATCACATGCAAATAGCGGCCCTCATCCATGACCCAGATTGGGTTATTTAACATGCAGTTTGTTTCCCTAGTTTGTTTGGCCTTCTGTAGTGAGTGGACACCACCACTCTTCGGCTGACAACAGAATCATTTATAATTTTTGTGAATTTTAAAGTCTGAACTGCTGAAAAGATCAACACCATTTCACGGTACAAGGCTTAAGCCTAGTCCCAGGCTAAAATAGATGTTTGAGCTGTTTTAGAAAGCAACTTACACTGACATATCTTAAAATATGTCAGTGCCATTTTTTTTTTTTTTTTCCAAGGCACGTTTAGAAAAGCTATTTAAATGTCCTAATTAAACTAAGGCCTAATCCTGGCTTACTTTAAACCCTGTCTGTTAAACCAGGCCCACACAGTATATGTTGGATTATTTTGAACTACACCAGAAAAAAACAAACAAAAAGACACTACTTTCCATTCTAAAAGCTGCACCAAATTAGGTAGCACCTTTTAGTAGACTGTTAGCTTAATATCTGCTAACACTTTTTGTTTTGACGGTCCCTGACATTCTACTGTAAGTAACTTTGGAGGTACATGTCAACTTATTCAACAAACCCTGACCATAACCCTAGCTTAACAGTCTACTAATACTGACATTGACATTTTTGACATAGCTTCAAATTAATGAGAGGAAGTTGATAGGCTATGTAGTTGCAAAGTAGAAGTCTTAGTAAAATGTCTAAAGTGGACTATTGAAATAAAGTGTAACCCCAGTTAAGTATTAGGCAGCATGAACCATATCAGCATTAAACAACATAAACAGGCAACAAAGTAAAATCACACCAGAATTAACAAACACCCATCACTACTAACCAGCTACAAGTCAGCACAAACAAGTTCAAAAAACATAAAATAAGCAAAATGTCAACATAAACCAGCTCTACAGCAGCATGGGGATTTATATTGGTCTTTTCAGCAGAATGTTTATGGAGTACACAAATGTGAGAGTTCTAGACAAGTCTGTGTTCATAAAGATCAACGTTTGCACTGCGAAATAAATTGCTTCATAAAATTGTTCAAACTTAAATAAGCCATGAAAGCTATTGCAGTGTAATGGGTCTGCCAGAAACACAAAGAACTGCAAGAGATTGATCATTATTGATGATTTATTCACATATCCCTTTAACATGGTTGTTCATGAGGCTTTAGTTAGTTTACCAGATGTTTGGCCTCTTATTGCAATTTTATGTTAATTTGAGCAGAATGTTGTGCGTTTTAATCTACCATTGAAAGTTTTACCTTATTTAGTGGCATTAGACTGTAGACAAATGTGAATTTATGCAGCAAGCAGCATTCAATGGTAAAACCTTCTTGTGCTTTTGTTTGATAAATGGTAGTTAATAGTGACACTTTTTCATATACTAAATAAGTTGTAAAATGTTATTTAAAACAAAGTTCCACTGAGAGATTATTTACAAAAATATTTACTATTTTTTTTAAATGAGAATATTCTTTCCGTTTGCTTTTAATGTACTTATCAGAGAAATAGCCTACTTATATATATATAAACCTTAGTTTATACTGACAAGTACACTGAAAAGTTTAGCCTATACTTGTACTTAATCCTTGGATTGAGATATATTTAAGAGAAGTATCATTTAGTATTCTAAATATACTTGGCTAGTGTTATAAAAAAATAACAATGTTATTGCTAGTTAAGTTTACTCCTTATAATTGTCTAATAAATACCCTTTTTCCCCCACAATTATATATTTTTTTAAAGTAGTTCGCCACCATACTTTTACATACTAGCTGACATACTTGAACTACACGTTCAAGTTTATAGTTACAAATCAGCTTTGGATGATATAGCTTAGAGTAAATCGTAAAGAGGTGGAACTGAACTGCATAATATTTGTTCACAGTGTTATTAACCCACACAGAAAGAGATCATTTTACTGAGAGTTCGTCTAAAGATGTGTGTAAACAATATGCATGATGTTAAATTAAAGAAAATGTACAAGTATACCTCGCTCAAAGTCTACAACTGTTATGTTTGATTTAAACATAAATGTTTTATTTTATAACCTAAAAAGTGGACCAATTTAGTCCCACTGTATTTAAGTATTGAAATAGTACACTACAATCAATGCGCTATAAGTATATGTGTATTTACTGTGCCACGTAAAGTATGCTTAGAAATTGTACTCAAACTTTACTTAAGTTTACTTAACTTAAAGTATACTTGTTTTTAATAAGGGATGCTTTAAAATTAAAATGATTTTACCAAATTGGGTTTGCATGCCTGACTCCTTCAGCAGTAAAGATGTTTCATCTGATCACAATGTGTCTTAACACTTTAATTTGCGCTACAGACGACATGCTTGTCCAAAAAAAAAAAAAAAAAAAAAAAAAAAATCACTGAATTAGTTAATGTTTTGTCACAAAGAAATGTTCCAGGCCTGTATTGATTGACATTGTGAGCATTTGTTTGGCTGATGTCAGTGAATGCACTGACTAATGAGCAGTGCATTGACGATAAACAGCCTGTGTGTCAGTCGATCTAAAGCTTTATTTTGCCCATAGAATCTGTCTGACTGAAGTCAGACCAGCAGCAACTTGCCCTGAGTGGGAGCCATCCATGGGAATTACAACACTTTAAAGCTTATAGACTGGATGGTGGGTTTTGATCATAGCTTTTCTCTTGCTGGCTGCTCCTTCAAGCTTCTGCTTGCACTCATGTCCAGTTCGAGGCTAAATTGTCTTTGTAGAAGTGTTTCTAACAGAACCCGTCCCTGAGGTGTGCATAGCTTAACCTAGGTTGTGACATGAACTTGCTTGCACTAATATGCTCTTATGATGTTCACTGCACAGCTTTTGCATCCCCTAATCTGACAATACTAAGAATTTATTTGCTTTTTTGTAAAAGCTCGTGTACTTGAGCTAATGAAAGTCATTGGTTTGTCATATTTTTGCGATGTAATCTGATCTAAAGAGAAAAACGTGACTTGACATAGGTTTTTTTAAAACCTAAAATACGCTGTACAAAAAGCTGCAGTTTCCAGGTGAGTGGAATTGTATTGTTATACAGATGAGGCTTTAATAAGGTTAAAAGCACATCACCAAATAATGTTCTAGTGCCTTTAAATTAGCCTGTACCACCTACAGGAACAGATGTTTAAACTAAATGTAATTATAGACCCAAAATTTGACCTGAGAACAGACCATTGCATTTTCTAGTGCATTTAATTCAGAAACATGCTTGTGGATAGATGGTGCAAAATTAAAACTCAAATTCAAATCTTGCCGTCTTTGTCAATATTTTCAATTGGATGGCCCACATATTATAGTTACTACACTACTATTCTAAAGTGTGGGGTCAGTAAGATTCTTTTTAAGAAATAAAACTTATTTTTAGCAAGCGTATATTAAATGGAAAGTAACATTTAAAAAAAAAAAAAAACATTTTTAAATATTACAAAAAATCTGTTTCAAATAAATGCTGTTCTTCTGAATTTTATTTCTGGTCATTTCAACTACAGCGACTTTACCAACAGCCATGTATTTTACGAGTCACGTTTTTCCTATGAGAACAGGTAGGTGCGCACGGGATGAACTAATCCGTTTGGTAAGTCTGGAGAGTCTATTCATGATTGTAAATAATGCAAGCTTCTGGCAGCTGTTGCATGGATCTCATTAAATGAAAAATGTTGTTCTTTTTCCCTCCGGGGTAACCCTGACAGTGCTATTCCTTTCAAATTACAGTAGAAATAACCAACTCAGAAAATGAAGCAGCTTCTCCTATTTCTCATCACTGGAAGCTGTAAATCAGCCCTTTTTCTAAGTTATAACAAAAAGTCTGTCACGAGTCCAGAGAGCAGCTCCTCGACTTATTGTATGCGTATGGCAGCATGGCGTCCGCCTGGAATACTTTATCCTACATGACTGACACATGCAGTCTGAGGCAAAGCAGCGCTGCGGGCTTGTCATTAATGTCACCATATGTCAAACTATGAAAGCTATATTACCCATACTCACTGTCTCTCTCTCCACTTTGACACACAGGGACTTCAAGAAAGTCGGTGTGACGATTGTTGGACCTCAGAAGAAGATCGTGAGCAGCTTAACAACACTTGAAACACACTCAAAGAACGGTCCAGTTCCTGTGTAAAACTAAAAATGAGTGACGGAAAAGAAAGATACTTATATGAGATTGATGCTGCTTTGGCTTTAACAGACCGGAAATAGACATTAAATGAAAAGAGGAAGTGGAACTAGAAATCTTGAATACATGTGCAAAGCAGAACAACCTTCCTGGAGAATGATCACGTCGTCCCAGGCACGAGGTGTAAAGACGAAGTGCGTCTCCCAGCGAATGACATGTTGCCTTATTGGCGAGATACGGGAGAGGCGGATGAGTGCGAGCCTCGTGTTTAGGAGTCATACTACGTGGCTCTTATCGACAAAAGCATCCAAGAGGATGGAAGGCGGTCCGATCTGAATGGATTTAATGAAAAGCTCTTCACATGTGGCAGGGGAGCATTTAAAGCCTTCAGGAAAAACTTTGCAAAAGCATCAGTCTTCCATTTGGAAGGTAGCACTTCAGAGAGGCAATAGTTTTGGTGGTTTTGGGCCACTTGTGGAAAAGCCCCCCTTTAATTCTCCTGGAGAAAAGCAGGAGAAATACAGCTGGTTACTGTTAGAGCAATCTGGTAATGCTTGTTAGGATCTGACACATTTGGCTATATATTTGATAATAAACCATTAATCTGCGAGCGCAGAGAGCCATTCTCGAGAATCAGGGATGGAGTAGAGGAGGCGTTGGGTAAACTTGCCATTTAAAAGGTTTGTTTGTTAATGTAGCCCACGACATATGTTTGTTTGTACAACTGTGTTCAGATGATATATGAATTCATTATCAAATAAAAACAATACACTACAAAGAAAACAAAAAAAATGTTTACTAGAATCAGCAACAGTCAGTAAATCATAATGTACCGAGGCATTTTTATGGTTGCATCACATAAGAAAACCCGACAGAATACCAGTGGTGTGTTGATCTCAGAAATCTCAGATATGATAAGGGACATGGGCTATGTTCGAAATAAAACACAAAATAAATAAAAACTAGCTTACTACATACTGCCAGTTTAGTCGGTGAAACAAAGGATTTTGAAACAAGATTTCAAATAATAGAATTTAGAGTTTAATTCAACGGCATCCAGTAATATGGTTCCCACGCATTTTTGATCCATCGAAATCATATTGATATTACTATGACTCGCTCCGCCTCTGAAACTACAATCCCTCTTAACAAGGCCCTTTAGCCCTTTCATTCCAATCACATGACTGCATTCTGGCAACACTATTTTTTCAATCCAATCAGTTCCCAATTGATTAAACAATGTCCCAGATTTGGCAGACAATCAAATAGTGAGTCAAGAAAGACAATTAAATGTCATGTGATTTTTTTTCCCCCCAAACCACTTAAAGGGATACTTCACCCAAAATTAACATTCTGAAATCATTTACTCAACCTCATGTTGTTCCAAACCTGTATGTGTGTATGAATCTTCTTCTGGAACATACTGAGAATATTTGGTGAATTTATTTATTTTATTTTATTTTGTCAATGAGCACCAAAACATTTTAGCCACTAAAAATGTTCAAAATATCTTCTATCTTCAGCAGATGAAAAAGTCATACAGATTTGGAACAACATGAGGGTGAGTAAATGGTGACATGATTTCCGTTTCTCGGGTGAACACTCTCTTTAAACGCAAACTCCACCCACCAAAACCCCATCTGTCGTCAGCTCAATCAGGCAGTCACCTGTCAATCAGGCAGTTTGCGCTGAACTGGTTTAGAGAAAAAATGAATAGTGCAAATATTTCCATGCTGGAAAATATTAATGTTTCCAGCACTGCATCACACCGGAAATGGAAGTCTAAATCAAGCTTATTGCATTGTGAGATATTGTATCATGTGCAGTGTACACTGTTAATATACAGTAATACATCATTTTGGATATTCCATGCATACCGAACATATGCATTCTGTGCACAGTACATACACTGCATACTTTAAAAATAGTAATAGTAGTATGGTAGTGTGCTATTCCGAACATAGCCATGCTCTGTAGCTTCCTGTAGTGAAGTTCATTGAGATCAGGGGCCTTTTTTATAAAATGTTGCATAGAAACCATCCTACATTCTTGCACACATTTGAGAAATGATCGTTTGCGTATGTGTGATTCAGAGAAGGATCGTATGCGCAAAAAAAAAAAAAAAAACACGCTCTTCCCGATGTGAAGTCTATAAATCATAAATGATCTTGAAATTCTGTTCATCTGAATGGTTTCAGATCTCGTCTCGTAAACGCCACCTAATACATTTTATTAACCCACTCGCTCTTACAGCAATTTGTATGCATTTTACGAGGTGGCCAATTCATACGAATTTGTACGAATTTTCAAAAAGCATTACCAGGAAGGACCACCCCCAACCTGCTCCTAAACCTACCCATCACTGGGGTCTAGACAAATCATAAAAAAGCCACCTTGTAAAATACGTACGAATTGCTGTGAGATTGCGTTGCATTAACACATTAAAGAACACCAGTCAACATCCAAATCCTTTACTTGAGAATAATGAGCAGCAAAAAATTGCTTAGATTTCCAAATACCTGCAATAAATCCGACTCTGTCACAAAGAAAAGTGTGTACGTCTGTTTAGAACCTGACGTGGCGCTAAGCACTTTTCCACGTCAACTTCCTGTTTTTATAAATATGTACACTGGCATGGATTTTAGCTCACTCTAAGATCAAATCTGTGCATGCGCACATTTTATAAATGAGTCCCCAGGAATATGAAATCTTCCAGAAGGTCCATGTAAAGGGGTATTCTGAAAGAACAGCAGCTATCTGATCATGAACACTCAGGATTCTCAGTCTTCATCTTCAAAATACAAGGTTCCTGGTTGTTTATTAATTTGAGACTGAATATTGGCATTAGGCTTAATGCACTTCTAAGTGGCTCAACATATCTAAATATTTTCTTAAGACATCCCCATCGTAAAATCAATGGCACTACCTTTTGAAGGAACAGTCCATTTCTCTACATCCCTTCCATTCTGCCTGTAAATGTTGCTTTACCCCTGCTGTTAGCATGTACATACAGTATGTGAACCGGACCTGTGATGATAGCAATGGTGACTCTAGAGGTACTATCATTTACCTGGCCATCCCTGTACAAATGTCTGTATGTATGTATAAAAGAATGAACAAAAAAATTCCATTGTATTATATTTTACATTATTTTGTATTGTGTTTGTTTTTACATAAACACAATTATAATGACTTATTTATTTGTTAACAACAAACCACCATATACAGTGCAGATTTTTTTTTTTTTTTTCCGTAGAATTCAGTAAGTTATGACATGGTTATGTTTCAACCTTATCAGTGTTTTTATATTTTACTTCGCTGAAGATGTTTTGAAGAGCAATACTGTTTTGCGTCCTGTTCCCCTTCTTTAGATTGATGTGTGTGTATGTGTGTGAGTGTGTAGATGGCCTTGTCTACTAATGTAAAATGATTTGTAGTGGAAACATTTATATTTTTATAATAAACATTCTCAAAATATTTTCTAAAGAATGAATGCTAAGAAGAAAATGTCTCGTTTGGTGCTTGTTTCGCACACACACAGGCACATGTTGGGTTTCCATGTTTCATGGAGACATTCCACAAACACGATTTTTATACTGTACAATCTTTACATTGTATCCCCTAAACCTATCTATCACAGGAAACGTTCTGCATTTTTTACATTTTCAAAAAAAATCACTTAGTATGATTAATAAGCACTTTTCCTCATGGGGACCAAAAAAATGTCCCCACAACGACAAGGATTTTGGATAATGCCATTTTTGAGGGGACATTTTGTCCCTGAACCACACACACAAACAAAATGACATTCAAAAATATTTGAAAAAAGCTGGGAAAAACCTCCTTAAGATTTTTAATTTAATTCATTGAAAATGATTTTGATTTTTTTTTATATATATATATGGCCTAAAATAAAAAGTCTCTCGTGCTCACCAATATTGTAAAATATTATTACAATTTAAAATAACTTTTCCACTTTACTACATTTAAAAATATAATTTATTCCTGTGATGCAAAGGTAAATTCAGCATCATTACTCAAGTCTTCAGTGTCACATTATCTTTCAGAAACCATTCGAATAAACATTTATTATTATCAATGTTAAAAAAAGAAAAAAAAATATTAACAACTTTGTTGTACTTTTGGCCACTCAAAAGTAATGTTTTAATTTCTTTAAAGAAATCATTACTTTTATTCAGCAAGGACACATTAAACTGATGAAAAGTGACAGTAAAGACTTTTATAATGTTACAAAAGAATTCTATTTAAATAAATGCTGTTCTTCTATTCATCAAAATATCCTGAGCTGTCCATCTATATATGGATTTTATAAGGATTCTTCTTATTCATTTTCCTAATTATCATTGGCCCAATAATAGTTGTTTGTCCAAAGTGGGTGGTGTATCAGCAGGTGTTCATTTATGGTCCGTGCTCCAGAGATGACCTTAATAAATCTATTAGCCACCCACTGTATAGTGCATGTGTCCAGCCCTCTGAGTACAGAGCACCATCTAAAGAGCAGCCATGTGGGGCTCCCTGAGGCCTAGACATAATAGTGTGTTTCAGTCTTATCTGAGCCTAGTAGAATCTGTGACCCAGATCAGACTGCCTGCCAGCGTCCTCCTTAACACCTGGTGAGAGGATTCACATGCATCGCCCCAAAACATAACAGGATATAGTGCTGATATTCACATCGTTAAGGTCTTGATGAAGGGCGTGCACAAATTAATGTATTTACATTGAAAAGAAGTACACAAAATAGGAATTGACAATGAAAACATATTGTATATAGGTCTGTGCTGTGTAAGTCTTCAATTTATTTTATATTTTAATTTATAATTCATTAAAAAAATGTCATAATGTATGTCATGCAGGCCATACACAGCCTTGTTGAGCATAAAAGACTTCTTTTAAAACCATAAAAAATCTCAGACTTTTTGACAGTAGTATATAAAACCAACATAAATACAAAGATTGAATTATTAATTTGCCAAATAGATTTTGTAAAGATTTCCCCATTGACCTAAATGAATTCACATACTGTAGTTGTCATTTCTTTCCTACTTTCTTTTTCTGGGCATCAGATCATTATTAACAGTCAACATTCAGAGGCACTATCTAATTTGTGGGATTTAACTACTCTGC
This sequence comes from Opsariichthys bidens, assembly GCA_037194245.1. NCBI lineage: Eukaryota > Metazoa > Chordata > Actinopteri > Cypriniformes > Xenocyprididae > Opsariichthys > Opsariichthys bidens. The sequence continues at coordinate 31,350,686 of CM074281.1, read as the reverse complement.
GAGTTTTCTGTCTTACCACTGTTCCATTCCAAACAAACTAAAATAACCTGCAAATTACCAAGATACTTGGCACACGCTGGACCCATTGACAGCCACAAAGAAAGGATTTAATTAGAGGATGTAATTTTTGCCATCTGTCAGCGGTGTGTCTAAGACTCCTGTAGTTTTCAGTGTGCAATTAAGAAAAAAAAAACCCTCCTCTCTCCATTAGCATTGCAGTCTTCCACTCATTGGCTTATTTGCTGGAACAGAGGCCTATTTTAACAAAGACAGCATTGTTTGGAATAGTCCATAGAATTTAAAAGTGACATTTTTAGAACCAATTGCTTCAAAATACGAAAAAAAAAAAAAAAATCCCACAGTAAATCTGACAATGAAGAAGAGTGTTCGGGAAAAGTGACAACAATTTTTGGCAAAGCGAAGGCTTCCTAAGGTGACGCACACTGAAGGTTTATATGGTTTTAGGATTGCACATATGGTTAGCAGCTCCACTAGTTCGCAGGCTTCTGTTCTAAGAACATTATGGATAGTCGTTAAGGCTATGTTACAGCCCTCTGTCGATAAAACATTTCATACCTTTACAGATATAGTTAGGTGAGTAATTTATTGTGCGATTTTAATGCAACCTATCTTTAGAATTCCAAGGCAGTCAAACATGGCTGTTCCCAGGATGAATGATGCCGGCTCTGCTCTACCTAGAGAGCTTGAGAAGGAGCAGATGTGCTGGTGCAGATGTGCCTGATGTTTGCAGGCACAGGAAGAGCAGGGGAGATCAGGCCATTGCTCCTTGGTTCAGAGGCAATGAATTCAGTATGTGGGATGCAGCTCAATTTGTTCAGCAGGTGATCTACTACCGCTCTGCTCCAGAAGGACTCATGTGGGCTGAGGATAATGAAATGAAATGTAAAGCAGACAAGCAGGTATAAGCATCGAGTCAACGCCTTTGACTCACTGTATCTTTCCCACATAAGTATAACAAGGCCACAGGAGTGCTGTGTGTGATAATATGGTCAGACAGGGTAGACGAACAACATTAGTCATGTAAGATGGGCTCTTTTATGTGGTCCTCGGATACAGAGCTGCGATTCTTTATGGGGACTGTTAGAGAAACACCTAGTACAGGGATTTGAGCTAAGGCAGGTCCAAAGGCCTCAGGTGAAAATACTACTTTTTTATGTAAAACAAATGTATTAGTATGAGTAAAAAGATTTGAAATTGAAAGTGTCAATGACATGACAATTTGTACATGCAAATGCAATCCAAACATGCATATAATGATCTTAATACATACTATGTTTATTTTATTAATTCACTTTTTGTTGTTATTTAAGATATTTTGGTGCATAAAGTCAACAAACGTCAACATCTGCCCTGACATCACAATGCAGACAAAAAGCCTCATTGGTAATGGTACTGTAGTTGTTGGACAATAAGAACTAATACGGTTGTGACGAGCAGGGCGGGCGAGAGCTGTGAGGGAACGGCGCGAGGCCAGTGACACAAGTGATAATGAGCGTATCTCTCAGCATAAAGAGGAGCGACGACAGTGAAGGACGAGAGAGGACCAGGCCTGGACTTTATGTTGTGTTTTATTTTGTTTGTTACTTTCGTTTTATTGTTTGTTTATTTTATTATTAAAGTACGCTGAACGTTCGCCGGTTCCCGGCCCCTTTGTCTCCGTACTCATTGAACCCCGTTACATTGGTGCCGAAACCCGGGAGGAAGGAGGGACATGCTGTCGAAGAGCCCTAGCTGCTGAGGGGGATTGCGGTGCCGAGGAGGTCGGGCAGCGCGGCAGAGTGAAGACCGCGAGTGGCTGCCCAAGGCAGTGGTGCTGGAGCGAGTGACGGAGGGACTGAGAGCTCGCTGCCGTGCTCCTGGGACGAGGTGGAGTGGCTGCCGTCCAGGAGGGAGTGGAGGAGTCGCCGCCGTTCGCCAAGGGCCAAAGCCGGCTGCCTGCCGCCATGATGGGGAGGAGCAGGGAACAGGGGACTCGCTGCCGGCTACCCTCAGCAGGAGGAGCCATTGGAGGATCGGGCCGTCCACCGAGCGTCCAGTATGTCTGGGAACCGGACCAAGATTTTTTTCTTTTTTTCCTCTCTCCCCTCTATTGTCTTTGTCACTCCTTGTGCTTCCGTCTCCTTTTCTCTCATCTCGTCTGTCCTTACCCCCAGGTGACAGACTGGCCCCCGGGGAGGAGAAGAATGCAGTCTCGTGGGTACCCCCCCGGCCTGCGAGTATATGACGAGCAGGGCAGGCGAGAGCCGAGAGGGAACAGCGCGAGTGACGCCTCGTATCTCTCACGAAGGAGCTCCTGAAGCATAAAAGAGGAGCGACGACAGTGAAGGACGCAATTTCGAACGCTGACAATGTGAAAAAGTCCATGAAAACAGAATGTAAACCTGACAATAATATAGCTATAACATAATGAATTAACAAAACTCTTTTTCTGCTTAAATAAATAGTATACACCGAACAGGCATAACATTATGACCACCTTCCTAATACTGTGTTGGTTTGGTTGCTGCCAAAACAGCCTTGACCCGTCGAGGCATGGACTCCACTAGACCCCTGAATGTGTGTTGTGGTATCTGGCACCAAGATGGTTGCAGCAGATCCTTTAAGTCCTGTAAGTTGTGAAAATTTATGATATTTGAAGCTTGTATCTACCAATATCTGTAGACAGACATTCAGATAGATACTATAATATACTATAATACAGACAGATATACTATAATAGTATTACAGATAGACAGACAGACGCAATGCTTTTTAGAGGGAGTAATTAGTACAGTAATCTAATTACGCTGCTGAAGATGTATAGTTGCTAGTAATTAATTGTTTTTTTAGAGTAACTTACCCACTACTGAATATAACTGTAATTGGACCTGGGGCTGACTTGATCAAACCTAAGTTAAGAACATCTGACCATGTGTGTACTTGCACAGTACATGTTGTAGAGTTCAACTCAACTCAATGACAGTCTGATTTCATATCTGGCTTCATTCCAGCGGGGTTGTGTGAGTAGGTCATAATAATCCCATGCTATGGTAAGTTACAGTTCAAAGTGGTGAAATTGTAGAAGTTTTTGTGTAGTCTTTGTCATGAATTTCAAAACAAATTGCAAAAGAGTCCACTGTCCTCAACAGTGTGGTTACAAGTAGGGGGATTAGGGGTGCTCCACCGAGACAAAGTAGGTGGCAAGACTTTGAAGTCAAACAACCTCTAAACTTCCACTCATGTGCAACGGATCAGATGACGAGAATGACAAACAAGACAGCTGAGTTTACTTGAAAAAAAACTCAAGCTCTTTCAAAAGCCTCCAGCTGTTTGCAGCTGTAGCACAAAGCCGAGCAGCACCTTGCAAAGCCATAAGCAGCCTTTCTTTTGGCAGTCTCAGGCCTGACTGAGCGTCGTCCATATAGGTCACTTCCTGGAAAGGGTCTTGGGTCAGTAATAAAGTTGGCATGTCATGTGTTCATCCTTTACTGTTGTTTTTCTGTCCTCAAAAACACTGGGATTCAAGAAGAAAAATTTAGAAATTGATCGATGCAACAAGCGGCTTCAATAGAAGTTTTTTTTTTTTTTGAATTTTTAGAAAAATATTTAAATAGTCTTAAAATGTATATTTACTTGAGAAGAAAACTGGTTATAAATAATAACTGTAGGATACAGTTCACTGTTCACACCAAGGACAAGCACTATAATGATAACGATGAAGATATAGTTTTAACAATAGTTCTAAATTTAAAAGAATAGGGATGTCCACACAAAAATTATAACAATAACGCTTCAAAAGGAACAAAATCATTGGAATCCATTTCAAAACAATCTCTTTTATACAGTTAATATCAATGACAGCCAATCAGAATCCATCCTGCTTTAAAGAGTTTAAGTGGCAGATGACAGAGCAGCACATGCTGCTTACAAACAGAATGTGCATTATAGTTCTTGTGCATTCGTGTGGACATTATTAATAGTTATCATTATAGCCATAGTTCTTTGTAAACGGCCCTTAAGACTTGTTCCTAAATATTTTGTTTCTGAGTTTATTTGCAAATAATTTTATTCTTGTTTTAAATATACACTTTTGTTAGAATTATGTTTAAACATGAAAACAAAACGCTAAAGGATTCAGAAAAAAATTCACTGAATACATGTCTTCTTGCTTCTCATTAAATTGATCTTGTTTTAAGGATATTTTATCTGCAACAGAAGAGAAATATGCCGATTAGATGAAAGCTTGTGTCGTGTGTTCAAAAATTAATCAGCAGCATGCAAATGAAAGCAAGACAAATAAAAAAGACAATTAAATCTGTCGGTTGGTGGCGTGAATGACTGAAAGGATGGCCTCAGGGCCAGAGCAGTGCCCTAGCAGCGTTTCATCACACACGCTGCATGGGCTGGAGAAGACGAGTGCTGTGTGCGCCAGAATGGATGATGGCTGAGACATACATTGAGGAGGGAGTCTCTATAGTACTGTGGCTGGACTGGCTCGTCAATCTCACTGGAACCAAGGGAAAAGTCAATGTCACTCCAAGTAGGAAACAGGTCGGGGGATTAAACACGCTTCTCTGTTCTCGTCTACTTAACAAATGATCTGTCGGATGCACAGGGGAAATTATCATCACAAATGCTCGACAATGAGGTTTTTCCACTTACTGCCGAGGAAACAATCTTTACTCTCCATCTCTATTTCATAAACATCTCTAGGTAATGAATATTACTTTGTGACATTCTACTGCACAATTAATATTGCATCTTTGGGAAGCATATTAATCACTCTGATGGCTTGTTTTTTTTTTTCTTGCACCACAAAAATGTGAATCCTTGATGTGAATCCTTGAAAACTTTTGAAAGAATTTTATACGTTTGGCTGGTTAGCATGGTCTAGTATGCCCCTGCTGGTAGAGGCAGTAACTGCATCATTCTGGCCCTTAAACCTTAAAATGCATTCAGGTCTGTTTCAGGTCAAATATATGTTTCACAAATTTAAATAGTTTTTTTGACAGTCATGCATTACATGTTCAAATTAATTTAATTCATTCCACTAAGTTAATATTGGTAATTCTCAAACTACAGTACATGTTCTTATACATTTTATATAACGACATATTCAAATACAATTTCTCATGAATATTGAAAGTTTTCTTCTTGTATGAAAGTATTTTTTTCTGTAGATTCTAATTTCAAATTTTTGAAATTAATAAAAAGGAGGAAAATGTAGTAATAACATGGTAATAACATGTAACTATGAACATTTAGACATTTTTGAACCTTCACTCATTAAGAAGTTATTGGTCAGACACAATATGCTTTTAGTTGTCCAAACATACCTAGAAATGCAAAGATTAGATGCAGATTTTATATGTATTATGAGGGTTAATCAAATTGACATTTCTTTGTCTGCTGCCTTTCATGTCGGTGTAGTCTCAATGAAGTTGTCAAGTTCTTCTTTTTTTTTTTCGAAGATCCACAGGTCCTCAGCACGAGATAAATCTTTTTTTTTTTTTATTCAGACCTCCTTGATTTAAACAGGTGTTATTGTTCGTATTTATTTATTTTTCTTTTCATGTTTTAAAGATTTACCAGATGATCCTGTGATTGACTGTGTTGAATCGTCTGAAGTGGGACAATTGAAAACTACTCAAGCACACTTTCTCATTTCCAAACATTTGCCACGGAGATGAAGAACAGACGTCTTCATTTCCATGGTCCAGAGCAGGCATCCTTCCCCATTTTAGAGAATTAGCTTGGGTCCATTACATCACTGCTGTTTTGCAATATGCATGTCGACATGAACTAATTATGAAACCCTAATCTGTACATCCCACAACAATACATCATCGCGAGGGTTTTAACTGTGACAGCTATTGAATGAATGTGTAATTACGTTTGCTCTGAGTTTGCAGATTAATACTATGGTTGTCTTCAGAGTGAGGCTAATAAGTACAGAGGGCAACAGCTGGGTCTGTGATGTCTATCGCAAGCACAACCTCCATCTTCACAATGATAATTGATTTCAGATAAAGGATGAGTGATTTGAAGAGGCTGCTCATCACACAATAGCCAAGCCTGGCTAACACAGCTTAAACTCGTCTCTGGGCAAGATATTCCTGATTATGACATTTCATTGGCGGCGCAAGAGCTACTGCAGTTCAGCCTTTATAATTGGCCCCCCTTCTAAAGCTCCCACTCTCTGATCTCATATTGGAGATATATTTCATACAGTGCTGCCACAGATCAAAAGCAGTTAACTGAACTCTATAGGAGATTTACAGGCCTCTAACAATCATCATCTTTCCCCTTTGACTTTTATGGTATGGACTAGAGGCTGGTGATAGAGTGCCCTTTTGCTGACTGATCTCTCAAAACTTCCCCGCTGACCCTGAATGTGACACTTGGAGGTGCGACTGCAGTGATCCATAGCTCTTGACTGTTTGCCGCATTTTACCAGCTATCCCTTTAATAAGCATGATATTAATTTTCTGGACTCTAGTTTAAAAGTTTAGTGTGAGTTTAGACATTTTGGTTGGCAACTGATCTTTCAGCATGCTTGTCCTTCAACTTTATAATTCTTTTTTTTTTTTTAAAGGGTATGCTGAAATATTTTCTCCAATCTCTGGTTAAAATGCAGACACAGCTACACTGTAAAATTCATGTGGTAAGAATTAAGTTAACAGGTTTTAAGACCCTACAGAAGACGAGCAGTTTGGATGGATTTTCTGTAGCAAAAACAAAAAAACACACATACCCCTAGAAACTGTTCAGCCACGACTTCCTGTTCCACAGGAGAACAAATATAAGAAACACAAAGGGCAAATTCCCTTAATCATTCATCACAATGAGTAAAACCAAAGAACGTAGTTCTGATGTCCAGCAAAAGATTGTTGAGCTTCACAAAATAGAAAGTGGCTGTAAGAAGATAGCTAAAGCACGGAAAATCCCAATTTCCACCATCAGGACAATAATTTAACCAATAACTAAGTTCAACCAATCAACTAAAGATGCTACAAATATGCATGGAAGAGAGCATGTAACTATATTGTCTAAATGCATGGCGAGGAGGAGAGTGGCCAAAGATTCTCCAAGGATCACAGCAGGAGAATTGCAGGGATTAGTTGAGTCTTGGGGACAGAAATCCTGAAAAAAAAAAATTCAAATAATCCTACATCATCACAAGTTGCTTGAGAGGGTTACAAGAAAAATCATCCTTGCTCATCCAAAAACAAATTCCAGCATATTCAGTTGTCAGACACAACTGGAACTTCAAAAACTTCTGAAGGGACGCTGTATGACGGAACGGCCTCTTGTCTGGTGTTCTCCAAACTCATCAGGCATGATAAGAAGACTCAGAGCTGTTATCTTGGGAAACGGACAATGAAATAATTGGTTGCCAATGATTGTGGAGAGCGTGAACTAGAGAAAAACACTAATTTCATTATGAGATTTTATCCCCACTTTCAGTTGTTTTACTTCAATGATAGGTTATAAGTCTGTCTGTCTGTAAATTTTGCAATTTTCTATAAGGGTAGTCACTATAAACTTCAACAGACTTCAAAAGTTCAATTTTATATAAATTATACCAGCAAAAATAAATAAATGAATAATTTTCAAACTGGGACTTGGGAACATTTCAAGAAAACAATCTTAACTTTGAACAACTAATTTGAACAGAGCTGGATAAATTTGAATGATTAATAACTATTTTATTAATAATAATAATAATAATAAAATAAACAATGTGATAAATGAAACATTATTGTAATTAATTGTTTTAACAGTATAAATGAGTCTTAAAATATATAACTGGTTTTATATAGCATTTTATATTGTATTTGATGGTGCTAACAAAGTAATTGCACATTTTCACTTTTAAGACTAATCAACCTAGACAGTTTTGACTTGATTTTGAAATTCAGTAATTTGCATTGAAACAGATGTTTGTATTTCAGAAACTGCTATGTTTGGTTGGATTTCAGTGAGGTAAACTGCGCTAGAGTAGGTCAGGCTGTCGTACCGAGGACCAGTTGACCAGGCAACATCTGGACAACAGGGGGACAGCGTGGACGAGGCTCCCCGTGGACAGCAGAGGCCAACAAACAAAGACACTACAGAGCTGCCTGGAAGCTGCATGCTGGGAGGAGAGCCCACAAGAGCAGAGCTATTAACCAGCTTGAGAAGAGCTGGGGGAATCGGCTATATGCAGGCAATAATTCAATTGTAAAACAACACGGAGCGGTGACTGTTTTGACCTAAAGGTTCTCGATATTTTGAGGTTCATGCGGTCCTACATGCTACTATTCACTGAAGAACTGCTCTAATGTCTGCTTTGAGGCTTCCAAATCCACTAATCTTTAGGAATGCAGTTGTTTTTGTGTTTTAATTTAATTCCTTTCATTAGCTTGTCTTGCCTCCCCCCTGCATGCGCAGTATGTTTCCATGCTTTTCAGACATGACCAATCCTTTCCACCTTCCACCATGAAATCCGGTCCAGCCTTAAACATAGCAATTCCTTGGGAATTTTGAAACCCTAATCTCACTGCTGGACTGATTTCAAATCAGGCTTTTCATATCTGGTCAAGATATGATTATTAAATGCATACGTAGGCCTAAAATTTATTGATTTGGTTTTATTTTAGTACAAAATGGCCTTCATTTTTTTTCTCAATAAGTGGTTGTTAAAAGCAGATATTTTACTTTCATAAAATGCTGCTCAGCAGAAGGTCAAGGCTATTACAAGTATTTTATGAACAAACTGAGTTTAAGAGGGGGGAAAAAAAACAAATCAACTGAAGCTTACCTGAACCTTATCTATTAGATATATTTGTTTCAAAAATACTTCTACAATATATTTAGCCTCTTTGCCATATCTCATGCTTTTGGGACCAGATTTTGCACACCTATTGCTGAATTATTGCAAAGCATGAAAATGTATCATCTTTTTTCTTTATCTGAAATTAAAGGTTTATGCAAAAAAAAAATTATTTTTTCTTTGAAAACACTGCAGCGTAATACTGAATATTAAATATTGTTAGAAAATTAATATGTAGGAAAATTAATATGTAATATGTTTAATAAAATGTGACTGTTTTTAAGTCATGGATAAGTTCAAAGGAATCCATTGAGTTAATACAGGTAATTCTCAAATTACATGCTAAGCTGTTTTTCTATATTTCCATTTATTTGAAGAGAATTTTTAAACTTTTGCAACCCCGTTTTCTTTCCTTTTTGTGTCCATTTTATGCATCTGTGCAATTTTTTTGGAATCGTGACAATAATTTTAACTCAGGTAAACATACACTACATACACTGGTTCTATAGTAATTTTTTTGAGATTTAAAAAAAGTGTTGAGATATTGCTTTATTTATCTCATGGGAAAAGTGAGAAATGATTTCATGTTTGCTTCTTGGATGAAACAGATGTTGTGGTGATAAACTCTTTCATGAATCACAAACCACTTATTATGCTATTGTTCATTAAGTGTAATATGTTTCTCCAATTAGGCGCTGTCACAACAGGGTTTGTTCACTCGGAGTGCACTGCCAGACAAAAGCCTCCCGTCGGGAAGAGAGAGCGTGTTTTTCATAGATTCTGCATTGTTGATCCCCAGCACAAAGGTAACGCTATTTATTCCCCTCTTAATTATGCCTGACATTTACAATTACTGACCATTTGGATTCTGGCCGTGACTCTTTCACTAGTGCTTTGGATTGTCAAACACTGTTAGGAGTGCTTAGATCACGAGGGGTTTATGGGGACAGTGTGCACAGACTAGAGGCCTTTACAAGCATGTTATGCCATGCTGCCAAAACTTCTCTATTTTCTATTAATGTCATTAGCAGATCACTGCTTGGATTGTTTTGTTGGCTTACCAAAATATAGATGTTGCAGTCATGAACCCATTGTAAATACAGATCTCTTTACCAGACTCTCAGCTCTTCAGCGGCAACCACAAACGGGAAAGGAAAAGATGAGCTGCATGGGGAAGATGAGAGTGGTGAATGGAAACAGGATTTGTTTTTGGGGTCAGAAACTGCAGCAATTAGATTAACCTGTCTCATCTGAAGTGAAATGTCTCTCTCCGATCTCAGCTTCAGAAGGATTTCTTGTGGCAGGCCCTTTCAAACAAACTCTTTGAAAGGAGGTATGACTCTTAATTGTGTGATGGTCCACTAACATTTTTGCAAACGTTAACTGAGGAGATCATTTATCCAGTCTTTATCCAGTTAGCTAAAATATTAAATCTTTGTCTTTCAATTGTAGACCTTTTATGCAGATTTACCATGCACAATAGATGGTCCACACTGTGGGAGATATTCATCACTCAGAAAGGTCCAAAATTACTAAGAGGAATCAAGTCATTGCAGGCCATTTTATATTCACTGTTAATTCGTTGTATCATTAGAATAGTTTTATATCATACTGTTGATTTAACAATATTGATATTCGTATTCACAAAACATTTCATCTTACCACTAAGAGTTCTCCAAAACGGCAGTAAAAGTTCTTACCTAAGAGTTTCCTCTTAAAACCTATTGACAAACCTGCTGAGACAAACTTTTACTAAGGAAAAGAGAGAAATCTTAAGCTTAGAGGAAGGGTGGGGTTGACCTCGCTGCTACGGATGATGTCAACATGCGTACTAACTATGCCCACAGTGATTGGCTGATGGGGAAGGAGTCTCTGTCAGCGATTTGATAATAGAAATATTGTAGAATGCGGTATCTTGTTTCCACATTCAAATAAAGGTTTTAAAATGCAAATGTTGCCACATTCAAATAAAGATTTTTTTTTTTTTTTTAAATGTTGCCATATTCAGATAAAGGTTTTAAAATGTAGGCTAAGTGTCACTAATTAAACTAGTATATATTCAGCTAATTGTCAGCCTCTTACATGTCTGCATATCGAGAGAATGAAGAATTCAAGCAACAAATTATGTTTTATAAACGGTTCGAGAGAGACGAAATATTAGAAATATATATTTATATAAATATATAAATTTAAATATAAATATTTACGCTATTCGATCATTTGCATGTGTAAACTCATGAAAACAACTGCCACAGGTATTCAGACATTATTTATTAAAGATTTATTTTTGCCGTTTTAACGTAGATTCGTCAATAAATCAAAATATGTATTGCATTTATGAAGAAAAGGTTCATCACCCAAGGATCTATCACTGTTGCCTCATAGTGGTGGATTAGGATTGTTTGTGATTTGGTCTTAGTGACTTAGGAATCCTCTTGACTACTCTTAATGTTTCACAGATTCAGGAGCTAGTTTTAGTGTTAAATTGCTTTGTGAAATACTCTCAGAGCTAAAATTAGGACTGACATGCCCATTATATTTAAGAGTTTCTCCTAAATCGACAAGTTAGGAGCTACTTTTCTCATAATTGAGGGAAAAAATCTGAATGGTGAGATGTCTCAATTATGAGGAAAAAACGGCAAAATTGTGAGAAGTCGCAATTCGAAAAGTAACTTTTTTATTTTTCGATTCTGTGGCAGAAACAAGTTTCCATATTAATCTTAGCATTGTGTATGTCATTCAGTTTCCACAGCTAAAACAGTCATTTATGTTTGCAGTTTATTTTGCTCTTTTTTTCACTTTTTTTTTTTTTACAATTTCATAATGGCATAGGTGTTTGTTGAAGAGTGTTCCTTCAACTACAAATCCCTTTAGTGTTTTAGGGGTTGTTTGTTTTTCTTTTTGTTATATAAAAAATAAAAACTGGATTCATTTTAATATATCTTCATTTAGTTTATTCTTCAAGTGCATGTAATTGTTTGAACTCAGACTTTCAATCTTGAACTATATGAGAATCCACGAGACGAAGAATATACCGTATATAATATTGAAATATTGTCTAATGTCAAATTATGCAAAAAAAAAAAAAAAGTGGAAATATTTGTATCTGGTAGTCATTAAAATTTACAATTCCAAAATAAAAAAAAATTTATTTGCTCCACCGTCAGAAAGAATGGCGATTTGAAATAAGTTACAAATGATGAGAATGATTGACAGAATTCTCTTGTGATGAATCTAAATAAATTGTTGTAAATTGAATAAAATTAGTGAGGCTTTGAAGTTTCCACCGGACCAAAAAATGCCCATATAAAAATGAATACCTTCAAACAACATTATCGTAATCAATAAATCTCAGCTTGAACATATCTAGATGTCTGAGAAGTCTAACCATAATTAATTCTCTTACCAGTCAAAGTCTGTACACGTCCCTTGTTGTAGAAGTTGTTTTTGGACAAAAAGCAATCTGGTTTGTTATCATTCAATCTCATCTGGAAGTGGCTTTCATTTGCAAAATATTATGAGTCCAATGTGTGGCCCTTTTGAATTAGGTTCAAATACATCTGAGCTAGTTGATAATCCTGAATCCTTATTGAAATCTGCTCCTGGAGTGCAACCAGCGCTTTTGAGGCCTCGCTCATGCAAGATGTAAACAAGTCAAATGGTCTGCACAGCAGGTATTGACACCATAATCATACCCTTGGTTTGTCAGTTCCGTTTAGAGTGCAACCAATCAGAAAACTCGCTATCACAGAAAGTACTCTACATATGGAATCCTTTTGTTTACAGTGGTTTGAAAAGCATGCTACTCACATCCAAAAGCTTAGCTTAATATGACGGGATGTTTAGATCGTTCCAATATGTTTGAAATATTTTTACCTTCAGGATAGTCTTTTAATTGCACTACTTGGTCTTATTAGGAGATCGCACCCTTGTGAAAAAGTAGCAGCCAAGTTTCTAGCCACCACCAGTGTTTTTGATCATTTTCACAAAAATGTCATGGCCCCCAAAATATTTTGTTGTATGAATATTATTATGATTATGAATTATGAATATGAAAGAAATCCATTCTTTTTTTTATCAACACTTAAATATGGGTGAGTTATGAGAAAAGCTACATTTTGAGCAAAAAGCTAAGAAAATCATGTTTTTGTCAAAGAATACATCTGTATTGAATTCACAACGATGATCAAAACAGAAGGAGTTGATCAACACCCCTAATGCTTCACAGTTCTGTAGCTTATCCTAGGTCAACGTTTCATTTAATTTCATTTATTAAATCAGGGACATGCACATTAATAATACATACAATATGTAAAACGCACCAGATTTAGCCAACACTTGCTAATTTTCATCCGTAGTCCCTTTTGGCAGGTTGATATTTAGGACAGGAAGGAAATATAAACAAAATATTAATACATCAAATAAAGAACAATAAAAAAATATGAGACCAGAAAAAAAAAAATAAACCAAGAATATTAAAACAAAATTACAAACTACCAAACCATATCCATAAATCACTATAAATGATCACAATATTTATGGGTCAATAGCCGTATTTTCAGCTTTTTCGAGAAACCACTATGTCCTGTTAAATGTTTTAATTCTTTCAGCTCTACTGGGAGTCTATTCCACTCATGTGTTCCTCTAAACGCAAAAGATATTTGACCAAAGGTAGTTCTTCTAAATGGCACATTACAATCACCTCTAATACTGACACGTGTATATCATCCTGTTATCTGATCTATATAATCCTTAAAAACAGGTGGAGCAAAACCATTTAAGATCTTAAAAATAAGTACAAAATCAGCCACTTGAATCAAATGTTCCCGACTCAAAATTGAAAAATTAGTTAATATGCTACATTGGTGAAAACTGTTTTTTTTTTTTATCCAAGACCTTAAGAGTTTGTTTGTAAATAATTTCAACTGGTTTAAGAAAAGATCTACATGTTTGAGCCCAGGTTGTCATGCAATATGTGATATGAGGAAAAATCATTGAATTAATGAATAGAACTGCTGCTTCGTTAGTCAAACTATTTCTAATAAATCTGAAATTCGCTAAATATTTAAATTCTACTACCCCAAGTTTTTGTTACTGGAAAAATATATCTGCCATCACATCATGATATGGCCTTTTAGTAAAAAACATACAAACAGTTTTTCTAACATTAAGATGTAGACGTGAATTGACGCCCCATTGTGCAACATAATTCATGGTGTCAGTCAATTTCTGTGCAGCCAGTTGTTGACTTCTTGCATGTACATACAACACAACATCATCCGTATATTTGACAAATGACAACTGGAGGACATACATTTGGTAAGTCATTTACATACATACTAAACAATAATGGGCCTAAAATAGAACCTTGCGGAACTCCAATATTATAATCCAAGTAATCTGCTGTCGCATTTATAACCAGTACACACTGTTTTCTATTTTCTAAATAAGATTTAAACCACATAACACCCTCAGTTGAAAAATTAAAAATTAATAATCGAGAAAGTAAAATTGTTATGATTTATAGTTTAAAAGCTTTATTAAAATCTAGAAATTCAGCACCAACTACACATCCTTTATCCATCAAAGATTTAATATTTTCCAACATAAAACAATTTGCCGTTTCTGTAGAATATTTTTTTCTAAAACCAAATTGCATAGGATGAAGGGATAAGGCACTATTATCAAGATATGTGATTATTTGCTCCACTACCCATTTTTCAGCAACTTTCGACATTACAGGGAGAATACTTATTGGTCTATAATTATTAATTTCTGTATAGCTTCCAAATTTATGAACAGGGCTAATTACTCCAAATTTCCATGCAGAGAAAATTCCTTGAGTTACTGATAAATTGATAATCTGAGTTTGAGGTCTGGTAAATAATTCTTTATTAGTTTTTTAAAAAAAGAGTATCTAATCCATATGTATCTTTAGCTGTTGCATTTTTAAGTGAACTAATTATTCTATTAACTTATCTATTTGACACCTACTTAAGAGTAAACTTGGACAAGGCACTATCCATCAATGCAATACATGGAATATCAGACAGATAGACTTAGTAAGAACACTTATTACATCTACAAAATAATTATTATAAGTATTCACTATCATAGCATGATCACTAATTTGTTTTCCTTCTAACTCCAGTTCTATACTGATTTTTTATGTTTTCCTGTTAAATTTCTCAGATTTTCCCATATCAATTTAGTATTTCCTTTTCCCTGCTCTATTATAGAAATCTCATTTATTACTCTATTTCTTAATTCATTAAAATTTCGCTTCTCACGTTCCATCTTGGATTAAAAAAAAATAACAATGCATTATCTCTTTGTTTCATAAGTGACCAAATATTTTCATTTAACCAAAGTAGGCAATTTTTCTTCCATGGTCTACTTTTAACGTGTCTCATATAACTATTCACAGTAGTTTGAATTACATCCATTAAAACATTTGTATCTGTATTTGTATTTGTATCCCTTTAAACACAATTTTGAGAAAAATGTTCTTTCCACTTTATATTTTCTAATGTCATTTTAAATGATTTAAATCACTTTTTGGTATTCTAAAATTCCATGTTTTTCTATTCATAGTCTGATGGCTAAACCTCTTCTTTGTCAGTTTTCTTACTACCAAAGTTAGATTACGATGTGACAATCCTGTAATCATACTGAAAGTCTTAAGTACATGATCAGGTTTATTTGTAAAAATTAAATCAATTTGTTTCAGATGATCTAGTTATTCTTGTATATAGTTTAGTTCTTCTTTTACAAGATGCTTCAAATCAAAGTTAATAGTTATATTTTTCAATTTCTTCCTTCCCGTTTTATCTAACCAATTTACATTTAAGTCCCCAAGCAGAATAACTTCTTTGGTGAAATCACATAATTTAAGAAGCTTATTTATTTTATCATAAAATTCATTCTTTGCTGAAGGTGGCCGATAGACTGCTATAACTATAAAAAGACATTTGTGGGTGGTAAAATAAAAACATTAAAATTATACATTCGATATCAAAGTTATAAGCTAACTAGCAGGAGTGCACAACATTGCTGATGGTGAAGTAGCGCTCAACCATGTTTCAGTCAGACATAAAAAAATCCACATTTGAATTTGTTACGAGATGTGTCATTTCATCACACTTTGCCATAATGCTACGTATATTGAAATGACCACCCAACAATCCTTTTGGTTGATTTACAGTTTTAAAAAGTTTCAATTGTCTCTGTTTGACGATTGCCAGATTTACTCTGTACTTAAATCTCACATCACATAAGTTCATTTGATTCAAAATTTGCGAAGAGGACACAGTCTGCAGCTTTTCTGATGGTAAAACGTCATTACTCAAATCCGTCCTTAAAGGCTGTATAAAACCCTGGTTGCTCTGTGCCACCACATCGAAGCACTCACCCCTCACCCGATGAAACACACCATCAACAAGTCCCTGAGTCACAGGAACAGTTGAACCAGCTACCTTAAAACCAGTCCCTGAACGAAGAGAATCCAAGTTGCTCTGCAACACACCGGCCAAGCACTCACCCTCTATCCGACGAGGCCCACCATCAGCAATGTGTGCCACGAGGCCGCCCAAATCGACCCTCATCGGCCCAGGATCCAGATATATACAGTCAAATCTTCTCTGCGTCACACCAACGAAACACTCGCCTTTTATTTGATGAGATGTACCATCAGCGCCATGTGGCATAGGGACGCTCAAATAGGCTATCGGCCCGGGATTTAGATGCATAAAATCCTGATTTCTCTGCAACTATTCAGCAAGGAGATCACTCTTCACTTGTTGAGGTGCACCATCCGTGTTATATGCCCCCGGTGCATTCAAATGAGGTATAGTCGGTTCCGGATATAGTTGTATATCTCTGGAGAGTAGTAAGAGAGTCAACAGGATATATCCAAACACACTCCATCTTTCTCGTATATGTTTGACGCTCTTTCCTTGTCGCTTTTTTTCCGCTGATTTTGCCGATTTGCACCTTCATGCACGAGGTGTATATATTATATATTTTATTATATTATATATTCTTATAAATTACAAAACGTATTATCCGTCTTTGGTATAGCGTTGATGTGATCAGTCTCTTCCTCCCCATGGATGGCTCTTATCTATCATGACACGGCCGCATCGTGACTATCAGTAGTGTGGCAACATAGATTACTATAACCTTCCAATGAGACTTTAACATTCATCACTTATAACTATTGTAATATTTCATGCTATTTGGCTGATAGTACTTCGAATTCAAGTCAACTTTTTGATGTTCGAATGGCAGCGAGGGAGCACCTGCCTAACTACTTACTCTCCACCATCTCAACATATTAATTTCATTCAGTAACATTAGGCAGTTTTGATGTACAAGCTGTTTAATGGTGGTGATCGCATTATTTACATATGCATATGATTACATATGATAACATATGATATCACTTGTGTCTGCATCATCTTCATATGTGTTTTGATTAGGAGATTCAGTACTCTTTCAGAAGATGTGTGAAAAGATGTTTGTAGTCTTCATTTCAAACTAGATGACTATGAAAAATGTTTTAGGCCAAACACAGGGGGAAACTGAAAGAAATTGGCATTCTCTCCATTATTAGGAATAAATATTACAAATTGTTCCCTTTCAAAAGAACTTGCACTGCATCCAGGTAGACACTATGGGGACATCCCATAGCATTGCTACTCTAATAACTTGAGATGTTCCCTTATGAGGGAACTCGTGCTGAGTCACTGCGTCAGAGCAGCAATGCTATGAGGTATTCCCATAGTGTTGCTACTCTGACGCAGCTTGAGTACCCTTAAAAAGGAATGAACCAGTGTTACCAACTATTTTCAAATGAAAGTAGCTAAAGTCTGCCCAAAAATTCACTAAATGTCACTAGATGATGTTATGCATCAATTAGCATATCCGTGACATCATCATAGCTCTAATTCATGCTCACATACACAACCGGTCAAAAGTTTTAGAGCACCCCAATTTTTCCAGTTTTTATTGAAATTTAAGCAGTTCAAGTCCAGTGAATAACCTGAAATAGTACAAAGGTAAGCGGTAAACTGCCAGAGGTTAAAAAAAAAAATGTTTAGGTTACCAAAAACTGAAAAATAATGTACATTTCAGAGTTATACAAAAAGGCCTTTTTCAGGGAACAAGTAATGGGTTAACAACTTACAGCTGTTCTGCAGCAATGGAAGTAAATTAAGCCTTGAAAGTTGATGCTAACAATTCCGACAGGTGTCCCAACTTTTGTTGATTACTTACAAACCCTCTGTCTGTATAAAAACAGTGTTGGAACAGACTGTGTTACTACACCCTCTTAAGCATTATTTGGACAATATTGTACCACAGGAAGTAGTATATTGCTCTCATAATGGAGAGAAAAAGGCAATTAACAAAGGAAGACAGACAGACCATTATAACCCTTAAAAGTGTAGGTCTTTCCGTTAGAGAAATTGCAAAGAAAGCCAAGGTGTCAGTGAGTACAGTTTCCTATACCATCAAAAGGCATTTGGAAACTGGAGGAAACTCTGACAGGAAGAGGTCTGGCAGACCCAAAGCCACAACAGAATCAGAAGACAAGTTTCTGAGAGTCAACAGCTTGCGTGATAGGCGGCTCACAGGACAATAGCTTCAAGCACAGCTTAACACTGGTCGAAGTAAGTCTCAGTTTCAACTGTGAAGAGAAGACTTAGAGCTGCAGATTTGACAGGTCAAGTGGCAGTAAGAAAGCCATTGCTAAGGTGGCAAAATAAGAAAAAGAGGCTTGCCTGGGCCATGAAGCACCGCCAGTGGACTACTGAAGACTGGAAGAAGGTGTTATGGACTGATGAATCGAAATTTGAAAGGCTAAAGGATGGTTCCTCGGTGTGTGACACCAACTGTCAAACATGGAGGAGGAAGCGTGATGGTCTGGGGCACTTTTGCTGGATCCAGAGTCGGCGACTAGCACAGAGTGAGTGGCACCCTGAACCAAAACTGCTACCACAGCATTTTGCAGAGCCATGCAATACCCTCTGGTATACGCCTAGTTGTTCAGGGGTTCAACCTACAGCAAGATAATGACCCAAAACATACCTCCAGGTTATGTCAGAACTACCTTAGAAGAAAAGAACAAGACGGTAGGCTTCAAATCATGGAATGGCCAGCACAGTCTCCAGACTTAAACCCCATTGAGTTGGTTTGGGATGAACTGGACAGAAGGGTGAAAGCAAAGCAACCTACAAGTGCAACACATTTGTGGGAACTTCTGCAACAGTGTTGGGAAGAACTTTCCGAACAATATTTGATTTCCACTGTAGAAAGAATGCCACGAGTGTGTTCGGCTGTTATATCTGCAAAAGGTGGCTACTTTGAGGAGTCAAAAATGTAGATTAAATTTTGTTAAACAAAACGATTCCATGATTTCTTTTTTATCTCCAATTGTTTATTTGTTCTATGCTTTAATTTCAGAGTACACTGAGACATTAAACTGCGTAAATTTCAATAAAAACCGGAAAAATGGAGGCGTTCTAAAACTTTTGACCGGTAGTGTATATATAGACGAAAGTCCAATAAAGCTCTTTGCATTTACGTATTTTCTGTCAGACAACAGAAATAGTATAATATAGCTAAAGACTACTTTTTTTATATGTGTAACTTTAATTAAAGTTTAAAATTAATTATTGTGTTTGAAAATGCACAATGTAAACTCTCTAAATAATCTGAATTCAGAGAGTTCGGAAACTGGAATTAACTTTAACCCAGGGACTGTCATTATTATAAGGGATATGCATAAAAAAAGAATGGAAATCAAAACAGTCAAACTAAATTCTTTAAATATAAAACAAAGGAGAAGCAGGTAAATGCGTAATCCTCTGTCATCTGCCGTGTTGTCAACAGAATGTGCTGCTGCTCCTCTCACTGCCACTCACTGAACAGAGCAGCAGACGCAGAGAAATGTGTCTGAGGCGGAAAAGCTAGACTTCATGCTCACGCAGGACAGTACTGGCAACCTTTGGGAAGGTACTGAGGTTTGCCGAAAAGTTGCTAAATTTGTTTCCAAGTCACTAAAGGGGACTGAAAAGTCTGAAAAATCTAGCGACAAATTTGCTAAGTTGGCAACACTGGAATGAACGAGGATGCACCTTCTGCCCAACCTCCTAAAGCAAAATGCTGTTGCGTGCCATCTTACTCTTCATGAAATTTTGACTCCCCTGTCTCTGTTTGGTTCATTCATCCAAAAAAAAAAAAAAAAAACCTAAGAAATTGCACTCAGGAAATTCAGTTACACCAGCAAGAACTCGATGCTGATGTGCAGCACACCTTGATTTCACACCCCATTTCTAATTCAAAATGGTGACCCTGCACCACCACAACTGAAAACCACCTTGATTTAGAGTGTCAACGTGGGAGTCTGCAATCTTATCAGAGGTGTAGTCACAGCAACGGCAGCTCCTGTGATATCTGCTCTCTCACATGTAGATTAGTATGAGAGGTGGTGTGGATCACACCTGTGACAGAAGGCCAGTGACAGAAGGCACTCACACTGCATATGCCGATCTCATGCACCTGCGTGCCTAAAGCGCCAATTTATTTCAGTGCTGCTCACAAGCTCCTGACCAAATCAATGGAGAGATTCTTCAAAGTAGTAAGACAATGTCGCCCACAGCTACTTTCAAATAATCAATTTAAAACAATCATCATCATTATGTTCTCTAATCACTTTTGGATATGGGCTTAAAGCTATATTGCTGGACTGCCAGTAAATTAGAAAATGAAAATCCAAGTATGGTTCTGTTCCCCATGCAGATGTTTTCCTATCATTTTTGAGCCATCAGCCTGCAGATGCCTTTTCAATTTAGACTCAGCTGACTTTGATGTAGGCACAGTTTTACCTTTGGAACTTGCAGTTTACTTTCCCCTGAAAGACGGATTGCAGTGTGGTAAGTCACTTTGCTTGGAAAAAGAAACTCTGGTCAAGTCAATGAAGGCTCATAGAATGCTTCAAGACATGTACTTGAATATAATTAATCAAAGACATTGAAATAATGAATGAAGCTTATTTGTAACCTGGGATAATATTTGACAAATTAGGACGAGGTCCTTTTTCTTTGGTCACACCTATAACACCTGGTTTACACCTAAACTTTAAATTTAACAGCAAACTGACTCAAGGGAGGCTAAAACTTCATTGATATCAAAATGTATTTGGACAAATGTGCCTGTGTCTTTGGGCAAATAGAAGAATAGAAGAAATTATAAAATTACAATGTAATTTACATATAAAAATGTGCTTACTTGGGCCAAACAGGCACAAACTGAATTTTCAAAAAAAATATATATACATAAACAATGCAATACATTACAGACAGTTACAGACAAAATGTGTTTCAACTCTCTGGTCTACCCCAATACATGCAACCTGACTTTGATATACTTCCTCCTTTAAAAACAACAAGTGAACTCTTAGCCAGCTGCTACTTGTGTTGAACTGACCTTCAGGTCAGTCAGATCACTGTACCAGAGCCTCACCTGATCTCATGAGAGGAGAGATCTTGAATAGAGCTTTCATTGAACAGCATCAAATGGAACAGGTGTTTCTGATACACTGAGATGGATTGGCTTTGTTTGTAGATGAACGCTTTCAGGAACAGACAAATCCTGTGCACAATCTAATGGCAATAGAGTACTGACATCAAAAGAAGTATCAATGGTTTATATTAGAGTGCAGCACTGCTGCCCTGCAATCTGTTCCTCATAAGAAAACCAGCATCAGCCACCATCATTTAGCTAATAACATCAGTGGATTTAGTTGAGCAGCAATATGACAGAGGAATATAGTGTAATTCAGCCAGTTAAACAAGAACAGCACTGCTGGTCTATCGCCAGCAGCAGCATCTAACTACATCTTTCTTCTGAGTGAGCTTTCTGTCTATGTGCCTTATAAACATGATATATTTAGCATTTTATTTCAATGTATTCTACTGAAAATAGATTAAATTTGTAGTATTAATGAGAGGTCTTAATTAAGTGGTTTCAGTTTTTACATTTGAAAATGTTTTCAAAACAAAAAATTGTGCAATTAAAATTTCAAGTCAAAAGTTTTTAGTATTGTATTGCTCCTCAGATATATTTAGAGGTGCTCTATATGAATGGAAAACTGATATTTATAGCTGGAAGGAAACTGATGAAGCAATTTATGGCATGTCTCCAGTCATTCATCCAAAATGTCTATCCATTAAACTCAACATCTAGGTCTCTGAACTCTTAAAAACAGATATTAGTTATATATCCATAAATGCATCTCTGCTTTGTTAAAGGCACAATATGCAACATTTTTATATTCAAATATTCAAAAACCACTTGCACAGTGTTTTACATTTCGTTCAGCTATGTACTAACATTATCTTAAATATTTCAATTTTAAATAGTGCCCGTCCCTCCCTTGTCACTTGCGCCTGTCAATGACGTAATACCTGTGTTATCCCTGGTTTCCGCTTGTACTGAATAGTAATCACTGCAACAGACGTGAACAGCTGCGTTAACGTCTATGGACCATGGCAAGCAAACTTTGGGACATAAGGAGAAATAAAATGAGGATCGATATTGGCGTGGCATTTCCGAAAAGGCTAGAGCTTTGCGACAAACGTTGACTAGACAGAGACGGCGCTCTTGCACGTTATTAGTCAGGGTAAGCAAATGTAGGCTACATAAGACTGATCAATGTTATATAGCTCAACACGATGAAGTGTTAGAATATCATCAGTTTGAAATTCTAATGTTGATCTAGCTTACTGTGAAGTCTCATAGAGCCAACAAACTAATACACAGAATAACATTACAACTTCCAACACACTCAAATGCAGTTTAGTATGACAGTGACATGTTAGACCAAGTGAAACAGCACTGCATCACCTCACAATTTTTATTTGTCAGATAAACTGATCTGTATGAGTTGCATTTCTGCACTTGCGAGTAGTTCGGTAGAATGGAATGTCCTCTTTCCTTTATCCCTGTGACTCGTGTGTGCCACTGATATCTGTCTCTCATTAGTAATTGTGCCCATGATTCTCGGCCACAGCCAGCTTCATACAACAGTGATGTTAAAAACATGCATTCACTTATCCATAAACATTCCATGTTCCACTCATTCACTGAATCATCAAACTATAGCTTTGACATTGTTTTGAAGAGTTAAGGACCCCTAGTGGTGAAAAAAGTAAATATTGTGCCTTTAATAAGGGCCATAGAAAAAGTATTATAAAATAAGTACAGTTAAGCATAGTTTACTTATGTAAATTATATAATTCAAATGAATATAAATAAGTTCAAAATGAATGTAATGTTTCCTGACACTAAATTTAAATGAAATTTTTTATTAAATGAATATTATAGTTTAATGTTCAGCTAATTGCAATTTAAATAAATAGTTTTGTCTGACCCACATAAACACTACACAGTGAAACAGTACACATAAAAAACAGTAAATCTTTATATGTAATTTCACATGAACTTCTGTTGTTTTTGAATCATGGTGAACATGTACTGCTGAATGTACTGACAAGCATAGTAAACTAAAATATACTGTACGTTAATGTCATTTCTAATAAAAACATGTATGTCATGCATTTAAATATTTGTAATTACACAACTGCAACAAAGCTTCAATTTATTACAATTAAAATATAATAACTATTATATAATTGTGACATTACAGTTAAAATTATAATTAAGTGCTTTACGTGAGCTTCGGTATGTTTGCCAGTACATTAGAATAAGTGTACTTTAAAGCAAGATTATGCTTTACGACAATGCTTTTAAATGTGCTTTAAAATAAAAAATTTAATTTGACATTATTACAATGTGGACTTTTTAAAAGTGTTTTTAGTGCACCAATAAACAGTCATGAAAGTGATTGGAACAGAACCAGGAAAGGACCTCAAGCTAGGAATTCTAGTTTAAACTCAATTTGCCCAAGGAGCAGCTGTACCATTTCAGAGGACTCCCCACAAGGCAATGCTCCACCAGAATTTTTGCTTTTACAAAACTGTGGCAATGGCAATATGATAAAAGTCTAAATGTGAAAATACCACAATTAAATGCACTAAGTATAATATTCTGAATAAACGATTCTTCAAATCAAGTCATAACAAGTCATATACTCCAACAAAAACTGTAGGCTGTTTGCATCTGCCAAGCAACATTGCAACTGAGCTCATTTATATAGACTGCAAGGTCACAGGGTTGCATTAATCAGCATTTTATGCCTTTGAACTCGGATAATCCAACCAGAATTTATAGTTGGAGTTCACGTTTAACAGCACCTGTAAAGGAATTGCAAAGTTACTCCTAATTTCCACTTTGAAAATATTCCATATTGTTGGAAACCATTCATTTCAAAGGACACGATCCAAACACATTTAGATGTATTTTCCTTTGGAATCACCCAAAGGATTCGGGACAAGGTTGAATTCCACTCTTTAGATAAAGATTGAGCCTGGCCCACTCATTTTTCACTGTTTTTTAATTTTAAGCCACAACTCTCAATGAAAAATGACTTTGCTACACTCTCTTTATCACCTGGCAGTATGTACCACTGATACCCACTCACACCGCACCAGCCTGAGCAACACTTCCACGCTTCTACCCAATTCCATTTCTTGTCTCTTCCGCTGAGATGACTAAGTATTCCCTCCATTAGTGGCCAAGGATCAGTCCTAGCCTTTTAAAATACAGTTGTGGGCTCTCTCATCAGTCAGCAGGGGCCATTTTAAAGCTCGGCATTTACACAGCGCCTGAGTGATTCATCACAAAGACAAAGCACTGCTGTACTCCTGTAAACGATTGTTTCCCTTAAGATAAAAACAACTAGGGATTATGCAGTGCTTTTTATGGATGTTTTCCACAAACAACTGGCTGCACAATAAAGGGTTCTGAAATCAACCCAAGGCCTCACGGATCAACCTAACAGTTCACAGTAGGTCAGCACACTGGAATGACGGGATTGATATGTCAATGTTTAAAAGGTAGAATGTTGAGATTTTACGCAAGTGATGACAGCAAAAAGGGAACGTCCCAATGAAGATGACAGGAAAAATCCTGTTACTATGTTTTTTGGCTCGGATGCTCCCTGCTCCCTAAACTCTGAATGTATTCTCACGAGAAGAAGAAAAAATAATGAAAAGCAGGCATTCTTCTGGATGACCAACTGGAATTGGTTGACTCAATTAAAATATAGTTTGTTATTTCATAGCAAATCAGAAATCCATTCTGTGAAACGACTCCAAAATCAGTCACAGGGTTCTGACAGTGTGCAGTGTAATATGGGAATGTTCCATATGGACTGTTGCTCTGAGGCCACTGTAACCACTTGAGTTAGTCTGAACACTCTAACATTCATCAGCATGATCCCAAGGCATTCACATGCTCCAGGGCACTCTCTTCTGGCTGGCTTTCTCACACAACACTTTGATTCAGGATGTTGACAGATCACCCCGGTTCCCTGACACAAATTGGTTTAATTGGGTAGAAGTCAAGTGGTGGTAGAGGGTCAGCTCAGCACTGCAAGCTTGTGGGTTTGTGGAGGGTGGGCTGTTGTGGGTAAACAAAAGAGGGAATTACCACTGGGGAGGTCAACTGGGTTCTGCCACTTCCCCCCACACAGTCTGAAAAGCTGCATGTCATCTGATGGATTCTTCAACCAATTCATCCCAAATAGTCTGTAACCCTGCATTAACTCACCATCTATCACTTCCATTATAGATAGTCATGTTTGTATATCCCTTTCAGTAGTAGGATCTCTTTTGTCCACTTTCAACCACTTCTGTCCGGATTTCTTCGAGGAGAGGCTCAATTGGCAGGGAAATGTATCTTTCTTTTTTCAGATCTTTCGATATAATAGACCAAATAACTTGCATAATTTATACATGAACACCCTGAGATAATGGAAAAACATACAGAAAGCATCAGCTTTCGTTTCCGCTCCGATAGCTGCAAAACCATGCCGAAAGCAGTGAAGAAATCAGGAATGGTGACAGAACAATATGGTACATCTTCAAACCAAACTTTAAATCCCGTCTGGCTAATGTGCGCTTCCCATAATGTTTACTCATTAGGTTAGTAAGCAGAGAGTAGGCGTCTTTTGTAGCTGTTCGAACACAATCAACCACGAGCGTTTCCACTATGAAAGCAATCCGGTCGAATAAGTTTTAGAACATTTGGTTTAATCACTGACATACAACAGAATGATCTTTCAGTTTAGTACTTTTAACAATCCATTCAATACCAAACAATGCAAGATACAGGTTTCAAATCACCCTCAATGGTGAAAAAAATACGGTTACACAGGCTAAAGATACCACATTAGAAAATATCCTTACATTACCTAAATTACGTAACTAGCATAAAATCCAGTAATATAAAACATTGTCGTAATAGTAAATCTGAGTTAAATCTCTAGTTTATCTGAGTGTTTAATGAAACAGCCAAGAAAGTATACTCTTTTTAAGTACAGTTAAGTGTCCTTTTAATTATGCAGTTTTTCAGAAGTATAATTTCAAGATTTGAATTAAACTACAAGTTGCACATTCAATACAATGGGATGTGTAAAGTCATGAGCCTTTTTTATGTACCAATGATTATGCATTCTTCTCCATTTTGTTTTGGTCTAAATGACTTCAGAGCAGTCATAGGCCATTGGCGGCCAGAAATTGCAGTAGCTATGAACATGGCCTGCATAGTGGGGAAATCCATGGTGGGTGGTATTTCATGCTGGACTACATTTCAATAAGTCACGCCAAGTAGCGGTGGATTTTTGGCCCCCGTGGCATTTAGCAGAGTCGTTCTAGTTGTTAATGTATTCCATAAAGTGAGGTTAGTTCCTTCCCTTGCTATGCTCAAATTTAGTTGGTGACAAAATGTGACAGGTGAGATAGTTCAAGAAGTCTGACCTTCAGTGTAAGCCATAGGAAGTGTTGAAACAGGAAGATAGCTAGTGTAGTGCGTGAAAATGATCAAGGAATGTTCCAGGTTCAATACAAGATAAGCTCTTTTGACAGCATCTGTGACATGCTGTCAATTACCACAGAAAACATTTTCACACGCACCTCAGTTCTAGTTTTAATAATATTTGTAATAATAATTCAGAGTACAGTAAAGCACTCAACACCATAGCTGTGTCCGAAACCGCCCACTCGTTCACTCATTCACTAACCCCTATATAGTGCATGGCAGTTGAGCGCACTATATCAGCAAAGAATGAACGAAAATGAGGGAGCGAATTCGGACGCTGACGTTAATAGCATGCGCCAGACAGCGCAGACAATTTTGTCATTAACATTTCCTATACCCATCTGTAATATGTCTTGTTTAGCTTAATGAATTGTATATTACTGTTTACTTGTCATGTCTATTGAGAATAAAGAGAGAATAAAAACACCTGTGTCATGCTATTTAGTAAATTTATATTTAAAAATAACAGAACAAAACACTACACTGTCACATTTGTTTATAAAAAATATAATAGTAAATAAATACAATATAAACAAAAGTATAACAGTTCACAAACATATGAGAAAAATTTACCAAATTATCATGTAATAATAAGTATATAAATTATGATATAAACCTGTATCATTTCGCTTCAAAATATCTTTACAAAGATGTTCTAATTAATAAAAAATTACACTTACATTTGTAGAAGTTGCCGCTTCCCGTATTGCCGTCCGCCATATTTATTTTTCTTTCGCGCTCGATCGTCTCATCGCGTTGGATTTTGGGTAACGGCCCTTTAAGGAGTATACATCGAATGTACACTCAAAATCAGAGAGGATTGTGGGTAAAAGTAGTGAACGAATGTAGGGAATGAAGTCGTTCACTCAGAATTCAGACAGCACTACAAAATGGCCGACAGCCGACATAGTGCACTAAATAGTGGATAGGGAGCGGTTTCGGACACAGCTCATGTCAGCATTGCAAAGGGTTTAAAAGCGTAAATGTTAATTTAAAATTTTTTTGGTAAAGTAGTAAAATGTGACTATTATTTGGGATGTAGAGTTCACTTGCTGTATGGCGGGCCTACTGTGCTATGTTAATTTGCTTTTGACATGTAAAAGTTTATAAGTTTAATGGTGTTGTCCGAATGACAAGTAAAGCTTGAATAAAACTTTTAAAAATGAATCCATGAAAAAATGTCCCACAATTTTCCCAACTGTTAGGACCAGACCTAAAAGAAAGAAAATAAAATGACAGAAAGAAAGAAAGAAACAAACAAAGAAAGAAACAAAGAAAGAAAGCTTCAGGAAATAAATAGGACTGCTACACACAAACAGAAAGGTTCCAAGGTTTGGTGGATTTTCAACAGAGCGATCACCTTTTTATTCTTAATGATTCTTCTAAAGTTAAGGTTTCAGGATTCTATATTATATATTTTTAGACTATCTTTGTTTATTATTCAGGCTTTGTAATCATCCACTACAGTTGACTATAGCATGAGTTATGTAACATGCAAATAAGGCCACTTCATTTACACTACAGAAGACAACAACACAAACAATGTGCTATCTATTTAAAAGATATACATCCATTCCATAATCAAGACTCATCAACATTCTTCTTTTATGCATTACATGCATATAAGCAAATAATTTTAATATAAACAGAATAACTTAAGTACTTATCCGGATTTGTCTATGAAAATGCATTGTAATCGCCCTGTTATTCCATAGTTACAGCACATTGTTATCCTTCATTATTTCAATCTCAACATTCCAGACAGAACATAAGTTTTGGGATATGCTTCATTATGTATGTAAGCTACTGTGTCTAAAAAGGCTAATAAATTTCCCAGTTCATTATTAATTACAAGGTGGGATCTTCAACCATGTTATTGTGAGATGGCAATAACTGTTGTTGAGTTTTATGGACCGTATTGTGATAGAAGTTTTCAGATAGAGAGAGGGGATCCAAGCCATGAGCTTGATGGATTACGCTGAAGGTTGAACAATGAGAGTGGGAAGTGGTGTGAGAAGAGATAAAAGCCTCTATGGAATGATGATGGTTTTCTGTTCATTGATTGCTGTCATTGCACATAGCTGTCACAAAAAAAAACATGCAGAAATGTGCCATTGGCAGTGAACTCTCGCTCAGGTATATTATTTTCGAGGAGGTCGATAATACCTGTATAAAAGCTATTTGTTAGAATTCCCATTCATCTCAATGGCAGATGCTCAACTGGGAGTACAAAAGTTAAATTTTGCTGTCTTTACTCATGGATGCTCACTTCTGTACACATTTATTTTTTGAGGCAATCACCAAAGCAGTAAATGCTATGTGACTAAATGACTCGGGAACCACCAGAAAATTGGGTACTACAAAACCCTACCTATCGCAATTTGAATGAAATGTTATTTAACCTGTTTAACACTCTTTAGAATTCAGTTCTACCATTTTGTTGAGTGTTTTTCAACTTCTGAGGCCAAAGGATTGATAGAACAACTTCTCTCAGTTCAACCACATACAAACTCGTGTGAACATGTCCTGCCTTAATCTGTGAAAAATCCCCTTTTCAGAATCATAGAAGCTGTTTTGATGTAATGTGGATGATATCACCAAGGGCAGTCATGTCATCTAAACATATTTCTGCTTTTACTTATCAGTGTCAGGCGAAATCCCTTTAATACCATCAGAGCTGTTATTCAGAGTGATTTAGTTCACACATGAATTCCATTTGGAAATCAGATAAGCACCCTATCATAACAATATTGTATGTTTTGAGCTGGTTATGAATTTGGTAATGACTTGAGGGAAGCCAGAGACTTCTGCAGTCATAGAAGGAATTCAATTTATGGTGGATGGTCGCTGTGGAGATGCAGAAAGAGACGCGTCCAAGAACACCTCCTTATCTTAATAGGATTAAGCATTAATTTCCCATTTTTCCCTCAAAGACTGAATTGGCAAATCAAACTCCGATGAATTTTAATCAAAGCTCTCAATACTGTAATCCAGGCCTTTGCGTAATACAATTTATTTATGACTTAGCTGAACACAAGGAGGTTGGATCATAAATTAGATGGTTTCCTTGTAAAGCAACATTGCTGACTGAAAAAAAGGTAGTTAGTTAAAATTTCCCTGATATAAACTGTTACGTTTTTATATTAGAGGCTTAATTGATACAACTTCAAAGCACCAGGTTTTTCTATGTATACATGCACACTACTATTCAAAAATTGAGAATCAAAGTTTAGAATTTTTTTTATTTTTATATACAAGTAAGAAAAGTGATATTTTGAAATGCTATTACAAATTTCTATTTTAATATAATTAAATTTCATACAATTTCATTTCTATTTGAATATGTATTCAAATGTATTTTATTCCTGTGTACATGCAAAGCTGACATTTCAGCATCATTACTCCAGTCTTCAGTGTCACATGGTCCTTCAGAAATCTTTCTAATATGCTGATTTGCTGCTCAAGAAACATTTCTTATTACTATTAATGTTTTGCTGTTTAATATTTTTTTGGAAAATGTGAAAAAAGGATTCTTTGATGAATAGAAAGTTCAAAGACCAGCATTTATTTTATTTTTGAGTCTTAATTTGGCCATAACTTTCTCCGTGTTTCAGCAAATGGAATGATTTTTGGTGACAAATCTTATTTTGACACATATTTTGGGAAAATGCTTTGAAAATTTTCAAAAACTCAACAGTACTCTGTGGGAAAATTCACTACCCTTTCGTTATGTTTGTGGCTGAAAACAGCCACTACTTTTAACTGCTTTAAAAATGTATCAGATAAAAAAAATTCACATTTTTTTGCTTAAATCTATTAATCAACCTCAGTCCTGATCAAAACTACTACTCTTTAATTGCCAAATTCATAAATGATGTCACTGATTTGGGGAAAAAAAACACACAAAATGACTTATTTTCAGTATAAAATGTGATTGTGGACTGGATTTTTTTTTTACCTTTTATTACAGTCTTGGACATGTCAAAGATTAGAAACAACATTGGCTTTGATGCATTGTTAGTTTTTGTGCAGCATCAGATTTAATGTTTGTGGCTGTTTTTGCCCCATTGACTTCCATTATAACCACATTTTTTTGAGAGCAAAGCCATGACAATCATATTACTAAGCAACCACTACGAGGAATGACACAAAATAGGTATCATTTTAAAGCTTAGAAACTCAGCTTTTTAATGCATCCACTTTGTTCAACTCTTAAAAAATGCTGAGTTATCACTCTAAAACGGAGTGTACCGCCAGCGGGTACATATAGGGATGTGGCATTTGAAATCACGTTTTCGCACATAACTTCATGAAACATGCATCGATTGTAAGAAATCGCCCATCGTTATTTACAGCAGAAGCTCATGTTTAAAAAGAGCCCAAACTCAACATGATCCATCACTCAGATATAAAGATATTACTCATGAAGTTATAATGCACACAAAAGCCCAAAGACGCACATGTATCTAAGGAAAAACAAAGTTGGCTTTTTTGCTCGTAACTTCATGAAACATACATCGATAATAGAAAATCACACAACGTTGTTTTCAGAAGATTCTCACGATTAAAAAGAGCCCAAAGTCATCACAATCCATCGCTCCGATCTAAAGATATTGCTCATTGGGTTCAACCACAAAAAGTGCGCAGTTAGCTAAGTGTGTGTGTGTGTGTGTGTGAGAGAGAGAGAGAGAGAGCGAGAGAGTGTGAGAACTGAAAACACACATATACACACACAAACACACAAAAGTGTATTACTGAAGGATTTTAAAGTTTTAAACTGGCATTTCTCACATAGGCCATCTGTGCTTCTCACTATCAAAAGGCAGCAGGTGCAGAAATACATGCACTTAATTTGTTTTTGTTTAGTCTGCATTTCTCACCATCAAAGGGCAGAAGATGCATAAATACACTTTGTTTTAGTTTACTCCATGTAGTTCTGAGGTGCATATTTTGATTTTCTCAGATACATCAAGGTGATTTGACGTAAGGTCTCTCTCACACTCTCTCCATATAACTCAATGTAAAAGCCAGAAACTAAGCTTTTTTTTGCACATGCCTGTCTAAATGGTTAATGGTGCCACCTGGTTATCAACAGTAAAAAATACTAATTTTACCTCCTCCCAAAAGGGAAAACCACCAACAATCAAAAATGCATGATTATATGGTGTCATGGCTTTGCAATCAAAAATTCTGGTTCTAATGGAAGTCAATGGGGCAAAAACAGCCACGAACAGTAAATGAGGGAGAAAAAGTTCGAATCTGATGCTGCACAAAAACTAACAATGCATCAAAGCCAATGTTGTTTCTAATCTTTGACATGCCCAAGACTGTGATAAAAGGCAAAAAAAAAATCCAGTCCACAATCACATTTTATACTGAAAATAAGTCATTTTGTGTGTTTTTTCCCCAAATCAGTGACATCATTTATGAATTTGGCAATTAAAGAGTTTAAATCCTGTTTTTTTTTTTGTTTTTTGTTTTTTTAATTTAGTAGTTTTGATCAGGGCTGATGTTGATTAATAGATTTAAGCAAAAAAAATGTGAAAAAAATATTTATCTGATACATTTTTAAAGCAATTAAAGTAGTGGCTGTTTTCAGCCACAAACATAACGAAAGGGTAGGGAATTTGAACTATGCGCAAGGGTTAAAATACTGTTCTGTCATTAATGAATAATTACACACAAATGAGTAACACAATATTAATATTTATAGTAACTGCTGTACTATTAACTAACAAACAAAAAAACTCTGATTAATGAATAAGTAAGTAATAATGCTCAGAATGTGGTACTTCACTATTATGTGTTTTTTACATCCTTCTAAAGGAATTACTATCCAAAACCTTACAATAACCTCAAAAGCTTTTAATGACTTCAGTCATTACTAGAGAGTTTTCATGTTTTGCACTTTAGAATACTGATCCAAATAGTTAGTAATTCCTTCTGAGGGATTTGGTAATACTCGCGTAATTACTAGGTTACCATGATGTTCACTTTAGAATTAATTATACATTATGTATTATTCACAATAATTGTGAACCTGTTCAGTTCTTAGTAGTCTTCTAGGAGATATGAAACAAATAATAGTTATAGGGTCCGATTCTCTCTATATGCTTGTTAGCATGCATATTTCTATATTGACTGTTTATTAGTCCCCATAAAGCACATATTAATGCCTTATTCTACATGACCATATTCTACATCCCTTAATCCTACTCAATTCCTAAACTTAAATACCTTAATACCTTAAATAATGCTTTAATACCAATTAATAAAAAGTAATTAAGAGTTTGAGGCAAAAGTTGTAGTTATGGTGAGAATTGGACCCTAATCTAAAGTGTGACCATTGTTATTGATTAGCTAATAGTGAACTACCTCGTTCAACTGAGCACTATAACTTAATTCATTAATCAGAGTTTCGTGTTAGCTATAGCAGTTACTGCAATGTTAATAGTGCATTACTCATTTGTTCCTGTGCAGTTATTCATTAATGATGGAACAGTTTTCTAAAGTGTTACCAAAGTAATCATTTCTTTTTCTTTTTTTTTAAATCTCACTAAACCCAAATCAGTATTTGATTCAGTATTCATAAACAGCCTCACCCTAACTGTGGATGGCAAATCTAATGAAGCAAATTCAAATAAATATTTGATATTTTATAAAGATTATTAGATGATATTATTAGATGACCGACAGAAAATGTAAATCCCCCAGACAATTAATATGAGGCTCAAGCTATTACTGTTATGACAATTTATGTATTCCAAAAACAATAATGTAATCCTGACATTCTTGATAAATATTTAAAATTCATTGTCTGAAGAGCAAAGAAAAACAGAGAAAGGAACAAGATGGTTTTCACAGACCCATCATGATTGGGGCAGGAGAGAAAATCGAGTTCTCAGGATGTCTTAAAAAGACCAGTTCAATCTGTCTTTGTCATATATCATCAAACAGAGTCATTAGGGTGACTGTGCTGCAATGAATCTGCTCAGAGCAGCTGTCCGATTCATATCTCCTTTAACAGTAACAGTACATTTATTGCTGCATTCACAGAGATGCCCCGTGCAGTAAATTATTGAGCCTCCAAAGAGGAGGTGAGCCATCTTGCAGTGTAACTCTATGAGGCTGTACCCTCTCCTGAGTTCAGCTAACGCTCACAACAGTAAATCTGTCAGCTGATGGTTTTCCAAGACGGCAACAATGGGGGGGTCGGAAAAGGGAGGGAGGGACCCAGGGGTTCAAAGGTTGGGCCTGCAGGGATGAGAGCCCCGAGATGCTGCACAAATGATGTGATAGATCTGGCCGCAAGGTTGTAAATAGCCGGCAGACCATAAGGACTATAGGATACTGGGAGGTATACTTTGTACATCAACATCCTCTCTGAAACACGACCCATTACACTGCTTTACAACTTTGTCTCTTCACAGTCCATTTTATAGCTGTGACTACACATTTCAAAAGTATTTGCAAGAGACAAGTCAAGAATCTTGAACCCTTCCCAAAAAAGATGTTTATCCTTCACCTTTTTCTCATCAATGACAAAGCCCATATCTGATAGTCATTCTTATTTTTGAAAGAAGAACTGAGTAAAATCATCTGTGTTTGGTTTCCTTGGTAATGTTTTTTTTTTTCTTGTTTTCTTGTAAAGTCTATTAGAACATTAGGAAAAAATTCAAATAAAGTGCATATTACAGCAGCTAATTGAACTCACAAGAAATTCAGTTCAGTTTTCTAGAAAATTTGTCAGTTGAAGCTTTCTACAATAAATTGTTGTTTAATGATCCAAAACTGTATAACTGACTGTTATCCCAGGCATTTTCTGAAAACATGCGTAAAATAATGTTATGTCGCTTCTTGAATGATTTGCTACACTGTTAATGTGAAATGTCCAATGTGTAGTGCTAAAAGCGTGTTCACTTTTATTTGAAACAGATGAATGTGAATCTGCCCATGTTTTATTATGTCTGTCATTTCATTTCGGCAGTTTGGAAATGAAATGTCCGGTGAGTGGCACTAAACCCTAAACCTTAAACCTAACTGATAGTGGCCTGAACATTTTAGGCTTGTTTCAAGACTTTCATCTCTTTTACCAGGACTTGTGTTTAACAGGACTCGTCCCTGCGATGATGTGTGCTACCGAGCGAGTTTTAAGTCGGCATGAAATGGAAGTTGCAATAGTCTTTTCTTCATTATTGTGACATATCAGAGTGCTTCTTGAACAAGAAAAGGGCAGGACTTGATTTTGATTTTGGCCTTGGATCATCGTCGTTTGCTATGATCTCAGATTGTCCTTCCCTCGCACCAAAAAACACATTTTCAGAGAAGAGATTTTGCCGCAAGAGGGAGGGAAGTTATTTTCATTAAAGATTATGAGGGCACATTAAAAAAATAATGATGTGCACAGATACATTCATAATAAATACTGAAATATTCCATAAAAAAAAAAAAAAATTGTCCATTTTGATTTCCTGGTGACTTTAGTAGTCAGAAAAGCCTTACATGTGGAGCTGGTTATGTGACGCAAACGGCAAAATGTATTAGTTTACAAGTCATTCATTATGGTTAAAGTGTTTTGAGGTAATAACATAGTATTGTGTAAGGAATAGGAAGTGCAGAAATTCTTTGTTAATCAATAATCTGCCCCTGTAATCATAATTTGTGTGAAAAGGATTAAAACTTGGTGGTGTTTTACTGTTCATTTCAGCTGAAAACTGCAGTGGATTGTATGTACAGGCATGTTTTATCAAAAATACTGTGTGTTGCCTTTTCACATTTGCTGTGTTAGTTTCATGTTGCTTCTATCACTCTGTCAATCCGTCTTCACTAATAACTCAAATCAATATTTGCCATCCATGTGTTTTGCAGCCTAGCCGTGTAATAGTCCAGATAATGTGTAGTCAACCGGTCATTAATCACAAAACAAACCCCTTCAAGGTGATACCAAACATATCTGCTTCGCATCAAGTGTGTTTTCTGCAATAATGACCAGTTTGCTATACATTATCCTCCACTAACATGATAGCCAAATCATAATTTCAAAGTCTGTGGACCTGAACATCACTGCATTGGGAATTATAAACTGAAATCAAACTCTACTGCTACACTAAATGCGCTATAAACCTTCTTTTTTTCACACCATTGCTTGTTAAGTGCCATGCTTGCGGTAAAATCAACTCTCTAATACAACACAAGCCCTGGGTGTCAATGTGAAAGGACAGTATTAATTGAACAGTGTTTTATGGTTAGAGATCCACTGGAAAATATTGGCAGTCGAAAACAGCTCAGCTGAGCAGTTGAAGATCACAGGCCTCCAGGACTGGCACGTCTGCATGGTGAGGTAAGTGAAAATAGCTTTTCTTCTCATCAGAGGCTTCATTCAAGGTCAGTCAAGCGAGAAGATGCTTAGAGGGGCCTGTGTTATGCTTGTCTTTTTTGTATTTTAACTCGCTCTTTTCAGAGCACAAAGAATATGGCTTCTATTTTTTATTACAGTATCTATATCTACTAAAAGAGGCATGTATTATTAAAATATACAGCATACTTAAAATGACTGATTAAATATGTTATACTTTGATTTGCTTAATACCAAGTGTTTAATGTTAGGTATTATAGAAATAAAGTGAGATTGATGAAAAAAAAAACAGAGGGGGCATGTCATATATTAATTTCTACATAATATTTTTTGAATGAATCACTTTGTGTGTATAACTCCTGGCATCTATTTAATATGTGATGACAGATTACACACACACACACACACACGCGTGCTCATGGAAACGTCCAAAGAAGCAGGAAGGGTCAATTTCATGCATTTAAAGGGTTATTTCACCCAAAAATTAAATGTCTCATTAACGTTTCATACTCACCCTCGTGTCGTTCCAAATCCGCAAGATCTTCTTTCATCCTTGGAACACAAATTAAGATATTTGATGCAATCAGAGTTTGTTTTTTTATCTCACATTGAAAGAAACAAAATTACCACATTGAATCAATACTGCGCCGGTGTACTAATGTAAACACGGAAGTGCTGCACAGTGTCAACTACGTAGGAGAATGACAGGGTAGAGAAGAAATTGTTGAATAAAGTCGTTATTTTTGTTTTGGCGCACAAAAAGTGTTATTGTCACTTCATAAGATTAAGTTTGAACCACTGGACTACTTTAACAATGTTATTACTACTTTCCTGGACCTTGAATGTGGTAATTCCATTGTTTTCTATGGGAGATTTCATCAAAACTTAGATTTCATCAAAAATATCTTAATCTGTTTTCTGAAGATCTTTGTGGGAATAGAACGACATGAGGTTGAGTAATTAATGACAGAAATTTTGAACTAATACTTAAAGGGCCCTACAAAAAAAAATCAGACAGGCAAAAACACTGATTGTAATTGATTTTTTATTCTTTTAAAAAGTCAGTAAGGGCAGTAAGATTCTGAAATGTTTTTTAATAAAATGCTTTTTCAGGATTCTTTAATGAATAGAAACATTTGTTTGAAATATGACTGTCAGTTTTGATCAATTTCATGTGTTATTACTGAATAAATGTATTAATTTCTTTCCAAAAATGTCTTGATGCCCCCCAATATTTAAACAGCACTATATATGTCGCTTGTGAATGGCTATCAAAGGAGAAGAAGGTTTTTGGACTAAGTCAAAATCTATCTTCTAGCAGAGATGGACCATGCTAACCAGCCAAACCTTGATCCTATGGTTTTACTATACTATGTTGTGATTATTATTGCTTAACTCATGTGAACTGCTGAGTAAATCAAAAACAATCCACCAGGCTAAAAGTGTAACCCCATGAACCTGCAAGAGAAAACCCGTTTGCTCCTTTGCAGTTTAACACATCTCACACATTCAGGAAGTTTAATAGCATTGACATTGTCACAGCCTGTCCACACAAGAAACCTGTGATTCTCAGAGGCATCTACCCTTCATCAGCTGCTCTCTGAGCAGGTTATGTGAATATAAGCTCTACCAGAAGGCCTACTGAATATTAATTGGCTGTACGGCAGATGGTTCTCAATGGGGAGCAGGGTCTGCCCTGTGTCTGTCAGACCTCCAGGACCCACAAATGCATGTAAAACAAACAGCTTAATTGCATGTGAAAGGCTACTGAGTAGGGTTATACTCCTCAGTAGGGCACAAAGACAGAGTTACAGTCCTGTCTGAACAACATTGATAATGTGTCCTACTCGGACTTGCTTTGCTCATTAACAAAATGGGCTGATTTGAAATGTGAAACTAATTAAGGCTGATAAAGGCTGAAGCTGTGTCCAAAACTGCTCCCTATCCACGATGTAGTCCACTACATCGGGTGCCGGCCATTTTGAAGTAAACGACTTTATTCCCTATGTTCGTTCACTAATTTATACACACAATTGAACCTTCACAAACAGTTTGATTGACAGGCGATCTAACCAATCATAACGCCTAATCCGCCATCTTATCCGACAAAGCAGTCAGTGAGTAGCCTATAGTAGATTAATGTTGTTTAACTCAAAATATTCACGTTTTCCGCAGTTGAAACAACATTCCTTCTGATGTTCATTCATGTTTCTTTGATGCTATAAATTAACTAGTATGATCTAGTATCATCTGTGAGTGTGAGTTTCTAACAAACTAAAAAAAAAACTATCAAAATTAATAAATACATGAAATAATGTAAACTTGTTCATATGTGTTTATTTTTGTTTGCAGTTTTTAATAGTATTTAATGATTATGAACACATTAAGCACATCTGTTCTGCCTTTGTATCAATCTTAAAGTTAGTGTTGCCCCTAGTGGTCATTCCAATTACTTTCCGCTAAAGGTCCGCGTGTGGTCCTCCAACGTTTTGTCCTCCTGCTCCAACAGTAGAAGACAAACACCGGGGAGATCCATGACAGACGGGGAAAAACGTAACAAACAAAAACGAAACTAAAAAACAAATGGAGGAAAACGCTGCTAATAATCAGTTTGTGGGTCGGTTCTTCTGTCAGGCTGTGTGTCAATACAAAGGACGCTAACGACGAAGATCATATAAACATAGGTTTAATCCAAATAGTTCCACAGGAAAACATACAGGCAGGCAGGTGACACATGTAACATTGACGAGAACCGACCGAGACTAACAAACACAAGGAGAATATATAGGGGAGATAATGAGGGATAAACTAATCAAGGTGAACAGAAACAGGTGCGGGTAATTAACTAATCAGGTAAACACACCTGAACAGGCAAATGAACAGGGAATGACATCACTAAACAGGACTAAACTAAACAAGACAGTTCATGGGTGTGGCAACACGGCAGCAACACTAGAGTCTCTCAACAATTCAACTCCATCCGTGGTAATCCTTTAAAATGTGGCATCGGCTGTAAGTTTATTTCATGCCTCTTTATGTGTAGCATCATTTTACAGCTGTATTGTTCAATATTTGTAAAAGTTTGTGTTTATTCTACATGTACTTGTTTTATGTTATGTTAGCTTACACAAATGCTTGTTATTTGACAATTTGACAGTGATATTGTAGTATTTTCTGTTTTACTTGTAGTTTCACGAAAAAGAAAGACACAATAAACCAAAGAAAAGAAGATTGACTCTATAAAACTAAATACCAGTCTTCTGCGTGTTTATTGGAATTCTGTTGACACTGGCTAGAATTCTACTCTTCACACAAGAGGGAAGGACAGCATAGTGAAAAGCCGGCTCTCATCAGATGAGGATAAACACCACGTGTACATTATGGAGGAAGAAAATGCATCTCAATGTGAGACAAGATCACAAGTTTCTGCTTCAAATAAGTCTTCACGCAGATCATCAACTAGTTCAGCTGCAGCACGCGCAAGAGCTCACGCAGAAGCAGCCAAAGCACGTCTCAAGTTCGCAGGTAGGGAAATGGAGCTCAAGCTGCAAAAGGCTCAGCTTGAAGCCTCCATGTAGATGTTGGCCATTGAAAAAGAAGCTGCTGCAGCAGTAGCGAAAGCTGAGGCTTTAGAAGCAGTAACCGGAAACTGTGATGGAAAATACTCCGGTCATACACCTTTGCTGTCACCATCTATAGATCCTGTGGAACGAACAAGAGAATTCGTAAAGGAGCAAAATAACATGTTAAAGGACACACAGCCAGCACCACGAAAGGATTTAATCACTCTAGACGAGACAAAAGAGCCACATATTTGGACAACAATGCTTCCCACTGTACACGCCATATATCTCAATGCTTCAAGTGACTAATCTCCTACGTTAGCGGCTTACATTCCAAACAGTCAACTGCTCTCTCCAACACCACTTAAGTCTTCTATTCCATTCAAAATCACAGATGATAAATATTATCAACGGAAACAAGAAGGTCAAACGAGGAGTGTAACGTTTGATGTGCATGAGGAGCCATATGGCACTCCTTCACAATACCAACCAACAAACAAACCACAATACAGAAAAACCCCAGGTAACAGGGATGCATACCCCCTCAACCTAGTACGGCAGCCTTCACGTAGTTCTGAAAGTCACACGGCAGGTTTTGTGAGGTTTCTGGCAAGACGTGAGCTTGTTACAACCGGTTTGCTCCAGTTCAATGATCAACCCGAAAGCTGCAGAACGTGGCGCAAATCATTCTGTAATGCGGTGAGAGATCTGGATGTAACGTGTGATGAAGAAATGGATCTTCTCGCCAAATGGCTAGGAAAAGAGTCATCGGAGCATGCCAAGCGCATCAGGTCTATACACATCAACCAGCCAGATCTAGGGCTCGAGATGATTTGGAGGCGGTTACATGATTGTTACGGCTCTCCTGAAGCCATCGAAAAGGCTTTATTTCAGAAACTGGACAGCTTCCTGAAGTTAAACACCAGAGACTACTCCAAATTAAGAGATCTCAGTGACTTGTTAATAGAAATAAATGCTGCTAAAATGGACGGTGATCTGCCAGGTCTTTCTTATCTGGACACTACCAGAGGAGTTAACGCCATAGTCCAAAATTTGCCGTATGGTTTCTAAGAGAGGTGGTTAATCCATGGATCCACTCACAAAGAAATGTTTCAAGTGTCATTCCCTCCATTTTCCGTCTTTGTGAACTTCGTCCATCATCAAGCTCAGATAAGAAATGACCCAAGTTTCAACGTTGTGCAGACAGACACACAGAAAGTTGAAAAGCCTCCTTGGAAATCCAACAAGATGAAAACTGTTACAAAACAGACATTTCCACTGCGCAAGGGTCTACATTAGACAAAGTTAAAAGAAACATAGAGGATCCTGATAAGATATGCCCTATACACAAAAGGCCACACACCTTGCAGAGATGCCGTGGATTTCGGCTTAAACCTTTAGAAGAGAGAAAGAGCTTTCTCAAAGAAAATGGATTTTGCTTTAAGTGCTGTAACACAACAACTCATACAGCAAAGAACTGCCAAAGCAACATCAAGTGTATAGAGTGCGGTAGCGAGAAACATGTATCTGCTCTCAATCCAGGGCTACCACCTTGGGCTTCTAAGGACAACCCCTCTTCAGAGCAAGGCGGGGAGCAGGACACAACATATGTAACAACAAACTGTACAACTGTGTGTGGGAGAGGCCAATTTGCTCTATCCTGCTCAAAGATTTGTCTGGCAAAATTATACCCAAGTGGACAACAAGAAAAGGCAGTCAAAGTTTACATTATTCTAGATGAACAAAGCAATAGGTCTCTAGTTCGTCCTGAATTCTTTGACATGTTTAATGTTCAAGGACTCTTGTCATCCTACACGCTGGGGACCTACACAGGGCACAATAGGACATACAGCCTCAGGCTACTACATTGAGTCGCTGGATGGTGAAACAGTGCAACCCTTGCCAACTTTACTGGAGTGTGCAGAAATACCGGACAACAGAGCAGAGATACCTACTCCCAATGCTGGGATTGCCCATCTGATCCCAGAACTGGATGCTCAAGCCCCTATCTTGCTGCTTCTTGGTCGTGATGCCATTAGTCTCCTAAAGGTACGTGAGAATATTAATGGTCCTTCTGATGCTCCCTATGCACAAAGATTAGATCTGGGATGGGTGCTAGTGGGAACCGTTTGTCTCGGGGGTGGTCACTAACCCACAAGTGTGAAAACTCTCTTCACTAATGCTCTGCAACAAGGTCGCCCTACCATCTTTGAATCATGCTCAAGTGTTCTTCGAGTTAAAGAGGAATACAGTTTTAAAGACATTCGAGACGTTCAAGATGAAGACCACTCTTGCCTAGGTCAAACAGTCTTTCAACTTACAAAAGACAATAACAAGCCAACTTTATCTATTGAAGATAGAGCCTTCCTCACAACCATGGAACAGGGCCTTGTGAAAAATGATAGCAACAGCTGGGTAGCTCCTCTACAGTTCAGACATCCCAGGCCACGTCTCCCAAACAATAGACAGTTGGCTTTCAAACGCTTCACTTCTCTCAAGATGAACCTGCTGAGAAAACCAGAAATGAGGGAACATTTCTTTAAATTCATGGAGAAGATATTTGAAAATGGTCACGCTGAAGTTGCTCCTCCCCTCCGAGAACATGAAGAACGGTGGTATCTGCCTCTTTTTGGAGTGTATCATCCCAAAAAGCTAAACAACATTCGTGTTGTATTCGATTCAAGTGCTCAGTAAGAAGGACTGTCACTGAATGACGCACTGCCAACAGGCAAAGTTAGAAAGTGCCATCAGTTTGATCAAGAGGACACAAGAAGTTCTCGCCAACTCCAACCTAAGGCTCCACAAACTAGCTTCTAACAGCAAAACGGTCATGGAAGCTTTTCCACCTGAAGATCGAGCTAGTGATCTCAAAGACCTGGATCTCGGTTGAGACACACCACCTTTACAATGCAGTCTGGGACTAAATTGGGACTTGGGAACAGACATGTTCACCTTCAAAGGTGATACAGAGGAGAAACCATTTACTCAACGAGGAGTACTCTCAGTGGTGAACAGTGTCTACGACCCTCTAGGATTTGCAGCCCCTGTAACAATTCAGGAAAAACACATCTTAAGAGAGCTCACTCAAGGAAAAGGTGAATGGGATTCACCACTTCCACAGGAAATGGAAGACAAGTGGAAATCTTGGCGAGACAGTTTATAAGATCTCAGAAATCTGCAAGTGCCAAGACTTTACACTGTTATTTCTCCATCGACAGCAGAACAGAAAGAACTGTGTGTCTATTGTGATGCATCAACAAAGGCCATAGCAGCGGTTGTTTACCTGAAACTTAGCGACAACATTGGAGACATTCACGCAGGGTTTGTATTGGGAAAAGCGAAGCTGGCGCCAAAACCTGAACACACCATTCCAAGACTCAAGCTCTGTGCTGCTGTATTAGCGGTGGAATTAGCAGATCTGGTAAGGTCTGAACTTGACTTGGATATTGACACGACAACCTTCTACACATATAGCACCGTCGTGATCGGGTACATCTACAACGAGACAAGACGTTTCTATGTGTACGTCAGCAATCGTGTTCTTCGGATACAGAGATCATCTAGTCCAAGTCAATGGAAGTACATAGCTTCTGATCAAAATCCTGCAGACTCTGCGACAAGAAGTGTTGCAGCAGCTCAACTCAAGGACACCAGTTGGCTCACTGGACCTCCTTCTCTGTACGAGCCTTCTCAAGAGCCTCAAGATCTTAAACTGCATGACCTCTTTAGCCCAAATACAGATCCAGATGTTCAAGCACAAGTATCCACTCTACAGACACAGACTGCAGTAGAGCAGCTTGGATCTCAACGGTTTACAAAGTTCTCCTCCTGGTCTTCTCTAAAAAGTGCCATTGCTCACCTTCGCCACATTGCCCAAAGCTACTGCTTAAGTCTGGTCAAAAAATATCAGAACTGCAAAAGATCAGAATCAGAATCAGAATCAGAAAGAGCTTTATTGCCAGGTATGTTTACACATACTAGGAATTTGTTTTAGTGACAAAAACGTCACAGTGCAACAGAGTGACAGTGACAAGACAAGACACAGATGATAAAAAAGAATAAAAGAGTAAAATACAAATATACAAAATATACAAAATAGACAATTGTATGTACAGTTAAGGTATAGACACATTGTATGTACAGTTGTGATGAGTGCAAATGAAATATAAATAAGTGTTTTAAGTGAATGGTGTGTAATAGTTCTGTGTGTTCCGTGTTTGTCAATTGTTCATGAGATGAATTGCTTGAGGGAAGAAACTGTTCTTGTGTCTGGTCGTTCTGGTGCTCAGGGCTCTGTAGTGTCGACCAGATGGCAACAGTTCAAAGGTGGAGTGTGCTGGGTGTGAGGGGTCCAGAGTGATCTTCTTTGCCCTTTTTCTCACTCTGGATATGTACAGTTCTTGGAGAGTGGGGAGGGTTGTACCAATGATTCTCTCAGCAGACCGGACCACCCTCTGTAGTTTTCTGAGGTCATATTTAGTAGCTGAGCTAAACCAGACGGTGATTGAAGTGCAGAGGATGGATTCGATGATGGCAGAGTAAAACTGTTTCAACAGCTCCTGTGGAAGGTTGAACTTCCTCAGCTGGCGAAGGAAGTACAACCTCTGCTGGGCCTTTTTCACAATGGACTCAATGTGGTTGTCCCACTTCAGGTCCTGGGAGATTGTGGTGCCCAGAAACCTGAATGACTCCACTGCAGCCACAGTGCTGTTCATGATGGTGAGTGG
Source organism: Opsariichthys bidens (assembly GCA_037194245.1). Taxonomy (NCBI): domain Eukaryota; kingdom Metazoa; phylum Chordata; class Actinopteri; order Cypriniformes; family Xenocyprididae; genus Opsariichthys; species Opsariichthys bidens. Next base: position 31,306,223 of record CM074281.1, on the reverse strand, counting down.
CGGGAGAGCAGGGGGGTTTCTCCTGAAGTCCACGATCATCTCTACCGTCTTGAGCGTGTTGAGCTCCAGGTTGTTAAGACTGCACCAGACAGTCAGCTGTTCAACCTCCAGTCTGTAAGCAGACTCGTCACCATCCTGGATGAGTCCGATCAGCGTGGTGTCGTCTGCGAACTTCAGGAGCTTGACAGAGGGATCTTTAGAGGTGCAGTCGTTGGTGTAGAGAGAGAAGAGCAGTGGGGAGAGAACACAGCCCTGAGGGGTGCCAGTGCTGATGGAGCAGGTGCTGGATGAGAATTTTCCCAGTCTCACTAGCTGCTGTCTGTCTTTCAGGAAGCTGGTGATCCACTGACAGACAGAGGTGGGCACGGAGAGCTTAGTTAATTTGAAACACAAACAGGATCCTCACATAGGTCCCTGGTCTGTCCAGATGCTGGAGAACATAATGCAGTCCCATGTTGACTGCATCATCTACAGACCTGTTTGCTCGGTAAGCAAACTGCAGGGGGTCCAGTAAGGTGATGTCCTTCAGATAAGCCAGGACCAGTCTTTCAAATGACTTCATGGCCACAGACGTTAGAGCCACAGGTCTGTAGTCATTGAGTCCAGTGATTTTGGATTTCTTTGGGACGGGGATGATGGTGGAGCGTTTGAAGCATGAGGGGACTTCGCACAGCTCCTCTGTTGAAGATCTATGTGAAGATGGGGGCCAGCTGGTCAGCGCAGGTTTTCAAACAGGCTGGTGAGATGCTGTCTGGGCCTGGTGCCTTTCTCCTTTTGTTCTTTCTGAAGACCTGGCGCACATCATCTTCACTGAAGGAGAGGGGGGGGGTTGTTGGAGGTGTTAATGGTGGTCTTTCAAACCTGCAGTAGAACTCGTTCAGATCGTCTGTCAGATGTTGATTCACCGCAGAGCTGGGGGATGGTGTCCTGTAGTTGGTGATGGCTCTCAGACCTTTCCACACTGAAGCTGTGTCATTAGAAGAGAATTGATTCCGAAGCTTTTCGGAATAATGCCTCTTAGCCACTCTGATCTCCTTTTCCAGTGTGTATTTGGCCTGTTTGTACAAGACTCTGTCCCCATTTCTGCGAGCATCTTCTTTGGCCTGACGGAGCTGTCTGAGTTTTGCAGTGAACCAGGGTTTGTCGTTGTTGAAGGTTAAGTGAGTCCTTGTAGGAATGCACAAATCCTCACAGAAACTGATATATGATGTAACAGTCTCTGTGAGCTCGTCCAGATCAGTGGCAGCAGCTTCAAAAACACTCCAATCAGTCCATTCGAAACAGGCTTGTAAGGCCCGCTCTGTTTCGGTGGTCCATCTCTTTACAGTCTTTGCTACAGGTTTAGCTGATTTCAGTTTCTGCCTGTAAGTCGGTATGAGATGAACTTAACAGTGATCCGAGAGCCCCAAAGCTGCCCGTGGGACAGACTGATATGCATCCTTTATTACTGTGTAACAGTGATCCAGTGTATTACTGTCCCTGGTGGGACAAGTAACATGCTGTCTGTATTTTAGAAGTTTACGTGAGAGAATCGCTTTATTAAAGTCCCCGAGAATGATTAGAACAGAGTCCGGGTGTTGTTGCTCGTTCTCTGTGATCATATCAGCGAGTAACTGTAAAGCTGAACTCACGTGCGCTTGCGGTGGAATGTAGACGCTCGCCAGAATGAACGAGCAAAACTCCCGCGGCGAATAGAACGGCTTGCAGTTAATGAAGAGTGTTTCAAGATCTGGACAGCACATCTTCTTTAACACAGTTAGATCTGAACACCACCTTTCGTTGATGTAAAAGCATGTCCCGCCGCTGCGCGATTTCCCCGTTGACACAGCGTCGCGATCTGATCTAAACAGCTGAAAGCCTGGTAGACTTAACACGCTGTCCGGAATGGCGTCGTTCAGCCAGGTTTCTGTGAAGCACAGAGCAGCGGAGTTTGAAAAGTCCTTGTTTGTCCGGGCGAGCAGAAGGAGTTCGTCCGTTTTGTTGGATAGAGAGCAGACATTCGCCAGATGGATGCTAGGCAGCGCCATTCTCAATCCGCGCTGTCTGAGCTTCACGAGGACGCCGGCGCGCTTTCCCCGTCTGTGCGTCCTGAAGCGTCTAAACAGTGCTGCCGCTCCGCCGACTACAACATTCAACAAAACGTCTGAGTAGTTGAAATCCGGAAAAGGAGTTTGTGTTGTGTACTGCTGAATGCTCAGCAGTTCATCTCTGGTGTAGCTGATCATGTTTGAAAAACAACAAAAAAAAAAAACTAACAAAAACAGTACAAACACTGGAGAGCTAAGCACTGAGGCTGCCATCCGCGGCGCCATCTTAGATCTAGAAAAGATGGCATCTGTGTAAGAATGCATATACTGCAGAAAAGCTTCAAGAATTAAAAAAGGTCATTATTCGGCCTGTGCAACAAGAGACATATGCAGGAGAACTTGCATGCTTGCAGAAAAACATGAAGCTTTCTCGGAACAGTCCACTCAGATTTTTGGACCCCTTCATTGATGCAGACAATATCCTCCGAGTTGGAGGTAGCATTCGACATGGAGAATTTCAAACTGAGGAAAAGAATCCAATAATCATTCCAGGCAAACACCATATTGCTGTGCTGTTGATACTTCCATGAACAAACACTGCATTAAGGACGCCTCTTCACGGAAGGTCCTATTCGTGCAGGTGGATACTGGATAACAGGAGTGAAGAAGTGTATAAGCAGTCTAATTCACCATTGTGTAATATGTCAAAAGTTGCGTGGCACCCCTATTATACAGAAGATGGCTGATCTGCCCACTGACCGTCTGTCATTGGAGCCTCCTTTCACCAACGTGGGACTTGATGTGTTTGGCCCTTGGAGTGTTGAAGCTCGTTGTACAAGAGGAAGCCTTGCACATAGCAAGAGATGGGCTGTTATTTTCACCTGTATGACTGTGCGAGCAGTCCACATAGAGGTAATTGAATCTCTCGACTCTTCAAGCTTTATCAACACTCTCAGGCAATTCCTTGCAATACGAGGCCCAGAGAAACTGATCCGCTCGGACAGAGGGACAAACTTTATTGGAGCTTCTGCTGCACTCAAAGTGCCTTCCAACATTGATGCTGCTACCGTCAACAAGTATCTGGCTGAAAAAGACTGTTCCTAGACCTTCAACCCTCCCCATGCATCTCACATGGGTGGATCTTGGGAGAGGATGATTGGGATAGCCAGAAGAATTTTGGATTCCATGTTTCTTCAACTTGGACGTACAAAACTCACCCACGAAGTATTTACGACATTGATGGCATCAATGCAAGACCTCTGGTGTCTGTGTCCACCGATCCTACCGATCCTGTTTTACTCACCCCATCCACTCTGTTGACTCAGAAAACAAGCATTCCATCTGCTCCACCTGAGGATTCTGATGTCAAAGATCTTCACAAACAGCAATGGCATCAAGTCCAACATCTAGCACGAACCTTTTGGAACACATGGAGAAAACTGTACCTGTCTGTTCTGCAACCTAGGAGAAAGTGCCAAACACAAGAATCCAACTTGGAACCAGGAAGTGTTGTGCTACTCAAAGACCAACAACTGAAGAGAAACGAATGGCCCTTAGGGATAGTTACTCAGGTTTTCCCTAGCGAAGATAGTATGGTATGTAAAGCGGAGGTCAGAGTCTTCAGAGGAGATGGGCCCAAAATGTTTTTGAGACCTCTATCAGAACTTGTTCTTCTTATTGCACCTTAATACACAGTTATTATGTTATTTGCAAGTATTGTTTTTGTTGTTTATATGTGTTTAGTGACATTCACCATGTCAGACGGGGAGTGTTCTGTCTTTGTATCAATCTTAAAGTTAGTGTTGCCCCTAGTGGTCATTCCAATTACTTTATTAGTTCAAGCAGCCAGGGAGCACATGGCAGCAACACTAGAGTCTCTCAACAATTCAACTCCATCCGTGGCAATCCTTTAAAATGTTGCATCAGCTGTAAGTTTATTTCATGTCTCTTTATGTGTAGCATCATTTTACAGCTGTATTGTTCAATATTTGTAAAATTTTGTGTTTATTCTACATGTACTTGTTTTATGTTATGTTAGCTTACACAAATGCTTGTTATTTGACAATTTGACACTGATATTGTAGTATTTTCTGTTTTACTTGTAGTTTCTCGAAAAAAAAAGACACAATAAACCAAAGAAAAGAAGATTGACTCTATAAACCTAAATACTAGGGATGCACCGAATAAGTAAAAAGGCCGAATAAATTTTGCCGAACAATGACGTGTTTAATGACGTTTTAACGTTCACATATCGCGTCTTTTCCGCGTGCATATTCATTATATCCTATGTAGGCGCGCGGTAACCGCGCGCAAAACGGAAGCGATGCGCATGCGGTGCGGCGCGCTTGTTTTTTCCGGGCGCGCCTGTGCCGCGGCGAGATGAAAACATCTCAACTTTTCAGAATGCCACAAGCGCACCGCAGGTCATGTGACAAGAACCAACCGATCATCTTCGACCTTTCCGTAACAAAACATGGAAAGCTCAGCCGAACAGTTGATCATAGCTGTACAGGGGGGTTGTTATTGCTCATCTCCATGAATATATCTAGTAGTAAAGCTAAAGCAAGGGCTAAAAATCAATTTATCCCTTGCTGAAACTTTCTCATCGTCGTGGAGAGCACAGTTCATGGTTGCATAGCAACGACAGACGCCACAGAAGCGCAAGCTCACGAACGCTTGCAAAAGAAGGAGGAAGCGACGCGACCGCACTTTACACACTTTTTAGGCGCGATATGTGAACTAAGTAGGCTTATGTCTAGGACAGTTATTTATTTGTTGTGGGTTCATCCACATTTTTTGCACTATTCAATGCACATTTGTTGTTGTAGACATACAGAGTTACATTCTTTCAGCAGTCAGTTACAGTTGTGTTCAAAATTATTCAACCCCCCAATGCTGTAAATGGTTTTAGAGAATTTAGAGTACATTTGTAATTGAATTCAGAATGAAATCCTACAAGGACTTCTTAAAGAAGCATATGCAACTAAAATGACATCAATTGGTTTTGTAATACAGTAGTAAATGTTTCTTTTGTGAATTCTTCATTGACACAATTATTCAACCCCTTAAAGACTACCACTCTGAAGAACAGAGGTCCATTGAAGTGTTTTCAATCAGGTATTGAAAGCACCTGTGGATGTCAGGGAGCAGCAATAAAGCCTAATAAGCACCAATTAGGCAGCTTTAAAATGACTGTGATACTCAGCTCCTTCTAGACATTTACTGGTGTGGTTACAAACATGGTGAAGTCAAGAGAATGGTCCAGGAAGACAAGAGAAGAGGTGATTACTCTTCACAGGAAGGGCAATGGCTATAAGAAGATTGCAAAGATGTTAAACATACCAAGAGACACCATAGGAAGCATCATTCGCAAATTCAAGGCAAAGGGCACTGTTGAAACGCTACCTGGTCGTGGCAGAAAGAAGATGCTGACTTCGACTGCTGTGCGCTACCTGAAGCGTAGAGTGGAGAAAAGTCCCCGTGTGACTGCTGAGGAACTGAGAAAAGATTTGTCAGATGTAGGTATTGAAGTTTTTTGCTCAGACAATACGGCGCACCCTGCGTAATGAAGGCCTCCATGCCAGAACTCCCAGGCGCACCCCCTTGCTGTCTCCAAAGAATAAGAAGAGTCGACTGCAGTATGCCAAAAGTCATGTGGACAAACCACAGAAGTTTTGGGATAGTGTTCTGTGGACTGATGAAACAAAATTAGAACTGTTTGGGCCCATGGATCAACGCTATGCTTGGAGGAGGAAGAACAAGGCCTATGAAGAAAAGAACACCTTGCCTACTGTGAAGCATGGCGGGGGGTCAATCATGCTTTGGGGCTGTTTTGCTTCTGCAGGTACTGGGAAGCTTCAGCGTGTGCAAGGTACCATGAATTCTCTTCAGTACCAGGAGATATTGGAGGACAAAGTGATGCAGTCCGTCACAAACCTGAGGCTTGGGAGACGTTGGACCTTTCAACAGGACAATGATCCCAAGCATACCTCCAAGTCCACTAGAGCATGGTTGCAGATTAAAGGCTGGAACATTTTGAAATGGCCATCGCAGTCACCAGACTTAAATCCGATTGAGAACCTCTGGTGGGACTTAAAGAAAGCAGTTGCAGTGCGCAAGCCTAAGAATGTGACTGAACTGGAGGCTTTTGCCCATGATGAATGGGCGAAGATACCCGTAGCTCGCTGCAAGACACTTGTGTCAAGCTATGCTTCACGTTTAAAAGCTGTTATAACCGTAAAAGGATGTTGTACAAAGTATTAAGATTGAATGTCACTTGGGGGTTGAATAAAACTGATAATGATGTGAGCAGAGAAAAGACATTTGTGGTTATTTCATTATAAATGTTATGTTATATTTGTCTGACCTACACGTGCCTCTTTGATTTAATTGTAAGCAGGATGACTGAATGATCAAAATCAATGTCAAACCGGCCAAAACAATCAATTTCAGTGGGGGTTGAATAATTTTGAACACAACTGTATAGGCATAACATAGGCTATTCAAGAAGGGGGGCTTCAAAGATGGCCAAATAAAAAAATTTATTTTACTAATTTATTCATTTCAAGTTATATTGTGCTTTGTTTGTATAATATCTGCTGGAATGTTAAAAAATGTTCCGTGTTAAATAAATATTTTGAAATTATATTTTTGTTATTTGATTTATTTCTCTGAAAAGCAACACAAAATAGTAAAAAGCTAATTTTTACTATTTAATTATTGTAATGGTGAAAAAATTGGCAAAATAAATGGAAAAAATTTGAAACACCGCATTCGGCCTTCGGCCTTTGGCCAAGCATTTCATTATTATTCGGCTTCGGCCAAGAATTTCATTTCGGTGCATCCCTACTAAATACCAGTCTTCTGCGTGTTTATTGGAATTCTGTTGACTAGAATTCTACTCTTCACACAAGAGGGAAGGACAGCATAACGACAAACCAATTATACAATCGATGAAACTACAAAGTTGGCACAGAGGAATGTATGATTACTAAATAAAGTCATTATGATTCTTATTTTTACTAACATTATTTTATAACGCAAGTAACAGGATAAAAGTAATTTTATCACGTGTCAAGCCATTTCTGCAACAGCTCCAGCTCTCCGACACAGTGTATATGTCAGTGTCGGAACTCACTTCATTTCGTTTATAATCTGCAAATATAGTGCACTCAAATGTTGTAAACTACATAGGGATTAGTAAATGAGTGAGCAAGTGAGTGGTTTCAGACACAGTTTATGTTTAAAAGAGCCCACAGTGTTGCCAGATCTTGCTAGAAAAATCCGCAAACAAGCCGAAATAAATCCAAATCCTTTAAAATAACAAAATATTGCGACTCGTGTCTGCTCCCTTTAATAACTCCATAAACTGGCTTTAAGGGCCGAGCTTAAACAACAAGAGCAAATCGCTTATATTGAGTGATCATAGCAACACAGAAAAACAGGCTGTGTCAAACAGGCTGTACAGGCATAAAAAAAAACACGATGACTCTGTCGAATGTGTTTAGTTAAATTGCTGAAAATAATGAGCGTTGTAACTGTACTTTGGTCACAATAACGGATACCAAGCACATGAGATGCCAGAACGTTGCTATGGCTTCCTAGCTGTCAATCACCAGAGTTTCGAGAGTGAGTCCAGTTTCGTACACACGTAACGATAATTTAGGGGATTCACTCCACATATAAATGCGGTTGTCACTCCTGAAATGAACAAGTCCATAGTCTACTTTCTCCACAATGTGCAATACATTTTCGTGCATTTCAGTGACATTTTACCAGACATACAGTGACTAATAAAACATTGAACTGTGTGGGTTCTAACACATAATACAACCTTGATTTTTACAATCACATAGTGTGTATGTCCACAACAGAGTGGAGAGCTTTGAAAACATTTGTACAGTCTCTTCAAAAACACCTATCATGTTGCCTGAATGTTATTCTGAATGTTGTTCATGTGTCTACAATGACTGTACAGAGATAATAAACTTCTATAGATGGTTGACAGTAATGGATTGTAAGACTGATTGTTCCTCTATGGGAACATCAGTCAGATACCTCAAATATCTATCCCATGTTTTCTCTGGAGAGCTTGTTGATATAGGTTTACTTAGTGGAGAAGCCATCTGAGTTCAGTATAATTATTGAGAATCAACTTCAACGTAATTTTAATGGGGGAAAAAAGAAAAAATGCATTAGCAAAAAAAAATTATGATAATAAAAAATAAAAATTATATTATATATATATATATATATATTAATTTGTTAATTGTCCATTACTTTTGCAAAATGAAAAATAATATTATATTGTATAAATGTAGCAAATATCTTATTCAGTTTGTATTATCTTTATGTACTTCAGTTTAACAGTTTTGATATAAGCCTGAAAAGTTGCCTATAGGTTCATTGAGTTTTGGTGGAGTAAATATGTACAACTAGAATGAAAACATGAAATTAAGTGGTAGTTATGAAATCGCACAAACCTCATGGCCATTTCATACTTCATCACACCTTTTGATAACACACTGAATAGAAACTATTACAAACATTATGGATTTCAAGCCAATTATATAATTTATGAATTGCAAGTGTATTTTCTAATTTGAAATATATAGCCTGTCTAACTGTAATTATTCACCAGCGAGGTTTTTTGGTTTGTTTGTTTTTTTATTCGCTTTGGTACTATTTTCACAAGTAAGTTGTACATTTGAAAACACTTAAGTTCAAAAATCTAAATTGATCACACTTGTAACACAGCTAGTTATTCTAGTTTTACAAATTTGCTTTCATTGCTTTGATTCTAGTTGCACATATTTTCATTCTACATAATCACTGTTTCAAAACACAAAATCGTTGTGATATTTAATGAGAACATTTGGTTTTCACTGAAACAACAGTATGACCTTTCATTTTAGTACTTTTTACAATCAACTCATTCAATAGCAAACAATGTAAGAAAAATGTTTCAAATCACCCTTGTTGTTGAAATAATTAGTTACACAGGATGCAGATACCACAATTAGAAAATACACTTACATTACTTAAATTACATAATTGGCATGAAATCCATAATGTTTGTAATAGTATCTATTCAGTGTGTTATCAAAAGGTGTGATGAAGTTATGAAATGGCCATGAGGCCAACAGAATTTGCTGCCATTACAGTAAATGTTCTAACGTTACCATATAACTGAATGTATACTGTTGTTGACCTTTATAAGGATGAGTTATAGTAATGTGGCAGTCTCTACCATGGTAATCTGTTTACAGTATCACATAGCATGTATGTACTGTCATGTAAAATGCTGTATTTGATGCCATCTGTCTCTCTTCTTCTGATGCATCTGATCTTTTGCAATATTTTCTAAATATCGATAAAAAACTATTGTGAAATGACGGCGTTTCCATTAAACAATGTCATGCGACTAAAACGTCTTTTTTTCCTCATTAGAAGTCATTACAAAAATCATGGCAATGGATGTTGGTAGCTTTACGTATTTCCATTCACTGCAATAGCCATTATTTTTGATCTAAGGAGACGTACGCGTGTTATCCAAGCATTTATGGCAAGGAAGCCCCTTATACTTCAGAGCGACCACGTATGAGGTGTTTCTGGGTGTTTCTCCCCCTTATCTGCTTCGAGGTCTTGATTAATTCAAATTGTGACATTTCTTTGTTGTTTAGAATCCAGTAGTCCAATATTACTTTTGTCTTTTATGAGTTTGAAGAACTGCCAAACATGCCATGCCTTCTAAAAGAATGATCAACTTTGGAAATGTGAAAAACTGTTTCCGTTGCAGTTTTGCGAAGTATTCCTTTTTTCGAATTGCCTGAAACTCCCTCATGCGAACGTAAAAACTTTTTTTGATTTATGGGAGTTTTTGCGAAATTGACGTGTTTCTATTGAGCTTTTCAATCCGCAATTTCAATTTGTGTAATTTAAAGGGTATGGAAAACCGTTTCCCTGTTTTCCCTTGTAATACTGCTCTGCTCACAAAGTGCAAATCTCTCTATCTCACACACACACAGACTGGCACACATAGACGCACAAGTTGTGTTTCCATGTTTTATGGGGACATTCCATAGTGGTAATGGTTTTTATACAAACTGCATTTTCTATCCCCATACACTAACCCTACCCATAAACCACCCATCACAGAAACTTTGATATTTTAGATTTTCAAAAAAATCATTCTCTACTATTTTTAAGCTTGTTTCCTCTTGGGGACCAAAACAAATGTCCCCCCCAAAGGTCAGAATTTTCTGGTATTATTATACTTATGTGGACGTAGGGAATACCATGACCACACAAAGACAAACACACACTGTGAACATAGTGGCAATAAATCTAAGATGAACTGCTTATAATGTAAAAAGAATTCGGTTACACTTTATTTATTATTAGTTTAGTATTATTTTACAGTGTTGTAGTTACATTGCAATTACTCAAATAAGTACTGAGTATTAATAAATTAACTACATGTACTTACAATAGATTTACGGTTAGGGTTAGGGTTTCTTTTAGGGTTAGTTACTAGTAATTATGCACACTTTACTGTTATTCCTATAGTAAGTAAATGTAGTAACATGTAACTACGGCACTATCTATCTATCTATCTATCAGTTTAGTACATTTATAAGTTAATTAATATCACATTACAATAAACAATTTTTGTACACTTAATTGTCCTTACTTTACTGACCTTCCACAAAAGTGCTGCTGCATGACTACAAGAGCATCCTAGCCCTGCAATACATGAATAACCCGATGTCTTTACTTCACCTGTAACTGATCCTAGCACCCAACCCTTATGATGGGATACATGTAGGCTCTGGATCAGCTCAATAGCCGTGCTTCCACTGTCGGCCAAAGTGGAGCGCGCTAGTGCGTGCCAGGGTATTGATCTTGAAATCTTAAGTCTTTCAGTTATGTCCAAATGTCCCAAGTCTTAATTGCTAAATCTTGAATGACTGTCAAATGTTGAATGAATGAGGATCAAATCCCACTAGTTTACTCTAGACTGGGAGACACTTCCACTTTAGATGCAAGGCCTCGTGGGGTGCAGGAAACTTGTGGATAGATGTAACAAATTATTCGCTTAACCATTAAGATCATTTGGATTAAATAATAGACAAATGTATTAAACTGAACGAAAGGCAGCTACGGTGACCATCTAACCGACACAAGACAAAGATGTCGTCGTCTGAGACAGCAAAGAGCAGCTTCTACTTCAACTTCTAACAAAGGACAGTGTCTGCTTCTAATAAACTACATGACTACGACTACTACTTTTCAATGAAGTGACGATGCAAGGTGCATCTAAAAACCCAAACGATTTAGAACAAGAACAACAGTGACTAAACAAGCTCTGTAGAGTGTATGTCCATTTAGGGCTGCTGAAGAAACATGCCGGCGCATAATGGGGGGGACCCGAGGTGTATGAGACAGAAATGACTCATTCTAAGGTAATAAAACATAATGGTTCATTACGTAAGGTCTTCAAGGACCACTGAAAACATAGTTATATACAGTTGTGTTCAAAATTATTCAACCCCCCAATGGTGTAAATGGTTTTAGAGAATTTAGAGTACATTTGTAATTGAATTCAGAATGAAATCCTACAAGGACTTCTTAAAGAAGCATATGCAACTAAAATGACATCAATTGGTTTTGTAATACAGTAGTAAATGTTTCTTTTGTGAATTCTTCATTGACACAATTATTCAACCCCTTAAAGACTACCACTCTGAAGAACAGAGGTCCATTGAAGTGTTTTCAATCAGGTATTGAAAGCACCTGTGGATGTCAGGGAGCAGCAATAAAGCCTAATAAGCACCAATTAGGCAGCTTTAAAATGACTGTGATACTCAGCTCCTTCTAGACATTTACTGGTGTGGTTACAAACATGGTGAAGTCAAGAGAATGGTCCAGGAAGACAAGAGAAGAGGTGATTACTCTTCACAGGAAGGGCAATGGCTATAAGAAGATTGCAAAGATGTTAAACATACCAAGAGACACCATAGGAAGCATCATTAGCAAATTCAAGGCAAAGGGCACTGTTGAAACGCTACCTGGTCGTGGCAGAAAGAAGATGCTGACTTCGACTGCTGTGCGCTACCTGAAGCGTAGAGTGGAGAAAAGTCCCCGTGTGACTGCTGAGGAACTGAGAAAAGATTTGTCAGATGTAGGTACTGAAGTTTCTGCTCAGACAATACGGCGCACCCTGCGTAATGAAGGCCTCCATGCCAGAACTCCCAGGCGCACCCCCTTGCTGTCTCCAAAGAATAAGAAGAGTCGACTGCAGTATGCCAAAAGCCATGTGGACAAACCACAGAAGTTTTGGGATAGTGTTCTGTGGACTGATGAAACAAAATTAGAACTGTTTGGGCCCATGGATCAACGCTATGTTTGGAGGAGGAAGAACAAGGCCTATGAAGAAAAGAACACCTTGCCTACTGTGAAGCATGGCGGGGGGTCAATCATGCTTTGGGGCTGTTTTGCTTCTGCAGGTACTGGGAAGCTTCAGCGTGTGCAAGGTACCATGAATTCTCTTCAGTACCAGGAGATATTGGAGGACAAAGTGATGCAGTCCGTCACAAACCTGAGGCTTGGGAGACGTTGGACCTTTCAACAGGACAATGATCCCAAGCATACCTCCAAGTCCACTAGAGCATGGTTGCAGATTAAAGGCTGGAACATTTTGAAATGGCCATCGCAGTCACCAGACTTAAATCCGATTGAGAACCTCTGGTGGGACTTAAAGAAAGCAGTTGCAGTGCGCAAGCCTAAGAATGTGACTGAACTGGAGGCTTTTGCCCATGATGAATGGGCGAAGATACCCGTAGCTCGCTGCAAGACACTTGTGTCAAGCTATGCTTCACGTTTAAAAGCTGTTATAACCGTAAAAGGATGTTGTACAAAGTATTAAGATTGAATGTCACTTGGGGGTTGAATAAAACTGATAATGATGTGAGCAGAGAAAAGACATTTGTGGTTATTTCATTATAAATGTTATGTTATATTTGTCTGACCTACACGTGCCTCTTTGATTTAATTGTAAGCAGGATGACTGAATGATCAAAATCAATGTCAAACCGGCCAAAACAATCAATTTCAGTGGGGGTTGAATAATTTTGAACACAACTGTATATATATATATATATTATATAGCATTTATGTCAACAGATCCTCCCAAATTCTACACCTTTCTTCGGCACCTTTAAGACATAAACTGACCATTTACGTGAATACTCAGATTTTGTCATATATGTGTGTGTATTTGATCATTTAGCACCAAAGTTAAGCCAAAAGTACAAGTACAGCCTACCTGTCCGCGTCTTGGAGTGTGCACACAGAAATGATGTTCCATTTTAACCCTAATCAACAAACATTACATCCTCACCTTATCTTATTCCATATTAATGCAAAAAATTCACTCACCCAATAAGTTATGAGTTATACAGCTGCAGCTCACTTATGAAAGTTGGGGGGTCTGAACTAGATGATACAGGAAATCAGCAGCCTAAAAATAAATAAATAAATAAAGAGGTTGACAAAGTAACTGTAAAAATGTTTTGTATTAACTGGTCAATAACGTCATTTAATCTGACTAAATCAACCTGACAAATAATGTCAACAGAAGTCCTTTTTATAGCTAATGTAGAAGTAGATCACTGAAATTACAATTGTAAGTTGACTCTTACCCTATGATTTTGACTGTGCCATTAAAAATTTCATGGAGGTGCCACTGATGAGCGCTTGCTGGTTAAATGGGTAAATGGCTTCACATGCACAACCTTCAGTGATGCAGCTGTAGAGAAAAACAGAAAAAGGGATGTTCCTAGAAATCACATTAAATTATTATCATTTCAATGTATTGTAAAATTCAGTCTTTTGTTCAATATCCCACATAAATTATAGCGGAAAATGGCAAAGAGCGAAACAGATAAAACAGTATGAGATATAAGTCGGACCTTTGTACATATGGATCGGGTGTTTCCTTAGAAAAACAGCCTTATACAACTTTGAAATTTATCCAACAAATAGTCACTCGAGACATGTTTGAGCATGTTGTAATCTTGTCGGCATTCACAGAATAGCATAAATAAACACCCATAGTGTTTAGAAAAAATTAAAGAAAAAACAGATGGTACCCTCAAGACAAAATAAGCCATTTTCTCATCATCCATCTGAGAAACAACACCTACAGCCTATTTACACCTCTGCAGGAGGATGCCTGTCTTACTCTCTTTATGTATGTGCGTGTGAATCTTTTTTTTTTTGGAAGGGGTTTTTTGGAAAAAATAGGAGATTCTTTGTCACACTTTATTATAATTTTATATAAAGCCCAAAAATAAAAAAAATTCTAAGTAAATGTCTCAAATCGTATGTTTGCAGGTTGCAATCAATGCAACGAAATGAAATCCATAAATTTTTAAGTGTGACAGTTCAAATAGACTTTGGTGGCCACTGTATATTAATACTAAAATATTGCCATAATAGTATAATTTCAAAATTTTACAAATTATATTTTTTCTTTTGTTTGTCACAAAACACATACACCATTCATTCATTCTCCTGCAGCGGCCTTGGTGGTACAAGTGCCCTGGCAGAGCAGGCTGTAGTTTACTTTAACCTTGAGTGAGAAGACACCGCCAGAGTCCAGATGGCCTTAGACAGAGATTGAAGAAGACAAAGACAGAGTTGAGAGCAAGGGAGAAAGAAAAAAAACATTAGAATGTGACATCCCACTTACCTTTCAGCCATCCATGTACAGCTCATCACTCATAGGCCCATTGTTAATGTTACTTTGAAGGTATTATTATACTAAACAGATAGTCGACCACTTCACAAGATCCTTCATGTAAATGGTATGCTGATAAGGTGAGTGTATCTTCTTCTACAAACATCCTAGACAGGGGACACAGTGTCCTCTGACAAATAACGGAAACCAAAAAGGCTTCAATGTCCCAGCACACTGATTTGTTTGACTAAGATAAAGCAAAAGCCTACTGGACCATTCAACAACATCCCATAACCATCATAATCGCTGCATTATAGAGTGATATTGCATAAATAGCATGAAATTTGATGAGGTTAAATGGTTCATTCACCTCAAATTGCGTGAGAGTAGAAATAAAGTCTCTCAACTGATTGTTTGATGACCTACATCGGTTGACCACTCTTAATAAGGATGTGTTAGCTGCCTGGAGTGAAGAGACTGTTTTTAAAATAAGCAAATTCCTTCTGTGTTTGGTATTACGGTGTAGATCCACCCCTCCCCCAAATCACCACCATCTCCCTCACTTCATGTCTGTTATGTCTAAAGGCAAACAAACGGACATAGGTTAATTATGTTTCTCAAAGGAGGTTGGTTTTGGGAAACCATGAGTATGAAATATCATAATGTCTATAAAAGCACTATTAAGTTTGAAGCCCTCTCAGTAGCAGTTCATAATCAGTCCTAGAATGCAGTGACCCAAATCCCAAAGCAACCAGCACTTCTTACACAGTAAGGTTATTTGCAGGAGTGACAACTGCATTCAATTACTGAACTCACATCGGTAAATTTTCAGGACTTCTCGGAAAACCCGCACTGTGTGAACGAAACTGCACTAGACAACTAGTTGTCTGTTACTTGCGAGAGAGCCAATATGCTAAAGGGATTATCGTGTCTGTGTTTTCACTTTCAGTAATTTACAGCAACGGAGATAGAGCTGTGTCATTTGAAGGTTTTAGATCCAGTCACTGCTCTCAAACGAAACAGCTGCCATCAGATTGTGTTTTATGCATGACTCAGCGAGTTAAGACTAGAGCTGTGTCTGAAACCGCTCACTCGTTCACTAATCCCTATATAGTGTACGGTATTTGAGTGCACTATATTTGCCGAAAGTGTACGAAATGAAGTGTGTGAATTCGGACGTACACTATGCGTTACAAAATAATGTTAATAATAAGAATCATATGACTTTATTTAGTAATCATACATACCTCCATGCCAACTGTAGTTTCATCGATTGTATAATTGGTTTGTCATGCTTAATATGTTCATAATCATTAAATACTATAAAACGCACAAGTGTACATTTCATGTATTTATTATTTTTGATAAAGTTTTTTTTTGTTTGTTAGAAACTCTGACACTCACAGATGACGTGGTCATTGAGCGCCCTCAGGCGACCGTTATGATAACATTAGAATGATTGATGAATATTTTTAAAATCATCCAATAAATTATCATGCCAAAGTTTAATGAGTTAACAACAATGCCACAAATTACTAAAGCACCTTGCAGTTAGTAACATTAAATTGAGTTCATGCCTACATATTTCTTATTATTAATAATAATAATAATAAATAAATATATATATATATATATATATATATATACAGAAAGTATTCAGACCCCCTTAAATTATTCACTCTTTGTTATTTTGTAGCCATTTGCTAAAATCATTGAAGTTTTTTTTTTCCTCAATAATGTACACACAGTGCCCCATTTTGACAGAAAAACACAGAATTCTTAACATTTTTGCAGATTTATTATATGTTGGTGCACAGCCATTTTTAGGTCTCTCCAGAGATGCTCAATTGGGTTTAAGTCAGGGCTCTTGGTCGGCCATTCAAGAACAGTCACGGAGTTGTTGTGAAGCCACTCCTTCATTATTTTAGGTGTGTGCTTAGGGTCATTGTCTTGTTGGAAGGTAAACTTTTGGCCCAGTCTGAGGTCTTGAGCACGCTGGAGAAGGTTTTTGTCCAGGATATCCCTGTACTTGGCCGCATTCATCTTTCCCTCGATTGCAACCAGTCGTCCTGTCCGTGCAGCTTAAAAACACCCCACAGCATAATGCTGCCATTACCATGCTTCACTGTTGGGACTGTATTGGACAGGTGATGAGCAGTGCCTGGTTTTCTTCTCATATACCGCTTAGAATTAAGGCCAGAAAGTTCTATCTTGCTCTCATCAGACCAGAGAATCTTATTTCTCACCATCTTGGAGTCCTTCAGGTGTTTTTTAGCAAACTCCATGTGGGCTTTCATGTGTCTTGCACTGAGGAGAGGCTTCCGTCGGGCCTCTCTGCCATAAAGCCCAGACTGGTGGAGGGCTGTGACCAGTGATGGTTGACTTTCTACAACTTTCTCCCGTCTCCCAACAGCATCTCTGGAGCTCAGCTTCAGTGATCTTTGGGTTCTTCTTTACCTCTCTCACCAAGGCTCTTCTCCCCCGATAGCTCAGTTTGGCCGGACGGCCACCCCTAGGAAGGGTTCTGGTCACCCCAAACATCTTCCATTTAAGGATTATGGAGGCCACTGTGCTCTTAGGAACCTTAAGTGCCTTGCCACAATTCTGACTCTGAGCTCTTCAGGCAGTTCCTTTGACCTCATGATTCTCATTTGCTCTGACATTCACTGTGAGCTGTAAGGTCTTATATAGACAGGTGTGTGGCTTTCCTAATCAAGTCCAATCAGTATAATCAAACACAGCTGGACTCAAATGAAGGAGTAGAACCATCTCAAGGATGATCAGAAGAAATGGATAGCACCCGAGTTAAATATATGAGTGTCACAGCAAAGAGTCTAAATACTTAGGACCAGTTGATATTTCAGTTTTTCTTTTTAATAAATCTGCAAGAATTCTTTGTTTTTTGTGCTGTGTGTACATTAATGAGGAACTTAAATGATTTTAGCAAATGGCTGCAATGTAACAAAGAGTGAAAAATTTAAGGGGGTCTGAATACTTTCCGTATATACATATATATATATATACACATACACATACAGGGAGTGCAGAATTATTAGGCAAGTTGTATTTTTGAGGATGAATTTTATTATTGAACAACAACCATGTTCTCAATGAATACAAAAAACTCAATATCAAAGCTGAATATTTTTGGAAGTTTTAGTTTTTAGTTTTAGCTATTTTAGGGGGATATCTGTGTGTGCAGGTGACTATTACTGTGCATAATTATTAGGCACCTTAACAAAAAACAAATTTATACCCATTTCAATTATTTATTTTTACCAGTGAAACCAATATAACATCTCAACATTCACAAATATACATTTCTGACATTCAAAAACCAAACAAAGACAAATCAGTGACCAATATAGCCACCTTTCTTTGCAAGGACACTCAAAAGCCTGCCATCCATGGATTCTGTCAGTGTTTTGATCTGTTCACCATCAACATTGCGTGCAGCAGCAATTTTGATTGTTCGATGATCACGCTTCAGAAGCTTGGCTATTTTAAGACTTCTGCATCCCTCTGCAATATATCTCACTATTTTTGACTTTTCTGAGCCTGTCAAGTCCTTCTTTTGACCCATTTTGCCAAAGGAAAGGAAGTTGCCTAATAATTATGCACACCTGATATAGGGTGTTGATGTCATTAGACCACACCCCTTCTCATTACAGAGATGCACATCACCTAATATGCTTAATTGGTAGTAGGCTTTCCAGCCTATACAGCTTGGAGTAAGACAACATGCATAACGAGGATGATGTGGTCAAAATACTCATTTGCCTAATAATTCTGCACTCCCTGTATACACAGTGGGTACGGAAAATATTCATATATATATATATATATATATATATATATATATGCATTTTTAAAATTCATCTATATAATAATGTCTCTATATTTTAGTAGGTTTTATTCAAGTAATGATTAATAATAATAAAAAAGGTAAAACAATAGAACTAACATGAAATAGATGTTTAAGCAGAAATAAGAAAGCTGTAATCATCTCTGGATTACACTCGCTAGCAATTCCGCTCTTTCACACGTGCTCTCAGTCCTCTCTGCATTGGATTTTCAGTCTCAGTCTATTTCCAGATAGCATTCTGGGCTAACGGAGACTAAAACAAATGAACAGTGGCGGTTCTAGACAATTTTTACTAGGGGGGCCAAGGGGGGGTCAGTGTTTAACCAGAGGGGCACATTAAAAATGGTAACAAATTATATTTAAAGATTATTAACTTCTTTACTTTACAATCATATAAACATTTATTACAACATTGTACAACATTTGTACAAGAGTGAGTGCAGGTGCAAAAAAGGTAAGTTCATTAATGTTGATGATTATTATCAATGATTTGTGAAGGATTTGTGAAGGATTTGTGAAGGATCATGTGACACTGAAGACTGGAGTAATGATGGTAAATTCAGCTTTGATCACAATTACACTTTACTATATATTCACATAAAAAAACAGTTATTTTACATTTTAATAATATCTCACAATTTTAGAGCTTTTTTGTATTTATAATAACATAAATGCAGCCTTGGTGAGCAGAAGAGACAAAACAACCAAAATAGTACCGTTTCCAAACTTTTGATTGGTAGCGCATATCTGCATGTATTGCATGCATTTCAAAAATGTAGGCCTAGAATTTACTTTAAAAAAAGAAACATTAGATCCATATTGACAATATTGATTTCGTTAACAAAAAAGGACGCTATGTCCCTTCCTCGTTTCAAGATAACTATCGGAAGAAAAAAAACGTGCATTACATTTCGTTGCCTAACCATCCCTCTCTACTTAACACGGGCAATAATAACCTGTTGATTACTTTACTCAAATGTATGTTATCGCAATGCAACAGCCAAGACAGATGAAGTTAGGTGGTTAACATCACAACATTGTGCAGGAACAACCAGTTACTTACGAGATACGAGTCACTTACGCGGCCGGCGCGGCTCTAATTTACCCGTGTAGAACGTTCCGTCACGTTAGTTCCGCTTTTGGCGCTCGCGTGTAAAATCATAATAAAGTCATAATTAATTTTTTATTTTTATTTTTTGGTCAGCACAGGGGGGCCACAGGGGTGGCCATGGAAATTTCTACAGAGGCACGGGCCTCCCTAGGCCTCCGTGTAGAACCGCCACTGCAAATGAACAAGTTTAACCAAACACACTAGTTCTAGCTGTTTACCCCGATTGTATCTGATGAGATACGACGTGATGGGGAAACACAGAAACTGTTTACAACAACAAAAAACCGGGAACAAACCTTTTCAGCCAGCCTCTACTCTGCTCCGTGTCCCTTGAAGTACACTAAATAAACATGTTTTATTAGATTGTCCTGGACTTAACACAAGCAGATGCTCTTTTATGAAGTTACTTCACTTATAGACATATTTAATGAGATTATGCCTGAAAAGGTTTTGGATTTTTTTTAATCATGTTAATTAAAAAAAATGTATAATATGACTTGCTGTTTATTTGTTTTGTTTTTATTGTATTTATATGACATTTGTGTTTTTGTAATTTAATTTTTGCCATGAAAATATCTTTGATTGCTGACATGGCATTAAATAAAATACTCTGAATTGGTTTGTAGATTCCCAAGTGATAAGCAGAGACATTAATGATAAACGTTCCTCTCAAATTTGTGATTTGCTTCCAACAGCAAATTACTTTGTGTATCATATTTAATAAACCAATACAATTTGAATGTTTAAATTAACATGTATAGTCACACCATTGTAGCAATTTTGCATGCAGTAGGCTAAGGTAAGTAGCGATAGTTCATTCGAAGTTTACTCAAGTGCAAGAATGTGATTAATAAACTTAGGGCTACTAGCACTATGCATTATATTTTTAAAAAGTAGATAATCTTAATAATCAAAACCATAAATTTCTCTCGACTCAATGATAAATACATGTCTGACCGTTGGAACGAACCAAAAAAACACCCTAGAAAATCGCATTCATGACTATTTATGGTGATTTTATTTCTGTTAGACCTTTGCCTACATTGACGCTGATGCATTAAAGAGGAGGAGTCCCCTGTTCCAAGATGGCGGCGCTATTGACGCATTCGTTCCAATGAATTTCCATAGCCAGGCGACGTCTAGTGTATATATCTATGATGGTCTCCCTTCTAGACACAACCGACTAAGCGCGTGCACTGCAAACACGTGAGATGCAAGTTCAATGGTTAAATGCGTCAGGCTGGCGCGTGTTTACATCGAAGCTTATGTTGGTTAATGAAGATGAAGCTGAACTCGTGGCTCAATTGACCCTTCGCAAACCCCCGTTGCAATGTCCGACAACCCATACTCTCTCAGACCACACATCATGTTCTCCCGCAGTGAAAATATACATCGCGGAGCAAAGAGGACACTTACAACATATCAAACAGTTTCATATTTAAAATATTGTCATTTTTTAAAGCGGTTTAAAACCTAAATACCGTACAGTGGCTCCTTAATGTGTCGTGACAGATCCTTCAAAGGATCTTCTCGATCTTCTCTTCATAGTAGTTCATTTAAAGCACCAAATAAACGTGAATATACATCAGAAGGAATCTTGTTTTAACCGCGGAAAGACGTGAATACACACAATATTTCAAGTTAACCAACGTTACTCTACTATAGGTTACTCCCTGACGGTTTTGTCGGATATGATGGCGGATTCGGCGTTATGATTAGATCGCCTGTCAATCAAACTGTTTGCGGAGGGTCAATTGGACTCTCAAAAAGACCCGCCTCCTTTAGTTACTGTTGATTAGTCCGACAAGCCATGCGCTCTCACGCCACATCATGTTCTCACTCAGTGAAAAATACATCCCGGAGCAAAGAGGACACTGAAAACGTCGACAGATATATGAAATAGTTTCATATTCAGTTTCAGTTTAATACATCGTAATTTTTAAAAAAAAAAAAGCTTAAACAATAAATACTGTATAGTGGCTCTTTAAGCTGTCGTGACAGATCGCTGTAGTTCCTTCAAGCGGCTCATGAATCAACCATCTCTTCATACTAGTTCATTTATAGCATCAAATAAACATGAATGAACATCAGAAGGAATGTTGTTTCAAGCGCGGAAAGACATGAGTAGCCTACACATAATTTTTGAAGTTCGAGTTCACCAACACTGTTAAAAATTACCTGTAAATTTTACAGTATAATACTGGCAGCAGGGTTGCCAGCCAGTTACTGTAATTTTTACAGTACCATTACTATAATTTAATTTACAGAATTTTACAGTATTCTTTGATTAACAATTTTTTTGAAATTGAATGCTTGAAATTTACAGTAATATCCTGTAATTTTGAGTCAAACCGCCACGGCCCCCAGAATGCATTGCAGTTTTCAGCAATATGCTGTATTATTAAGAATACAGCCATCTGATGTAAAATATTGCTGTAATTTTCACAGCAATTCATTACAGTGAACGTAAATCTGCTAACTCGGGTTATGATTGATCAGACCACCTGTCAATCAAACTGTTTGAGAAGGGTCAATTGGACTCTTGTTGTGTCAAAAAGTCCTAAGACATTTCAGAGTTAGGGATGTCATCATTTTTGATATTATTTTGTTCACTGTCGCTATGGTTACTGGAAAGAATCCGGGCTTGACCCTCGTTCCAGTATTCAAGATGCTACTGCAAGCTGCTGTGTCAACGGGACATTTTGTGACTCACATCGGTAAGTAAATGCAGTTGTCAATCCCAAAAATTGACAATGAACAAAATGTCTCATCCAATGCACAGACAGACAGCCTGACTGGAAATGTGCAAACACTTAAACAGGTTTAAAATAGAAAAAAGTCCCAGTTTTGTACCTAACATCAGTCTTATTTTTGTTTGTACAATCAAATTTAAGGACTTTAACTAACTAATTTTACAAACTGAATGATTTTATTCACAATCAGATTACATTTACAAAGATTATATATATAATCTATCATTGGATTACAATCTTAAATCACAAATTGGTGTAGAAACAATTTTCACTCAGAAATCACTAGTAAATTATCACAATTAATTACAAATAAATGGCAAGTAACACTTAAATGTCAAATTTGACTGAAAGTATGTTCTTATAAAACATACTCCAATAATCTTTGTTTTTATTTCCAATTTTGAAAAAATATTTTTTACAGTCAGAATAAAATCATGAACTCAGTTGCACATGTGCAAACTGATGCCTATGTTTTCTATTAGTGTTACAATTAACCTCTTTATATTTTCCACTTGATATACATTTTAGGTGTAGTTAGTTGATTTTGAAAGAACTTTTTAAAATTTCAAAGAAAGAATTGGCATCAGATAAATGTTTATGACAGTTACAGATGTTTAAATAAAACACTGCCTGGTCTCCCTGGAGTTGCTGGATAAATGGATGTCACACTTATCATTTCCATTTACTATCTGTATCTTTTTCTCCCTTGGTCTAGTGGGGTGGTCTAGAATAAGGATAGTTAAAAAAAAAAGATAAAGAGGGAGGATGGACTGGTCTCCATTAAAGTAAAACATTTAATCTTATCCCAAACACCCTTTCAAAAAATACTGTTAAATATCTTAGGCAGAGTTCAAATGCACATCTGTATATTTAAATCTCCCTGCAAGAAAAACATTGACTACATTTTGTAGGAATAATTTGAGCGCCATCATGCAGCAAACTGTAACACTTTTCACACAGATAGTAAAATACAAGAGTGGATTATCATGGAGAGGAGATCCCCTCTGCGCCTGGTGGGGATGATGATGGGGGGCGGGTTTAGTGAGGGGGTTGTTGAAAGATTGATGTCAGTGCTTGTAATGAATCAGCCATTATCTGTGAAACTGTGGTGTCCTTGAACTCCAAGGTTTGCCATATGTTGCAAAGGACAGAGGGTCTGCAGAAAGGTGAGCACCTTAATCAGTGTGGTTTCCTTGGCTCGAAACAGGTCAGTGAGACCTTGGTTGGTTGGGACATAGAAACCCTTTGGGCTCAGTTTGAGGGTCCAGTAGTTGGTTCAGTGTGGTGAAAGTACTTTTAACCATTGTTCACACCATACCAACTGTTTTCAAATGGTGTAATTTTGTTTTCTTGTCACATGGCTTCATTTGGTGGAAGCAGTTTCTTTTATGTATGTATCTATCTCCTTTATGTAAAAGAAAAAATATTATCATTTGTTTAATATACTCATTTCCTATAGGTTCTTGTGAACTGTGAATTTGTTTTAAACCAGAAGCACAATAAAACCGGTTAATTAAATCTAAAGCCTTTGACAAACATTTTTCATGTTTTAAGAATAACGTGGTGCCATCTGCTAACTGTGAAATCTCCCGAAAGCAGAAATTCCTTTCAATTCTTGATTCTGAACAATGCTCACAGATAACAACTCTGTAACAAATAAAAATAAAAAAGGAGTAATAGGGCAACCCTACCTAACACCACGCTGTACATCAAATCTGTGAGAAGTGTCAAAATTAATAACAAATTTTTATTCCTTTATAAAACATAGTAATAGTGGAAATAAAGGAGTCCCCAAAACCAAACAACTTAAGTGATTTTAAAAGAAAATGGTGTTCAATTGTGCAAAAGGCTTTGTAAAAATCAAAAAAGAGAACAAGACCTTGAGAGTGCTTGAGTTAGATGGGTTTTGTTTTCTTTGGTGCCTCTCATGTCCTCCCCGGTTTATCATCTTTGTCTCTATATACAATATTTACATAAATATAGAAACATTTTTTTCCTATGTTGTTGTTCCATTATCTTTATTATTATGGATATTGTCACTTGTTTTCCCAATCTTGAATGTAAAATGAACAACCACGAACTGGCCGTTTGTGTAGCGTGTTGTCTCTGCTACCGTCACCGCCACTCATAGCGATTACAATCTTGTGTTGTTTCTTCTGATCCTAGACTAAAACTTGGAAGTCGTAACAGCAACTGACCCAAGAAACCAGACCTGACCCAAGACATTTTGTATAACGTTGGGAGCATGTGGGAAAGGCAACTGTGTGAAGGGCTGTTCGGACAGTAGGCCTCGCATTCAAACACTTTCTACATACTTTTGTGCCGTTCCCTGGCCATAAACCACGAGAGTCATTAGAGGAATTCCACAGAGTGGCGGGTTTGTCCTTTCTATGATATTCTGTGAGAGACCATTTTAGTTACATAGCACTACTTAATCTATCCATATATCAATACTGTATACAGCCACAGTCATTTTAAAATGTTTCCTACATAACTTTCAATTTCATTGAAGGAGCTTTAATAGGAATGTGAGTTCCATCAGTCAATGAAGGAGATTATGTTAATAGGAAGTCAATCCATCTGCAGGTAACAATATATTTTTGGGTGCTAAATCTTTAGGTGTTTAAAGCATTAAATCGCCCTCATTACTGGTCCCCACCACACTGTAAAATCTAATTAGTTAGACTTACTTAAAAAAAAAGCATGCAAACAAATTGCCTTAAAAAACTAAGTAAAGTGAAATAGGAATTGGATCAATCCACTTAAAAGTTTCACCAATTGTTTATGTGTGATTATACATGCTACCATTAACTTTATAAATAATCATTATTAAGCATAAAATAAGATGGTCATGTTATACATGTACAATATTTTATAAATGAATAGTGAAATTTAATCAAATATGAATATATGAACTGTGATTTCTTGTTGCATCACTGAAACATACAATAATATAAATGAAGTGCCCAAGCAAAGGAAACACCACCTACCATAATGGTAAGGTCAAAATAAAACATTTTAGGAAAATCAATGTCAAATTATGAAGTCAGCTTATGTGATGTTCTCTCAAATTTTTGGACCCCCACCTGTTTTACGGCCATAGAAAACTAAATTACATTAAATACTAAATTACATGGCTTCATTGACAGTTTAGTCAATTCAGAAAATATCACCTCGTTAGAGAAGGTTTCTGTGTTTCATTTTGACTTGGCTCAGAGTTCTTCAGTCTCCAGGAGCAACTTGATGAGGAGGTTGTCATCATCTAGTTGTCTAATCTTACACTTGTTTTTTTTTTTTATCATGTAGATGCAATGCAGTTAATGCTAACTTATAGAATGTGGCATGAAGCATCTCACCATTGTTGAGGTACTTCTGCATAAGAGGGCCTATGATTAAAAATGTTTGTGAAGTTCTGCTGTAGTCAACCTGAGGCTTTTGCTTGCACACCCACTGAAGCTAAACAGGGTTTAGCCTGGTCTCTATTAACATGAGAAACTGGGTGACAGCGGGAAGAGGTGTTGGAGAGGTCAGCAGGTCTGATCAGCCTGTGGTCTGAGTGGGTCCCAACGCCCCAGTACAGTTTCAATAAACTGTACTGTATAAAGGGTTAACCCTGGTGTAAAAAAGTCCTTCACACACTGCACAAACCTCCAGTACAGTCACCATAAACTGTACTGAATAAAGAGTTACAAAAAACCCCAGTAAATAAGGGGTGTAACCCTGGGGCAAAAATGATCCCTACATTACATGCCGATAGTTTGTTAGTTTCACATTACAGATGATTTAGGGCTTTATTCAGTTCTTACAGCTTACATGGAATCACTATATTCTTTTCATTACTATTTTAAGTGTTATTGAAAGAAGTTTCATATGCTGAACAAGGCTTCATTTGTTTTAATCAAAAATACAAAAAAGCAGTAATGTTATGAAATATACAATTTAGAATAATGGACGTGATCCTTCGGAAATTTTAACATGCTATATATATATTATATTTTGAAATAAAGCTTCATATACACACTCTGGGGACATCAGAGACTTATTTTAAATCTTGTAAAAAGAGGCATAATTGGTGCCCTTTAAGGAACAAAACTGACAGTCACTGAGATCTTCTAAAGGAACAAAAACAACTATCACTGAAATCTCGTAAAAGAACAAAGAAACAAACTAACCGTCATTGAGATCTCGCAATTGAACAAAACCATTAAAATCATTACCCATCAAAACCGTCCGTCTTTGAAATCTCATAACCGAATAAATCTGACCGTCATTAAAATCTTGTAATTGAATAAAACCAACTGTCATTAAAATCTCATAAAAGAACAAAACATACCGTATTGAGATCTCTAAACTGAACAAAACTGACTGACAATGAAAATCAAATGACATTGAAATCTCGTAAAGGAACAAAACTGACCATCATTGAAATCTCGCAAGTGAAAAAAATCCGTCATTGAAATGCCATAAAGAAACAAATCAGACTGTCATTAAAATCTCCTTTATTTAATTTATTAATTTATTTAATTATAATCTTCTTTTATCCAAAGCGACTTACAAGTGAGGAAAACAAACAAGCGATTCTTCATGAATTGGCACATAACACAGGAAGTGCTCACAATACAAGTTTCATACATTGCTCAGTACCATAAGCTAGAGTAAGTCATTTAAAATCTATATGATATTTAATAGGGAGCCAGTGCAGTGTTGACAGAACCGGGCTTATATGGTCATACTTCCTGGTTCTAGTAAGAATTCCAGCAGCGGCATTTTAGACCAGCTGTAGTTTGTTTATCAAGCGAGCAGGGCAACCACCCAGTAGAGCGTTACAGTAATCTAGCCTTGAGGTCATAAACGCATGAACTAACAGTTACGCATTTGTCATTGAGAGCATATATCGTAGTTTAGATATATTTTTAAGATGGAAGAATATTTTTTACATATGCCAGAAACGTGGCTTTCAACTGAAAGATTCAGTTCCTTATAAAAGTGAACTGATTCTCTTAGTGAGAAAAGTTTTGAAATGTTGATTTTAACGTGATAATGTACTCCAAGTTTCAGTCATTTAACACTTCTACTGCAAATACTTCACAGTCGAAACATAAGTCTACAGAATCACATCACACATTTTGAAAAATAAGTACGCTTAATTGTATTTAATGTGCACTTGTAGTGTACTTCCAATCTTAAAAATATATTTTTTTAAAAACTACTTATGTTATGTAACATAATCCAGAGAAACACAAACAACGGTTATCAGGGCAAACAAAGCCTTTTAATGACATTCGAGGAAACAAACCAAAAAGAGATACAACCAAACACGTCTTACATAAACAAGAAACAACAAGGGAATGAGGGTGAACACAGAGAATATATACAGGAGGATTGGTAAATGGGGCACAGGTGAATAACATGACTAATTACTAAACACAGCTGAAGACGATAGACTAATAAAGAACTGATAATGACAGTGAAGGGAAACACAGAACCAATGGAAACCAAGGAAAATCACAAAACACAGAGTCCTGACAGATCTACATGTAACTCTTGTTTCCACACAACAGAGGAACTAGACAGGTAAGTTGTAACAACACAGAATTTATTGAAACAGAGGCACATCATACAAATATACCTGCATTATGACTGAAATTACCTCTTCCTTTAAGGCAAAACCTTAAATTGCTCCTTAAATTGATTTCCAGGGCCTTTTTTCCCTTTAAGGACAAAGATTTCTAAATGTGTACATGTCTTTTCTGTAAAATTCTTAAATTTAATCAATAACTTAAATTGGAATAATAAATGCCTGGTACTAATCAAATGAAATCAATAACAACAAAGTCCATCTTTGCAATACTGAGGTGGCAGAGAGGCTGTATCTGAAGTATAGTCCCTTTTAAGACAAGTCTTTCACTCGGAGGCCATCTTTGGAATGTCTCTCAGGCAGCTATTTCAGTCATGCAAGTACAGCTCCTATCTGTTTGAATGGGGAAAATCTAATTCTCTAAAGCCGATTAAATTTTATATTTGAAATCGCCAATGAAATCTGATAACCGTTGCATAAATGTTGTTTCTTGTGCACAAAAAGCATATTTTTCAAGCTAGATTCGCCAGTGTGCATGTGCAGTCCTAAGCTCGAGTCTCCCCAGCCAACACACCCATGTGGGACCCAGGTGGGTCTGATGTGGGTTGCCTAAGTGGGGCCCAGACAGTTTTGTCCTCGGTTTCCATGTAGGCCCTACATGTGTTAGCCCAGATGAAATGAACACTGCGCAGTGTGCACACTACAGGCTGTTAAATGTAACACTGAATCAGTGTTGGAGTTAATGAGATAATGAAGTGATTGAGTGATGACTGAACATTAATGATGAACACCTGCTGTTAACAAGCCGAATCAATGAAGAAAAGATGAACAAGAACAGAAACTACAGCTTCAGCCACAGTCTTAGATGAAATCAACTGAAGATAAATGATATTCAATCTCTGAAGATCTGATTAATCAACTCCACAAACAGCTTTACCAGCTTCACTTATTACTGACCAGACTGACTTTATTTTCACATGTCTACAGAAGCTCTTATTGAGAATTAACAGAGGTTTAGATGAGGTTTGGCCAAAAATTATGCTACCATCATGGTGGTCAGGGTTTGTTTTAGTTGGGATAGTTACCCTTTTATGACTTCCGTATGATTGATGACAATAGTGTTTTACACCGAACACTAGTACATTGCTGAATTAAAATTCTAACGAAGAAGATTAGCTTGATTTTTCTGCTTGAGCGCCATTTAAATTGAAAATCATAATGAAAGCTCTTTCTCACTGATGTCTTGAGCATCATTTACTAAAAAATAAAAAAAATCTAAGACAGATTCTACCATAACGGTTCAGTGCTAAAAAAAAAATGGCATCTATTACCTCTCATGAAAACATTGCATACAATCCTCAACAGTGGTGATAATAATTATTCATTCTGCAGTGCATGATGGGATTTTTGTCCTATGTTTATACCCATCATGCATTGCAGTGTGAAAGGGTTCTTTTTCATCACCATTGTTGAGATTTATATGCTGATTCTTGATGTTTGTGGGTGTCGAATTGATGCAGTAGTTTCAGTTTTTCTATGAACTGTATCAATTTAAAATTAATTACTATAACTGTTTCCACCTATGCTGTAAAACCAGAATTTATAAAATAAACATATGATCAGATACTGTAATACAATCTCACAATAGCTATATTATCATAGAAAGGCAGCGACCTCACTGTTTTATAACAATGCATGCATTATCACAGAGAGAAATCTAACATAAGTAAGGAAGGGTCAAGAGCCCAAATAAAGCAAACTCTGATCTCCATGATGGTGGTGTCATTTTTTATTTTTTATTATTTTTCTTGACCAATAAAACAACATCTAAATCTCTGTTAATTCTCAATAAGAGCTTCCGTAGACATGTGAAAATAAAGTCAGTCTGGTCAGTAATAAGTGAAGCTGGTAAAGCTGTTTGTGGAGTTGATTAATCAGATCTTCAGAGATTGATTGTCATTTATCTTCAGTTGATTTCATCTAAGACTGTGGCTGAAGCTGTAGTTTCTGTTCTTGTTCATCTTTTCTTCATTGATTCGGCTTGTTAACAGCAGGTGTTCATCATTAATGTTCAGTCATCACTCAATCACTTCATTATCTCATTAACTCCAACACTGATTCAGTGTTACATTTAACAGCCTGTAGTGTGCACACTGCGCAGTGTTCATTTCATCTGGGCTAACACATGTAGGGCCTACATGGAAACCGAGGACAAAACTGTCTGGGCCCCACTTAGGCAACCCACATCAGACCCACCTGGGTCCCACATGGGTGTGTTGGCTGGGTCAGAACCATACTGCGAATTGCACTTTCATAAGTAAGATGAGTGCCCCTCTTTGTATATATAAAGCCTTTGATGCGAAGTGAAATTTAGCTGTATTTACACGGCCTGTTTAATGCAGCTCAGAGGTGCTATGAATACATTTACACTGCAATTGCAATTGAATAAATAATGTTATGAGACTGAATCATTGAATCATTCATTAAACCAATTTGTTCTTAACAGCTGATCCATTTAGGATTGAAGCAAGTGATTGACTTCATGAAAGGGTCACTGAATCATTCGCTTAACCAATTCATTCAAAACATGATTAATTCAGGAACAAAACACCACTGTGTGTTGGAGACGGGAAACGGTTCTGTTGTGTTTTTGAAGCAGGGGGTGATACATGATGGAAATAAATGTATATCTTAACAAATGGTTTTCCATTTTAGTTTAGAAAACCTGCCAAACAAAAATATTAATGATTGATTTTTCACTCAAAGGCATGCACAATTTTTTTACCCAATTGTTCAGGGAAATTCTCTCTAGAATAAAGGGATGTCTCTTCCTCCACTTACACCCGACAATAGCAAGTAACAGATCCGTGGCTGTGGACTCAAACTGAAGCCTATTGGCTATTTTAAGAAGGGACAAGCCATTCAGTATGGCACATGCAAACTTTTAATAAGAAATACATCAAAGGAAGAAAGAAAACTGCCTGGTTGTCATTGAAGCACTATGTGTAAAAGAGACACACCTTTTTAAGGAACCCCTCAGACAACTGTAATAGCCAATGGGCTGTCAATGCAATTGCTGTAATTGAACAGTATTGTTTTGAAAAGCAAACTAAAACTTGCAGACTGCCACTGTGACAGCTGGCTGTGGGGAATACAGCGAGAGACATGTTGGGTTTGATTATGCACGCCCAATGACTATCCATGTGGTGCTATGACTGGTATGTACAGTGAAATCTTATTGGAGTATACTAGGAATTCCCAATAGGAATTTCCAATTGCTTGCTTTGATTTTAAGACGTTTTCTGTTATGCTCTGTAAAATATTAACCATATATAATGGTTAAGTCAGTTTGTCATTATTTATTCAACTATAGCTTTAACATTATTATTTATAGACAGACCATACTGATTTTTTGAAAACAAATTCAACCATTTATAGATCACTTGCTATGACCGTAAGCAGATATCTTAGATATATGCAGTGCACAGTATTCTTAATATTCCTGATATATAACATGGATTATTCTTTATATATTGTTATTTTTTGCTCAGTTTTATTCTCTATCAAATATGCCCAAATGATTTTTGTTGCACTACTCTCTTGATAATGGTTGCTGTACAGCCAGTAAACATAAACTATATGGTCATGTGTGACTTTGATTGTGAATAACTTTTTTTCCTTCTGTAAATCAAATTAAACAAAGAATAGTGACAGACATGGAAAGTAACTAAAAGAATGGATTTTGTTAATTAAATAAAACTTTAAATTCCTCAGTGCTTAACAACAAAGAACCCCTCTGAGGTCATGTTCAGATGCCACAGAGGTACAGGGCATAAAACTGACAAGCAAACTAATTATCTCCAAAATTACAACATCTTAATGTCCATGCTCATAAGACAGCTATGCCCATTAGTCAGGGAAGGAGACCATTAAATTTGTTGTGAACACAGACAGCTGCGTGGGGATGTAATCACGCTTGGCATAGAGATGTCCTTCTCTCAGCTGCATGAAACAATGCAGGAGGTGAAGAGTGCAGTTGTAAGAGAAATGCCACAGTGTTGGGGTAATTTACTGGACTCAGTTGATTACAACACCTTCCTAATGACATATGCTATCCTTGTTTTTGCTTAAAGAGAAAGGAATACCCTTGTGGAAAAAGAGGTACACTTTATAGCATAGCTACTTTTAAAAAGAGTATCTATTACAACAAAATATAATGTACTTTAAAAGAATATACTTGATATGAATAGACTTGATTGCATTTTAATTGCAAGTAAATAAAAATGTATTATAGTTCAAATTTGTAGATTATATTTCAGGAAAATCTTCTGTATATGAACAAATGTAAACATTATTTTACCAACAGGGCATAGTCCCATGGTTCAGTTTGAAAACAAACAAACAAACAAAAGACTATCTTGTATTCTCCCTGTATAGCAAATAAAGAGACCAGAAACATGTCATTAAATAAGACCCCATTATTTAAATATTACAAGCATTTTTCATCTGTAGGTGGCACTATTCCCTGACTGGTCAGCTGTCCTTGGGGCTTGAATAGTTGCCATATGTTACACTCACCATCATAAGATTTTAGAAGGTGGAATTGAAATTTCAGTATTAATACTTTTATAATGACAGATCTGAGCAGATTGTTTCCCTTGTGTTTATCGCACATTCAATACTTAGGGGTGCAATGGAGACAGTGAATTAATACCAAATTGGTTCCTCTTTTTTTTCTCCTTGTGCTTGAACAGACACATATACAAAAAAATTGTTAAAATATGCATCTTAGCAAGTATTCTCTTAAACACAGTTGTTTATGTCTGATGTGAATGTGTTGAGAAAGAAATCAGATGTGTATCATTATTTTGGTTCCGTTCATTAGTGAAAACATATACCTGTTGCTAAGTCATTAATGTTAATCAAAGAACAAAACACAGCTTAACAAAGATTAATGTATATCTTTACCTGAATACTACTATTAGACCTTACTTATTTGTAACTTTGTTATATTGTGTATATTATTCATATATTGTTATTGTAATAGTGTGTTAAACAGGAAGATGAAGACAAACCGATCAAGATCAATAATACTCCTAGTTTAATATTTTAACACAGCGAACACAACTAAACATAACGGTGATTGAACAAGGACTGAGTGAAGGGGAGGAACTGAAGTAGCAAACATTGATGAAGATAATTAGTAGAAAACAGCTACCAATAACTAATCATGAGGAGCAGGAACACAGAACCAAAGGAGCACAGGATGAGAATGCTAAAAGTCCATGATAACGAAACTAAACTGAACAAAACTGTAATATAACACCCCCTCCAGCAAGGTGCGACCTCAAGCAGTAACAGCACAAAGATGGGCCAGCCAAAGAAGAACCAGAAGAGGCTTGAAGGAGGACAACGACTATGTGATGTTGAGGAACAGGTGAGAGGTTGAGGTGACATGAAGGTGTTACTAGGGCAACAATCTCCTAGCAGTGACAGAAGATAAGGGCCACTGGCACAAACGCAGAGCTCCCTAGTGCCAACAGCCCACAGCAGACACAAGGGAGGAATAAGCACAGGTGGACATCAGAACAGGGCTCCCACAGAAACGGTGTAGTCGGCTGTGAACATCTGGCAGCGGAGTGGCTGGAGGACTAGGTGAGCTCTTGAGTGATGGAGGTGGTGAGGATCTCGACGAAATGACGGTGAGTAAGACACAGTCCATATAGTCATTAGTACTGTTCAGAAACAGTGATAAAGATGATAATGATCAAGATACCCGGTGGGAAAGGGTGAGAGTTGATAATTCCTCACTAAAGTTGATCAGCCAGTCCTCATTATCTATCGTCATGACTCCCTCGTCCGCAGCTGTTGCTGGCTCAAACCCTTGATCAGACTTGTGATGGAGCTGCACTTCCAGGCGAGGGTCAGCCCTGCCCTCTTCTCTGCGGGCTCTGGCTGCAGCGGGCACACACAAGTTGTCCATGCTCAAGAGTGCTGATACGGACTCTGGGTCTAGCTGTGTTCCATATTGGGAAGTAATGCTCTCCAGACAACGAATGACAGCTTCTCTCCAAGTGGTGTGTGGGAGGTTAAGATAGTGGTGAAACGTTGCCCTAATTCAGAACAGGGTATTAAGGGTTTCGTCGTCCAGGGAGCTGATGATGGCCAAACAAATAAAGTCTTTAATAAAAGAAAAAAAGTGTATGGCTCTCTTGAGATAGGACGATCATTTTTGCCTATCATCCATTACGGGCAGTCCAATCATCTGTCACAGTGTGTTAAGCAGGAAGACAAAGACAAACAGATCAAGATCAAGATCAATAATGCTCCAAATTTAATATTATAACACTCCAAGTAGACAGGCAAAGCAAACACAATAAAACATAACAGTAATCAGATAAAGACTGGGTGAACGGGAGGAACTTAAGTATCAAACATAGATGAAGATAATTGGTGGAATAAAGCTGATACCAATAACTACTCATGAGGAGGAACACAGAACAAAGGGATACAATATGAGAATACAAACATACTAAAAGTCATTGAAAGCGAATCTAAACGGAACATATCTGCGACAGTTTTATATATATATATATATATATATATATATATATATATATATATCTTCTCTTTAATAATGTTTAATTTGTGATATCAAGGTATCAACGTACTTAAAGTGGGCTTTAACTTATAAATGAAGAGCACATTAACATACATTATACAAGATACATTACCCCCCCCTCCATTTATTTATTTATTTATTTATTCTGATCCAAAAGGTGATCCGATCCGTGACTCAACCTTAATATGATCCATTTTGTGATCTGTTGCACCACTTTGAGTGGATCCAAAACTGGATCTTTGTTTGTGCCATTTATACTTTTGGAGCCAGAGCTTATGGCTCTCTGGTCCTTGGTTTTGCAAGGCTCTGCTCTACAACCATGAAAACATATTACCTGAAGAACAGAGGCACAGTGATTCTTCCTCCCACTTTCTTTTCATTTCTCTCCTTGTCCCTTACTTCTGATTCAGCTTAATCTTGACATTTACATTTGTCTATTTTTTGACATCTCACAGGATCTAGATTGAAGGCTAATCTTTCATACCATGTGAGCAGAGCTTTAATCGGGGGGCCAGTAATGAAAGACACGCAGGCTTACCTTTCTTAAGATTGTACAAGCCAAGTCACAGTTATTCCCCTCCAGAGAGTTCAGGCTACACTTTTAAACCAGAAGCACAATAAAACTGGATAATTAAATCTTTTAAGAATAACGTGGTGCCATCTGCTAACTGTGAAATCTCCCGAAAACAGAAATTCCTTTGAATTCTTGATTCTGAACAATGCTCACACATAACTCAGTAACTAATAAATAAAAAAAAAAAGGAGTAATAGGGGAACCCTGCCTAACACCACGCTGTACATCAAATCTGTGAGAAGTTTCAAAATTAATAACAACTATTTATTCCTTTATAAAACATAGAAATAGTGGAAATAAAGGAGTCCACAAAAATCAAACAACTTAAGTGATTTTAAAAGAAAATGGTGTTCAATTGTGCAAAAGGCTTTGTAAAAATCAAGAAAGAGAACAAGACCTTGGGAGTGCTTGAGTTAGATGGGTTTTGTTTTCGTAAGTCGTAACAGCACCTGACCCAAGAAACCATTCAGAAAAAAAAACTTTTTTTTTGTCAAACTGTCATCAAAGATGGACTTTGAACATCAACGATCATGACAAAACATCTTGTTGTCTTTGTACTGACAAAACATATACAGTATATTTAGAAAATATCAACTTAATGGAGAATGTTTTTATGTTTCATTTTGACTTGGCTCTGAGTTCTTTACGCTCCAGAAGCAACTTGATGGGGAGGTTTTCATCATCTAGTGGTCTAATCTTACACTTGTTTTTTTATCATATAGATGCAATGCAGTTAATGCTAACTTATAGAATGTGGCATGAAGCATCTCACCATTGTTGAGGTACATATTTCTGCATAAGAGGGCCTATGGTTAAAATTGCTTGTGAAACTCTGCTGTAGTCAACCTGAGCCTTTTGCTTGCACACCCACTGAAGCCAAATAGGGTTGAGCCTGGTCTCTATCAGCATGAAAGACTGGGTAACAACAGGAAGAGATGTTGGAGAGGTCAGCAGGTCTGATCAGCCTGTGGTCTGAGTGGGTCCCAATACCCCAGTACTGGTGCAATAAGCTGTACTGTATAGAGGGTTAAACCTGGTGTAAAATAGTCCATCACACACTGTACAAAGCTCCAGTACAGTCACCATAAACTGTACTGAATAAAGAGTTACAATAAACCCCAGTAAATAAGGGGTGTAACCCTGGGGCAAAAATATTCCTTACGCTATATACCAATAGATAGTTATTTTCACATTACAGATGATTTAGTGCTTTATTCAATTCTTACAGCTTACATGGAATCACTCTATTTTTTCATTACTATTTTAAGTGTTATTGAAAGAAGTTTCATATGCTCAACAAGGCTTCTTTTTTATCAAAAATACAGAAAAGCAGTAATGTTATGTATTATTTTTACAATTTAAAATAATGGTTTCTGTTTTCTGATGCAAAGCTGAATTTTCAGCATCATTACTCCAGTCTTCAGTGTCACGTGATCCTTCGGAAATTTTCCGAAAAATTTTCTGTGGGGTATTTTGAGATAAAGCTTCATATACACACTCTGGGGACATCAGAGACTTATTTTAAATCTTGTAAAAAGAGGCATGATTGGTGCCCTTTAAGGAATAAAACTGACTGTCATTGAGATCTTCTAAAGGAACAAAAACAACTATCATTGAAATCTCGAAAGACACAAGATTTGGCGCTCTCGTGTAAAAATCATAATAAAGTGAGAAGTAAGCTTTTTTTTTTTTTTTTTTTTTTTTGGTCAGCACAGGGGGGCCACAGGGGTGGCCAGGGACATGTCTACAGAGGCACGGGCCTCCCTAGGCCTCCGTGTAGAACCGCCACTGTATACAGTATAAAACTCTTGGGTTCAAATAACACAACCAACACTCCGGGCAGGTTTAGTTTCAGGGTTAGTTTGTTTCAGAGAGGAGATGGAGTATGGCATGCTCTTTGAAGATGATCCAGTGGATGTGGAAGCACAGATTATACGGAATCTTTTCCGCTGTGAGAGGGTGATAAGACCACGTATCGATGTGTTTTCGTATTTGGAGCATTACTGTTTTTCAAAAGATTTGTTAATTTATTTAACAAATCTTTTGAAACCTTACATATCAAACGTGACACATCGCGGATCAGCACTTGACACAGAGCACATTTTGTGCATTGAACTTCGTTTTTTGCGACATTTTGTATAACGTTGGCGATGCAGAGGATGTGGGATGTGGCGGGTTTGTCCTTTCTATGATATTCTGTGAGAGACCATTTTAGTTGCATAGCACTACTTAATCTATCCATATATCAATACTGTATACAGCCACAGTCATTTTAAAATGTTTCTTACATAACTTTCAATTTCAGGGTTCCCAGATGTGCATTGATGGAACTCACATTCCTATTAAAGCTCCTTCAGTCAATGAAGGAGATTATGTTCATAGGAAGTCAATCCATGTACAGGTAACAATATAGTTTTGGGTGCTAAATCTTTAGGTGTTTAAACCATTAAATCGCCCTCATTACTGGTCCCCAATACACTGTAAAATCTAATTAGTTGGTTTTTTAAGGGCAATCGGTTTGCATGCTTTTTTTAAAGAAAGTAAGTAAAGTGAAATAGGAATTGGATCAACACACTCACAAGCTTCACCAACTGTTTATGTGTGTTTATGCATGCTTAAAAATAATTACCATTTTGCATAAAATAAGAAGGTCATGTTGTACATATACATTATTTTATATATGAATATATGTTCTGTTATTTTCATTGCAGCGCCACATCAAATCAGAAAGAAAACAATATAAATGAAGTGGCCAAGCAAAGGAAACACCATCTACCATAATGGTAAGGTCAAAATAAAACATTTTAGGAAAATCAGTGTCAATTTATGAAGTCAGCTTATGTGATGTTCTCTCAATTTTTTGGACCCCCACCTGTTTTACAGCCTCAGCCTTCTTTCTATTGGCTACATAGAAAACTAAATTACATTAAATGCTAAATTACATGACTTCATTAACAGTTTAGTAAATTCAGAAAATATCACCTTGTTGCGGAAGGTTTTTATGTTTCATTTTGACTTGGCTCAGAGTTCTTCAGGCTCCATGAAGCAACTTGATGGGGAGGTTGTCATCATCTAGTTGTCTAATCTTACATTTGTTTCTTTATCATGTAGATGCAATGCAGTTTATGCTAACTTATATAATGTGGCATGAAACATCTCACCATTGTTGAGGTACATATTTCTGCATAAGAGGGCCTATGGTTAAAATTGTTTTTGAAGCCCTGCTGTGGTCAACCAGAGGTTTTTGCTTGCACACCCACTGAAGCCAAACAGGGTTGAGCCTGGTCTCTATCAGCATGAGAGACTGGGTAGCAGCGTACCCAGTATACGGGAAGAACTGAATAAAGGGTTAACCCTGGTGTAAAATAGTCCATCACACACTGTACAAAACCCCAGTATAGTCACCATAAACTGTAGTGAATAAATAAATACAATAAACCCCAGTAAATAAGGGGTGTTCCTTTCATTACATGCCAATTGTTAGTTTCCCATTACAGATGATTTGGTCCTTTATTCAGTTCTTACAGCTTACATGCCATCACTCTATTTTTTCATTACTATTGTAAGTGTTATTGAAAGAAGTTTCATATGCTCAACAAGGCTTCTTTTTTTTAATCAAAACTACAGAAATGCAGTAATGTTATGAAATATTTTTACAATTTAAAATAATGGTTTCTGTTTTCTGTGATGCAAAGCTGAATTTTCAGCATCATTACTCCAGTCTTCAGTGTCACGTGATCCTTCAGAAATTTTCCGAAAAATTTTCTGTGGGGTATTTTGAGATAAAGCTTCATATACACACTCTGGGGACATCAGAGATTTATTTTAAATCTTGTAAAAAGAGGCATGATTGGTGCCCTTTAAGGAACAAAACTGACAGTCATTGAGATCTTCTAAAGGAACAAAAACAACTATCACTGAAATCTCGTAAAAGAACAAAGAAACAAACTAACCATCGAGATCTCGCAATTGAACAAAACCGACGATCATATAAATCTCGTAGCCGAACAAACCCATTAAAATCATTGCCCAGCAAAACCGTCCGTCTTTGAAATCTCATAACCGAATAAAGCTGACCGTCATTAAAATCTTGTAATTGAATAAAACCAACTGTCATTAAAATCTCATAAAAGAACAAAACATACCGTATTGAGATCTCTAAACTGAACAAAACTGACTGACAATGAAAATCAAATGTCACTGAAATCTCGTAAAGACTGTCATTAAAATCTCCTAAATTAATAAAAACGACTGTCATTGAAATCTCATAATGGGACAAAATCGAACTTCACTAAAAACTTGTAACAAAACAGAGCAGATGGTCTTTGAAATCTAATAAAGAAAAGAATCATTGAATTTTCGTAATGAAACCAAACCGACAGTCCTTAAAATCTCATGAAGGAACAAAACCGCTAATATTTGAAATCTCGTAATGGAACAAAATTGTCCATATTTGAAATCTATCAACAACAAAAAAAAAAATTTCATAATGGAGCACCGCACATCATCACTAGAATCTCATAACAGTGAAAGATTAACTGCTACTGAAATCTTAGAACCAACTAAATACTACACTGAATTTCAAACAGTAAGAAACTAGATAATTGAAATTTCATTACAATGGAAGACCTTTCAACTCAATGAATTTATGCTAGCTTAGGATACTCCAAATTTCACTATCTTATCCTCAAACTTTAAATGTTAATATGAAATGTCAAACAGATAATCTCAACAATGGTGACAAAAAAAAAAATCAGGTAATCAGATCAACTGACATCACAAAAAGCTACTAAAATACAGAACAAAAACCACAGCAAAAAAAGCAAATAGTTATAATGGGACAATTCAGCTGCACAATTTACTCATGCTGTGATGCATGCTGGGAGTTTTGTACTTAATTGTTCCCAGCATGCATTGTGGCATGACACTTTTGATTGTCACCCTTGTTGAGATTCATGATTCAAAAGACAATGATTGTGTCCATGTGTCAGCTTTTCTAGTTAATGATATGCTTATACTAACGTTGTGATTTGCAAAAACATTATTAAAGAATAGATAAAAAATAAATAAAGATTATTCATTTAACTTACAAAAAATCTTTACAGACAGCAATGTGAGGCAAAGGCATCCTCAAAGATGTCCAGACAGATGAAAGACTTCCTCACAAAATGGCAGATTGTCATTGTTTTTTACAGTCATTTCATATTATTGTGTTTAAATTTACAGTAACAGGTCGCAAACTACATTGAAAGAGATAAATTACACAGTGTAACACGGTTCTTTAACATGGGAAGAAGGAGGCGGAACATTCAACATATGGTCCTCTCCCGTCCTTCACTGTTGTTGCTCCGGAGCTCCTCCTTGAGAGAGCCCGGTGCACCGCGCAGCTGACGCTCATCATCACGCGCGCCACCGGCCTCGCGCCGTTCCTTCACGGCTCTCGCCCGTCCAGCTCGTCACACACAGTATATAAAGTAAAATGTTGGAGTATAAACCTTAAATTTCGAAAATGGAACAGTTGAGAATAAAATACTGTGAAAACAACAAAATCAACAGTAACATACTGTGCACAGCTCATACAGGAAAATACTGTTGAGAAAAACAGTATAATACGGTTTTACAGTGTATGAGATACCTGAGCTGTAAATTCCACATGAATGTCACACAGCTGTTTGTAGTTGTCACATTATGTGATAAAGGACAAAGCTTACAACGCTGTACACTGATAATAAAACTTGCTGTAATTCCACAGATAACAATTATTATTGTGACTCACATTTTCTTACTGTTCACAGATCAAATGTGCATTATTTATTTCTTATTTTTTCTTCTTTTTCATTCTTTTTTTCTCATTAAATATAGCAAATACATGTATACCTTCAGTATCTCAGTTTTTGCTCCTATGACTGCAATATGATTAAAAGTGGCAAACAAATGGAGACTTTTTTTAAACACATGTTTGCTCTAAAGTTTGAGAACACATCACCATCACAACTGTTCTCAGATTTCATTAAGTTAAATTAATCACATTCTTCAAAACCAAAATTAGCTGGACAACTATCCACATTCATTTTGTATCTACATTCAAAAGTTTGGGGTCAGTATATTTTATGTTTTTGAAAGAAGTCTGTACTGACGCACCAAGGCTGCATTAATTTGAATAAAAATACAGTAAACACAGAGAAGTATTTTTTAAAAGAAAAAAAAAACTGTCATTTACATTTAAATAGCACTTGAATAAAATATATCACAGGAGAAATGTCATGTAATTCCTGCAATGCAAAGCTGAATTTTCAGCATCATTACTCCAGTCTTCAGTATCACATGATCCTTCAGAAATCATTCTAATATGCTGATTTGCTGCTCATGAAACATTTCTTTGTTATCAATGTTGAAAATAATTCATTGAACACAATCAGACTGACATTATTTTATAAAAATAAAAAAATAATAAAAAATTACACGGTTTTATATATAACATAATATAATAAGTTATTTTTTTACATATTTTTGGGAAAACTATGACACATTTTTTTAGGACTCTGTTATGAATAGAATGTTTAGAAGAACAGCCTTTATTGCATTTTTTTGCTTTGTTTTGTTTTTGTTTGTTTTTTTGCAGACAGCACTGCGATCAACTGAGTTCAGCTCATTTTGTCTTTTGTGTACTTAGAGAGTTTTGGTCGGGTCCTCTCGTCACAACAGCCAAGACGTTCCGTTAAATAAACTCAGCCAGTGATGACCTAGTTAACAGTTAAAATAGTTCAAATAACAAGATTCTACTTTCTTTCGGCTGCAATATGTATGTTAACCTTACCATTCATACAACATTATTGCTTATTACAGTAAAAAAAAAACAAAAAAAAAAACATTTGCACATATTTCTCAATTTATTTTATTTCTTTGCTATCATAGTTTCGATGTTTGGGAATGAAAATAGAAATGATTAAATATTGCTGAACAAACAACAATATTTTGAAAGGTGCTCTGTGCTCAACCTTTTTTTAAAAAAAAATAAATAAATAAATATAAATATATTCTAAAAGATAAAAGCAGTCAGCAAAATGGATATCTGTTCAAAGCATGAATTCAGGTGGTTTCACACAATAAGTTGTTATGTTATAGATGGTTATGTATTTCCTGTAACAAAAGTATCCAACCGTATATTTTGTCCAGTGGATTCGAATAATTCAGGTCTGGTAATGTAGCCTCACTCAAAGTGGTAATCTAAAATTATATCTCCATAAAGAAAATGAGGGGCTATTTGACAAAATCAGAACAGTCGCTGACCACCAAATGCATTCCCTAAGACTTATTAATTTCCTCATCAAAATCCAGTCTAGACATATGACCCCTGCTGAATTCTATTTCAGAAAAGCAAAATGACACCATTACTGTTAGAGAAACCCAGGGTAAGAGGTTCTTGTGCTGGCAAAAGAAAAAAACTAAAATAAAATCAAAGAGTGGAGAAATTATTCAATTCTTCTTTTCAAAGGGGCAAGCCAGTCAACTATTTACCTTTGCTGGTGGAGAAGAGGTCTCTTTGATGCAGTAATGAATAGATATGGTGTGAGCTAAAGGCTCAAGGCTATTTCATTGGGGGGAAAATGCATATCATTCTTATTCTTTCTTACCCAAGACTATTAATTTCACATGCAGACCTTTCAACAAAAAAAAAGGCCCAATGCAAGAGCGCAGAATAGGAAAGAAAATGAAGCATAAATGAGATATGATGTCAAGGAAGTAATTTTTCTTCACACAAAAGGGAAAACTTTAAAACAGCGGCCATGAAGGTTCTAATTGCAATGTCCAAAGATTTTGTCTGTGAATTCAATCAAAATATTCAATTCATAAAGCAGATAACAGAGATTTTGTTACGTCTATGGGTTTTGTTTTGTGTGTTTTTTAATCTCAAACAATACCCATGGTGTATGTCCAATCTAAAATGAATGAAACTCAATCAAGATTATGGTAATAACTGCTCTCACATTTGATCTGCTTTTTATTTTGATGTGATTGTTCTGAATGACAGAACCAACATCTTCGGTTACACTCATGCTATTAGATCACCCTCTATTGGCCAAGTGCAGAAACTTTGTTTCCATATTGTCTTCTGGCAAAGAGCTCTAAAATACAAGAAAGGAAAATAATGAATAGTCATGCAAATGTTTTTTCATGAACAGGGAGTGTCAGCACAGGTCTTCTCTGCAGGGTGCTTGAACAAACTATCAGTTATATCTATCAAGTTATATTCGCTCAGTTTTATCACCTTATCCCTCGTTGCAGGGTTTTCTACAAAGCAGTTAATTTTTCTAATTGGATGAGCCACATTAGAAGCTGTTGAAACATAAAAACAGCAGTGACTGCACATTCTTTATTAGAGTTTTCAACATTTAGAGCTATTATATATGCTAAACACATTTTCTAAAAGAACAACTTTTCAAAAATTATATTCTACATTAATGATGCTGTATTTCCTATTTGGAAAATTAATGAGTGCCTTTATGAACTTACATAAAAAAGTTAGGTTCAGTATATTTATTGTGTGTTCATATTGTATATTAAACACTTTTACTGCTATTGAGGTGGGATATACAGTTAAGGTTGGGACAGGTTTGGTGGTATGTGTAGGTTTAACTGTGGGTTAAGGTGTAAGGGAAGGACCAACATTGTAATTAATTACAAAAATGATTTACATCTGTATTTAAAAGGGGAGTACATAGTAGTTAAAGACCCCTAATATAAAGTGTGACCTCACATTCTTTATGAAGATTTTTTTTTTTTTATCTTATGTATTTTGGTTGCATGTTTGAGAAGTTTTTTAAATGTCTTGTTCTCACTCGACTTGATTATATATAATGCAAGTACAATCCAATAGTGATTTTAACTTTAGTTAGATTTTAGTTAACTTTATTTAATGTCCTAACTTAATTGCAAAACTCTAGTAATCTGTACTATTCACATATATCTTGTTTTACTCATAAACCCCAAGTAAAGAGTAATTGATTGGTTTGAGTACCACTTTGTCAAGCAAAAAAAAAAAAAAAAAAAAAGAGTTTTGAGGTGGGGCTTTTCTTAATAGACTTTTCCCTCATTTCCTCCACTTATGCTGTAATCTGTCTCTGTTTGCATTCACTGATTTGCCAAAGTCATCTTAAATGTTCAATTGTCAATTGAACTGAAAAATTTGAGAGAACATAAGATGACTTCATAAATTGACATTGATTTTCCTCAAATGTTTTATTTTGGACTAACCATTATGGTGGATGGTGTCTCCTTTGCTTGGGCACTTCATTTATATAATTGATCATCTGAATTGATGAAACAATAAATCATAGTTCATATATTCATATGTGATTGAAGTTCACAATTCATATATGTTAAAGTAACATTTATATATTTAAAATATATGCTTAATATACTGATGTGAATGTCTTACTTTACTCCAAATATTTAAGATAATAGTAGTAACTGTGAACTGACTACACTTCTGTCACACAGACTTCAATATTCAGCATGCTAGACACAAAAATAG
Source organism: Opsariichthys bidens (assembly GCA_037194245.1). Classification (NCBI taxonomy): domain Eukaryota; kingdom Metazoa; phylum Chordata; class Actinopteri; order Cypriniformes; family Xenocyprididae; genus Opsariichthys; species Opsariichthys bidens. The sequence continues at coordinate 31,261,416 of CM074281.1, read as the reverse complement.
TAACAATTAAATTTTATTTTAAGTAGGTTATAAAGTACACCCTACAGTTCTTTTTTAGTCACTAGAATTCACATCAACTATACTTACTAAGCTTTTGTCAGTACAACATACTATTCCTATTTCACTTTACTTAGTTTTTTAAGGCAATCAGTTTTCTAATATTTTCCTAGTAATGTGAACACTAATAGAAAGTTAACTCAAACAATGATTTTAAGTCAACAGTACTTGACTATACTTGATTAACAAGTTGTCTCTACAAATTGTGTTAAGTTACACCTACTAATCATTAACACTCTACTTTGCTTGGAAATTTTAAGGTAAACAGTTTCCTGACTTTTTCTAAGTAAAGTCAACTTATTACATTTTACAGTGTAAATAAGTATACTTTCAGGACATATTTGAAACTGGATTTTGTCCTCCTTCACATTCACTGAAGATATTTTTCCTCCACTACTAAACAAAACGGCATATTCAGAGATTGTCTAACAATTGGTAATATTGTCTGAGCCATTAGACTTGAAGCCAATTATTTCAGCTCTAAAACTTCAGACACTATCCTAAAACTTTACAAAAGGACACATAATAAAATGAGCAGAGTAGAGCTTTCTTTTTTTTCACAGCACAGCGTCAGTCTGTCTCCTGGCCCACTCTTCCATTTGCTGTGCCATCACTGTCAGCAGCTTTGTCTCTTCTGCATCTTTCTCTCCCAGCAAAGGGAAAGGCAAAGCACCTCCTCCTAACCTTGCATCCACTCATGCATTGAGTGGAGCAGTGACATCAGCTAAACCATCTGCGCTCAGGCCTGCCTCTGGAGGCCCCCAGTTCTCGCCCCTGCATGGGAAAACTGGTGCACGTGCACATGCAATACCAGGGTACGATGACCTTGCTCTGCCACTGGCCTGATACATCCTCCAATAATGCGACAAAATGACAAACAAGCTGACTTTCCCCCAGCTTTGCAATATTATTGGGACATTGGGAATACTGTAAAAGCCACAACATGAAATTTTGTATTAATCTATAAACGTATATAATTCATCTCTAAATATGTAGTCAGAGTTATGTGTCGAGTTAGAGATGAAATGTAATCTTTTTATTCATGCTGGTTTCACATATTCCTTGTAAGTGTACATAACATTCATTAATTTAAAATAAACTAAATTCATAAAATATGTTGATAATACATTAGTAGCCTAAATGTGTTACGTGATGTGGTATAATATCATCCAAAACGAAGCAGCACACAGGAATGCAGCCTTTAATCAAGAACTCAGGAAAAACCACACATTCACAAACACTAACACAAACAAGAACCGACAAGGACTTGACAGAAACAGAGGGTTTATATACAGAGGAACACAGGGCATCAAATAGGACTAATGAATACAACACAGCTGTAATGAATGAACTAATGATGATGGTAACCAAGGGAACAAAGGATTCAGGCTGAGGAACCGACACGGGGGCGGACTCCGAAAATACTGGAGCGGAACCAGGTGGAAGTACTGGTGTAGGCTCGAGGAGAAACCCAGGAGTGGACTCAGGAAGAACAGGAGCGGGCTCTGGAGAAACTAGAGCAGGCTCTGGAAAAACTGGATCGGGCTCTGGAGAAACTGTAACTGAAACCCGGCTACATACCTGTGCTATAGTCTTCAGTCATCTGTCTCCAGTCATCTGTCTCCCTCATCCTGTGATTCTCATGATCATCTTAACCTGCCAACACTAGACCGAATCCACTCCAGCCATCCTGGCATCATATATTTTGTCCATCTAGCCACCAAACACCACAGAACTCCCAAGTCTGTTCCAATTAAAGAAATTCACCAGTCCGTTCCCATAATGGAAGCCCCAGTGTTCGGTCACAAGCCTGTTCCGGCCCAAAGTGCAGTCATATGTCCATTCCAGTTCCACAATCTGCTTCCACCCATGAGATTACTCCCAAGTCTGGGCCTAGTATGGAGACTAATTGAACGTGAGTGCTTCTTTTCACCTCAGCCCAGAAGATGCGGTGGAGGAAGAAAAAATGTTCCTCTACTGGGCCAGCACCTGACCACTTCCCAGTGTCTGTAGTTCCAGACCCTGACCACGACCCAGTGTCTACTTCAGCCCCTGAACAGAGCTCAGTGTTAGCTCCAGCCCCTGACCATAGCCAAGAGATGGCTCCAGCCACTGACATTAGTCTAATGATGGCTCTAGTCACTATACACAGTACAGAGATGGATGGCTCCAGCCCCGGGCCTTAATCTAGTGATTTCTCCAACCCTTGACTTTAGTCCAGTGCATGCTCCAGCCCCTGACCAGAGTACAGTTCCAACTCTTGTCCCAGAGATCAGCTCAGTGCTCGCTCTCGTCCCAGAGCTTAACCGATTCCCAGCTATCATCCCAAAGATCAGCACAGAGAACTCTCTCATATTGATCTTCCTGTTATAGCTCTGGCCTTATTGTGTGTTTGGGCAGCACACTGCTCTCATGCTCTTATTGAAGCAAAGATCATTTCCTAGTCTTCTGCCTGTCTAGATGTGCCCACGAAGTTCCCAGAGACAATCAGGGAGATCATTTCCAGTCTGTTCAGATGGGTCTTTCCAGTCTTTTGTCTGTCTAGATGCAACCTTGGAGGTTGTTCCTAAGTTTTCGGTTTGCCCGGAGACAATTAGGGAGATCACCCTGAGTTTCCAGTTTGTTTAGGTGCGACCACGGAGGTCATTTCAGAAGTTCCTGTTTACCCAGATGTGACCAAAAAAAGTTATACCCAAATTTTCTGTCTACCCCGATGCGACCATTGATGGAATTTCCCAAATTTCCTGTTTGCTCTAATGTATCCACAGAGGCTAAACTACACTCCATCATGGCCAAAGAGGTTTTTTTCTGAGCCTCTTGTCAGCCTTGATTCAACCACAAAGATGGTCCTTAAATTGTCTATCTTCCATAATATGACCATGGAGGTTGCACCCAAATTTTCTGTCTCCCCCAACATGACCACAGAGATAAGCCAGAAACAACTTGTCGGCCTCATTATGACCATTGCTTACTGCTTGGTGGTCTGTATTCCTATTCCAGTGGTCATCTGCTCTTCCATGGCCCCCTGGGCTACCTACACCGCCATGGCCCCCTGAGTTACCTTCAACACCACACTGTAAAAAATTTGTGCTGTAAAATAACAGTAATCTACTGGCAGCATGGTTGCCATTAATGTACTGTTAATTTACAGCCCTCTACCGTAAATTTACAGCTCTTTTATTTTACTGTATGTTACCGTAATGCTACCATGGAAATTAACTTATTTAATTTGGGAAGCAGTTTGTGTTCGCAGTTAAGAAACATTCCTTTTCAGTTGACTCACATGAAACAAATTCACAGTACTAATGCTGTGTAAGTACTACTTTTTTTTAACTTAATGCATGAGACTAAAATAATTAAAAACATGACTTCAACTCAAATCTTTGCAGCTTGTGTAAACTGGCAATAGCACAAATATATGTGCTAAAGTACTTAGTAAACAGCTTATCACTGCATTAACAACTACAGTTACTGTCCTTAAATGAAGCAACATGCAGCATAACATCGGTGTTTTTCAGCTCATTATTGACTGAAGCAGAGGCTCTACTCTCCAGCACAATGGTGACCCACAAAACTAATTAATTAAACTAACAGATCACTCCTATATCATACTGTACAAAAACACAAAACTTCAGTTCAGTATTTACTCTCCTTATCTGTTATTGACTGATATAAGTAACTTTTTTCTATTAACTTTCACTAATGTTTCAGTCAAATGAACTTGTTTTGTATAGTAAATCTGACTGTTACGTTCAACAGAATATTACTGTTTTTCTTCCTTCATTTTATGGTAATTTGCTGTAAGCAAGGTTGGCAGTATATTGCTGTTTTTATACAGTTTGTTGCCGTAAATTAATTTACAGAATATTACTGTTTTTCCTTGATTTTACAGCAATCTACTGGCAGCTGTGTTTGCCATTAAATTGCTGTTTTTTTACAGTGTGTTGCCATAAATTAATTTACAGTTGATTACTGTTAAATTACGTTTAACTGGGTTTTTCCATCTCACACATTTAACCCTTTAAACCCCACAGAAAAATCTTCAGTTTTAAAAGATCACTTGATTGTGTCCACACTACAGAGTAACATTGAAGCAGTGCTGAAGTTAATGAGACAACAGTTAATGAGATAATTAAGTGATAATTGAGAATTAGTGATGAACACCTGCTGTTAACAAGCAGAATCACTGAAGGAAAATTAACAACAAGAACAGAAAAAAACAGCAGAAACACAATAACTTCAACAGACTTCCAGCCACAGCCTTAGATGAAATCAGCTAAAGGTAAAAGACATTAAATATCTCAAGATCTCAGCAGAGAAGGATTAAAAAATATAAACAGCATTACTAGCTTCACTTATTTCTAAATAGGTTGACTTTATTTCTGTCAGATATCTACAGAAGTTCTTATTGAGACTTAACAGAGCTTCAGATGCTGTTTCGTTTCGTTTGACGTTACCATGATGGAGGTCAGTGCTTGCTTTAGTTGGGTTCCCTCATTGTCCTAGTTCATATTGCTTCCCAGATAATGCTAGGAAGATTTTAGTTGCCAAATAGCCTTCGGTTTCTTTTGATATACTAGGTATTGACAACTGGTCAGAATTCTGAGGTTGTAATAGACATGAAGGAGTATAATACATTAAGAGCTTGCTCAGGTACTGGGTAGCTAAATCATTTAGTGCTTTGTAAGTATTTAGCAAGATTTTAAAATTTATACAATGTTTAATATGGAGCCAGTGTGCCATAATATAACAAAATGGCTATGCAAAAATTAAAATGTAAATGTAAAACTTGTCCACCATGAACGATGTGTATTCACGTCACATTTCAATGCATGTAAGATATAAATTAATAAATTAATTAATAGTTTGAACAAAACAAAAGATGAGTGTCCGGTCATTGACCCAGATTTGTCAAAATATTTTATGTTTTTCTAATAAGTATGACATAAGAAATCATGGCAAATGGGAACCTTGGAGCTTCAATGAGCCATTTGATCTTTTAATCAGAAGAACTGTGGAGACCTTTAAAGCACCACAGCAATACTCGCCAATTGAATGAGTTTCATCATGGAAAAGATCTTTCTTGCAGCTTAAATTTACTGAAGTAGGTTTGATTCTGCTCTTGTTTTCCACACTCAAAAGCCAGACATTTACCTCATTGTCCTATTGCATGAGAAGAAAATGATTGTTTTCCCTCTTTCCATTTTTCAACCTAGACCCTACCTATTTGCAAGCTGATGTTCAGCTTTGGGGCAGATGTATCTGGCTGACCTTGCTGGAACTCTTGTGGCTGCACTGGACTCATGAGGTTTGAGCTGAAACGTGGGGAGCAGGTGGCTGGAGGAGAGCTAAGAATGATGTGTGTGCAGGGTGCAGCGCAGCCCCCTGCAATTAATCTGACATAATAACATCGATCTAATTCTGCTAATCACAGGCTGCAGTCACCCATATGAGGACAAAGTTGCCTGATGAAAAGATGGCAAAACTTCTTTCTTCCTCAAAAATAGTGTTTGTTGGTTTTGTTTTTCATGCACTCCCATGACAATACACAAACTGCGCATGTTTTTCAGTTTTCCCTGTTTTGTTACATAACGAAATGTTAAACAATTGTCTGAAAAAAAACATATTTTTGTCAGGACATGGCTTCGGTAATCGGAAGATGATGATGGAGAGTTAACCATTAAATGGCTTTAATCATCCAAGTGGGAATATGCAGGAGACCATAGGAAAAATGAGAATAGCAAACAACCACGTAAAACATAGACAACACCGAACAAGGAACAGAAGGAACTAAGGGCTTAAATACACACAGGAACTATTCAACAAACCATCCCATACCGGCATAACAAATATGATCTTCAACTAGATGGAACTGGATTAAATATTTTGACTGTTGCGATCCCAAATTGGACTGATGACCTGTAACTCTGCCTGAATCAATCAAGCACTGTTCGTTGTTGGCCAGAGGAGAACTGGCCCCCCGACTAAGCCTGGTTTCTCCCAAAGTTTTTTTCTCCATTTTTGTCACCTGTTGGAGTTTTGGTTCCTTGTCGCTGTTGCCTTTGGCTTGCTAGTTGGGGACACCTGATCTGATATTCAACAATGTTTTTGATGCCTGCATTGACCATTGTATGCGAACTAAACTGAGCTGGACGATTACATCATTGTTTTCTACAGTGCTGATATACAGATATATTAACAAAATTAATAACTATTGATTTTTACAACGGAATGAATCAATACTGAATTTATTTAAGCTGGACAATGACACCATTTTCTTTAAGAGCTGCTGTGCAGCCAAAAATTATTTGCCAATTATTATTCTAAAGCTGCTTTGACACATTTGCATTGTAAAAAGCTCTATATGAATACAGGTGACTTGACAACATAACATGGAACATTTCAAGGTGCATAACTGAAATCAGAAACCATGGCAACTAACAATGAATGAAAACTCAGCCAAACAGGAACAGGGAAAATAATAATAAACAGAGGAAGGGTGGGGGCAGAGCTGGAGACAGAAGGAGACTGTGAGAAGGAGACCCATGGCAGAGAGGATGGAGGGAGGAGCCAGTTTGGAGGTGATTGAGAAAGGTGTCAGGACAAAGGCTAAAGGCCCCGATATACTTCAAACGAAATCGATGAACGAACTGATGTGACAAACAAAATTAGGCCTAAAGCAAAGTTCGTTTTGTTTTGCATTTTGTGAGAATTTGAAATGGCTTTGCAAAGCAAACTCTCAGGAAAAGTTCTCTCCAGCTCCAAAACACCTTTGTACTATCATTGGCCCATGACAATAATATAAGAGGAGGTGTATGCTGAGGCTTATAAAATGGCATATTAATAAATGTGACGTGACTTTACTGGAGTGTTAATTTGAATAAGCCCATGCTAACATTATATCCTAAACGAAGAACGAAAAAGAACTTTGCCGTGAGTATTTTGGGGGCTTCACGGCTGAACCGATGATGGGAGGAGCCAGGTTGGAGGACCAAGACTTAAGTGGAGAATCAAGTGGAGTAGGAGGGAAGGAGGAACCTGACAGAGCCGAAGGGTTGAAGGGAGCCACAGTTAAACAAAAACAGCCTTTAATCATCCATCTGGGAACATGCAGGAGATCACAGGTCTAATGAGAACGGCCCATAAGTCCATGGTGCAGGCAGAACAACGACTGGTATGGGCCTAGCTGGAGGGACGAGAGAGCCGGTTGAGCCAAGCAGGTGAGGAGTTAAAGTAGAGCCAACTGGTCGATGGGCCAAGGTGAAGCCAGGGGATCCACACAACAAGGCGGAGCTGAAGACCAAAGACCCAAGGTGGATAGTTGAGCAGAGAGCCACCAAAAGAGAAGCCTAGGGACTGAAAGGAGCCAGCACTGGGTGGTTTAGGCAGAGGAAGCAGGAGAAGGAACCAGGCTGGGTGGAACCATCAACAACGACAGGAGACATTGGAAAATAATCTCGCACCTGGAGAAGAAGAAAACTCATACAAACTTCATTAGTTATTTCATGTTTTGTCAGTGTGGCTGATTTGAATGTAAGGAAGGGAACGAGATTTGAGATCAAGGGAAGTCTCTTGTGCAGCCCTGATAATTACCTCCTAATAAGACTTCCCTAAGCCTGGTACTTTGAGACCACTGATCAAAGACAACAATTGGCTGGAGGTCAAAGTGAGGTGGCAAAAGAAAATCACTTGCTGATGTGTAATGCATAAAAATTCCAATCAATTTAATTTGGTTCTTGATTTGAACAGCTGCATGTACATATAGGGCTGGTATGACATCATGTATGCACAAACAATCAATGTACTGTGCACTTCTACTGAACTATTCTTGAATGGATTCTCAGTTGCCGATTTTAATCTACAGCTTTTGGCAGAGATGCCTGCATGATTAGATGGGCCTTGCTCCCCGAATAACTCCTCTGGAATGATATATGGATTGAAAATAGTAATTTCATATTATGTATGAGAAAGCAAAAGCTTCGGTCTGAAATAATGCTGATAATTTATTGTGCTTTCCTTTTGTTACACAAGTGCACTTTAATTCCACTTTACCAGCGGGAGGTTTTCTGCATGTGTGAAAGACTAAGAAACAGCCTGTTTTTTCCCCCTCGTTTATGTATTTTTTGTGTAATATTTTCAGCAAGGAGGTGGCCAGCCGAGAGTCCTTGATGACATTGCCTACAGCACTCTTGCAATTACCCATTTGTATGCGTCCATGTGTGAGTGTACATCACTTGCAACAAGCTGCACCCACATGCCTTCTCCCCAGAACAGCAAGGGCACGGCTCACATTTGCTTATTGAGTTATAGGGCATTGGTGTGAGAGCATAATGGAATTTTCATTGACTTGATTTATTCCAGGTTTGATCCGTCATGAAGAAGAGGGTCATGGGACAAAGTCACTAACAAGCTACAGATAAAGGTCTGATGGAGAGACAGACTGAAGCACAGATGCTGACAACTCTGGCCGCAACCAAATAAAATATTAAAAACTGTTCAAATCTAAAACATTTTATTACATTTTTACTTACCCATGAAAAAATAAGTACACTTTAGAATACTTTTAAGAGTACTTAATATGGAAATAATATACTTAAGTCAGTGTGAATCTAATACAATGTTTTCACTTAACAGCAAGTTAATTTCAAGTGAATGAAAATTTATTGTAGTTTAAATTTATAATGAAATGCAATACAATTTCAAATCACCTATTTTTTTGTAATATGGTTAAAGTGTACTGCTGAATATACTGATAAGCATTTGTTAGGTTTATGTTCTGTCTTGATGGACTTTTAGTTGTATCACCTTGTTTTCCTTTGTTCCCCAATTTCCCGCTCTTCATTTATTACCATGGTTACTGATTTAGTTGTACACCTGTTTCTAGCCTGCTTCATTATCCTGTGTTTTTAAGCCCTCAGTTTTCCTCACTTCCTTGTCGTGTATTGTCTTTATGTTTGCAATGGTGCTGCATTCGTTCTGCCTTTAGATACCCATCTTTGTTTTATTTTGTTTTGTTGTTAAATAAAATCACATTTTGCTGCATTTGGATCCACCGCTCGTCTTGCCTTGCCTGCTCATGCCGTGACATTATATATTTATAGAATACCAATTTATAACTGATATTTTCAAATGTGAAAGAGACATTTCCTCTTTAGCAACACTGATACATCCATTCTTCAAACTATTTCTCCTATGTAAGATCACCGGGATGCTGGAGCCTACCCAGCGACTCTGTCCCAAAGCAGGGAAACACCCTGCATAGCTGGCCAGTTCATCACAGAGTAACAGTGATTCAAAACACAAATAAATGCCAGAGACATTTTGAGACAAAAAGTGGAGTGTCTGTGCACTGGATGTTGAATCAGAGAGGACTGTCTCCAGTCTTCAGTGATCCACACAGATCACATATCTCCCCTGCATTGTTCAACACTCTGATCATCTTGCACCTGCTTGGGAAACTCGACTTTTATGAAACACGTAGTTCTGTCTTTGAATTTAATTGAAATGCAGTGACATCTGGTTGCAATATGAGGAGAGGGACACGCTATTCAATATATCTAACCATGCTTAATTTATGATGTACAAAGGCGCTCAAACATTGTGTTCGAAAGTCATGGATCCCGTTTGTGGGTCGTCCATCAATAAAGAATTTGGAAATGTCAATAAGATCCCTAAGCCAAAAACATGACACTTCATGCATGCTTCCTGTCAAACACACTTTTTATTGTTTCTGTGCATTTTCATTGTTCTTTCTAAAACACAGCTTCGAATCCAACTGATTTCTCTGCTTTATGTTGGCTGTCAGGCTGATAAATAAAATGAATTGACCTCAAATGTCCAATATGTTGCCCAAGGCTGGAGAGTGATCGCCTCTCAGTCGCAAGAAAGGTATTGGAAAGAATCGAATTGTGTGGCAAACCATCTGTCAGTAAACAAGTTACTCTGAAGCATGATAAATTTTGTAAGGTGGGTTTGTAAACAGCAGTGATGGGATTTTAAACTGCAAAAGAGTTCTGCTATTAGACCCCCTGCTATTAGACCGTCTCACTTTATGTGTGAGGGCATTATTTGGATAGACTGGTGATGTATGGTGCCTCAGTGTCATTTTCATGTTGTGGCATATGATAAAGTGGGCCAGCCTGTGGTCCAGGCCATCTCATTACACATTCTCAGCTGTTGACTGAAGGTCTAAAGTACACAATTCATAATTCTTGAGTGGCACACACCTGCACTTCATCCTCAATGGTCCGTTTAAATTCAAACACTCGGATTATGGCTTCCTTTCATTGAGGATAGCATTGGAAATGTCCTCACATTTGTGCCATTCTCACAAAGAAATTTGCTTAGAAGGCCTAAAGCATAGTTCTGTCATGAAACTCTACAGAGTAGCTGAATGGTTCGCCCAGAACTGCGCAGCAGTCTCTCGTTCCTATCTATGAAACCTGGCCAGCTCGGTACTGTGCGCCATGACAATTTTCTTTAGCCTTCCGCCTCCCCAGCACCATCTGTCCAGATCTGCTATGTTGTTTTTTCTACATTACCTTGCAGCAGCTGCATGTATCCAAATCCCTGTAAATCTGCGTATGCAAGTCTATTTTGCAATGAATAAACTTACCAACACTCCATTCTTATAAATAAAAGCTGTTAAAATCTATTTCAAGAGTTGTCGTGATTGAAAAACGGTTGTTGCCAAACCTGAACTTTTACGTTATACATGGTTTAAATTAGTTACATTTTGGCACAAAACAACACCAGAAATATTTGCGAATATGTGTTTTCAGAACTGTAATTTATGGTGGAAAGGGACAATCAAAAATAATACAGTCTTTCTTTAAAAAAACATAAGGCCACATAGTATTTAAGAAGAAAGGCATTATGAAGTTTTTACCCATTTAGTTTTACTAGTACTAAGAGTTTTCCACCCTCAGCATAGATGTGGTTTTCTGCTCACACCATGAGCCCTATATTCCCTACAACAGTAATGAGCTTATGGAATGATAATTTAATTCATTTTATATTTAGACTAAATGACAGAGCTTGGTGGTAAATGTTTAAGGGTTGTAGGTCATATTTGACCTCGCTTATATATCACTGTCAGATCGTTGGAAAAATACTTATAATCAAACAGTCATCATAGGAATATGAAAACATGTTTTTAAGCTATCAAAATTCACATAATATATATCCATCTTCAAAAAAGATCTAAATGTGTTATTGGTAATCAATGTGTTACTGTTGAGAACATGAATTTAGTTCAGCATCTGTTACCATGTTTGCACTGTTTGGCTTAGTCACTCATTCCAAGGAAGTGAGCATGCTGAGTTATACTTTTTACACCGCTGGAAAAAAATGATCGGCGCAAAACGGCTCCACATGAAATCTCCATAGTTCCTCTCATGTTAATAGAGGAGATGTTGTCAGACATGCATCATTCATGTGACATAATGAGGTCATAACCAAGTCCAGAATATCCACAGGAACACAAACATTTCGCTGTAACGCCTGGATATTTCTAAAATGTTGGTTTTCTTTCAGCTCTCCCTTTTCTAATGCTGACAGTCGTGGCTTTGAGAAATGGTTTGCTTATGTGTTGGTGGTGTTTTCCTCACTGTTTGAGTGATTCCACTGGTCACCCAGCATGTTCCCAATCACAGTCTACATGAAAGCTCTCCAGTCTGCAATAGACAAGAGAATAACACAATCATGATTCAGAGCCACAGTTTAAATCGTTTTCTAAAGTCTCAATTCAAGTTCAGCCCAGACAAGCACATCCAGTTGGTATATACAGTTCAAAATATATAAAACATTGCTGACTGCAATGAAAAAAAAATACTCTGTAAGGAATGCCATTATGTGTCTTCTCATCTCTTTTGGAACATCAAAAAAAAAAAGATGAAGTGTTCAATTTGAGTACACTTCAGGATCTTTTATTTACTATGAGTTGATCTTTTATTAACACTAACAGGTTTGATTTTTTTTCTTCTTTGTAAAGGCCACATTTAAGACATTTTACAATGCCTATATCAAGTTTCTTTCACCTTCAGTGTTGAACAATGAAAATCCATTATTTTATTATATATATATATATATATATATATATATATATATATATATATATATATATATATATATATATATATATAATAAAATAATAGGAGACCTGTGAGTATAGGCCATGCAAAAACCAAACCAGACACTGAATGAGATTAGGTGTGTGCTTAAGTATGGTGAAGATTGCCGTGATGAATGTCAGGTGTGTGTGATCAGTACTCAGGGGAAGGAGTGTGCTGTAATTGGCTGACGGAAGAATCTGGCTGATCCATGACAATCCTAGTGAGACAAAAGGATTAAATTTAGGCTTGAAAAAAATAAATAAATAAATAAATAAATATATATATATATATATATATATATATATATATATATATATATATATATATATATATATATATACACACACACACATTCCATCACAGATTCTATTAAACTATTAATAGAAATTCTATTAAACAGAATTCTTAATTTAAGATATGCTGGTGCTGGAAATGCCATTATTGTGGAAATGTTTATCAAATTTAGAAGAAGAAAAAAAAGGAAATTCAATATGGACATTGTTAGCTGACAAAATAAATGAGTGAGGGTGTGAAAAGTAAGTGAGCTACTTTTTAAAAAGTCCACAGGGTCAAAAGTGCCTATAGTTGAAGAAACAACCATAACTGAAACAAATGCGCCACTAATTTTGTCGGCTGTAACACATATCAGTGCGGACTCACATTTTAAGCTGACAATGACATCACTAATGCTGATGAAATGCATAAAACGGTAATGAAATGTGCAGCCATTTCCTCACACAATGAGGGTTTTGAAAGTCTATGTTATCTGGGAGATGATTGCTTATCACCCCCTGCCAAAAATGTAGATGATATAATAATTTGAAGCCAGATTAACTGAATTTTCAGGTGAGCGTTGTCAAAGGGTTTAATGTAATGCAGCAACTGGACTGAAAAAAGGTACAGAATAGCAGTAAATGTGTTGTACAGAATTTGTGTTGAAAGATTTAAAACTAAAACCTTTCTCAGTGTGCCTTCCAAAATAATGCAACTAAGAAACCTGTCTGGCTGTCTTCATGAAATCAGCTTCAGTGAGTTTTGCTTGATGGAAAAAATAATGTTTCTTAAAAGATTAGTTCACTTTTAAATGAAAATGACCTCAAGCTTTTCTCACCTTCAAGCCATCCTTGGTGTATATGACACAATCGGAGATATTTCAATAAATATCCAGACGCATCCAAGCTTTATGTGAACAGGGGTCACATTACTCCACACAGCTTCGGTGGGGATGTGCTTGTGTAAAAAAAAAAAAATCCACATTTAACAAGTTATGAAGTAAAATATCTAGCTTCTGCCAAACCGCCTTCCTGATTCATCTTACGAAGAAAGTGTAAAAAAAAAAAAAAAAGGGGGGGGGGGGGGGTTTACACTTTTCTGTAAGTTGAATAGGGAGGCATAGGACGTAGTGTAAACTTTTTGAACTGCAACATACATATGTTGAATATGGAAGCCGGTCCCTGTTCACTACCATTATAAAGCTTGGATGTGCCAGGATATTTATTAAAATATCTCCAATTATGTTTATCAGAAAGAAGAAAGTCATGTACACCAAGGATGGTTTGAGGATGAGTAAAATTTGGGATAATATACATTTAAAAGTGACTAATCCTTTAATACATAAAAACCAGCGCAAAATCAAATCAATCAAAAATCAAAATCAATCTAACTTTGTTCTACTGCAAAAAGAGAGATTTCACCTTTTTCACAATGCCCAAGTATTTTCTCATCATTACGTTTATGAGGAAGGATTTTAACTTGGTGTGCGAGTGAGTTTGCTCAGTTCAGGAGAGCCACCATCCTACATAGCATTCTGAGAGAGAGAGACGAGAGAGGTTTTAAAGGCCTCACTGGATGTTAAAGATTTTATGGATGCTTTTATTCACTTGTAACTCCTCATTCTCCTGCCACAGTGAATAAACACAATGATAATTCACACATTGGAAACATGTAAGATTAAGACAAGGGGCCAGTTGCACAAACAGCCATAATGTTCACCGTCATCAAATACTCACCGTCAAGTTGTTCCAAACCTTTTTAATCAATGACAGAATTAACCCTTTAAGACTGTGTCTTAAGAACTAGTGCACTTAGATTTTAAGTACACTACAAATGCACATTTTATACAACTTAGCACACTTCTTTTTCATAAGGGTATACAGGCTTTACCTCCTTACCCCTTTCACATGGTAAAATTTCAATAAGCTCATGGCTTATTGTTTTAATATTGCAGAACATATTAAACAGTTCTGCAAAAAATTGCTTTAATTTCTGACCATGAATTTCAGTAACTGAACATATTTGACAGCAATTTTAATGCTATGGAAGCTATCTTTCATCTGAATCAAACAGTAGTGAATAAAGCATGGTTTCTCTTGATTTTTATTCCTATGAGCTGTTTACTTAAAACCCCAAAATAAAATCAACCCTAAAATAAAATGGAAAAAGGCAGCACATTTTCAAAACCCTGGTACTATTTCAGATAGCTAATAAGCATGGGAACCAGTTAAAACACAAATGCAGACTGAATGTGACCACCCTCCATGAAGAGCGCAGTCATCTCTTTTGTGACCTAAATTAACAGTAAAACATTCCCTTGTGCATTTAGCCATTAAGGATCGAGAAAAGCCAGAACTTTGTGCGTGTATGTGTCATGAATAGAAGCAGCTACTCACTGCCAGACCAAACAACACAAACTCCAAATTAGCTTTACGTGACTGAGGCTCATATCAGGGAGAATAATTTATAGGGCCATAAATAAGTAATTGTGTTGAGTTAGAATGATTCAAGTTTGATGTATAACATTGTAAAATATTTGGACACAAGTTGGTGGCAGATCGATGTTGGGGTGGACGCTGTTGGCAAACAGATGTCAGTGAGGGTGGTCAGCGTAAAGGATGTCTGTCCAACTGGCTGCCAGAGGATCAGACCAGACCAAAACATAGCCTTCACATTAGACACCCCGTGGCTCTCCACATACTTCTTTGGTTTTTTCTTCTTCAGACCTCCCCAACCCCCAAGAATTCATCCTACACCTTCCCTCTTACTGCTGTCTTTATTCTAATCTTTATCCATATGTATATTGATGTGTTTTTCATTTTATAGCAGTTATATAAATTTAGCAGAATTTAGCTTATTTTAGCTTAAAATAAGAACAATTTTATGCATAAAACTAGACTAAACTCATCAGTGTAAATACATCTAGTCTAAGTTTATGATAAATTGTGGACCTGCACTGTGTATGTGTATATGACAAAAAAAAAAATCCTTTTCTTTTCTTTTCTTTTCTTTTCTTTTCTATCCAAACCATCAAACCATTCCTCCATAAACTTTTTATACAAGTTACTCTAATGTGTATGTATATTTTTAAATTTCCATTCTTTATTTAAATCAGCATAAATTAGAGGCAGTACAACAAGTGCTATATGCTGTATTAAAACATGTTTAAATCATTATTTTTTCACATTACACTAATGAGATTGTAACATTTGGGAATTCAGAGGAGGGGGTGTTTAATTATCTAGAAATTATGTCACGATGCAAAAGAATACTAAAAATAGATTTAATTATGTTTAATCTAAAATCTTTTCTTATCTTACTTTAATATTGGAATGATTTATGAACCAGACAGATGTAATGATTTGGAATCTGTGGTTTGATCATAAGAAAACAGAGCTCAGAATTGAAATATGAAAATAAACAAAATGTTGCAGTGTTAACAATATGTAAACATGATAAATATACTTAGGACATCCCAATTTTAAGTCATCTTTGGAAGTGCTTCTTTTCTTTCTTTTTTTTTTTTTTTGCTTTCAATCTTTAATCTCTTCACAGTAAATATCTGCACATGAAAGCTGTGTCTGTATACAAACTTTAAAAACATTTGGGGAAGAATGTGGCTGATGTAGAAAAACAGCTGTTGGTATTTTAAAGTGTCTGGCAATATTTATGACTGTTACTCGAATAAGAAATTCAAGAAGTACAACTGTGGCAGCTGTGACATCAAAATGTCACAGCCACGGTCCTCTTCAGCCTGCACCTTGGAATTCACGAGTATCGGTTTCACTTTGGAAGCCAGGATCCATCTCTCTCCCAAACCGGGACTGACAGAACAGCACCCGAGTGCCTCAGACTACCATAGGACTGGGGCACCCTGGGAAAAGAGATGTGGCACTTTAGCAGATCCTGAGTTTTTGGGGCAGGTGCTGAGATGTCCTGCAGTGTGAGCAAAGGAACAGGTCAAGGAGTAGAGTAATATCCATGTGCATTAGACCTGTTATAGTGCTGATAACAAGGCATTCTCTTACACTCTCAACGAATGGACTATTTTTTCATCTGTTTCCAGGAAAGCAGATTAAAGGTTGGCCCTTCAGATGCATTTAAAAGTCATGCTTTGAAATGGGTATCTTTAATATAAATATTACAAATATATACAAGTACAAAATCACAAATCTTTTTAAAAAATGTCAAATTAAGTAAAAAGGGAAAAACACTTTAAACACATTGATATATTCCATTTGATACAAGCATAGGTATCACTTTGTACAAAACTTCAAAAAGCAGTTCTTTTCTGCTGTGAAACAGAGATGTATGTTACAATCTTGCATATCACTTTGGATGTTCATGTGCAAGGAACCCTGCATCTTCCCTTCTTGTCACACATTATTTGTCAATGTGTGGTATTGTCCAAGAGAGTGTTTCCCATTCCTGGTCCAAGAGAACCCCCAATACTGCAGATTTTCGATGTCTCCCTAATCAAACACACCTGATTCAACTCATCAGTAGAGACTTTAAGATCTCAAATGAATGTGAGAAAAGAGAGTCATCAAAAGTGTGCAGTGTTGGGGGTTCTCCAGAACCAGGATTAGGAAACACTGGTCCAAGACATCCTTGAAAAGTACCCCTTATCGCACGTTTTTTTTTTTGTTTGTTTGTTTGTTTGTTTAATTTCTGAGCATGTACAGTTCACGTCATTTTAAATAAGATTACTAAAGCAAATAATCTTGCCTTCTTCTCACACCATGAACGTGAGTCAGAAAATAATGTTCCAATTTCTATAAAGATTCCATCAGACAAAGAAAGTAAGTCCTAAAGAATTGCATTGTGGGATATGGGATATTATGAATTGATGGTTGAAGTATTTTGTTTTGTCTTTTTTCCAGAATGGTTACAGCTCTCCCTGAGATCAATGTTATGAGTTCTGATTATCATTCAAGAGTCAGCAATAACTTTCCTTATCAAATAGTTAATTTTTATGTGACATGATGTCTATGTCATGAATGTCTGTCAAATCTGACTCTTCTGAAACAAAGTATCACATGTGGCAAAATTATGTTTTAATAACTAAGTTTTGGAGGAGCACGTTCAAGTGATTTCCCCAATCAGCACGATTGAAGGCCTACACAGCCAATGCACCTTCATTCCTTGCAAGTCTTTTCTACATCGCTCCACCACTCCAACTCCTCGTTCTTGGCTAGTTACCCAGCCAGGCATCTGAGGGAGTACTCTGGTTTCAGGCCACATTCCCACCTTGGAACCCTCCCCCTGACAGCAAGCCAAATATGCATGCTTTTTACTCTATCTAATTATTTGTAAGTGTGAACTTTAGAAATATTCTTCATGGCATAGATTCAATAAAGTGTTGGAAACATTCGGTCCATATTGACATGACAGCATCTCATTTGCTGCTGATTTGTTGGCTGCATATGCATGATGCAAACCTCCTGTTCCACCACCCAAAGGTGCTCAATTAGATTCTGGTGACTGGGGAGTCAGTTTCAAAATAGCTCAAGAAAGCAGCTTGAGATTATTTGAGCTTTCTGACATTATCCTGCTAGAAGTATCCATCAGAAGATGGATACACTGTGGTCATAAAGGGATGCACATGGTCCATGGCAATGATACTCAATAGGTTGTGGCATTTAAACTCAATTGATATTAAGGTTCCCAAAGTGTGCAAAGAAAATATGCCACATACCATTACACCTCCAGCCTGAACTGTTGAGGCAGGATGGATACATGCTTTCATATTTAGGGCAAATTCTGAACCTACCATCTGAATGTTGCAGCAGAAATCGAGACTCTGCAGACCAGAAATGTTTATCCAATCTTCTATTGTTCAATTGTGGTGAGCCCATGTGAGGCCTCAGTTTCCTGTTGTTAGCTGACAGGAGTGGCACCGGTGTGTCTTCTGCTGCTGTAGCCCATCTGCTTCAAGGTTCGACATTGCGTTCAGAGATGCTCTTCTATTTGAGTTACTGTTACTGTTATTTTTATCAGCTCGAACCAGTCTGATCATTCTCCTCTGACCTCTGGTATCAGCAAGGCATTTTCACCCACAGAAATGCTCTACACTGGATATTTCCAATTTTTCGACCATTCTCCGTAAACCCTAGAGATGGGTGAGAATCCCGGTAGATCAGCAGTTTCTGAAATACTCAGACCAGCCTGTCTGGCACCAACAACCATTCCACGTTCAAAGTCACTTTAATGACCTTTCTTTTCCATTCTGATGCTAATTTTGAAAATCAGTGGGTCATATGTCTACATAATGCATTAAGTTGCGGCCATGTGATTTTACTGAGCAGTTGTACAGGTGTACCTATACTTAGTGAAATTTAAAAAATCTGCTTATATATTATTTCAAATTTAATTAAAATACTTATTACAAAGGATGATTTATTTTCAATTCTATTTAAATCATATATAGTATTAAAGTACCTAAAGCATTTTGCAGCTGTAATTAAACAAATGAAAACCATACAGTCCTCATCCTTCTTATCTATTCAAGGATAATTACAATGTTTGGGGTTTTCAGCAGTGCAGACCTCTAAGGTCTTGATGTGACGTGACAAATGTCCCTTGAGCCCTGACAGTCCTATCAAAAGCTGCTGGCTGCTCATTAAAATTCCTGATGCTCTCCTGCACCTAAGAGAGTTGTCAAATTGTAACGTCAACTCAAAATTTCCACTGTCTTCCCAGTTTGTCAGTAAATCAGAGATCTAAAGCCTCACTAGGCAAACCCCACTGAAGCCACACTCCCCACCACCAATCACAAACCTTCAGATTCATGAAGGCCTCTTCTCCTGGCGACCAAATGTCTAATGTTCTCTTCACCACAACATTTCTCCTGATTGCTTTCCCAAATCTCCTGCGATCCACTGAAGACATTTCATGCCGTAATGGATATCTGTCACCTTCCCGAATTTACCCGAATGCAAGGCTCACTTCCAGACCAAATAACAGTTTATATGCTGTTCAGTTTGGATTATTTGAAATCTCATTAACTTTAGCACAGGCGTAAATGATGCATTGTAAATAAAATGTCTTCACCACATGGTTTGTGTTGAATCAATTTCCTGATTAGCATTTTTCACTCGTTTTTTTGGTGCCATCATATCTAGCTCACAGTGAAGCTAATATGTCACGGATCTTTCTCATCTCTCACTGTCACTCTCTGATTTTTTATCCTCCCTAATGCATAAATGGAGCAATTTCTATGGAAATTGAGTTTTTATTATTTAGAGAATTTTAGTTAAAAATGTATTTTAAGGGTTTTGTTAACACATTTTTTTTTCAACATCAAGATTTTATGTTATGAGTTCTGATTATCATTCAAGAGTCAGCAATAACTTTCCTTATCAAATAGTTAATTTTTATGTGACATGATGTCTATGTCATGAATGTCATAAAGTGTACTGCCAAATGACAACAATTTATAATAAAGTAAAATATACTTTAATGTTATTTCTATTGAAACTTGCATGTCATGTATTTAAATATATTTTTAATTACACGTGTAATTTAGTACAATAGAATTAAATGTTACACTTTATTTTTAGGTGTCATTATATTTAAGTACTGAGTAGTAGGGTTATATAAGCTTGAATTCAATACAATTAAGCACACTTGTTTTTCACAAGGGTTACTTCATGCAAAATAATCAAAAAATGCAGTTCAAAATATCTGTAGATGGTTAAGCATGTCACAGGACATCTTCCCAAAAGTATTTCACATCAATACACATAAATATTATATTATTTACAAACATATTACATGCTATCGTAAGCATATTATTAAGGTTGAACTATCACTCTTCGTCACCTCAGTTTAAAATCTCATAAGTGACCCTTTTATTTCCTGAAAAATGATTTCTAGAAAACACTTTTGAGCATTGTGGGAAAACCGTCACCTGAGTGACATTTACTAAATGATCCACCACTAAACTCACTTCTTACTGAGAGTGAGTTCTTCCCCGGAGCTCTGTTCATCTAATGAGGCAGCAAAATAAAGAAGTATTTGGGAAGTCTAGCCCTCCAAATATTCACGGTTCAGAGGATGAGTGTCACCAGTGGCGGTAAATTAGACGGGCCAGCTGGGGCTGGGGGTGGCTCCTATTGAGTGCAAGTGTTTCCTGAGGCAGTGAAAGACTCTTCCAGGTACACTGCAGTCTGCCGAACTGATGAACCACATCGGGACCCGGAGGTTTGAGCCAAAATATTACAGTCTGGGACCAGGGAACAAAGAGCTCTATTCACTCCATTCCGAAGCGGTTGGGTTGTGAAAGTTTATTAAACCACTGATGTGATCTTTTAAAAGTTGAATCACTGATGTAATTCACTGTTAAGGATGAGCAAATTTACTTTTGACCTTTTCTGCTTCCTACTTGGTTTTATTTCAATGCCTTGAGATAATGTTATTACGTATTACACATGTAATGTATACTTTACATCACAGTACGGGTCAATTCATTGTTATAATTGGCCTGAAAAACAACCGGCCAGCATTTTTGGTAGCACATTCATCTTTTGCAGCAAATCTTTCTTTTTTCATTTTTCATTTTTTAAATGTATTTGTTTAACAGTAACCTCTGGAACAGAGGTGTTTATTGTCCCCTTGAAGAATTAATAGGATGTTTCATCCTTACAAAGCACAAACTCTCTGAAGATTGCAGTTGTGATTGTGCAAGCAAAAAAAAAAAAAAAAAACTGCTGAGTTTTCTCCACACACTGCCGTTAACAAAATCCCAGCAGTTATTCAATTGGACAAATAGCATGATATAGCCATTGGGGGGGTGTAATCTTTTTATCTGAGTGTATTAATCATATTATACAGCAATCAGTCTAGATGAGCTTTTAAAACCCGAATGAACCAAAACTGCAATTGGAACCATAAAATAATTCATTGAACACAATCAGACTGACATTATTTTATAAAAATAAAAAAATAATAAAAAATTACACGGTTTTATATAACATAATATAATATTACCAGCGGTGTTGGGGAGTAACAAAATTCAAGTAACTTAGTTACGTATTTAAAATACAAAATTTTAGTAACTGTATTTCATTACACTTACATTTTAAATGGGTGGTTATCAGATTACAGTTACATCTGAAAAGTATTTTAGATTACCAAAGTGATTACTTTGAATTTTAATGTCATTTAAACAACAATTGATGTTTCTCTGACTCTGACAGTCTGAAAAAGCAGAATTAAGTTTCGTCAACATTTTAATATTTTCAAGAGGGATCATAAAAATGTTGTTATTTCTATTTAGTACTGTCCTGACAAGACAAAATGACTGAATTTATTAAAAAAAAAATTGCCAAACTGTCAACTTAACTTAACTGTCCTGTCATGACCTTGATGACCGACGACTGTTTCATGTTTTGTGATAGTTGTTTGTGAGTCATTTTATAATTGTAAAAAAATATATTTTCTCACAATTTATTTTTTCCCCTCACAATTTGAGTTTGCATTTCACAGTTATGACTTCTTTTTCTCAGAATTTAGAGATTCAAACTCACAATTGCAAGTTATAAATTACTGTGAGTATTATTATAAAATATTGTGAGTTTGTATCTTATAATTATGACTTTTCTCAATATTGTGAGCTTATATCTAATAATTATGACTTTTCTCAATATTGTCAGTTTATATCTCATAATTATAACTTTTCTCAATATTGTCAGTTTATATCTCATAATTTTGACTTTTTAACTCGCAATTGCAACTTTATATCACGCAATTCTGAGGGAAAAAGTCAGAACTGTGAGATAAAAATTTGCAATTACCTTTTTTGTCTTTGCTTCACACTTATTAGTATTCCAAAGTATTCTAAAGTATTTAGATTAAGTTACTAAACTTGAGTAATGTAACGAAATACATTACAAATGACTTTTTAAAGCATGTATTTTGTAATCTTATGACAATTTTGACTTTTTTTTTTATTATAACAGAACATTTCACTATCGTGTGTAATGACAGAATTATATTTAAGACTGTTTAGGAGTTTTCTATGCCCGTGAAATTTTTTTACAGACAGATTTGTACAGTCATATAAATTGTAGCCTAGATGTTCATTAGAAGAAATGTTCATAAATGTGTTACTATATATTCAAATGTATTGGTGTTGTTGCTGAATGGTTCACTAGTTCTTCAGTTATTCACATATGTTATGTAGCACAAAACACAAACATGTACACGCATTTCCAGAACTTGCAGATATTTCATACAGACACAAACGTTTTCAGGAAATTTTCAGATGAAACTCATTGTCTTGCGCTGCATCAGTGTTGTGATGGTTGATTCAAACTCTTCTGTTGTGCAGTAGCACCATCTAATGTCCATCATCATGCAATGACGTGGAGCTGCTGCAAAAGACATAAGACCATTTTCTCACTCACACAAACACACACAAAGGTTTGTTTTGCTAACTTAGTGAGGACTTCCATTGATTTTATAACAGGTCAATGATATTTTATATTACCTACCCCAACCCCTACTCCTAAACCTACCCATCACAGAAACATGTGACCATCATTAGATTTAAATAAAAATATATTTTGGTTAATTTATAAGTATTTTAAAATAGTG
The DNA here is from genome assembly GCA_037194245.1 of Opsariichthys bidens. Classification (NCBI taxonomy): domain Eukaryota; kingdom Metazoa; phylum Chordata; class Actinopteri; order Cypriniformes; family Xenocyprididae; genus Opsariichthys; species Opsariichthys bidens. Next base: position 31,238,374 of record CM074281.1, on the reverse strand, counting down.
AGGACCAGCCAATATCCTCACTAGTGGGTTGTGAAAGTATTTCACAATATAAGTGAGGACATTTGGTCCTATAACCAAAACAAGCACACACACACACACACACACACACACACAAAGCATTTTTGAATTATTTAACTATATATAGGGGTGATCGGGACACTTTTTTGCCGTTGGGAATACAAAAAACCTAGGTTTCACTTTCAAATATTGTTTTGTGTGTATAAAATGTTCTCAGAATAAGGATATTTTTATCTAGAAAATCATCTTTCTTGCTTTCTTTATGCTGTAGAAGCCATAAAGCATCTACAATGGAAAAATAAATGACGAGTAGTTTCAGTATTATCACAACATGAACATAGTTTCACTTCCAAATCTTTTCATAAAAGATACAATGTCAATGGATGGATATATAGCATTTAAAAAAAAATTAAAATGAATTTCCTTAGCTTTTAGGAGTTAATGGGAATTTTAAGAAATTTGTTCATAAACATTTTGCAAATTTTCCCAACGCCCCACTTCCGTCTGCAATGGATACCATCCTAAGTTTTGATGTTTGTTCTAAAGGCTCAATTTCTAAGTTAATCAATACTTTTGTCACTTTACAGTTTTTCCCTGTTTCCAATTTGCATATTTTCATTGCATGATTTTCAACAGAGGTGCATTCCTCGTCTATCTGTGCACACTATTGCTTTATTCAATGTAAAATGGTTCAAAGAGTTCACTGATCAAAATGTAAGCTTGCATTGATACAACCATTGATCCAGAGTGTGACAGGTGTCACTTAGAGGTCCAGCCACATTAACTCATATGTTTTGGACCTGTCCAGCTCTTTGGTGTGGGAGTCAGTATTTAATTCTTTCTCAGCCATTACATCTTCAAACATACCATCATCACCTATCATTGGCTTCTTTGGGGTGTTGCCCACTGGTTATCCACTGCACTCACTTTTTTAAATTTTGTTAATTTTCTCACATTGCTTGCTAGACATGTAGTCTTATTAAACTGGAAGAACCCTCAGCCACAATCTCACACATGCTGGATGAAAGATGCCCTGTACCTCTTGACACTAAAGAAGATAACAGTTCTTTTAGTAAAATTTGGAAGCCCTTCCTTGCACATGCTAAAACTCTCCTGCTGGACTTGGTCTGATCACCCCCATCCAAGATTATATACAGTGGGTACGGAAAGTATTCAGATCCCCTTAAATTTTTCACTTTTTGTTATATTGCAGCCATTTGCTAAAAATAATTTAAGTTCATTTTTTCCTCATTAATGTACACACAGCGCCCCATATTGACAGAAAAACACAGAATTGTTGACATTTTTGCAGAATCATTAAAAAAGAAAAACTGAAATATCACATGGTCCTAAGTATTCAGAGCCTTTGCTGTGACACTCATATATTTAACTCAGGTGCTGTCAATTTCTTCTGATCATCCTTGAGATGGTTCTACACCTTCATTTGAGTCCAGCTGTGTTTGATTATACTGATTGGACTTGATTAGGAAAACCACACACCTGTCTATATCAGACCTTACAGCTCACAGTGCATGTCAGAGCAAATGAGAATCATGAGGTCAAAGGAACTGCCTGAGGAGCTCAGCGACAGAATTGTGGCAAGGCACAGATCTGGCCAAGGTTACAAAATAATTTCTGCTGCACTTAAGGTTCCTAAGAGCACAGTGGCCTCCATAATCCTTAAATGGAAGACATTTGAGACGACCAGAACCCTTCCTAGAGCTGGCCGTCCGACCAAACTGAGCTATCGGGGGAGAAGAGCCTTGGTGAGAGAGGTAAAGAAGAACCCAAAGATCACTGTGGCTGAGCTCCAGAGATGCAGGCGGGAGACAGGAGACGGGAGAAAGTTTTAGAAAGTAAACCATCACTGTAGCCCTCCACAAGTCGGGGTTTTATGGCAGAGTGGCCCTATGGAAGCCTCTCCTCAGTGCAAGACACATGAAAGCCCGCATGAATTTTGTTAGAAAACACCTGAAGGACTCCAAGATGGTGAGAAGTAATATTCCCTGGTCTGATGAGACCAGGATAGAACCTTTTTGACTTAATTCTAAGCAGTATGTTTGAAGCATGGTGGTGGCAGCATCATGCTGTGGGTGTGTTTTTCAGCTGCACGGACCGGACGACTGGTTGCAATCGAGGGAAAGATGAATGCAGCCAAGTACAGGCATATCCTGGACAAAAACCTTCTCCAGAGTGCTCAGAACCTCAGACTGGGCCGACAACCAAAAATGGCTTCACAACAACTCCGTGACTGTTCTTGAATGGCCCAGCCAGAGCCCTGACTTAAACCCAATTGAGCATCTCTGGAGAGACCTAAAAATGGCTGTCCACCAACGTTTACCATCCAACCTGACAGAACTGGAGAGGATCTGCTAATGCAGGTGTGAAAAAATCTTTCCCAAAAGGACTCATGGCTGTATTAGATCAAAAGAGTGCTTCTACTAAATACTGAGCAAAGGATCTGAATACTTAGGACTTAGCATTTGATATTTAAGTTTTTCTTTTTTAATAAATCTGAAAAAATGTCAACAATTCTGTGTTTTTCTGTCAATATGGAGTGTTGTGTGTACATTAATGAGGAAAAAAAGGAAACTAAATGATTTAAGGCAAATGGCTGCAATATAACAAAGAGTGAAAATTTTAAGGGGATCTGAATACTTTCCATACACACTGTATATATTAAGACATTGTCAAAGATTAATTTCTATCACAGTATATCCTTTATGCTTATGGTTTAAAATGTTAAATGTTAAATTAAATAATCTGACTCAACTAACTGGTCAGTCTCCAACTGGAGACACCGTTTAAATTAATTTTGCCTGCCATGCCCAGTTGTCCTTAAACCACCAGGGTGGCGGTGCTACCAGCTTGGGCCCACCCATCGTTGCTTGCAGCTATATTTATTTTTATTTTTTTTTCTAGGTTTTGGGCACTTTTGGGGCCCTTAACATGCTCAAAACTCTTGAAAATTTGCACACACATTGGAACCTTGACAAAAGTAGGGGGGTTGGTTTAACCTACAGTTACCAAACTCGATACAAATATTGTGCTCATTAAGCCGGACAACTTTCTTATTTACAGTCATTAGCTCCTGTTGCATATTTTGGCTTGAATGTGGATATTTTGAATAATCAAGCCCTGAATTTTTAGCTACTCCTTTTAGGGTATTCATGCATTCATTCATTCATTTTTTAGCGATTATCCGGGGCCGGGTCATGGGGGCAGCAGTCTGAGCAGAGATTCCCAGACTGCCCTCTCCCCAGACACTTCCTCCAGCTTTTCCGGGGGGACACTGAGGCGTTCCCAGGCCAGCTGAGAGACACAGTCTATCCAGCATATCCTGGGTCTTCCCCAGGGCTTTCTCCCTGTGGGACATGCCCGGAACACCTCCCTAGAGAAGTGTCCATGAGGCATCCGAAACAGATGCCCGAGCCACCTCAGCTGACTCCTCTCGATGTGAAGGAGCAATGGATCTACTTTGAGCTCCTCCCGAGTGACCGAGCTCCTCACCCTATCTCTAAGGGAGCGCCCTGCCACCCTGCGGAGAAAGCTCATTTCGGCCGCCTGTATCCGGGATCTCATTCTTTCAGTCATGACCCAAAGCTCATGACCATAGGTGAGAGTAGGAACGTAGATTGACCGGTAAATCGAGAGCTTCACCTTGCAGCTCAGCTCCTTCTTCACCACGACAGACCAGTACATTGACCGCATTACTGCAGAAGCTGCACCGATCCATCTGTCAACCTCACGCTCCTTCCTTCCCTCACTCGTGAACAAAACCCCAAGATACTTGAACTCCTCCACTTGAGGCAGGAGCGCTCCACCAACCTGAAGAATATTCATGCAATCGCCACCAAACTTTCTGAACATGATGACAACATACTGAAGATGCTAAATTGCAAATGATCATAGTAATGGTGATAAATGGTGTTGCCATGGTGAATGTTTAAATTAAGAACAAAAAGGAAAATAGGAATAATGTTCACGAATATTTGAAATATACACACCTAATTTCTATATTTAAAAGAACAAATATCATAAATAAACACATTTTAATTTATTTTTTAATTTCAAGAAATATGTGTAAATTAAAATGAGGCAGATAAGTGCTCTTTGGTTAAAATAATTGAATTGATAATCAAATGAGCATATAATGAGCACTAGAGGGCAGCATATACCTATTTTTAAACAGGGTTGAGAGGACAGTTTTAACAATACATATAAGAAAGTCTTTCATATCTTGTAAAATAATTGTTTGACTTAAATTAAATTCATATTGTATATTTGGTAATGAATCTTGATGAATTTAAAATGAATATCCAATTTTCAGATCAATATATTTGTTATTTAAAATTTTGTATTTTGAGATGACATTCAATGATAATTCATTACACTAAACAATATTCTCCTTTGAATCATACACTGTTTATTTCTATATACAATACTACTAACATTGAATGAGAAATTCAAACTTTTTTAATCAATGTAGTATGTTTAACTTAAAAATAAACACATTAACCCTTTTTTTGAGGACAATAAAAAAAATTATCAAAGTCAGATATTGTCAGATGCAAAATCACAATTGTGAGGAAAAAAGTCAAATTGTGAGGTAAAGTCGCAATTACCTTTTTTACAATTATAACGTGACTCACAAACAACTATCACAAAACATGAACAGTCATGGATCATCCCGTATTGACAGGATAGTAAAGATTAAAGGGTTTGTGCATTGTTTATATTGGGCAATTTTTATAAATCCAGTCATTTTTTCTTGTGGAGTATATGTAAACATCTGTTATGTGAAATGGCTTATTCATATGAAACTTGTGAACAGAAATGAAACAGTTTTTCAGACTGTCAGAGTTGGAGAATGACTAGTTGCTGTTTACATTAATTGCCCGTCACAGTTTACATTAATGTTCAAATGGCATAAAAATTCAAAGTAATCACTTTGGTAATCTAAAATACTTTTCAGATGTAACTGTAATTTGATTACCACCCATTTGAAATGCAACTCTAATGAAATACAATTACTCACATTTTGTATTTTAAATACGTAACTAAGTTACATTTCATTACTCCCCAACTCTGGCAGTTAATCAAAGCAGTTTATTTGTTGGCCACTGACAACATAGTATTATATAATTAGTTTGATAATTGTGTTTTTTTAATATTTTAATTAACCTAAGATAAATGCTGATGTACTTTATAAAAATTGAGATGCTAATAATAACTTCAATTTCAACACACTTGAAATTGAACTATGACACTATATCATTTACATTTACATTTACATTTAGTCATTTAGCAGACGCTTTTATCCAAAGCGACTTACAAGTGAGGAAAACAAACAAGCGATTCTTCATGAATTGGCAAATAACACAGGAAGTGCTCACAATACAATATATCACTCTCTGGATAGGACTAGTTTTATAAACAATGTTTGAGTTTCAATTCTTATCACCCAACATCTGTGTTTTCATGTGCCCTGATCACACAGGATGTTTTTCAGTTCTGAACCGCACTATCCTTTTTTGTTGATTTTAGAAAAAAATGGGTAGTGCTCAGTGGTTATTTATGTCAGACAGAAATAAAATCAGTATGTTTTTTACATATGAGGGAGGATGTGTTTTCAAGACATGGGCGTGACACAGGTACGGCGAGCATCACGTATGACAAATGTGTCTTTAGAAATAATTATTTATTGATATAATTAAATTTTATTAAAAAGAAAAAAATTCACACGATTTTATAAAAGTGGCCGTTTAAAATAATCTTTCATAAGTAAGAAATAAAATCTAGACACACATCTTACTCTTACCTGATGCTTATTTGGCTCTATTTGTTAATTTTGTAATTTTACTTTTTCATTGGATACTACCCTTATTGGAATTGAATAAAAGCATCCTTTTGGTGCATAAGATTAGTGCACAAACGCTAGGGCAAAAAACACATTCTGAACTCACTTGAAAGTGACATATGACTTCCTATGAAATGAAATAAATCTAATTTAAATGATCTCATAGATGTGGCTGTTGTGGTTTGTGATCATATGGGGACCAAATGCTGCAGTAAATGTGGTGAATTCAAATGACTTTGACAATAGTCCTTTTACTTTTACCCGTTTTAAATGCTTATTGCCCACCATCCAACGCTTGCAGCTATATTTTATATTAAAATCTTTAGCCTAAATTAAAATGTAAAAAGTCTGAGTGACAGAAAAAAGCGAAGAAAAACACATTACATAGAAAAAGTTGACAGATTTCTTAAATGAGGGCCACAAATTTGTGAGTCCAGTTCGGGATCTGTGGGAACAGATTGTAAAAGCGTGGGAATGGATTGTCATTTTGTGGCTACAGATTGAAAAACCGAAGATGCGGTTTATAAATCTGAGTGCACGGATTGAAAATTTGTGGGTAAGGTTTATTAATCCCTGGGAACGATTTGGTGGGTTGTTTGTCACTTCAACCCACGGACTAAAAAAATTACGTGTAGCAACATTGTAAGTAGCGTTGTAGAATACGTGAGAGACTTTTCCTTGCTTGATATTCAGCAGTGTTTTTGGTATCCCTGCATTGGCACCATTGTATGCGAACTGAGCTGAGCTCACTATTTTCTCCAGTGCTGATATACATAAATTAACTAAACTAATAACTATTGATCTTTGCAACGGAATGAATCAATACAAATATATAGAATAAGCTGAACAATGACACCTTTTTCTTTTGGAAAATGATTTTCCAGTTATTACTGTAAAGCTGCTTTGACACAATTTGCATTGTAAAATAAGTAAAGGTGACTTGACTTGACTTCACTAGAAACTGGTCTTGCACTGACAGAGCTGTTACTGTAGCAAGCCAGATTGAATCTGCTGTCGATCAGACTAAATTCGTATCAAATTCCCACCAAGTTACCGCCCCTGTACAAGCGGTGCAGCACAGTAAAATGAAGAACAACAGGGAAACATCACATGCACTTCTTAATTCTGCTCAGGTGGGGAAGAGGAAATCATGCTTTTGCTGTGGATTGGAGGCACACTTGGCTAATGCTGTGAACTGCCATTTGAATGACCAGAAGTTACTGTACTGTACATGGAACATTTAGCTCCTACTGCAAGCATTACAAACACAATGACTACTTCCGTCTCATAGACTTGTGCGGTGGATTTAATGGTTGATATTGGGTCCTCTGGATCTATTTTGTCCTACAGAACTTGTGCATGCCATTTCAATAACCCACAGCCAGACTTGTGACACATTCAAAAGCTCAAATTTCAGTGGTTAAATGTTTGTCAAAGAATGTTTCCCTACATAACCACTCAGTTCCTGCTACATTCTTCATTGTGGACAAAAGGACAACTAATGGGGAGTATTGACAACAGTCAGGTCCTGCCTCCCAATGCCCTTCCTGTACCTACATCTCCTGTGCCAGTCTTGCAGTGCACTGTTGCTGAGCCAACTAAATGTGGATGTGCTAAAAACCGCGTAAAGCTGGATGAAACCGTCACACCTGTGTGCCAAAAACTTCACAATCTGCCACTCTGTGTTCGTAGTGCTGTGTCAGCAGCTTGGGTGATAGAACTCATCGTCACCAATTGTTGTTACACAGAACATGTCAGGTAATATGAGGATGTGTGTTGACCTCAGAGAGCCAAATAAAGCAGGGATTGTGGACTCTTCCATTCCCACACATGGACGAACTTCTCTGCTCTAAAAGGTTGTACTATTTTCTTTACTTTCAACCTGACTAATGCTTATTACCAAGTGCCTCTGTGTGAGGATAGTCTTGACCTTACATCCTTTATTACTTATGACAGACTTTTCTGTTGTTGTCGTGTTCTTTATGGATTTACTCATGTCAGAAGATGATGACTGTTTCACTGGAGGGTCTTCTTCCTGATGTCTTCAGGTGATTCAAAATGTCCCTGCTGATTATCTGTCATGTTTGCTCTTGAATGCTTCTCCTATAGATAATGCTATTGCTCTAGCTCCTGTTGAAGATGTTGATAAGGTTAGTTTGTTGCTTTAATATTTGCCGCCTATAATACTCTGTCTGCTGCTGATGTTGATTCTGCATATGCTTCTTGTGCTGCTCTTACCAAACAACACTGATTCTAATGGTTGGCCTCCTTCACCCAATGGACTGGATGTTGAGTTGTTGCAGTACTATAATCTGCGTCTGTAACTGTCTGTTAAAGACAATTTCATTTTCCAAGGCATTTTCCAAGGCTCACAGTAATGGTTTAACAGTTTTTTGCACAGATTGTTACCAAATTGAAGTGAGAGGACAATGGCATTTGTTATTTCACCGTTTCACTGTTTTAACAGTTTTTTGCGCTGGTTATTACTTAATTGAAGGCTGTCTACTCGCCTACTGCTATCTCCTCCAACATTGGTTGATTTGGCTGGTTATTTTTCACTGTCAGTGGGTGAACACCTGGATTTTTCAACTGACACCTGAACACCTCGCCACTACTGCGAGTTCCTGACTAACTGACTAACTAACCAAGCTCAAGTATTCCTTCCCGCAGCTGCTGACTCTCAACAACCACACCATTCCTATGTGCATTGCAGCCATCAAAGAACTTGGACTTCTCATTCTCTATGGCAACAGCATTATATCCACAGATATTCCTGTCGAAAGTTTATTTACCATCAGCCTGGCTACTCTGCTTCAGCCATTCCATCCATTTGGACCACTGTCGCACATCTGCTGCATTATCAGAGCAGTGTCGCTTTTGATGTAAGTAACATGGGAAACCCCGCGAGATCTTTGCACGCAAAGCTGGACAGTCAAGTCAAGTCACCTTTACTTATATAGTGTTTTTACAATGTAAATTGTGTCAAAGCAGCTTTACAGTAATAATTGGCAAATAATTTTTGGCTGCACAGCAGCTCTTAAAGAAAATGGTGTCATTGTCCATCTTACTAATACATTTGTATTGATTCATTCTGTTGTAAAGATCAATAGTTATTAGTTTAGTTAATGTATGTATATCAGCACTGGTGAAAACAGTGATGTAATCATCCAGCTCAGTTCAGTTCGCATACAATGGTGTCAATGCAGGCAGATCAAAAACATTATTGAATATCAAGCAAGTGTCCCCAAACTAATCAAGCCAAAGGCAGCAGTGGCAAAACTCCAACTGGTGACATCAGGTAACGAAACAGGTGATAAAAATAGAGAAAAAAAACCGTGGGAGAAACCAGGCTTAGTTGTGCGGAAAACTGCTTGATTGATAAGGGCAGAGTTACCAGTCACAAGTCTGATTTGGGAACGCAACAGTCAAAATATTTAATCCAGTTCCATCGAGTTGAAGATCGTTTTCATCATGTTGTCATCACTTATGGGATGGTTTGTTGGGGATCTGTGCCACTGCCTGTTGTGTAAGTAAGGCCTTCACAAGGGATGAGCTAGTTGACACAGTCTCTGTAGACACTTTATGGCTGTGTTTGCGGTCATGTATAGGCACAGGTCCTCTATCTGACCTGGATACGGTCCGGATCCGGCTAATTACGGTAAACGGTAAACCTTGGGATAAGCAGAGAGACTAAAATTAGCATAGACACCATTCTTCTTCTGATGTAAAGAGTACATCTGGTGTTATAGGAAGTGTTCCCGGTTCCGGCTGACCTAATCTATGCAGCCTAACAATCCTTTAACGGATATGAAGACATAAATTGATAATGTGTCATGTGTATGCCAGGTTAAAGACATGCATTTTTAGTCTAGATTTAAACTGACAGAGTGTGTCTGCTTCCCGAACAATGCTAGGAAGATCGTTCCAGAGTTTAGGTGCCAAATAGGAAAAGGATCTACCGCCTGCGGTTGATTTTGATATTCTAGGTATTAACAACTGGCCAGAATTCTGAGATCGTAAGAGACACAAAGGACTATAATGCATTAAGAGCTCACTCAGGTACTGGGAAGCTAAACCATTTATTGCTTTGTAAGTAATTAGCAAGATTTTAAAATCTATACGATGTTTAATAGGGAACCAGTGCAGTGTTGACAGAACCAGGCTAATATGGTCATACTTCCTTGTTCTAGTAAGGACTCTAGCAGCTGTGTTTTGGACAGGCAGTAGTCTGTTTATCAAGCGAGCAGGGCAACCACCCAGTAGAGTGTTACAGTAATCTAGCCATGAGGTCATGAAAGCATGAACTAACTGTTCTGCATTTGTCATTGAGAGCATATGTCGTAGTTTAGATATATTTTTAAGATGGAAGAATGTGGTTTAACATATAATAGAAATGTGGCTTTCAAATGAAAGATTAGTATCAAAGAGCACACCCAGGTTCCTAACTGATGAAGATGATTTAACAGAGCAGCCATCAAGTGTTAGATAGTATTCTAGGTTATTATGTGCAGAAGTTTTTGGTCCAATAATTAGAATCTGTTTTTTCTGAATTTAGTAGTAGGAAATTACCAGTCATCCAATTTTTTTATATCAGCTACGTATTCTGTTCATTTTAAGAATTGGTAAGTGGTAAGCGCAAAGAAATCATAAGAGTATCATCAGCGTAACAGTGAAAACTAATGCCATGCTTCCTAATGATATCTCCTAACGGTATCATGTACAGAGTGAAAAGCAACGGTCCTAGTACTGAGCCTTGGGATACTCCATATTGAACTTGTGATCGATGTGACATCTCTTCGTTTACTACCACGAACTAATAACAGTTAGATAAGTATGATTTTAACCATGCCAATGCAGTTCCTCTAATGCCAACATAATTTTCGAGTCTATTCAAGAGTATTGTGGTTGATAGTCTCAAAAGCAGCACTGAGGTCTAGTAACACTAAAAGAGATACAGCCATGATCTGATGATAAGAGCAAATCATTTGTAACTCTAATGAAAGCAGTCTCAGTACTATGATACAGTCTAAATCGTGACTGGAAATCCTCACCGATACCATTTCTTTCCATGTAGGAACACAGTTGCGATGATATTGCCATTTTTGACAGAAAAGGTAGATTGGAGATCTCCCTGTAATTGACTAATTCTCTAGGATCAAGTTCTGGTTTGATAATAGCCAGCTTAAAAGTTTTCGGTACATAACCTAGTGATAAAGATGAATTAATGATCTTAAGAAGAGGATCTATGACCTCTGGAAGCATCTCTCTCAATAGCTTAGGGTCTAACATTGATTTCGATGATTTAACAAGTTTAGACAATTCTTCCTGATACTGTAGTAGACGGTTGCATGGCTATAATTTTCTCCTTAATATTGTCAATCTTGCAAGTAAAGAAGTTCATAAAGTCATTACTGCTGTGCTGTTTGCAAAAATCAGAGGTTGAAGCAGTATTTCTCATTAATTTAGCCACTGTATCAAATATACTTAGGGTTGTGTTTATTTTATTTATTTATTATAGAAGGACTGTGATGTATTAAGAGCTCACTCAGGTACTGGGGAGCGAAGCCATTTAGTGCTTTGTAAGTAATTAGCAAGATTTTAAAATCTATATGATTTTTAAGGCCTTTCTGTACTCTATCATTTTCTCTCTCCATGAAACACGAAAAACCTATAGTTTTGATATTTTCCTGCTGCACTCCATTTTTATGGCTGCTCTCTTAAGGGCCCGAGTGTGCTCATTATACCATGGCGTTGGACTAATATCCTTAATCATTTTTAAGCGCAACGGAGCGACAGAGAAAGGTGGAAAAGGACAGAGAAAGGATGCTGGTAAAGAGAGCATCAATAGTTTCTGTTGCAAAATTGAGTTCTTCTAAGTTGTCTGGTTTGCTAAGATGATGAAATTGATCAGGAAGATTATTTTTAAAGCAATCTTTAGAGGTAGAAGTGATGGTTCTACCATGTTTGTGGCAGAGACACTGTTTGGCAGCCTTGGTCAAATGTTGCATGCATGAGAACTGATAATGATCTTGAGACATCATCGCTCTGCTGCAGAATTTCAACTGCATCAATATCGATTCCATGTGACAATATAAAATCTAAAGTATGATTACGACAATGAGTGGGTCCTGACATGTGTTTAGAATATCTGTTAATGCCAATCCCAATGCGTTTTTTTCATTATCTACATGGATATTAAAATCACCAACAATAAGGACTTTATCCACACCCAGTACTAACTCCGATAGAAAATCAGCAAATTCTTTGATAATATCTGTATGGTGCTCTGGTGGCCTGTATACAGTAGCCAGCAGAAATGTCAAATGGTATTTGTCACTTACATTATATAACATTACATAAAGCATCATCACTTCGAAAGAATTATATTTGAAACACTTTTGAGTAATACTGAAGATATTACTATAGATTACAGCAAAACCTTCCCCTTTACCTTTCTGACGCGGTTCCTGTCGATAATAGTAACCTTGAGGGCTAGAGTCATTTAAAGTAATGTAATCGTCTGGTTTTAGCCAGGTTTCGGTCAAACACATCACTACTAATTATTTTATGTGATAATATCATTTACAATAAGTGCTTTTGAAGAAAGTGATCGAATATTCAGCAACCCAAGCTTTATCATTTGTTTATATTTATTGTCTCTGTTTTATATTTGTTGAACATCAATTAAATTTTTGCCTTTAAATGGGTTTGGAAGTTTTTTGTATTTGTTAATTCGGGGTACAGACACAGTCTCTATGTGATTGTAACACAGTTCGTAAGAACGGGAAGAAGGAGGCGGGAACCGGCGAACAATAAACAAGTTTTAATAAACAAATAAACCAACACTAAAACAAAAAGTAGAAGGGCGGCAGTTCCTCACGGCGACTGCCACCCACACAAACAAAATAAAACACAACATAAAGTCCAGGCCTGGTCCTCTCTCGTCCTTCACTGTCGTCGCTCCTCTTTTATGCTTCCGGAGCTTCTCCGTGAGAGATTCGAGACCGGTGCGCCGAGCAGCTGAAGCTCGTTATCTCTTGCGTCACCGGCCTCGCGCCATTCCCTCACGGCTCTCGCCCGCCCTACTCGTCACAGTGATGATATATCTAGGTGAAAGAGTCTCTATGTGTTGAGATTTATCTCACTTCTTTGCGTGAGACAGCTAGCAGATGGTCGATTTAGCCAGTCTGTCTGCTTCCTGACCTGGGTCCCAGTTAGTCAAGGTTTAGCTCTAAGACTATGTGCCATATTACTAGAGAGAAGAGCGGCACCACCCCAGGAGGGATGAATACCATCTCTCTTCAACAGGTCAGGTCTGCCCCAAAAACTTTTCCAATTGTTTATGAAACCTATATTATTCGGTGGACACCACTTAGACAGCCAGCCATTGAGTGATGATAGTCTGCTAAGTATCTCCTCACTCCTACGAGCAGGACGGAGTCCAGAACAAATTACAGTGCCTGACATCGTACGTTCAGTTCACATACCTCTTTAACAAATTTAAGCATGCCCATGAGTGCTTGAATCTGTAGGGCCAACATCTCAAAAGTAACTTGATCACCCTGTCGAATATCAGGCGAGTCCATAACAGTTCTGCACAGGGAGGAGGCACAAATCTATGGTTTAGAAGGTATAATTGGGATTGAGCAGGCATATGTGGGTCAGCTGTACTGAACTGAGAGTGCGTTTGTCAGGGTTATCAGCTGGAGTGCCCATGACAGTCACTAGAGGGCACCCCACCCTGAAATGCTAATCACTTTACTCCCAGACTTCGTTTCCCACAAGTCGCCACACTTACTCGACCCAATCATTGATCACCGCAACCACCTGCAGTCCATTACCCAGACTATTTAAGAGACATTCAACCACACATACTTTGCGAGGTCTTGTTATTCCTAGTGTTTACTCTTCTGAGCGTTCATTACTGTCTTGTCTGCCCGTTTGATCCTGTCTGTTTCTACAGTTTTGATGTTTATCTACCTGCCCTATGGACTTATTGCTTTGTAATTTTGGACTGTGTAACTTGCTGCCTGTCTCAACTTCAATGCCACTATGACTCTGCCTATTCCTCTGAGATACCTGTTTGCTGTTCTATGACCATAGCCTGTTTGAGTACCTCTGCTAAAATAAAGCCTGCAATTGGATCCCTCTCCGTTGACTCTTCATTACAGGAGACCTCGCCACTCCAAGATCCAGCAGCTTATTCCAGCAGTCTCGGTCACAATATGGATTATTTCGACCAACTAATAATGCTTCGTCAGGAGGAGTCTTCGATAGAGGAATACTTTACCCAATTCTGTGAGTTATCAGATAATGTCACGTATAATGAAGCTTTGTTTAAACATCTATTTCGTCGGGGACTAAACAAACCCCTAAAATCCGGCTTTCCCAATGGAAACTTGAATTGTAGTCTCAGAGACCTTATGGACTATGCGCTCTTGTTAAGCAGTTCTTCATTTACTGTGGAGGAGGTGGAATATGACTTGACTCAATCATCAGCCAAACTGGCCATGGTAATATCTAGCCCTGTAATTTATAAACAATTCTGTTCTGTGGTTTCCACCCCTGAGCCCAGTCATAACATGGTGACTCCAGCTGAGATGGAATACAAAATGGCCGCTCGTCCAGAGTCACAGCCCGTTGCAGCCGATCGTCTTATGCAGCCTCGTCACCGCAGATCATCGTGAACCAAGTCAGGTCATCATAGACCAACAGAGCCAGAGTCAGGTCACAATCATTTGTCCAGCTCACCAGCTACGTCGGTGGCACAACCCGCGCTGGAAGAAGGTCGTCATCGTCGTACCTCACACTCCCACGGCTGCCACCTGCACGGTAATGGCGTGTAAGGACTTATGAACTGTAAAATTCTGCTTGAGATCTACGAACCTGCTACAACGCTCCCTGAGCCCGCTCCAGAGCTCCATGAACCCGCTCCAGATCCTCCTGAGCCACATCAGGTCTCAGCAGAGCCACCAGAACCTCGCCACACCTCAGCAGAATCTCCAGAGCCTCTTCACGTCTCAGCGGACCTTCCAGAGTTTCACCCCATCATGGCTACCACACCAGAACACCGAGCATTCAGAGACACCAGATTCAGAGTCTACATCTGTATTCCCGGTCATCGTGCGGGCTGCACTTGAGGACATTAAGGCTTTCCCCAACCCCTGGAGACTGGTCGCAAGCCTGAGAGAGACATCACTGACGTCTGTTCGAGCAGCTGTTTCAGCAGCCATACAAAGCCTGGTGGTTTCAGGGGAAGTTCCACTGTCTACTGCACTCCCTATTTCTGCGATGGCAATTTAGTGTGTGTGGGCCTTGCATTGCTCTTCATCCGAGTCAGTCCCTGAACCTGTTCCAGCAGTCCCTGAAGGCATCTCTGAGTCTGTTCCTGCAGTCCTGGAGGACACTCCCAAGTCAATCCCTGAGAACGTCCGTGCAACTCAAGAGGGCACTTTCAAGTCAGTTCCAGAGCCCATCAGTACAGACCAAGAGGGTGCTACCGAGTACGTCCCTGAACATGCCAGTGCAAAGCAAGAGGGTGCTACTGAGCCAGTCCCAGAGCACGCCAGTGCAACTCAAGAGGGCGCTACCGAGTTAGTTCCTGAGCCCGCTACGGCAGATCAAGAGGGAGCAACAGAGTCAAATCCCATGTCAGTCCCTAAAGCCCAAGAGGGCGTTTCAAAAGCCCCCGAATCAAGCCCTGTGCCATCCATCTCCTGAGGCCATGGAGGAGGTTTCTGACTCCATATCTGAGCCAGGTCACTCTTCCTGCCAATGCAGTCATGGCCCCTGAGATCCCTGTCTACCCTAACACGACCATGGAGGTCGTCACTGATATGTCTGTCTGCTCCAGTAAAACCAAAGATGTCACAGATGAATCTCCTGTCTGTCGTGAAATGATCACGATGATCATCCCTGAACTTCCTGTCTGCCCTGCAACGATCACGGTGGTCGCCTATGAATCTCCTGTCTGCCTTGATATGACCACAAAGGTCATCCCTGGATTTCCTGTGTGTTCCGAAACAACCACAGAGGTTTCACCAGAGTTTCCTGTATGTGTTGATATGACCACGGAGGTCATCCAAGAACTTTCGACCTGTCCAGAAATGACCACGCAGGTCATCAATGAACTTCCTGTCTGTCCTGATACAGCCACAGTGGTTACCTATGAACTTCCTGTCTGCCTAGATATGGCTACGAAGGTCATCCCCAAGCTCCCTGTTGGGCCAGATATGGCTACGGAGATAGTCCCTGAGTTCACCGTTAGCCCGGACACAAACACTGAGATAGTCCCTGAACTGTCTGCCAGCACTTACACAGAAGGGATTCTAGCCAGAACCTCAAAGGGTGTTCCCGAGCTCCTTGCATGTCTTGTTACAGCCCGAACAGCCATTACTAACCTCTTTTTGTTCTTTGTTGCAGTCTCAGCTGATCCACTCTGGCAGTTGAACATTTTTTTGGTCCTGAGACTTCCACAGAAGATATATGTTCATTTAATGTTTAGAACACTTTTATTATTGATTGCTATCAGGATGTGAAGAGAGTTTCAACCAGTCAACCAGTATAACAAAAAGTGTTTATGAAAAACATTGCCTACCCTACCTTGAAGGACTTTCTGCTTTGACAATATCCAGTCTGTGTCCCTTTAACTCATTCCATACAATTTCTTTGTATGCAACTTGAAATTAACTGAAATAAAATTTTTCATTACATCATTACACAATAATTTAAAAAAAAAATGTATTCATAGTAAGTACATTTCTAGTTTTAAACAATATTCAGATGCATGTTTTTGGAATATTGACAATATTGATTTATTTATTTATGTACTTATTTGGAAGATTAGAATATTGGGATTGAATAGGGCTTTGAAACTTATTGTTTATTATCATAATAAACAAATATTTCTAGGCATGCTCAGTTCTGTAATATTTCATCAGATAGAAATAGCTCTTTATGCATTCAATAAAATTAAAAAGGTAAGAGACCAATGCAAATTCATATGAACATTTGGTCACACTGTTCTGCTTCTATTTTTTATTTATATTTGCATTTTTAAATACTACTCTTCTTCTTCAATTTCTTTGGAACACATTTTCCTCTGAAAACACAGACACACCCAGATCCTAGAAATTGTGCCGACACTTGATACCTGCTCTGTTGACTCACCAACATGTCTTCATTATTCACCTCATCACGAGCCCAACCAGTTTCATTCTAATCAGCTCCAGAATAACAGCTTATTAACTATGAGCAAATATTAGACTGTCAGTGGTATCACATTTCATAGATATTTCAAAATGATAACATATATTTGATTCTTATTTTTTAAAAGAAATATCTCAAATAAAATCTAAATAAATTAATGTAAAAAGTTATTTAAAAAAAGATTGTTTAAAAAAAAAATTGTGGGGATTGTGTCCAGAAAAGGCGCTGCCACATCACATTATACTTTCAAATCAAGCTTTCAGCGAAATCTGCATGAAGATATTTTTCACCGTCATGCAACATTCCCAATCACATGGATATTCCTATTGGAATTACTTAATTTAGCGCAGGAAACATTGGTAAATGTGACCGCACCTTTACATGTGGACCTTTACAAGGAAATATTTGCTAGACTTATAACAGTATAGTCTTCATAATATTAGCTCAGACATTTGATAAATCTAAAGTAGAAAAAATGAACTATAAACAATAATACTGAAGGGAACAAATAAAATAAAGTCAGTTTTGACTTCTCCCAATTGACAACTGCCAAAATGGTGTGGCCTTTTCACAGCAATATATTTTAAATAATTATAATAAATTTACTGTTGACTACATCTTACATAATATGATGAAACAAAAACAAAACATAATAACTCTTTATATAGCCACTTGTATTGCATGTCAACATTGAAGTCTTCATTGCTACGGAGCTTTTTTTATGTTGTCTAAAAGTGCTTTGTGCCTTTGCTTTTTTACTTATTTTTATATTTTATTTTTTATCAGACAGAGGTCAATGTTTGCCATTGTATTCAGACCCCAGTTCTTTCTTGAGAGCACAGTAAATGAGAAAATTTCCGTTTATTTTGCCTTGCTATCTGAACCAAGGACAGCAACAACAGCACAGTCTTCTGAGAGGGTTCTTCTTCTTGTATCTGGCAGCCATTTTGAACTTCTCAGTTGAGACTGATACATAGTCTTGTGTCTTCTCCACATTGGCTTGTATGCTCTCGATCTGGTGCCCTTGCTCTTCCACCAGCATGAACACATCTAGAAAGAGATCTTTCAGGTCCTTCATGTTGCTTTCCAGGTTTAGGAGCTCTTTGTGGCGTTGCTCTATCTCTGAGAGCTGCGTACGAGTGATCTTTGCATCCACTATGATGTTCTCATTGAAGATTTCCCACTTGCCCTGCTCAATCATGTTATCCACCTCCTCTTCAGACACCTCACGGCCTGAAACCTCCAGCTGCCGGATGATAAACTGCTTGCATTTGTCCTGCTTGCTCAGGATTGCGTCATTGTGTTGACGCATTACTTGCTGGAACTGGCGGAAAAGGGCCGCATGCTGGGCCTTCTGGATACGGGACGTGGCAGCGTCTGGGCCAAGCTCAGCCTCAGTTCGCTTAGCCTGCTTGGAAAGAGCATCTAGTCTTTTATTAAGGCTCTCGGCCAGCAACTTGATGTCCCGCGTCATGCTGCTTTCCTTTTTCATGATGCTTAGACGCCTGATTGTGGCCATAAAGTTTCTCTGCTGCTGGCTGAATTTATTGACTTCCGAGTTCAGCTCCTCAATGCTGTCACGAATGTTCTGTGCCTCCTTCAGGAAGTTCTCCAGGACAGGCTCCGCCTCAAAGATCACGGCCTGCAGGCCTATCAGCGAGGATGGGTCCAAGTCCTCCTCCTTGTTGAAGGAGTTGTTGTCCACCATCTTATCGCTGGCCTTCATCCGCTGACGCAACTCCTCCATGCGGTCCTTCATGATTGCAGCAGCAGAAGACCTTGATGGGTAGCACGTCAGATAATCTTTTAGATTTGAGTGCTGAATGTGTGTAAAATATTTCTCTGCTTCTCATACCCTGTCAATAACACAGAAGGCATATTGAGATAACACACTTGTCAAAAAACAACAAAACATTATTAAAACATGATTTAAAATTTACAACAAAGATTTGTTCACACCTATAAGCAAATTCAAAAGATGGAAGTGTATGTATATATATATATATATATATATATATATATATATATATATATATATATATGTGTGTGTGTGTGTGTGTGTAAAATATATATTTTTTTAATTATATTTCATACATCAAGTATTCCTGAAATATATTAAATATATAAAAATTAAATTTATATATTTTAAGTAACAGGTTTTATTTACAAGTAATAGTATATATAATATATAAAAACGTAAAAATGTATATAGTATAATATGTATATATATATATATATATATAGAGAGAGAGAGAGAGAGAGAGAGAGAGAGAGAGAGAGAGAGAGAGAGAGAAATTTTATATCTTTGTGTGTGTGACAGTGTTAACTTGGTATTCTTTAGTACTAGCATTATTATAGTATTAATATTTAGAATTTTAGTTTTGACCTTCAATTTCAGTTTTGATTTCTAATATTCAATTTTGATTTTAATATTTATATTCTATTTTATTTCAGCCTTATTTCAATTAATGAAAGTGATTTTTAATAGTTTAGGTTTAAAAACAACACTGATGTGTGATCATGTTTTTCTAGTAAAATCACAGACGTCCTAGTTGGCACTGGGTTGCAGAAAACAGACTCTATTTGCCTTAAGTAAAGGTCAAATTTTTGTCAGATGCTTTTCCATGCATTATGCCTTCAGCTGCAGCTCTTGTGTCAAAGGAAGGATTAAAATTTATTCAAAACCTGTGCAGTATTCCCAGTCTACATATCACTGCTGCGCATTCATCACGATCACTGTAATTTATAATGTCTGTTCTGACACTGTACAGAACATGATATATTAGCATTCACTGGAGTTTGCTTCTAAATAGCTCACTGACTGGCTTGCTTTACGAAAGTAAGATGCATGACTGCTGATTTTTTTATCCTTGCTGTTGGACTGTGGTTTTGAAAAGCGAGCATAACGCCAAGGGGTGGGTATACTGAACTTGTCTGAGGAAAGTAAAATAGAGCACTCCAAATCACGGACTATCCGGTTACTAGAGGGATTTCAAACACGACACACTGCAGTTGCATGCGTGTGTGAGAACAGTCCACCCAAGCTCCTTAGGGAGAAAGCTTATGAATATAAGAGTGGCCTTTGTTTGCTGCAGAATATCTGAGGAAGTCACACACATTAAGTCTACTGCTCAGAACCTACAAATACATTACACAACATTCTCTAATCCAGTCTTCAGCTCACATTGGTTTACTGAATTTTTTGTATTGGATCAAAGGTGCCTCTTTATTCATTTATTTGTGTCTTTCTATAAGAACCATCGGTTTATGTTATACAAGTTGATATGCTCCCACTGTTGTCTAACCTCTACTTTTTTAAATCAATACTGTCCAAATCTATTGTGGTTGTCAGACTGTTTAATCAGGGTAGGTTTTATTTTTATTTTTTTTTAATTCTGTATAGACGCAATATTCAATTACTGTCCATGTGAAAAAGATTTCCGTGCACTTTTAGATAATTTAAAATTAATGGAATATAAAGTGTACCCAAAGAGAGTTTAACACACATTTAAAAAGTACACTTTTGAAAAGTTTTGTTGTGCTTTGTAAACTTATTTTGATGTGTTGACTAACATACTAAAACATACTTGATTATCATTTTAACTGTAGTGTGTTATTCAAAAATACATTTAATGTATTTTAGATGCAAATTGCAAGTTCATATAATTAATGTATTTTTACAAATATATTTACACATGTGACATTCAAATTTCAATAGAACTGCCATTAAAGTATATTTCAGTTCGCATATATCAAAGACAATACAACTAATAAGAAACTGCATATAAATATGTACTTAAGTCAGTCCAAAAACACTCTCACATTTAACTTATTGCATTTAATATAAATTTACACAACAATTAACTTTCATTCACAAAATTTAGAGTCCAAATATATACATATATATATATATATATGTATAATGTGTGTGTATGTATGTGTGTGCGTGTGTGTGTGTGTGTGTATGTATAGAATTTTTCGATTCCTTAGCTGACATCTTCCACTAGCCTAGATTGGGCTGGATATCTTATATGGATAGTAGATATCACTATATCATGGTTTCTCCCTTCTAAACTCATTAAATAAAGAGTAAAATTACCTCTTATTGCTTTTAATCCCTGGAAGGTTGAATATTGCTTCATGCCCGGATTTTTAGTCAACGCTTTATGTGGCCACGAACATGTAAGATCTAAGCTGGATCTGTTGAAGCGTTCAGGAAGTCCTTGGAATTTATCAGAGGCAATGAAAGCTCCCAGGGACACAAATAGTGCGAGTTTTCCCTGTGCTCCACTGGTGTCAGTTATGTCTATTGAAGGAAAAAAAAACACACTCCTGGGAAATCTGGTCAAGCCAGTTTAAAACCACACCCCCAGTCACAGTCAGAACTCTTTCCCCAATTGAGGGTGACGCTTGTTAGGCAGAAGTGTGGGTGACGTGAAAGGCATTGGAAGAACACATGGACTAAGCGTTGCCCTCTCCCTCAGCACCCTCTATTGTATCGAAGACAACAATGGGATCAGGGAGCTTCTTAAATTATTATTTACAAAGCTGTGAAATCCTCGGCTACATAGACATGAGCTTATTCTAAAGCCCTCATATTGTATTTCCTAATCTTTTCCTTTAATTTCAGCACAATCAGGGTTAGTAAAAATAAAATAATGTCATTGGCTGGTTTTGTTGTTACATCACGCTATGGCATAAGAGGGAGAATTAATGTATGGGTTTGGCGAACCAGCTCTGAGAGTGTTGAAGGACAGCATTATAAAGCAAACAGTGAGATAAGTTATTTTCTGTTTTTAAATACTTAAATGTTTTAAAGACATAGTAATGATATATATAGGGCCTACAAATGTATTTAAATATGTAAAGATAGAGTGATTAGTTAAATTGGGTGAATAGAAATGTTTTTTTTAGAACTGATACATTAGCAGGTCAATAGAATGACTCACATAATGCTTTTGTGTTCAGCCTCACACTGGCGCAGGAAACGGAGCACAGTGGAAGCACTGTGTGACACACATCAGCGGGCAGTTTCAATAAATTCAGACACTACAGAGACTGTTCTACTGTCTCTGAAAAACACCTGGAGAAAGATGTCCTGGGTCCCAGCTCACATGTGTGAACATGCCATAACCCTGCAGCAGGAGGCATGAGAACTGCAAATGGGAACAGAACAATAAACTGTAGTGTAAAACACCTTAAACAGTGCTACAGGAAGGACAGTGCCAAACCACATGCTCGGTACACTGTTAAAAAATTACTGTAAATTTTACAGTATAATACTGTCAGCAGGGTTGCCAGCCAGTTACTGTAAAATTTACAGGAGTGTAACTGGAATTTTCAGAATTTCCCTGTATTCTCTGATTACAGTAAATAACTGTATTTTTTTAAATTACGAAGGGTCAATTTACAGCATTATTCTGTAAATTTGAGTCAAACCACCACGTGACCCCAGAATGTATTGCAGTTTACAGCAATATGCTGTTTTATTAAAAAACAGCCAGCGGCTGTAAAATAATGCTGTAATTTTTACAGTAATTCATTACAGTGTAGATTACTTAAAAATTGTAGTCCATTCCTGATTCCAAATTACATGACAAAAAACATAGTAACATAATTTAAGCAGGCTTGGATGGGAAAACCATAGGATGCTGCTGGAAGAGGTGTTAGTGAGGCCAGCAGGGGGTGCTCATCCTGTGGTCTGTGTGGGTTCTAATGCCCCAGCCTAGTTACAAGGACGTTTATCACCATCCTTCAGATGAGATGTTAAACTGAGGTCCTGACGCTGTGGTCATTAAAAATCCCAGGAAGACCTTCGAAAAAGAGTTGAGGAGATATTCTCCCTTCCATTTGTAAAGCACTTTGAATACCAAGAAAAGCGCTATAAAAAAATGTGACAAAAAAAACATCATTAAATACTACATTACATCAGCGTTTCGCAAACTAGGTTTCTTGAAAGAACTGCACGGGGTTTGTCAATCAATGGTTTAAATTTTTAAACCCAACTATTGGGTTTGTCCATATTTGACCTGAACATCCCAGCATTTTTTAGAGATAATTAGATAATTAAATAAATCATAGATTACAATTAATATAAATAATTTTAAAATAATAAAAATTATCATAAAAATGTTTAAAAGACAAAAGCTTTCCAAAGACATAGCAATACATGGTAAATGTTGAGGGAAAAAACCTCCTTGAAAGTGAAATGATTTCTGTAAATCCAGTGATCAAATGCTTTGTGGCCTCTCAAATTTCCATCTAATTATAGCCACCTGACTGTTCAACTATTGAACAGGATAAAGATGCATACATTTTTCTTATTTTGTTTAAATATCATATTTTTCATATTTTACAGTCTCCCAGAAGACAAATTAAGTACAATTTACCTTGATCTTCAAATTCAAAAGGTTTACACCCCCTGGTTCTTGATTCATTTTGTTTCCTTCTGGAGCATCAGTGAACGTTTGAACCTTTTGTAATACTTGCGTATGAGTCCGTCAGTTGTCCTCAGTGTGAAAAGATGGCTCTCAAAATCATAGTCACTGCTGGAAAGGGTTCAAATATGCAAAAGTTGCTGGAAAACTAAAGAATCTGCCGGACCTGGAGGTTCTTTCTGAAGAACATTAAGCAGATTAACTTCTGAGGACAAACAAGGGACTCATGAACATCAATCAAAAAACAAGGTCATGGATCATCCAGATAACATGACAGTATGAAGAATCAAGGATATGTAAACATTTGAGCGGGGTCATTTTTATAAAGTCAGCTTTTTTTTGTCTTGTGAACTATATGTAAACATCTTTTACGTGTGATCTCTTTTATTTTGTTAAAATACTTTGCAGATTCTGCAAGGGGTATGTAAACTATTCAGCACGATTGTATATATGGTACCTTCACACATTTGCAAGACACCCATGCCATTACCCAAGTCACCTGATGCACCTCCATATCATGACAGATGTTTGCTTTTGCACCTGTCACTGATGAAAGTCTGGATGGTCTGTTTCATCTTTGGGACAAAGATATGTGTAAAATTAGGTGCTCTCTGAACATGCTTTAGATTGGGAAAGGTTTAAAAGTGGCAAAGTATCTGAGTCTTCAAAACAGATTATGTACAGGCCACATTTGCTAAATTAAACACAAAATAATAAAGGGCTCGGACGTCCACTTTAGTGCATTTTAATGAATAAAAATCAGCATAATTGTTTTTAAACACTAGTCTCAATTACAGGTCATTTTGGGCTGGTTTATTGCGCCCTCTGCTGTTTTTAAAATTACAACACTTTTCAGTTTCCAGGGCCTCCAAATAAGGTATCGATAGATTTGTCAGTTACACAATACAATAATGCCCCATTGGCCTAGTTAATGTATTTTCTAGCAATGTGCAATACATTTGTTACAGTATTTTTAATTATCCCTAAACATGAGAAGTGACTATCTCAGAAGTGACTATCTCGCAGGTATAATTATCTAGAGGTCCGGTCTTCTTATCATCTTTTGGGATCTGTCTTTCTCACTCTTCCACCACGGCTTGATCTACAATGAACAGACACAGCCACTTCAGTTCAAGATGTTTATTGTCGAAATGTATAAAATGGTAAAACAGCAGTATAAAGGTGTTGTTTTATGATTGATGCACTTCCTTTAAACGAGGATGTACTCTGTATCATTTCTTACATTTACATATTTGTGAATATAATAGGTCAATGACATTAAAACTACAAATGCTATATAATGACACGCATTATACAGCGTTAAGGCCTGTTCACAGCAAGGACAATAACTAGAACAATAGTCCTAAAAATTGTTCTAAATATAAAAGAATAGCAGAGTCCACACCACAAATAAAATGATAACTGCACAAAGAAATATTGTTAGAAACAATTTTTTTTCAGCTTGTGAATGACAAAAACATGGACAGCTAATCAGAATCCATCTCGCTTTAAAGACCTTGAGCATTTAAAGCACCAGATGACAAAACTGCAGCACGTTTAGAATAATCGTATCAATATTGTGCGTCGGTGTGGATACTAATTTACACTGACCAGCCACTTTATTGGGTACACCTTGCTAGCACTGGGATGGAACCCTTTTTGCCTTCATTTTTGTCCTTACTGACCATCTGTCATATCTGTCGGCTGCACATCCATGATGTGAATCTTCTGTTCCAACACTCAAATTTGCTCTATTGGATTGAGTTCTGGTCACTGTGGAAGTCATTTGAGTATAGTCAACTCATTGTCATGTTCAAGAAAACAGTTTGAGATGATTTGAGGTTTGTGACATGGCACCTTATCCTGAAGTAGCCATCAGAAGTTGGGTACACTATGGTCTTCTGCTGCTGTAGCCCATCTGCTTCAAGGTGCGACATGTTGCGCATTCAGAGATGCTCTTCTGCAGACCTCGGTTGTAACTGAGTTACTGTTGCCTTTCTATCAGCTCAAACCAGTCTGATCATTCTCCTCTGACCTCTGGCATCAACAAGGCATTTTCATCCACAGAACTGCTGCTCATGTTCTCTTTTTCAGGGCATTCTCTGTAAACCCTATAGATGGTTGTGCGTGAGAATCCCAGTAGCTCAGGGTTTCTGAAATACTCAGACCAGCCCCTCAAAGTCAAAGTCAAAGTCACTTTAATCACCTTTGTTCTCGATTCTGATGCTTGGTTTGAACTTCAGTAGATCATCTTGACCATGTCTACATGCCTAAATGCACTGAGTTGCTGCTTTGTGTTTGGCTGATTATATATTTCCATTAATTAGCAGTTGAACAGGTGTACCATATAAAGTGACCAGTGAGCGTAGCTATCGGTATAGTTATTGTTCTGTGAATGGGCCATTACTGTGTAAATGCAGACCTACATCAGTTTGTTTTTTATGCAGAATTGGATATGGACGTACCTGAATTGGCGGAATCCTTCTCATTGGCCCAAACAGAAAGCCCAGTAAGTGCCTTGGGTTTCCACTTCAGTGTGGTAACTATGGCAGGTTCATCCTCCTCTGCATCTCCTTTGTCCTGCTATCAAAAAACGTCATTATGATTTGGCTTCACACAAATTCATTCAATATACGCTTATTCTTATAGGTTGGGTACAACAGAGTTAAAATGAATAATCCCAGTTCCCAAAATATATCCAAAAAAAAAAACATTTTTTACTTTCATCAACTAAGTAGTTGGCAATGTTTACTAGCATACCAAGCTGTAAAACTTCTGAAACTACTGACTATAGTCTAAGGGAAAGTGAAAACTGAAACTGAATATCAGGATACTTACTTGTAAGTTGTTTTTAATTAAATGAAAACGTATTATAGCTACATTTATATTATATACAATTAGCTGAACTTTAGAGTGATTATTTTGACCCACTTAAGTAGAAATTAAGCAGATCTTTGTGTAATTTCAAAATGACTTCTATTGTCTTGAAATGTGATTAAAGCGTATAGCCGAATATACTGACAAGCATTTGTTAAACTAAAATATACTTTAATGTCATTACTATTGAAACTTGTATGTCTAGTATTTAATTGTATTCATAATTACACATTTTTAATGAAGTTACTATTTAGTCATTTTAAAATTTATTAAATATAAATGTAATATCAAATAACAAACTAGTATGCTTTAGTATGTTAGTCAACACATCAAAGTGTACTTCTTGACAAAAGATTAAAACATGATTTAAAGTGTACTTTAAAGTAATTTTTTTCATTTGACATTATTACAAAGTGCACTTTTTAAGTGCACTTAAGTGTGTAAAGAAACATGCATCCAAAAGTTCATACTTCCCTACTGTATAGTGTGCGAAAAAAAGTGGGAAAAGAAGTACCTGTATGTCCGAATTCACAATATTCATAAAAGAGTAGGGAAAAAGTACCCTATTAAAAAGAATGATTTTCTACTTTTGGCGAGATGTAATAGGTAATACTAATCCGTGTGCATACAACAAACACTTTACTATCCCATGAGGTCACGGGAGAGGATTTGTTAATCATGACAGTGACAAGATGGTGAATGTAGTACATCTGTATTACAGTAATACTACACACAATCGCATACTCTCTCGAGTAAGTACTTCAATTCAAAATAAGTACCTACTGAAGAGAGTATGTGATGTCTGATGCAGTCCTTCTCATGAAAGTTTACTCTCTTTAAGTCCACTTAAATGTCCTCTTATTTCATTAATATTATATTAATGAAATATAAGTACATTTTATTAAACATAACAAAAAATTGGAAGAACACAACAGGTTCTCATTCAACACAAAATAAGCACACTACATTTTTGCAAAGGTATTTAAAACAAACCATATAACAACAAAACGAGGGTAACACTGAGAACGAAAGAGAGTTTCTAGACATACCTGCTCTATCTGGAGATACTCTCCATGCTGCTCACACCCAATGTCAAACACATACTTCCCTGGACCAGAGGGCTAGAAGAAATAAGTTTAAATACTTAAAAGAAATAAGAGATCACTGTGTGAGAGAATTGCATAGTTGCATTTCATTATTGCATGTCGCACAGTTCCCTACCCGCTGTCCGCAACCCAGTTTGAACAGATCTGCATACCATTTTCTACTACCCACCAGTTCAGAACCACAAATGTAGAATGTTACTTACATTATTATTGACAAATTTGCCCTTGTATTTGTGGTTCAGATGGATGAGTTCTCCGTCTGACTCCATTTTACCCATGATCCATGTGCCCATGTACTGAGAACCTGTGTCATGATGTGTGTATGTACCCTGCCCATGTCTAAGTAGGGGGGAAAAGACATACAGGTACTTAAATTTATTAATAAGAATGATTTGCCATTCATTTTTAGTTGAACTGAAGACATTATGAATACTGTTACAACTAATATAACAGATTAGATCACATTACCAGATCAGTGAAAAGAGAGTTAAAATTATGAGCTACATTTCAACTACCTTTGAAGGTGCAGCCATTCACCATCATATGTGTCTCCATTGGGGTAAGTGTAAACACCATGACCCTGCCGCTGGTCAGCCACCCAGCTTCCTGAAGAAGAGGAAGAAATATCACATGTGAAGACTAGCTTACACTCCATGCAATCTATAAATCATGGGGGGGGGGGGGGGGAGTCTGAGTCAAAAGGTTTTTTTTTTCTTGAATACAATATTTTTATATTCCAAAATGCATAACAATTAAAAATTCACAATAATTTCAGAATGTTTATAATTTACTGCTGTCAAATCGATTAATCGCATCTAACATAAAAATTTGTGTGTATGTATGTATGTTTGCGTATATAACATTAGAATACCAATGTTCGTTCATTCACACAACTTGTAAAAATGTATTAGTATACATAGTAATTAACATTAACATAGATTAATAAGTACTGTAAAAGCAGTCGTATTTATTATTATTTATATACTATTATAGTTTTAATATTTTGAATTAGATTTTTTTTCAGCCTTCATTTAAATTTTAGTTAATTTTTTGGGGTAATTTTGTGCTGTTATCATTTTTTTATATATATATTTCTAAATAGTTTTCTTTTATTTTTAGTTAGGGTTAGGGTTTTAAATTTAGTTAGTAATTTTAGTATTTCAGGTAACAAAAATGTTTTTAATTGTCTTTTAACAATAACAACTGGACTATGTGTAAGGGATCATTGTTAGTTCATGATGTTAACCTTAACCTAAAACACTGTACTTACTTGAGATGATATAGGCATTGTAGACATTGTAGATTTACCTTCATATTTGGAGCCATCTGGGTAATAAAATATGCCTTGTCCATGTTTTAAATTCATGTACCATTCTCCAATGTATCTGGCCCCATTCTTGAACTTATATGTCCCCTGATATCCAGACAACACAAGGTTCATCATATGTTTCCATCGTTTATGAGAACAGAAACTGCATAATAACAAAGTGTTTTGTGAGCAAAATGACCTGGCCAGATCTCTTGCCGTTTTCATATGCTCCTTGGTAAGTGTCTCCGTTAGGCAGGACAGCTTTGCCCTGTCCATGTCTCTCACCAGCTTCATTTCTGCCTCCCTCATATTCCTTTAACACAAAGGTATTACTGTCGTTTCTACTGCGAACACGCTGTAAATTGAAAACAAACATTGACAATGACTCACCCCCAAAGATCCTTGCTCGTCGTCAAACTCTTCAGAGCCAACGTCTGACATGATAAACTGGAGTTTAATGAACAGATAAAAGAGAACAATCCCAAAAGGAAAAACTTCAATTCAAGGACGTTTACTGTTACCATAGCAACACCGCGTGAGACAGACACATGCGTAAAGTGACTTTAACTCCGCTCACGCTTGCTTTAAAAATACTTTTTCAGAATAAAACATTATTATTATTATTATTTACGTTAATTAGTTTACTATTACTCTTCGTCAAAATTTGGACACACTTCAGTGAAATTATTTTTCTCATTAAAAACCATTTGATCTGTGCTTAAATGCTTGAAATTAGATCCAATTGGGCCTGTATTTTTATTTATTTATTTATTTATTTTTACAATTTTTTTTCAATGCTGTTTTTTATAAAGCTATGTTCTTAATTGCTTTTGGTGAATTTTTTTTTTTTTTTTTTGTAAATAAAATGTAGCATTCAGAATGTAGTATTGCTAGTTATTATGATTATTAATGTTATCTAAACATAGATTTAGCCACATATATTATTATTATTAATATTATTGTATGACTTTTATTTTGACAATCAGTGTCGCCCTTAAAAAAAAAAACTCGTGACTGACCAGTTGACTCGATTTAGTCCGTCACGTGATTAGTGTTTCTCTAAAACAAGGATGTGAAACAAAACGATATATACAGCTGCAAGAAAGACAGCACATTAGTGTTTTTGCGAGCCTGTGCTGAGATGAAGTATTCCGTTCACCTTATTTACGCGGTGCTTCACTGTTGGGTTGTGGGATTGGTCGTTTCTAGGGTCAGTGGAAAGCAGGTCTGGCCAGTGCCTTACAAGTAAGTTGCAGCCACCTACTGCACACTTCAGCTCAGTTGCATTGTCAGCACTAACTAGGACCAAATGTGTTATATGTGGTTCGTATTCAGTCAAATGTTTACTTTGCACAAAGGTTTATTGGTTTACTGTCTTCAGAATCGCAGTGAGATTTAATGCCAAATATGTTTAAGGTTAATGTCTTTGCAAAGGAATATAACACAATAAAAAAAAAAATGCATACAGTAATGCAGAAAATACAAAATAGACAGGAATTATGTATGTGCAAAATGGAAGTGTATGAATGTTAGGTGTGCTATATACAGTTATGTGAAAATGAAAGTGGAATGAATGCCCAGATGCAAACAAGTATATAAAAGGATTATATTATTGTCACGTTATAGATGCTGTTAGGACATTAATAATACATATGAAAATATACATTACTTACAATATTTCAAAGTTGAACTGATTTCTTAGTTGTATATACTTGCGTCCGCAGTGAATTCAAATAAACTATACAATTTTATGCTCATGAATGTTATGTTACGTGACATCCACCTGGTTGGCCAAACCTGCTTGCTGAAAAGCAGCCCATAACGCAATGTCATGTCAATTTCTAGGCGACTTGACAGCCGTCCAGATGTTGATCCCTACTGCCAGGCTTTATACCCATTCTGTCCCACTGGAGATCCATATGGTCGGATACCTGTCATGGAATACTACGACATCATCTCAGTGTTCAGACTTCAAACTCCTGTGTGGGAGTTCAAATATGGTGACATCTTGGGAAAGTTTGTAAGTGCACGCATCGGATAGCAGGAATCTTTTCTTTAAGAGTTTGTTCATTTGAGTCTAATCAAGAGTTTTGCACCTCAGCATGTCATGCATGATGCCATTGGCTTTGGAAGCGTAAAAACTGGGAGAAACTTCACGATGGAGTGGTACGAGCTGTTTCAGCTTGGGAATTGCACTTTTCCTCATGAAAGAGAAGGTGTGAGTGCTCCATTCTGGTGTAACCAGGGAGCCGCGTGCTTTTATGAGGGCATAGACGACATACACTGGAAGCAGAATGGGACCTTGGAGAAAATTGGAGAGGTTTCAGGTAAGTTTTTAAGTTTATAATCATTAAGTTTATAATATAAATATATCTTAAGCCCCTTATGCTCACCAAGGCTGAGTTTATTTGGTCCAAAATGCAGCAAAAACAATAATATTGTGAAATATAAATTCAAAGTATTTTATTTGAATATACAGATCAATTTTATCACAAGAACCAAAGACTCAAACTACTTCAGTCTGTGTGCATTGAATTTATTTAATACACAATCTGAGTTGAATTACTGAAATAAATGAACTTTTCCACGACATTCTAATTTATTGAGTTGCACCTGTATAGTAAAGTGTAATTTATTCCTGTGATCAAAGCTAAATTTTCAGCATCATTACTTCGTTGTCACATGATCCTTCAGAAATCATTCTAATGTGATGATTTGCTGCTCATTATACATTTATTATCAGTGCTGAAAGCTTTATTTTTCAGGATTCTTTGAATCGAAAGTTCAAAAGAACAGCATTTATCTGAAATAGAAAGCTTTTGTAAACATTATATACTACCTTTCAAAGGTTTGGGGTCTGAATGATTTCCATATATGGCCAAGTTGGTCCAAACTATTTTTTTTTTTAACAAGTGAGCCAAAAAGAAAAGACAAAACTTCATGAACACCGTGGCTGACAAATGGTATAAAACATTACTGAAAAAAATACATTTGTCATCTATCTAGAGAACATTACATTGTTTTCATATTTTCATTAGCAGAACAATAAAACAAAACTATCATAAACAATGATTGTAAGAACATTGGAGCAGCTTGAAGCTCTCGCACTGTCCCCAAGTTTTCCGATCCGTCTGGGTTTGCTACTTTTTACCTCATATGTTGTTGTTTTTTTTTTTAGGTGAGATGTTTAATGAATTGGCTCTGTGGGTTCAGAAGGACAATGAAACGGGTGTGTATTATGAGACTTGGACGGTAAAGTCAGACCCTGGTCCCAATGCCACAACATGGTTCGAGTCCTACGACTGTTCTCAGTTTGTGCACCGCGCATATAAGAAATTAATGGAGCTGGGCGCCCAACTGTTGAGCCAAACTCCAACCAGTTACACAAAGATCTATCTGTACAGCGGAGAGCCGCTCTATTTGGGAGATGACACCATCTTTCAACAGTCTTCAACGAAAGACCTCGCCACAGACATCAAGAAGTTCTATCACTTGTTTCGCTCTCACCAGTCAGTGATAGAAATGATTACGAGCCTGTTGGAGGCTTATGACGAGATGGTCCTTGAGAAGACCTTCTATTTCTACTACAACTCTCAATATTGGAAGCTGCCAATGAAATATCCTTACTTACAAATAACCTATGAGGAGATTCCTTTTCCATAATATTTTTTTGCTCGAACAATTAAATGACAAAATTCCATTTTAAATGTTCTATTTTCATTCTGCATGATGTCGGAATTGCGCGCCAAGATTTTTTTGGACTGCTTGTTTTGTTATACACATGAATATTGTTAGATTAATATAAATGATCTGTAAAACATTCACACAATGTCTGCACAATGTTTATTTATTTCATCAAAAGACATAATCATGTTTTTACAACATAAAAGAAATGAATGCTTTCATATTAGCAATACAAGCAATATGCTCACTTGCTTCAGTAAAAAAAAAAAAAATCAAATATGAGCACTTGGTTTGATGTTATTTGCACGTGTATCAATGGTGTTGAGTCAGCACGCACTTGCAAAAAGCTTTGTTTTAAAAGTTAAAATGGTAAGATATGTACTGCCTAAAGCCTAGCTCAGTTATTTTAATGAAATAACTACATAGTATGTGAACTACCAGGCTATAACTTTAGTTCTTAATTTAGATGGTACAACTTACAAAAGCTAATACAGCTTTAATCCTGGATAATTGGTAATAGAAAACTTACATGCTATTGACATTTTATAAATTATAATATGCATATAAATCAACATGGAACATCTCACTCAATGTTAAACTATCTTTAAGCAGACGGATATAAAAACAAACAAACAAAAAAACCCATCAATAAATTACACTGATGCTCAACTAATCACAAGGGTACAAAGATGCATCAAGGAATAATTCCCACTCATCTGAAAGATCAGCACAGAAACACTTCGAACCTCCACAGAAGTATATATAAGCATTTCTATTTATATCAAACACACAGCATTTTATATACAGACACATGGGACTTCCTTCTTAAAGGAAAATGTTTTCACTGCTTCACTCCAATGCTGAATCGAAGGGGCACATATTAATGCAGCCATGTCTGAAGCATATCCAGTAAAAATAATAATCATTATCCGGCTGTATCCCATTCAGTTTGTGATAGCACAACATTCTTCGCGCAATCCAATAGAAACTAATCAACGGTTCATTGTATCCCTAAAATTCTTTAACTATTGCTTTCCAAATCTGAAGACACTAGTGTGCTGTGAGCCCAACACTGATCCTTTCATTTCTATCCTCCCTGACCCACTCCAACATACTTAAGACCTTGAAAATATGCGGTTATATTGTTCTGCACCCTCTTCCCTGCTACACCAAAATATGAACAACTTATCTTTTCTACTCGCCTAAACCACCAGAAAGAAATATTTCCATTTGGTATGTATAAGGTGCATATTATTCACTATACATTTTTGTCCAAAAGCACTGCAATTCCAAATGTTTGTATTAATACAAAATGTTTAAAATCACACAAAATACAGTTCTCTATCTACATAAACCAAATCAGCACACCTTTATTGTTTTAAACCCAGATGGCTGTGCACTTCTTTTGAACATTGAACTCGTGTCAGTGACGTTGGTTAGCGAGAGGCCACTAGTTGGGAAGGGAAACCACTCACTAAAGTGTTATGGCTTTAAATGTCACTAGGAAGTACTGCTGAAGACTCCTAGTGAGAACTGATTCAACTACCATCACAAACCATTTGCCCGATAGAATCAATGCTGGGATTGGCTCCAACATTCCTGTCACCCTACATTGCACAAGCAGTTTGGGAAATGGATGGTTGGATAAATGAATTTCTAGCTTAATAATTCAGAACTAATCATCACTGTTTGTGCTCTAATGGAAGAATGATTTAACACGACAGCGATATTTAATACAGCACAATGTTGAGCTACTGAAAACAGCCATCTGCTCAGATACACAGTAGGACAAAGTGAATTCTGCAGAATTGAAGTGAAGGAACAGAGGAGCATCTGCTGAGAACATCAACAAAGAGAGAACCCATATCATGAACAATGAATATTCTGCATATGAAAATAAGCTGATCTTTCATCTTTCAGTTTTATTTCTAAATAAATCCAGGTTCCAAGTTCTAAATATGTCCACTTTATGTCACACACAAATGAAAAATACAAAAGTATTTCACACAAACAAGCTAAATTTTCTTTAGAACCATTACAATTTTGTATTGTGACCAACAATACCAAACATAGTCATTACCGTAACACAGGAGAAAAATAAATTATAGACCATGGAAGTAATTTTTACTGCCTTCATGCCGATTTAACAAAAATAGAACTATAAAAATGCTTGTTACTGTAATGAGAATCTAATGGGATTAACAAGCCAGAGCTCAAAGAGATCCATTATGAGAAGAATGGGGGCAACGCTTAAATTGTTATTTAAATAATGTCACAGTGACAAAAATATCAATGGTCCTAAAATGGTCTTAATTTATTTTTTATGCAAACTATAAATCGAATATTCTTTTTCTTTTAATTTTAGAGTTAAATATGACCTGAATAATCTTTTGTAAGATTCAATTAAATCTAGATGTGCCACAACATACCATTAAAGGCATATTTCCCACAAAAAATTTAATTATTTACGTACCCTCATGGCATTTTAAACCCGCATGACTTCTGTGTATTTTTTGGAACATATTATAGAAAATATATATATATATACATATATATTTTATTTTTGTAAAAAAAATGGTCAATCGTCCCCAAAACGGTTGGGTTTACCAACATTCTTCAAAATATCCTCTTTCATGTCCCACAAATGAAAAGAAGATAATACAGGTTTGAAATGACTTGAGGCTAAGTAATGACAATTTTTGGGGGGTGAACTATCCCTTTAATATATCAGTCCACTCATTCATTATGAGCAGTGAGGGAATTTACATCTGATATCAAATCTATGTACAAACCTTGTGAATTAACTGAAGACCACATAAAAAGCCCATATTACCAAAGGCTCAGGAGTACTTTATGGTCTTTTGAATGCAATAGTTGTGCATTTCACCAGGTGGGCATCATATCTGGAAACCAAACACGACCCAGGTGCTTGGACACCTCCCAGTGGATCTCATCCAGGCTGTATTTGTGGTCTGGGATGAGCACCTCCTCCATGATAGACAGCTGAGACAGGCGGCGGCCACACATCTTCACGAACTCCACAAAAGCACTGCAGGAGACCTCGCACTCACCCAGTCCGATGGCCGACAGGTACTGGCAGCGCTCAGCGATACGAATCAGCTCCTCGTCTAGCGGCCGCAGACCGTTGGCACACACCACCAGCTCCACCAGGCGGGGGCAGTTCATGCCGACGCGGCCGAGGACCTCCTTGCTGACCGAGCGGCCGAAGTAGAGATGCGTAACAGGGATCTCGTCACGGAAAAAGGGCCCGAACTCATCCTCATACAGGAAGAAGTACATGACCAGGCTGAACTTGGGAGAATGGCGCACCATGGCGTCCCAGCTGCTCTTCTTGATGGTGTGGAACTGCTGACCAGGGTTCTCACTTACCACGTCTATGCGAAGATGCTCGAGGTGCACGTGTTTCTCCGAGGAAAGCGCCAGAAGGAGCTCGTCGCTCAGTAAGTGATAGTTCAGAGCCAGTTCTCTCAGACCATGACACTGATCAGCAACACACAGAATACCTGCAACAACAGAAGACTGGTGATGGGTTTCACCTACACAAGACACCACAGATAATACTGCCTGACTAACGTCTAAGGTGGTGGTGGTGGTGGGGGGGGGGGGGGGGTGATTCTCAGATGCGTCTTGATTTCTCTTCAACCATTCCTTGCTTGGTTTTTTATTCCGCATATGCACAACAGCTGAAAACAAACATCACGAAAATATTAGTTTGTGTTTAATTCTATTTTTGTAATCATACTGAAGTGTATGAAATTTACTTCTTCCTCCAATAGGAGCTATACCTGTAAGAAATCTTTATACGCTACCCGTATTGCCATCAGCCAAGCCAGCAAGGGCACTGGTGTGCGCCTATTCCAATAATTCCAGTAGTCTCCATGAGGAGCAGAAAGGCGGCGCTTTGTTTTTTTCGTTTTTTTTCCACTGAGTTGGCCAGCCAGCCAGTCTTGTAGATATGTCAATAAGCTATAAACATAAGTTATCATGCTCTGCCTGAACACACCTTTGTTTATTAGCAGCTTGTGACTAATAGAGACTGAACAACAAGAGTCACAGACTTCACTGTTTTAGGCAATAATTGCCTAAATACATATGTGAATTTTTAGTTTCTGTACTTTTTCTATTAAAATACAATAATTAACACTACAAGATTTTCTTTTATGCTTTAGAAAGAAGTCTCTTATGCTCACCAAGGCTGCATTTATTTCAACAAAAATATTTAAAACAATATATTTTAATTTGATTTATTCCTGTGGTGGCAAAGCTGAATTTTCAAAAGGTATAATTTCAGGCACATGATGCTTCAGAAATCATTCTAATATGCTGATTTTCTGCTCAAGAAACATTTATTAATTATAATGTTGAAAACAGTTGTGCTGTTTGACATTTGTGGGAAAACTATGATACACGATGAACAAAGTTCAAAAGAACAGCATTTATTCGAAATAGAAATCTTTTGTAACATTGCAAATGTCTTCACTGTCACTTTTGATCAATTTAATGCATCATTTCTGAACAAAAATCATTTTTCAAAAACATCTTACAGAGCCCAACCTTTTGAACGGTTGTTCACATTGTTTTACATTTGATTACTTTAGTATTTATTCTGCATATTTACTTATTACTGCTGTTAGATGGCAGTCATTTGTATTATTCTTTGCTTGTAGTTTGCTTAAGTGTTAGGCATTCTTCATTTCATTAAACCATGCCAAATATTTAAATTTACTTCAGAATATTTACTACATACTACATTCTAATTTAATGCTACCACTAATATTAATCTTTAAATTTTCAAATAAGTCTTTTTAAGCTATTGAAACTGGTATATTTCATGAAACTGCCAACATGCCAAAACAGGGGTTCTCAACTCTGGCCTTTTCCTGCAGCGTTCAGCCCCAACCCTAATCAAACACACCTGAACAAGCTAATCAAGTTCTTTAGGATTACTAATACATTACGGGCAGATGAGTTTGATACAGGGCAAATTCCAAATGGAAGGGAGCATCCCTATGCCCTACTCCCTTCGAGTGGGGACATTGGAGGGAGACGTTTGGAATGCACTTGGCAAAGGGAGCAATGTTTCTATGACAATGCAGCATGGTGTCCATCAGCTGTTCTTACAACAGAAATGTCTAATTATTGCTGTTAACATATGTGTTGCAAATTTATAAATATTAGGGATGCACCGAAATGAAATTCTTGGCCGAAGCCGAAGCCGAATAATAATGAAATGCTTGGCCGAAGGCCGAAGGCCGAATACCGAATGCGGTGTTTCGCATTTTTTCCATTTATTTTGCCAATTTTTTCACCATTACAATAATTAAATAGTAAAAATTTGCTTTTTACTATTTTGTGTTGCTTTTCAGAGAAATAAATCAAATAACAAAAATATAATTTCAAAATATTTTACACTGAACATTTTTTTAACATTCCAGCAGATATTATAGAAACAAAGCACAATGTAACTTAAAATGAATAAATTAGTAAAATAAAAAAAAATATTTGGCCATCTTTGAAGCCTATGTTCTTCTTGAATAGCCTATGTTAGGCCTATAACTGACTGCTGAAAGAATGAGACTCTGTATGTCTACAACAACAAATGTGCATTGAATAGTGCAAAAAAATGTGGATGAACCCACAACAAATAAATAACTGTCCTAGACATAAGCCTACTTCACATATCGCGCCTAATAAAGCGTGTAAAGCGCGGCCGCGTCGCTTCCTCCTTCTTTCGCAAGCGTTTCGGGAGCTCGCGCTTCTGTGGCGTCTGTCGTTGCTATGCAACCATGAACTGTGGTTCTGACGATGAGAAAGTTTCAGCAAGGGATACATTGATTTTTAGCCCTTGCTTTAGCTTTACTACTAGATATATTTATGTAAATGAGATATAACAACCCCCCTGTACAGCTATGATCAGCTGTTCGGCTGAGATTTCCATGTTTTGTTACGGAAAGGTCGAAGATGATCGGTTGGTTCTTGTCACATGACCTGCGGTGCGCTTGTGGCATTCTGAAAAGTTGAGATGTTTTCATCTCGCCGCGGCACAGGCGCGCCCGGAAAAAACAAGCGCGCCGCACCGCATGCTTCCGTTTTGCGCGCGGTTACCGCGCGCCCACATAGGATATAAAGAATATGCGCGCGGAAAAGACGCGATATGTGAACGTTAAAACATCATTAAAAACGTCATTGTTCGGCAAAATTTATTCGGCCTTTTTACTTATTCTTTTATTTATACTTTTTTCGGCCGAATAATTTCGGTTGCCGAACATTCGGTGCATCCCTACTAAATATATATTAAAATGTGTTATATGTGTGTTAGTGTATTTCTCCATTTTCAACTTTAAAACTTGCCATCTCATCTTTGGACAATGCTTCACTAAACATTTATAACCTATGAAACTTAACATAAGAATGTGTGAAGAAATATATCACGAAAACAAAAACAGCTTGAATTGATGTTTCTTAACTCGAACTCTCCCACCATCTAGCTTTAAAATGAATGAATCACAAGTGTTCACTGGGTCATATGGCCATAAATAATAAAATCACTTCCTTGAACTAATCCTAAACCAAACCCTCATCCTTACCCTATAGAAAGTACATGTAGTAAGTAAATGTATAATTACACTAACATGGACACCCTAATTATAACAACTTCTATTTCTTTAAAGCATGACAATAGATTAAAACTATCTAAATGTAAAGTAAAACATTTGTTTTGACGACAAAAACAAAACTGCACTTTTTAAAAGTGTACTTAAGTGTGCTTCATTCATTCGAATATATTATCTGTAAAGATGCATCACAACATGTCATACCTGCAGGAGAAACATGAGGGCAGCTGCTCATCTTCAACAGCTTGAGAGTGTCACTGTTGTTGGCCACTAGGACCTTGAGCGAAGGATCGTCCACTGGCGTGTCATCGATTTTTAGAGATGAAAGAGACTTGGAGTTAACAAACACCACGGTGAGTGCAGAGATGAAGTGGGACTGAAAAGAGGAAACAGTCATCATACATCCACCCCATCATCCTAACACATAGCTCAGCCATATAACACACGTCCTGATACCTTGGGTAGCTCCATGAAGCTTGGTCGTGCAGTGGATATCAGCCCAAGAGTCTTCAGAGAACAGTTGACCAGCTGAGACAGGATATCGCACGCAGCCTCTGCTGATTCTGTACTGCTGTCCACCTGAGGAGACACAACACAAACTCTTAGCATCAACTCAAGCAACTGAAATACGTTCTAGGTTTGATCAGATGTGCCATGTTCAAAGCCACTGTAAAATAGCGCAAATCTATTGAATACTTTAACGCAAGTCTGCATATATACAAAATATTTCCGTATTTACTCACCCTCATGACAAACCCAAAAGACTTTTATTCATCTTCGCAACACAAATGAAGATATTTTTAATGAAACTTCAGAGATTTCTGCACCTCCAATCTTTGATTCTTCAAAATGTTTATAAAGACATTGTAAAAGTAATCAATCGAACAGTTAAATCCAATATTTACCATATCTACAAAGTATGTTTTATATACACACGCACCACAGTTCATTTACCATATTTGATGTTCTCTGTTTATGTGCAATGACTAATATTTCTATGTGAATAAAAGTCTAAATTAAATCTGTTCATCATATAAATCAGAAGACTTGGATTAAATTGCATGATTTACATGAATTACTTTTAAATGGACTTCCAAAAGGAACAGAAATCTGTAATAGATTGGTAACAACATGATTTGGGTGAGTAAATTATTTCAGTTTTGGGTGAACTGTCCCTTTAAAGAGTTAGTTCACTAAAATATTAAAATTCTGTCACTGCAAACCATTTTTTTTTTGTTTTTCTGCAAAACGTAACAGATGAATGTTGTTAACCAAACAGTTTTGATTCCCACTGACAAAAAATAAAAACCCTTTAACCAAATAACATTCTTCAAAATATCTTTTATGTTCATGTAAACAAAGCGTCATACAGGTTTGCAATGACACGAGGGCGAGTGAATTTTTCATTTTCATCTTGATTTGTTTAAAGCTGTAATGGGGTGGTAACCCTGAACTTCCTCACCTTGAAGCTGACATACTGTAAATGATTGGAGTGCCTCTTTATGATTTGTTTTATTAGGTCAGGATGTGTGGCCTTCAGATAGGAGCTGGCAGGCTGATTGAGTTCAAACTCAAAGCATCTCCACAGCTCGGGCATATGGAAGGCCTGGTTCCAGCCACGGCAAACCTGTGAAGCGAAGGCACGGTCGAGGAGCGGCAGGTACTGAAAGATGTGAAGCAGGATCTCCTGGGGTAGTCGAGCCCAGTTGGGCATCTGCTCTCCAGAGTCCTCCTCAGGCTGCTTGAGCCTCTTGCAGGAGTCTGTCGGCCCATCGCAGGATGAGGTGCTGTCCTCTCGCTCTCTACTCAATCTCCTTTTCATTCTTGGGGGCCTGAAAGAGCTGTGAAGCATTGAGAAGTGATGTATAAACAGGTTGAGTGCAAATACACACAATATAGAAGAGAAGCATGTTTGAGCATGACATGCAAGCTATTATCAAGGTATAATAATAATATTTTATATATATGTATACGTGTGTGTGTGTGTGTGTGTAAAGCGTTTAAATTGCTCTGAACTTTCCTGGAAACAAGTTACAATTGTGAAATTACAAATAAACTCCTCTTAGGCTAAATGTTCGTAGCAACACACGTCTCAATGAGTAACTGTTATGAGCGGCTGAACTGACACTGAAGAGACATTATCCATTAATAAAAACATAATCAGCACGATAAACACACTACACATACATTTAGTCATGGAGACAGTGATCTAGTTTAAGACAACAACAGCCTTTCTGCGCTGCTACGAATCCCCAAATTACCTGTTTTGCGTGTGACTCGCGTTATCTCCGTTAAGCTCGCTCGCAAACAGTGAAAAACAAATAAAAACAAATCAAATCCTGATAACCTGTCTGAATGTCAACCCGGACAGGAACCTGAAGGCATCGGAGTGAAGCAAAGCGTGCGCATTGGAAACGAATGTGCGTAGATTTATGTAGTTATATCTCGTTTTTTCGGTAGTCTGAGAGCGTATGTCTCGGCTATAATGCTGGTTGACCTACTTCTGTACCGCGGGAGATTTCAGCGTCCCCGCCTCCTTCACAGCGCTGAAAATGGCGTTGTTGTTGTCGAGAGCGAGTGAGTAGCATTGGGTGGCTGCTGCCTTCTCGCCAGCTTGCCGTGTTTTCGCTGACTCAAAGGGTTCTTCCTCCAGGGGGCGCACGG
Organism: Opsariichthys bidens; assembly: GCA_037194245.1. NCBI lineage: Eukaryota > Metazoa > Chordata > Actinopteri > Cypriniformes > Xenocyprididae > Opsariichthys > Opsariichthys bidens. Next base: position 31,196,576 of record CM074281.1, on the reverse strand, counting down.
CGGCTCACTGAGCTGAACACCCAGCATTCAGTTTTTGTCTTATTATAGCCATTTATGCTTTAGGGCAGTGGTTCTCAACTTTTTAGCCCGCGACCCCCATGATAAATGCGCTGCTGCTCCGCGACCCCCCCCCAAGTCGCGTGAAATGTACAGCAAATCGCTTTTATGCCCATTCTCAAAGCACACAAAGTTATATTTTATTGTTCTACGTGAAAAATCAGTGTTACAATTCTGCATGAGCCGCTCGATATCCACCTGTTCTCTCTCGGAAGGAAACTGTGCAACTATGTTGGGCTAAACATTGTTCTGCCATCAGGCACCAGTCGAGCAGGTCTGAGCGGCGCACTGACACACACGCACACACACGCGCGCGCGCGCGCTCATTCTAATCCAACGGTCAACGTGTCCGAAACACTTAGTACTCGGTAAAGCATTTCTGTGTCATGCGGAATAATTCTTCCTCATTTCTCTCAGCGTCACACATATAATCCAATATCAATGTCAGTTTTACACATCAAAACGATGTGCTTCATTTACAATAAACATTTCAATGTCATAATGTCACAATATCTTGAAGCTACTTCTGTTTGTGTGCATTTATAAATGTGCTTGCATTAGATATTAAGTGTGGATATTAACCACCGTTTCATTTTAAAGCAGGTATTATTTGTTTGTAGCCTCCAAACACCTTTAGCTTTAGCAAATAACAGCGCGTGATGTACGTTGATTGTGATTGACGCTGACGTAATCTCATATAATGCCTGGGACAAAATTTCAAATTTAATTAAAAAATATACATTATATATTTTTTTAATCAGACTTTTCTGCAAACACCATTTAATAAGTATTGAGTTAAATTAATTGCAACAAAAATATATAGGGTCTATATATTTTTTCCACTTTTAAAAAAAATAGAAATCATCTCGCGACCCCCAGTTTGAGAACCACTGCTTTAGGGAATATAAACTTTTAATATTTATTTTCCAATTATTAGTATCTGACTGACTTACGAACAGAATTGTGTAAAAACAATCACTTTAAAAAAAAAAAAAAAGCTACAACAGGCTTCAGTGGATGATGTCGAGAAAAAAAGGTAATACGTATCACGTGACAATAACGCCATAACGCTGAAAATGTCACTTTAATTGAAGAGTTACTATTAATAATGTTATGATGTTTTATATTGTAGCTTTAAATTCCATTAAAATCCCGCGGTTTACCTAATTGTAGTGTTTGGCTACCTGTTTTTATTGTAATTTGTGACATTTAATACTACAGTTTGAAAATCAACTCGCATTACATTAGATCCGTTCAAAACGAATGATTGATGTTTAATGAAAATTGCGCATAAAATCCGATTAAGAAAGACGTGACGTTGCATATTTAGGACTAAATTTAAATGTACACACATACATCTTGTGCAGCCTCACACATGTTTATAGGAAATCAAAATCTTTAGACGTATCGTATTAAAACGACGCTCGGGTCGCCAAAGCCTGTCCATTTGTGTCGTCTCTTCAAATGAACTGCTTTTATATGCTTTCATTTTCGAACTTACATATCTTATCAATGAATGAGATGAAAGAAAAGCACACGACACTCCTTTTGTAATGTACCTTGCTGAACAGAGAACCCGGTTTATTATTACCATTCAGCTCCATCCACAGATAATAATACAAAGCAGATTCACAAGTTGCATTTTTTTGTCTTTTACAGCAGCTGTTTATCACCCTCCCCCCAAAAACATTCCTTCCTATGCCTCCAAAACATCCAATAAACAGCCACAACTTTGAATATATCTCTTTTTGCCTCACATTCCTTCGATTTGGTGTGAAGACTGGCCCCAAAGAGTCGTGTTCTTGCAATACAAAAGCAGAACATACTCACCTTTTGCTTTTAAAATAACAGAACAAATGTTTTTATACCACATCATTGAGACAAAAGGGCAGACACCGCAGACAACAAGCCCCTCGATAACGTTCTGACTACAGAAATTATTTTGCACTTGCCGGGGAAAACAACAGCCTGTGTATCACTGTATAAAAACGTACAGTGGCTTTATTGACATACATTCCATATGTTTACATCTGCGAGGAGGCACACCCAGTATTGCACTTCATTAAAAGTTCTGGCTCAAAACATAACCCAGAATATCAAAGAAAACTGAAGTGTAGAGTAGCAACATTGGAATACACATATGAAGGGTTACTACTGTCATTATATACAAGATTAGATAAATCGTACACTATTTTCCTCCAGCGTAACATTCTAAAGTCCTCTTATAGCATTTGAATCTTTAGCCGTCAAACCACGATGCACTCCAAAGTGAAGGAATACTGTACAGGATTACGAAAACAGTCATTTAACATACAACAATAGAATCTTAAATTTGTATTTGAGAAGCTGAAATCATGGCCCATCCTCGGTGGTCTAAGATTCAGTTCCGAAATCCTCCATACATTGTTACACTTCAGTGGTCAGGAGGTGTGCAACGTTTATACAAGCCGCAGGGTTACAACGGCTGCATGCAAACACGTCACAACGTTTCTTTTTTTTTGTTGTTGTTGTTGTTCTTTTTTTTCCCCCATTCTTCAGTGTCTCAAGAAAGGGAGGATGCACCCTGGAGCATGGCGGCCAATCACTGCACCTTCAGAATGGGACATCCGGTGTGTATCTGCTCTCAGGCTGTGCTGAAGAGGGAGTCAGCCGCCACAGGAGGGTGAATATATTTTTATATGTATATAATATAGAGAGAGCGATCAATTACAGGACCATGGCGTTTAAAAGGTATGGGCATTTCTACACACACCGCAGCCCAGCGCAAACTCTTCTCCGGTGGGAGGATGTACCACATGCAGGGGACACTCACTTCCTTCCAACTGTTTTCCTTTTGGTCCTATGAGAGAGGGAGGAATGAAAAAGTCAACATGCTGTCTAGCCAATTTGTTAGATAAAGTTTCACTAACAGAAAACAAAGGCTTAATTCAACAAGAGAAGGATGATCCACGAGTCTCAGACAAACCAAAAATAGTGGTGGGAAGTTCTTATTAAAACATTTAAAAACCATTTTACCAGCAGGACAATGGGGCAGCTCTTCTTTTGGGACACTGGTCATCCTCTGGAAATCATCATGACAGGCGTTGCAAAAATGTGTCGTGCCAAAGCAGAAGAACACAGCCACGGAGCAACAGTAACGACATTTGTACTCCAGGAAATCTGTCCCATGTTTAGAGCACATCTGTAACAAAAAGAAAGCGGTATAAACAAACTCATACCTTGCAACCACTTAACCAATAAAAATAAAAAAAGTCAATCAAATGAAAATACCAAAACTGAAGCATCACTTTTGTAAAGCATCATAGCGATTAGAGCTGCATGATTCATCATTAAAAGATTGAGAACTCGTATTCAAACACCCACACACTATTTTTCCAAAATGACAGCGATTCGCCACTTTCTTTTAAACTTTTTTGACAAAATCACACTGGAACTTGGTGTTGCCGCTGATGCAGAGAGAGCAGTTGAAACAGCTTCACAAACAGTCTTTTCAACCACACAGTATTGTTATTTCTGTGTTGCAATAATTCAAATGATCATAGAAGTACTGTGATAAAAAAGGTTTTAGTTCGGATATGAACACTGAAGCAATCAGAGTGAATCTCCTTCAAATAACAATTGTATGGATTACATGGTTACACCAGTAGGTGGCGACAAATCACTCTTAAAAATGCATTTGTCATTGAATAATTCATTCAAGAGATTTGTTCAAAAACACTGATTCATCCAGTAATGAAACAAGTGAAGTATTTATGAGTGAGTCGGAGCCATTCATTCAAAACAATTTAAAAATTAGTTTAGAATCATTAAACATTTTCAATGTACTGCAGCAATTAATAACTGTCAAAACCTCGAGCAAATTACAAGTTATTTTGTTTAGTTGTCTGTTCAGAATCGTGGGAGAACCATGATCTTTTTGAGACCAAAAAAATCATGATGCTCAGTTTTTCCTGACTCATGTAGCTCTAACATATACATACATACATACATATATATATATATATATATATATATATATATATATATATATACACATATATATATATATACACACATATATATATATATATACACATATATATATATATACATACACATATATATATATATATATATATATATATATATATATATATATATATATATATATATACACACACATATATATATACACATATATATATACACATATATATATATATATACACATATATATATATATATACACATATATATATATACACACACACATATATATATATATATATATACACACACATATATATATATATATATATATATATATATATATATATACACACACTCTATTATGTTAAAAACATACTGTTGTCCCACTGACCTGTGCTCTGGACACATCTGAGCATGCTCCACAGATGAGCTCACGCGGATCATAATCATCACCTTGTCCTGCTTCGGCATCACAGCGAGCTTCTCCCCCAAAATAGGCCTGGATGAGCAAGAAGTCACACTGTTAGCACAACAGCTGGAGAAACAGCTTCATTAATGCCAATGTCATCTAAACAGATTAGGATACGCTTGTTCTTCGAAATCTCATTTCATGCTGACGTGACAAGCAAATAGCTCTTTCTCCATGGGAGTGAGCTGCGTTTAATCTTTTTTGCCAACCATGTTTTTCCGTTCTCGTCAAAGTCAACACAGGCATCCTTAAAGGGACAGTTCACTCAAACCCAATAATTTTCTTTCTGAAGAAAGAGAAAGGCTTTCTTTACTCTGAAGGTTTCCTCAGCCACTATATAGCAGGAAGATTCTTCAAAACCACAGAAGAATTGTGAACACCACACAAAACAGGGACAGAATTCCATGAAGATCTAACCTTTTTGCACTTGAAGCAAACATAGTAAGCATATCTGTTCATGGCAAATCCAGCTGGGTTGTTGTAGAATCGAGCTCCGGACATTGTGATGGCTTCACTCTTGTGTAGTCCTTCGTACTCCAGTCTCATTAAAGCCTTTCTCCTCACATCCTCATACAGCTCTTTGATGGGGTCCAGCAGGTCTTTTAGGACAGAGTGGTTTATTTTGTTCTTTAAAAAAAAAAAAAAAAAACACAGCACAGACATAAAAGGCATGTGTTGGATATCATGAACAGAATTAAACTGGCTTTGGTTCTTGCACAAAACATGATCTTATACATGATTTGGTTGGTTTTGATGTTATTGCCATTAAAGGGATAGTTCACCCCAAACTCATGCGTCAGTTGGGTTAAAACTAAATTGTCTATGTGGTAATAAGGTGCATGCTACATTATTACAGGAAAACGTCATGTGATCATTGTACCGCTGTATAATGTGCACTGTAGATGAAATATGAGAAGATAGCAATACAATAATTTTAGCCAGCTTAATTAAGCACGAAAAATCTATTTGCTAAACAAATTAAGACAAATGATATGATAAAATGATATAGCAATTTAAATTCTTTAATATCCTAATTATTTATTGAAATTATATAAAAAAAATTGTAAATGCAATAAAAATACAGGTATTGATACTTGGTATCAGCAAGTACCAAAATTGAAAGTATCGTTCTTGGACTCATTCTGGAGTAGTGGTAATGGTACTTCTCTATAAGAAACATTACTATTGTAGTAATACTATTTCACTGTTTAAAAAAAATATTTATTTATATTTTATATATAGTAAGTTATTTAAGAAATATTACAATAATAATCATTTTTGGACAGAAAATTGTGGAGTCCTTCAAAGTACTCTTCTCTTTCCTAAGCGCTTCTCACTACAAGTTTGGGAAGATGGTTAGCGCATGATGCGATCCGGACACCTCAGGTCCTGAGCTGCACCCATGTAAATAAACCCGCATACACTGCATTAAATGACAGTCTTTTGTAATTTTATAATCGCACTAAGCCATGTTGCGATTTTGGTTTTATTCCAATTGATGATTCAGCCCTACCTTAACTTTCCTAAAGCGAGTCCCGACAAGCTTATTTACCTTGCAAATAGGGCAAGACATGAACCCGAAAGTTATCCTAGGCCCAAGCCAGCGGTTCTCCAGAACCCTTCTTGTGCACCTAAGATGGAACACGTGACTGCAGTCCAGCTGAAAATAAGCCAGGGCAGATAATTACACGCATGCATGTAATTTTAAATCCTCTTTATACCATCACATGCGGTGGCATTATTCTGTTATACCTGGATTGCTGGGGCAGCAGAAAGAGCCTCAGTGAAGCAAATCATGCACATATCATCAGCATCCTGTTTCAGACAGGCTTCAGTTTTGAAACAACCATGTAGGCAGGGAAGACACAGCTCTTCATTTTTGACCCCACCACATGGGTGGCCGCACGGATGAGTCTTACAGCAGGCCAGTTTTGCATATTCCTAGAGAAAATATGTTTGTAAGATCACTTGATTTCAATAAAAACATGTAAACAACGTATATCATTCTGCCAAAAAATGGTGACATTTTGAGCGAATACCTGACAGTCTTGGTCTGAACATACACTTCCTACTGCGGACAGTTCTGTGCCGTTCCTGGTGCCACAAAAGCGGCAGGCGTCTGAACTACTGGAAGCTGGTTTACCTGAAGGACATTACAATGATGCCATTTTAGCTACAACTATTTGTATACAATAAAACCACTACTCAAATTAAAAAGAATTCTGGATGCATCACAGCTGTGGTCTAACGGCTAGCGGTCAGGGTCAGAAATTATGCAAAAGTGACAAAAATGCCCCAGATATTTAAAATGTGGGGGCAAAGCAACCCTGTAGTGAATTGCTCTGTTTTGATCTGTTATCTAATATTTAAAATATGTATTAACATTCTGTTATAGGCTTGCGTTGTGATTGGTTTAGTGCCTGTGTAGACACTGTAGTGACCTATAGCTGTGAGATGACTGTAAATACAGTCTCAGAGGTGAGTTCTGTTTTTCTGCTTAGGTAACATAAAGAGATTAATATTAAAGGGATTTCCTTCTTCTGTTGAACACAAAACACAGACAGTTGACAGCAGCCACTGACTGGTTACTAACATTCTTTAAAAAGCCTTCTTTTGTGTTCAACAGAAGAAAGAAAAAGGTTTTGTTTTTATTTTATATTTTATATAAACACTATGAAAAATAAAGTTCTAAGAAATTCTATTCATTCTTAGTACAAATTAACACTGCAGTGTTTATACTGACAAAGTTTCAGTCCAGATTAGTACAAATATAGATGTCCCAGTTACATTTAAGTCTGGAAAACCTGCAATGAAGCTTTTCACATGCATTTTGTTTACATAATTAGAAATCTTGCTTTATCCTTTTATAATTGTCTAGCAGTTTATTGATTAACGCACAATTGCTGTACCATGATATTATCGGTATCGTGAGTCGTGTATCGCATCACGAGGTACCTTGAGATTCCCACCCCTATTAAACATTATTACAAAATGAGGAAAAGTCACCTGTGTGCTCACGGAACTCCACCATGGCCTTCATGGTTTTGGAATCAGCCAATGCCATGAGCCAAAAGAGTTTGGTTCTACCACAGCCTTCATGTAGGTCCACTTTAATGGCTTCCTCCTCCTCCTTAAAGACCTGCACAAGCCATTGTGTTACGAGAAACTTAAAAAAAGATCCTATTTCTCATTCCAACTCCAATTATTCATTTCTTGCAGTACTTTTACAGAAGCATCAAACATATACATACATTTTTCCCTTATAACTGTATCATTATTATATACTATATTACTTTTGGTACAATATATTTACCATTTATTATAATAATCTACAGTGTATTTTTAAGAAGATGGCGTCATTTGAACAATCAGCCAGTAATTACACGATTCTTGATTCTCAATCCTAGTTGTGAACCATACATTATCCAACTGACGCTGATTAGATCTGTGTGATCACTGAGGTTCACCTGTCTCTGGTGGGAACGTGTGCGCCGGTGGAGATGGAGGAAGCGGTCACAGTCAGTGCACAGGTTTCCACATGCATTACACAGAATGATGGCTGCCGTCTCTCCGTCGTCATGGTTATCACACATGGGCTGAGAATTAAAAGTCAGGGTGAAGAGGTAAAGAGCCTATTAAAGAGCCATTATAGTAATATAATGTTGCACTGATTGTGCTTTATAGCACCCCGGAGGCCTATTAAGCCCAATGTGCCGTACCATCTGCTTCTGCTGCCCGTCTTTGCCCATCCAGCGACCTGAGGACAGTCGGTCCACGTGGTCCTGATCCAGCACACACAGAGAGGCCAATGCGAGCCATAGCTGAAGAGAGGAAGTAGAACAATTTGAATTTTATATGGAAGTCTTTCATACAAAGTTCCTACAAATACTGCCTAGTGAATTTCTGTGACTTTTAAAATCTAGGCCTGGATAAGGATTATATTTATTTTAATATATTTATAAAAAAGTTTATATATATATGCATTTTAATTCTAGCTTCTATAATGTTTTAAGATAAGCATTTTTTTTAAACTTTTTTTTTTAGGTATATTTTTAAAGCATAGAAATAAAACAAAATCCCAAGATGTTTCCAGGTTTTCCATGACTATGGACCTGTTCATATTCATCTACATAATAAAAGTAATTATTTGTTTTTAGGAATGTTGCATGCTGCTGTTGATCTGTATCAGGTGACTGGAAAACCCCACACACCAAACTACTCTGATCCCTCTAACTGAAGGATCATGAGTAATACTGACCCAGTTGGCAAATGTTCAGTTGTGACAGATGAAGTGAGAGCAATGGAGTCGTACCCGAGTGGTGGCAATGCAGCGCACTGGAGAGCGATGCTCCTCTTCCATCTTAGTGAGAGCAATGATGGTCTCAGCAATAGCATTCTTAGTCACTCGGGACCAGGCATCAGAGAGGTGGCCCTGGGATAAAAAGACACTTAAATGATGAAGGACCATTTCTGCAAAACCATTAAAACACATCTGCAGGAGATCAAGTTAAGCAGTGCAAGATTATATATTATATTACTCATAAAAATGCAACTGAAAAAGCTGCATATTAAGATGAAAATGGTGATCAGGATTAGATGGGCCATTAATACTCACAGCAGCCATGTCTTTGACTAGTTTAATGATAATCTCAGCGATTTGGGGTGGAGTGGAGCCCTTCATCCACCAGTGACTCAATCCACGGCGTATGTAGCTGCACAAACACAAAGACCAATACACGGTTATTAGATATACATAAAAACATATACAGACATATTTTATATAATATATATACAGACATTACGATTTGATTCGATTCAATTTGATTCGATTTTGGTGAATTTGGAGCCTATCAGGTACAGTACATGGCAAGTTTGCTCAAAGAAAAAAATATATCTCAACCCCAGTTGGAACATCATTATAACATTAAATGTTAAACTTAATCGATTTGTAGGCTACTTGCCTTTAAATTACACACAAGGAAGATTGTATTTTAATTTTATAACATGTTTAATGACAATACTTCTACTCGTTTTTTTTAAACATAAACATTTAAATGGTGGCTGTCATAATACTAATTTATTCAAACAAAGTATTGTAGAACAGTTTAAGTAAAAATACAATGAATATGCAGTTTAGTGCATATATTTATCAAAATGCTCCTCTCCAGAGTTTCTGAACATCGAATGGCATTTTTTGAGGCAAGCATGACGTTATATGACTGTTCCACAAGCAGATTTATCGATGCCATGATATGGATTTTGGTAAGTTGTACTGTACCTTTCAATATACCTTCTAATGTTCATTCATGTTTATTTCATGCTAGAAAGCTAGGGAGATGACCGCTTGTGTGAACTTCAAATGGCACATTAAAGAGTGCCAAACATATTGTGATGGTTTGAGGAGACATCTATGGGAAATAAGCCCATTTCCGATTATTATTGTGAGGTGTGTTGTGTTTGAAATTTCACTGCCAGAAAAAAAACACAATTGACATAAATGACATTTTGATTCAAAAAGGTGATTTTCACCAAAAAGCGACTAGTTTGCAGGTATTTGATTAAACTGCTTGATTCATATGGATTGGTTTTACGATCTCTTTAAAGAACTTTTTTAAGCATCAAAATTTGAACAAACTTTCAATTCAGGGTCAGATATCTCTTAGGTTTCATTAAAAATACCTTTTTTGAAAGTCTTATGGGTTTGGAAAGACATGAGGGTGAGTAAATGTTGACAGTAGTTGTATTTTTTTTTTTAATTCATTCTCTTATTACTCCCACTCAAATGAAATTTGATAATGGCCGATTGCAAGCAAGCTGACCTTGAGTTGAAGATCATGGGTAGAGTGACTGTAGTGACTCCTTTGCCTGCAGCCATGCCAGCTGTGCCACCTATAGTGGTGCCCTTCGCCTTGAGCTGCACAGTGAGCGCCTTGGCGATGCAGCCCAGGAACATATCTAATATGCCCAGCTTGGTCCAATCGCCCTTCTCAGTGGAGTGGATGATGTCACTGATGTCTGCTGGTGGTAGCGCCTTTACACCGATGACGCTGGCCAAGCGCATGGGAGTGACCTCAGGAAGAACGCGTCTCAGCAGTGACGTCACCTGAACGGCAAGTAAAGCGTTGCATATCAGATCCTGATACTAAAAAGTCAAGATCACGACTAGCACTTCATGATGCATTCACAAACCTGTCTCTGGACACGTGGTGAGGCAGTGTGAAGTAGGGAAAAGAGGTCCTGTAGTAGGGTGAGCTGCTGGGCTAGATACTGCCGGCCAACGTTAGATCCACTCAAGGCCAGAACCATAGACAACAGCTCAAAGCAGTAAGCATCAGAAGAGGCGTCATCATCGCTGGGCTGAGAGTTTGCGTTCTCTTTGCTGGAGATGGCGTGCTCCCATTCCTCCCGCACTCGCGTGGCCTCCATACGAATGGCCTGGACGATATGGGCACATACCTGGGGAGGCAAACAGTCAGGTGTGGAGTACATTACATTTAGTCATTTCGCAGACGCTTTTATCCAAAGCGACTTACAAGTGAGGAAAACAAACAAGCGATTCTTCATGAATTGGCAAATAACACTGGAAGTGCTCACAATACAAGTTTCATACATTGCCCAGTACCATAAGCTAGAGTAGGAAGGGAAAAAAGGGAAGGAAAGGGTTTGTTTTTTTTTTTTTTATGAGGGGATCAAGTGTTCACGGAAGAGAACACTTGAGTAACTGCCATTTCAAAGGCCCAATATACTTCAAGCGAAATCAAAGAATGAACTGGTGTAACATCATTATGAACAAAATCAGGCCAAAACCAAGAGTTCTTTTAAGGATCTGGAAATAGCTCACCAAAGCAAACTTCACGGAAACGTTCGCTCCGGCTGGCAAACACATTCAAACCATCATCAAACTACCATCTACTTAAGGATCATCTTCTTTAAAATGGGCTGAAATAACTATTTTATAAATGCTAAATAATTATTTTCATTAGACCTAGGCCCCGTTTACACAAGTGGACGGCACTTAATACAGGTGTAAACGTGATCTAAAACAGTTTGAGCTTGTCCACTTTCGACCACTTCCAGAGGTAGTCGAAAACGCCTTCAACCAGATTGCTTTCGTAGTCAGACAGGATTTAAACTTTATTAGCTGAAGTCCCAAGAATGGTTTGAAGATGAAAATCACACCAAGCACATCATTCCTTCACCCTTCCTGATTTCTAACAAGCACTCACCGCATTCTGTGTGGTCTTGTGGCAGAAATGAAAGCTGATGCTCTCTGTATGTTTTTCCGTCGTCTTCGGTGTATTCATAAGTAAATTGCATGAGCTTATTTTTGTCCATCAGATCAAAAGATCTGAAAAACCCAAACATTTACCCGCCCATAGACCAGACGAAGAAATCAGGACAGAAACGGTTGAAAATGGACAAAAGGGAAGGATTAAAACACCAGGTGTAAGTGAGTATGTCTGCCTTGTCCACTTGTGATCCAATTGACCGAATTGCATCTTAATACCAGGTGGAAACAGCCATTGAAAACCTACTTTGACATTTTACCATGGTGAATAAGTAGAAGGTAACTGCTGCTTCATGACCAGTTTGACAGTTCTGTTTAACTGACACTAGGGGTGAAACGCAACAATCTTACGCAAATGCCAGAGATATTTGTTGCTTAGCAAATAATGCAATACTCTAACGAAAAATAGCTAATCTATCCATTTTTAATGAGAGGAAACTATTTTTGTTGATATTTTTGGCATTTAATTATTAGTACACTTATATTCAATACTTCTCGCACTTAGTACTCCATCTGTTTTTTTTTTAGGCAGCTCACTCGGTTTTATAGAGAGCCTTTTAATGGTGTTACCTGTTTCTGAAGGTTGGTCAGTTTGCTCCTGCTGAAAATAATGCCAACCATGTGCTCCTTCAAGTCTGCATCAGATGGAGCCTGAATATGAAACATTAATAAACATAATTTAACCATTTCATCTTATGCACTTGATATGGCATTAAGCAATGGTTGTAAGGAACCACCAAATACAACAGATTCTGGTACTGACCTTGTCTTCGCCTTCAGGAGAGGAGAGCAGGTTCTTCTCTTCTTGTTCTGGTGTTGGTTCAGCATCCCCACAAATCAGTTTTCCAAATACCTACACAAACACGTCAACATTACTATTACAATATTTGCCTTCCCTTAAACAAAACCTGCAAATGAGTGTTTGAAATTCTGCTTCCACACAAAAGTGTTTGATGTATAATTAGTGTCTCTGGCATGTTAACGTTTACGATACGTAAAATACTGCGGTTTGTGTGAAAACAGGCTTAGTGACCTGTTTGAGATGGTGTTGGGCTCACCTGTGATGTAATGAGGCGGAAGACACGCAGCGTCTCAGCTTCACAGTTTTTCTGCTGGGCTACACTGGCTGATATCTGCCCAGCAATCTTGATGCTCTCGCCCTCCTTCCAGCCAAGCACTTTGACCTGCCGAACCCTAAGTGTGTTCTCGGGACCCTTAAGCTCGATCTTGATCACATGGTGGTCCCCTCCAGGCAGCTCGCTGGTCACCCAGCCCATGTGCCTTGAGTCTAAGTCAACCTGAGACAACGAAAAGTCCATTCAGTGAAATGCCCCTGAAGACCCAAAGGTTCACAGATGCTTGTCTGGTGATCTACATTTCAATGCAGACATGCTTTGATGGGCATTTTGGTTGTTGCCTCAGAACTGAATTTCATTCTTTTTCAACTCAAAATTAAATTAATGTGACATGCAAAAATATATACACAAGAGGTTGTGTTAACAAACATCGATAGATAATCTTCATTTTGACTAAGAAAAAATATGGTATTGTGGCTAAAATGCTAAAAAAAAATGACCCCAGTAAATATAAATGCTGAAACAATGCATTTGTAAATGTATTTTGAAATGTAATAATATACATTGTATTTATCAATAGTGATTGCATAATGAAACTTTACCTAAGGCACAATTATTCTGGATACTATGGTAATTGTTGTGCTTGGTAAGCAAGAATTTATTGATATGCACAATAAAAGGAGAGCAATTATGTCAGGGGACTTTTTTTAAAGGGTGCCAGGTTCAATGTTGTGGACACGCCTGGGGGCCGGATACATACGGAAAAGCACATAGATGCCGATCTTATTTTCTTTAACACAAACAGCAACATCTGTCAAATTAACAACAACCTAATTTTTAAAAGTGAAAATGTAAATATTCTTACTGAGTTAGAACTCTACTCTTATTAAAATTAACAATTTTTTCTGTATTTTGCCCTAAATTCCAATACTCTTAATATGTATATTAATGATATAATAAAATTCAATATGAATATCCCACATTTCAGTCACAATACCATGTTTACGAATAGCATTACTACAGAAAATCCATGGTAAATGTTTGTGATTTGTGAAACGAAAAACTGGATTGTTGTCGCACAGTCTGGATTTCACTGCGCTGATCGAGACCGGTCAGTAAGTAAAGGATTTGTCCTGAGCTCGCTCTGCGCTGTCGTTTGGGCAGAGCTAATAAATGGTCCGTGTGTGACGTGGCTCAAACGACTCAACGAGTAGCGCTGTTTTAATAGACACCACTTTCGGCACCCCTGAACTAGATAATCATTAATTCAATTTAGAGAGAAGTCGCTCTTAAATCTGTAAGACCAGTAGTACATATGCCAGTAGGGGAGAGTTACTTCTAAAAGTAATGCGTTACATTACTTTTGTGTTACTTTTTCAGGGCTGGCTTGTTTGTTTTTAATAACAAATGAAGTTCTATTTTTGGCAAAATAAGCCTCAGGCTGAAGGAAATACATAATTATGCCTGTACAGTAGAGGGAGCAGCTCAAAGAAACCTGTGTTGTCATTCTGCATTAAAGAAGAATAGGATAAACGAGAAGGAAGTTCATCACTCTTATTTCTAAATGTAATTTTTGCTTATTAGCATGGTTGAATTGGATCATTTAAAGTTGCCGGCAAAGACATTGGTTAATAAAGTGAGATTAAATACATAAAGTATATTGTGTAATTTAATATAGTTAATTACTACAGGTTTGTGTAAAATTCTGAGATTGCATTTCACTGTTTTTATTCATTTTGATGATGAATATTGAATGTTTTCGTGCAACTGAGATGACTAAACTAATATTCACATTTAGTCTAGAACTACAATAACCATCATGTTTTTCTCAGCAACACAAAACCTCTGGATAAGGAGCTGTCAGTCAATTAATGTGAAAAAGTAACTTAGATATTTTGTTGTAAATTGAAAAAGTAACTCGAGTTACTTGTAATGCATTGTACATATCTATATAAGTATCAGGGAAATGAATGAAGTGTGATAGCAAAAAATTGTACAACCCAGCCAGTTAAGTTGTTTGCAGAGCACCTGGTATAGACTCAAATCAGCGTGGAAAATTCAAAGTGCTACCTGTTTGATCCTGCAGAGATCTTCCACAGCCTTCCCACAAAGGAATATCATTGATGTGACTTTATTCTGACAGAAAACAAAGCAAAGGTTATATATCAACAGCTGTTCATGGACATGTATTAATATGAGGAAATTACATACACACGCAAAACACCTTGAAAATTGTCAAGACAAAATGTCATATCTGAAGGTTTGAAGGCTGTATAGGCCTTATGCACTTTTTGCACAGAATTAACAGCTGGCCAACATAAAGTTCACCTAAAGATTTTGTCATTACTTACTCACAAAAAATGTTGTTAACCAGACAGTTGACGGCACCCATTGACTTCCATAGTATTTATTGTCCTACCATGGAAGTAAATAGGTGCTGTCAACTGTCTGGTTAGCAACATTCTTTAAAATTAAAATTTTGGGGTGAACTATCCCTATAATATACTGATAGACAAAGAACAGACAGACAAACAGAAAGAACAATATAGTTCGCAAACTCACTCCAATGTCACGGGAGTTGTCTACATGGACAGAGACATATGATGCATTGATGCCTTTCACACAGCTTATAGTGATGCTCTTTGTTTTGTTCTTATCTTCATCTCCAGACTCCCAGAACGTCTCTGTGGAGCCATCAGTCAGGCTGCCAATCATGGCTGGTCGGCTGGAGGTTTTAATGTCCACCACGCTAGTCAGATCTTTCAGACAGGTCACCACACAAAGTTCCTGCAATATATATAAAATGCAATATCTGATTTAATGATTTAATAATAATGATTTAAATAAAAAGCGTAAATGTAAAGGCAACAGGGGAAAAAAGTCTGATGAAGTTGATGAAAATATTCCCACCTGACTGATTGCTTCGTATCCCGACTGTACACTGATGTTAAAACTCTCCTCACTGTCCCCATCATCTGATTTTGACAGGATGTTGTTGATGTGGTGAAATACATTACTCTGGTGCAGGAACTGATGATCTGACTGTTTGAATTTAAGGCTCCAACATCTGGTTAAACAGCAAAAGGTGACTAAATTAGTTTATTTTTGAAGAAAATTTGAGTTGTGAGTTTTTTTTAACCTGTTTATATAAGGTTGCTATATATTCCTGATTATTATAGATTGCTAATGGTGTGTCCATGCAGAGGCAGAAGATACCTCAGGGCCATCTGCTGAAGTGAGCTTCCACTAGGAAGTGACATCATAAGATCAGAGATAGTTTGGAGCAGACGGTGGAAGGTGTGAGGCAGCGGGTGAGCGGCCTCTCCTGCGATAAGAATGTCAGACAGGGGGTGCTCACAGACACCTAAATCCTTCTCCTGCAAGAAAGAGGAAAACTGGCCTATGTCAGAAACCTCTGTTCATCTCAAGTGAACAGTGACTTATTCATAAACTATTAGCAATGTTGTCATCAGGTCACACCTGCTCAAGGTTCTCCTTGTTCCCTTTGTTCTCCTCATCCTCCTCTTCTTCCGTCTCAAAGGGAGATGGAGTCAGAGACGCCACAAAGTGCCACAGGATATCATGGAGGGAGGTGGTCTGGGTAACGTTACACAGTAGCCAATTAAAGGCCTAAAAAGGAAACACAGAACAAAAGGTTTAAGATTAACAATAAGGTTGTTTATACATCTTTTAACAATGATTGCTCTCAGAAAAAGCATTTAATGACAAACTAACGAATAAAGCTAGAATTTTTCAGATTTTGTTTATGATTTCTCCAGACACAATCACAAATTTTAAAATTCCCTAATATTTCAGGTTTTCCATGAGCGTGGGAACCCTCTAATTTATGGCTAATAATCAAGAGTGTTTGTATATGGCTGGAGAATCTGGGACAGGAAGAAGAGGAATGAAATGTAGCGTCTGGACCAATCAAACACACAATTGTAAAAGTCAATCTTCACAACATGCAACAAGGCAAAAGTCAAAGGTGTGACTTCTGTACAGGTTCAGAAAAAGCTCCACGCAGATTGCATGCTTCTCTTCTGGTTCTTCTCTTTGTTCCTGCTGATACTACAGACTGCTTCAACACGAGGTCCCACCCGGCCCCCGTACTGGGCTGGCAGGCCTCACTTACATCAATCCATGCACAACCTCTGAACAACAGGGTCAAATTAACAGGGCAAATTTGTCGTAATTTTCTTTATTCAACGCAGAATATATTGATTACAACTTCAGCACTATCGGACAGAACCATCAAGAATTCCTCCTCAGACTGCATATCCAGATGCTCCTCAATAGCTCAGGCATTCGCAAATATCGTACATTTGAACACTAAACAGTGATTAAGTATTACATTTGAACCTTTTGTAGGAGAAACTGACGTTTAGACTAGCTATGTTTGTGATTTAGTTATACAACTTGTGTGAAATTCTTGCGAGTTGATACTGATCTGATTATTAATCAAAGTCACTGATAATGATTAAGATCACAGCAACATGCTAAGAAAGAGTTATTCCTTCTGTGGCCTTGGAAAATAACCTTTCTGAAGAGTTGATAGACGATCAATACTGAGTGTTAGCTGGCCGAACAGATTAATTGACAGTAATATTAACTGATTCAAATATTTATAATTAATTATAACAAGTTATGATTAATTATTCACATTTTCCTTTTGAGCTAATTCACTACAGAAATGAGAAATTAAAGAATGTCTGACCTCCATGGCAAACACCCTGCAGGCTGATTTGCGGAGTGCATGCTTCATAGCCACCTCCAAGCCCTCTAGGTCATGATGTTGGATCACAAATGCCAACACAGGCCATTGGAAGTTCCTTTCACCCTTGCTGAGAGAGCCATGGGCTGAGATCAGTCGGGACAACTCAGGTGAAGGGTGACGAAGCAGCGATGAGCCAACTTCTGTAGAAACAAGCATATTTCATTTTTTTAACTTGGAATAACGCAAGTTTTCACAATATTTTAGGAGTAAATAGAAAATTTACATTTTTACATATTTAAAATTATGGCATCTAACATGTCTGGTTAACTATTGCTTTTCCTGAACGAACAGTTTCAGTTCATTGAACTCTGCTATGACGATTTGAGTACTCAAACACTGCTATAAGGTATATGTAAATATGGCAGTTAATTGCTATGTACCATTATATTGATGCATATAAGCAATTTCAGCATTCTTACATAGTAAAACATAGTGTTAGCAATACTTTGAATCCCAGGGAATGCGAGAACTGACAAGTTGCAATGTAGGTTGCTCTGGAAAAAAGCATCTGCTAAATGCAAAATATATATTAAATACCTTTAAAAGATGGAAAATTACAGATTCTTCTAGTTTTTGTCTAAAGCCCAGTCCTATATTCTCATACACTTCAGTGGCTGTCGTTATGATAATACAGAGTAATTTTTAAGTGTGTTGCACAAAGTGATACAACAGTACCTGCATCCCCGCTGTGTACCCTGCGTCTCGGCACTGCTTTGACCCGTGCTGGGGAGGCTGAGTGCTGTTTATCATACTCAGAAGCAACCACTGAATATGAGCGCTGGAATACTGTCCGCTTGGCTGTGTCACTGTCTGTGATTGGACTTGTCTCCAAACTAAAGTAACAAAGTTAAAAAAAAAAAAAAAATTAAGAATATCTGAAATATAAAATGTTCATAGAAACTATGTTACGAGAACACATCGCTTTGGGAGATGGGAAGCTTGTTACAGTACCTTGGGGGCATGGACTTCATGTTACTTCCTTGCTCTTCAAATACATTGGGGCAGGCATCTGGGGTGACTGAGATGTAGGGAGCAGGGACTGACGTAGAACGCAAGTAACGCATCTCATCCTGAAACAGGTTGTCATCTTGGTAGGCCCCAAAGTTCTCAGTGTGTTGACTGCAAAAAAGAACATTGAGAAGGACTCAAAACTAGGCAGACTAAATACTTTGAATTACTACAACAAAACTGCCCATGGTCATAGCGATCAAGGTGAACAAAATGTATTTACCGGGCTAGGGTTTGCAGATAGAGGCAGCCCATCTTGTTGGGTAGTTCCTCAGACACTCCCTCCTTAAGGCTGGGCAGATGTGTGTGGAAGGGTTTGGGTGGGTGATGGCAAAGCAGGCTAGGCTCAGCGGCGCTGCTCAGAGACAGCAGGAATAGTGCATTGGCACGAATGACCTGGTGGGCCTCCATAGTGGGCAGAGCCCGTGGGGTTTTCACCTGTAGAGGTTTCTTTCTTGACTGCTTAACCTGATCCAAGAACCAAAGGGTTGAACCCAAATAAGAAGTAAACAAGGCTTTAGATATGCAATATCTACAAATATTATGTATTTCCCCTACATTGTTAACGGCATGTATACCTTTTCTCTGGCAGCTGTTTGTTTTTCTCTCAGGTACTTCTCTCTACAACGATCACACACCAGGTACCACGTGCTACCACCTATTCCACCGTCTCCACAGTTACCAGCCCAGCCTCCACAGAAGTGACCAATACTGTTATAGCCCTGACCTCCAGCATACCGGCCACAACCTGAGAGAGCACAATAAAGAACATTGATGAACGATCTCCATAGATCAGTCTTTATAACTTTCATTGGAACTACTCTGAATAATATAGAATGGAGTAAGACTCAAGAATTTATGGCATTGTACCTGGATGGGCTTGTCTCATGTGGTACGTAACAGGGTATGGGTGAGACTCCCCACACAGCTCACAGATGGTATCCTTTTCTGGGCCTCCCATAGCTAACTGTGCCATCTCCCCAAAGAGGTTCCCCCTGGGCCGCACCTCAGCTTTCTCTTTCTTCTTCTTCTCTTTCTTGGTCTTCTTGCTGTCCTTTTCGTTCTCCTTCTTTTTAAGGATAGCACTGGATCCTGGACTTGGGAAAATCATGTTCTGTGTAGCCGCTTTTATGGTAGCCATGGATATGTCCTCCCAGAAAGCTACTAGGTGCTGGAGGGTGAGAGGCAAGATGGATTTAGTCCTCATGGAGGAGTGGCTGGTCATCTCATAAGAGACCGCCTCATTTTTTCCATCCTCGCACTTCTCGGGTAAAGGTGGTTCTTTCAGCATGGACAGAACCTTGTTCTTGTTGATGCTACCCATCTTAGAAATGTCTGGGCCATGTGGTGATATGTTGAACATGTTGAGGGCCGAGGAGATCTCCAAAGAGTGGCGGTTCTTAAGTTTGCTCTCCTTCTCTTCAAAACCCTGTTGGCAGCTGAGAGAATTACGGATTGGTGCATGTTCTTTGGTCAGCTCAGGGTTGAACTTGAGGAAGGAAGAGCATGCCATGGCATCATGTACTATGCCTTCATGCCACAGGAAGGCAGCAAAAACAGCACGAGCACATTCCGCAACAGAAGGTGACATGGCTTGCTTGGCGGGTTCAGTGGGACGCACATTTTCACCTTTAAAGAGTGGTCCAGATTTGTCTTTTTTAGGTCTCACATGCCTGCTGGAGGTTTTACGGCTGACTTTGGGTGAAGAACGATTTTCAAGTTCCTCCTTGACTGGGGCTTTTCCAATACTAAAGTGGACCTTGGAGGAGCCCTCTTCAGCATTGTGCAACTCTGCATTCTCATCATTGGCTTCATCATTGGATAGCAAGGCGCTGGACCTACATACCTCCACCACTTCACTGTGGAGGTTTTCCTGAACTACATGGGGAGATGGGGCTCGGTTTTCGGCATTGCTGCTTCCTCCTTTGCTTTCTTTGGGTGTGAGTTTTGGCTTAGGTGACGTAGACCTCCCCCTCAGAGGCTCCATGAGAGGAACCTTCTTCTTTCTAAGTGTGTCAGGGTCCAGTGTATAGGAGTCAGATTTGGATCTCTCACGAGGAGGGTCCAGATGAGCTTTAGAAGAAGGACTAACTTTAGAGGGCAGGTTCTTATCATGAGGAGAGGATGAGCGTGGGGAACTGGTGCTGGATGGGCTAGATCTGCCCGAAGTGAATGACTTTTGTTTTGGTGAGGAGGAACGAGAGCCAGGGTTCGGAGACTCAGCCCTAAGGCCTGAGGTTCGGCCATCAGCTTTCAGGGCTTGTAGGGTGTTGTGGTTGGGTGAATGGGAGCGGCTGTGAGAGTCAGACCTCAGTTTACCAGTATCCGATTTGAGAATGAGGGCCTCGCTGGCAGACAGACTGTCATTGTTCTTGCTCTTCACCTGGTCAACAGATCTGCTAGAATGACTGTCAGTTTTGGAGGATCTACCCTCTTGGCGATGCTTGCTGCCTGGAGACATTGACCGACTGGCTATGTTATCCCTGTCACCTGCGTATCATAACACACCAACAGTTACCAATGAGCCACTCATGTGTGCAGGGGGCAAAACTTGTCAGGCCTTTTCACATACGTAGGAAGAAAGAAAAAAAATTAAAGACAATAAAATAAATACGGTTTATAAATAAAATGCAAGGTAAAAATAACAACAGAAACTTAAGAATTGAAATGTAAAACAATAGATGCAAAAATGACATCTACTACACTGAAATCCAAGAATTACCCTAAATTTGAATCTACTGATTAACACTTCTTTACACAAGAATTTAAGTATTTTAAGGTAGCACGATGCATAAATACTGATGGGAATGGAAAGCACCCAGGTCATGGGAAATGTTTCGTCAAGCCTATAAAACGGTCCCCATATATATTCCAAAGCACTACATACTCTGTTGCCATGCCTAAGAGGGGAATTAAATGGACTGTGGTAGAGAGGATGATATGAAACCCATCCCTGTAGTGAGTCTCCAGGGTGCTCCCAGGAGAAGACATGCATTACCCACCCTTTTGCCTGAGAACAAGAGATGATAGAGCGGTGCCAGGACCGGTCGCACTGCTTTTGTGCACACGCTCACGAGAAGCAAGGCTGCGTGATGAAGCATCTACAGCGGAAAACAGTGGCAAGGAAAGTAAGCAACAAGGCTTGAACCAAGGAAAACAATCAGAAAATGAGAAAGAAAGTGAGAGCCAATTAATGATGGAAAGTGGAAGAAAAGAGAACTGTATGAGAAAAAGACTCTGGCCCCATTTATAACTGATATTAACATTTGTTTTGGATGATCGAATCAGGAGTGGACAGCCAATAGAGATTTCAGTTTACACCTAGTAACAAGCATCTCAAATGAGTCTGCTACCTTACCACGCCAGTTGCTTTTTAAGGCACCATAGGTGTTCTACGTATAGAAAGTACCTATGTTAATTATGCATCCTCCATAATTAATGTATTAAATTCTTATCATTATTAGGATACTTTTATTATTAAATTAATATTGCAATGCATTTGCCTCACAATAATTTCATAGCACATCACTGCATAATTGGTACACTCCAAGGATAAAAAGTGTTAGATTAGCTTACTCCATTTCGAGGACTTGTTTAACACGAAACACTTCTCTTCTCATTTTTTCACTACGTATGGGCCACAAGAGAAATATTATGAAAATAAAGTTATATACCGTTATCAGCACACCGAATTAGATTTAGCTCTCATGGTCTCTGAGAGAATAATGTGCTGTTAATTCAGCGCCAGATGTCAAAAGCTTGATCAGTTTTTACTTTCACCATCTTTAGTGATTAATTGACTGTGGACTGAGATTTCTTCACCAGCATAACTCTAGTGCAAATTTTGCACATTTCCACTGGCTTGTTTTCATGGTTTAAAACCGAAATATTTCCAATATCGCGATGTGACATTAGATTTGTGGTACACCGCTGTATCTCACCCCATATATGGTGGTTCAAATGGGAAAATTTATTCTATTTTAGTCAAGCTAATTCTCTCAATCACTTTGGTGCATTTTTTTTTTAAACATTTTTGATAGACTCTCTAAACTGTAAGTGCAATTGTCACAACTGTTTACTGGAACATCAGGGCCTGGATGCATGAAAGCCCTTAAGTGAAAAAAACCCCCTTAGTTATAAGGTTAAGGGATCTTAGGGTTGCAAGAAAAAAAACCTTAAGGCTGTCACGAAGCATTTCCCGGTGTTCCCTTAGGTTCTGCTATGATTTGCAACAAAGTCCTTAGTAATCATTTAGCCCTAAAACAATTAAGATCTGCTGAACTCAAACATGATGGATGATTTCATATTAACTGAGGATGAGGAAGTATTTTTAGCGATCAAAATAAGCCTGTTGAAAGTATGGCGTGAAAAAGCGTGTATTGTAAAAAATAAAATTTAATGAACAGCGTTTTCGTTTTTTTTTTTTTCACTTCCAGTATGCACTTGAATTAACTATCTCATGCCAGGCTTGTGTGTTTCCCCGCTTAAAAAAAAAAAAAAAAAAACTATATATATATATATATATATATATATATATATATATATATATATATTATATTATATATATTTTTTTTTTTTTTTTTTTATATATATATATATACAGTTGTGTTCAAAATTATTCAACCCCCCAATGCTGTAAATGGTTTTAGAGAATTTAGAGTACATTTGTAATTGAATTCAGAATGAAATCCTACAAGGACTTCTTAAAGAAGCATATGCAACTAAAATGACATCAATTGGTTTTGTAATAGAGTAGTAAATGTTTCTTTTGTGAATTCTTCATTGACACAATTATTCAACCCCTTAAAGACTACCACTCTGAAGAACAGAGGTCCATTGAAGTGTTTTCAATCAGGTATTGAAAGCACCTGTGGATGTCAGGGAGCAGCAATAAAGCCTAATAAGCACCAATTAGGCAGCTTTAAAATGACTGTGATACTCAGCTCCTTCTAGACATTTACTGGTGTGGTTACAAACGTGGTGAAGTCAAGAGAATGGTCCACAAGAGAAGAGGTGATTACTCTTCACAGGAAGGGCAATGGCTATAAGAAGATTGCAAAGATGTTAAACATACCAAGAGACACCATAGGAAGCATCATTCGCAAATTCAAGGCAAAGGGCACTGTTGAAACGCTACCTGGTCGTGGCAGAAAGAAGATGCTGACTTCGACTGCTGTGCGCTACCTGAAGCGTAGAGTGGAGAAAAGTCCCCGTGTGACTGCTGAGGAACTGAGAAAAGATTTGTCAGATGTAGGTACTGAAGTTTCTGCTCAGACAATACGGCGCACCCTGCGTAATGAAGGCCTCCATGCCAGAACTCCCAGGCGCACCCCCTTGCTGTCTCCAAAGAATAAGAAGAGTCGACTGCAGTATGCAGTAAGTCATGTGGACAAACCACAGAAGTTTTGGGATAGTGTTCTGTGGACTGATGAAACAAAATTAGAACTGTTTGGGCCCATGGATCAACGCTATGTTTGGAGGAGGAAGAACAAGGCCTATGAAGAAAAGAACACCTTGCCTACTGTGAAGCATGGCGGGGGGTCAATCATGCTTTGGGGCTGTTTTGCTTCTGCAGGTACTAGGAAGCTTCAGCGTGTGCAAGGTACCATGAATTCTCTTCAGTACCAGGAGATATTGGAGGACAATGTGATGCAGTCCGTCACAAACCTGAGGCTTGGGAGACATTGGACCTTTCAACAGGACAATGATCCCAAGCATACCTCCAAGTCCACTAGAGCATGGTTGCAGATTAAAGGCTGGAACATTTTGAAATGGCCATCGCAGTCACCAGACTTAAATCCGATTGAGAACCTCTGGTGGGACTTAAAGAAAGCAGTTGCAGTGCGCAAGCCTAAGAATGTGACTGAACTGGAGGCTTTTGCCCATGATGAATGGGCGAAGATACCCGTAGCTCGCTGCAAGACACTTGTGTCAAGCTATGCTTCACGTTTAAAAGCTGTTATAACTGTAAAAGGATGTTGTACTAAGTATTAAGATTGAATGTCACTTGGGGGTTGAATAAAACTGATAATGATGTGAGCAGAGAAAAGACATTTGTGGTTATTTCATTATAAATGTTATGTTATATTTGTCTGACCTACACGTGCCTCTTTGATTTAATTGTAAGCAGGATGACTGAATGATCAAAATCGATGTCAAACCAGCCAAAACAATCAATTTCAGTGGGGGTTGAATAATTTTGAACACAACTGTATATCTAGTTTTTTTTTTTTTAAACAGTTTGGTTTAGATTTCTATTTTAGATTTTTTTTAGCGCTCAGGTCTAGCCTTAGGCATCGAGCCGTGCTGCACATAGGTCACAGATGCAATCATTAAGTGAATAATCACCAAACAGGCAAAGTGGCGTTGATGCGTGAGTACAATACAATAACAGTGAGTTGGTTTAATCTAATGTAATTTAATGGAAAACTATTTTGAGTATCCTACAGGTGACGTACCTGAACGTCACAGAAACAATATGCTTGAATTTTAAGCTTTGTGTCATCCGCCAGGCTGCCTTTAATAATCTCCATAACTCCAATATTGTTTAGTAAATGTTAAACTTGTTTTAAAATCAGTGGTCCGTTGTGTTCCGTTTATTGTGGGAGATTTGTGAACAAACAGCACTCTCTCCACCTTCGATACCACGACTAAAGTGCCCTTGAGCAAGACACCTAACCCCTAATTGCTCCCCTTGTAAGTCGCTTTGGATAAAAGCGTCTGCTAAATGATGAGAAAAAAAAAAAAAAAGAAAAAAACTATAGCAACTGCCTCTCCATTGGCCGTGTTTTGACAAAAAAATACCGCAAAATGCTTAAGAGGTTTCATGCAACCGGCCCAGAACTCTATTCTCTATTCAAAATGTAGTTACTCACACAAATTCATTTAATTCATGCTTCAAAATGTAGTTATTGTGTCAGTGAACTGGCCAACGGCAACAAAATAAAAAGTGTTTTCTGTCATTGTGTGAGCCACACTGGTCAAAATGTTTTGTTTTTTTCAACATATTTGTTATATACAAATTTCATGGTTTTTTTCCTGCTTTCTAAACTACACAAGAATGTCAGTTTTGTCTAGCTGAATGCTCTTGTGTATCACACTATGCTTTTTAGATGAAGAGTCAGACAGTAGGTAAAAGTCTACTGGAAAAAGTCAATACCATACCGAAATGTGTTACAGTAGTGCCTGTAAATTTAAAATTCACAGGTGCTAGTTCATTTTTACACACTATTATGTTTTCCCCTAACTTCACCACCACCACCACATATTCTTATATTATTCCTGCATTATTATACCACACATTCTATCTTCCTATTGTTCTTCCACAACAAGTAACTGCATGTGAACTTTCAGTTTACATGTAACACATTTCTATAAAAGTGAATGTACTGTAAAAATACAATTGTATTTATACAGTAACTGCTGTAGCTGCTGCTATTTAGGGTTGTGATGTTCCTCCATGTTCAAAAATGCTAGTGATTGTGCTGGGCAAAACTCCATATATTTGCTTCCAAACTTGATTGGTTGATTGTGATTACCATTTCATTACAATGGCAGGCCAATTTAGTCGACATTATAAACATTCCATGTCAGATACTTACATTTTTATAATATACATGCTTGTCTAACAGATTTTGATAACTGAATGGATCATTTTGCATGTGATAGTCCACACAATGAAATAATGTTTAAGAGATGTGAAGACTTTTTCACTAAGAATCAACTCAGTTTTGATCAACAAGCCATGTGCACTTAGTTACTGTCCAAATTGTAGACAATTGTACTTGCGCACGTCTTTTTTTTTTTTTGCACAGTGAAGTATTACAAATTCAGTTTACACAACTAAAGCCCTGTAATTGGTGATCACCAAAGATGGATATCAATGCTAGGCGTAAACCGGGCCAGAGGGATATCTACGCACTGGAAAGATATATGAATCGAGAAAAAGCAACAAGTAGAAGGACAGACACTGTGAGAGAGACAGAGACTAGTAGAAGCAGGCACAGTGCTAAAAAAAATAAAATAAAACTGGGTATCAACCAGTGCAGGGAGGATGGCAGAAGAGTCTGAATAAAATAGCTGAGTGAGAAGTAGTAAAGAATGTGGAATGCAGATTAAGAGTATTCTGGCTGTGGAAATATTGAGACACTTTCAAATCCAAAAATCCCAATTTCATTTCCTTATGCAGACATTAGTGCATTTTGGATTACACTGGGGGTTAAATGCAAAAGCACTGCATGGTTTTAATTGTGTGGACCGATTCCTGGACCTCTTGAAAATTGCTTTGTAAATGAATAAACAAAATAATCACTGCACATGTAGCAAGCAAATAAAATTAAACTGCATTAAAGTCAACAGAAACATCTGACATGAAACATACTGTTAGTAGCTACGGTGGAAACACAAAAGATGAATCTAAATGTTATTCGGCCACTAAAGTTTAAATGAGATGAGAAAGAAAATAATCACCAATTGAAACATGGTAAGCAAGCGGGTGGACGCCGACAGAAAAGCAGGGGAAATAAGAACTCAACACAAGCTAAGGGATACTAAACAATTAAGCGCTTAAGACAAGAACAAGCAGCACCTGTGCAAGCAAGCACCGCCACTACCTTATAGACGGACAGACTTACTCGGAAGCTGTGGATGCGGTTGAGGCTGCTGGGAAAGGGATTGTCCAAACACAAATGGGCTGTGGACAAGGGAAGAGGGAGGTTTGGCAGCTTGCTCAAATACGGAAGGAGTTGGGAGGAAAGGCCCAGACTGAATGGAATTCAGTATGGCACTCAGCCGGTCACCTGCAATGCGGAAGACAATGGGAGTGCTGTAGCTTATATGATCCTTAAAAGGAGCCATACAAACCGCTAGTCAGTTTAACGCCCCACACAAGCACTCTCACTGGAAGTAATGGGGTGTGTGAGTGGGTCAGTTGAACCAACGTGAGGGGGATAAGGAATGGGAGGGGGAGCCGTAGGTCAGGTTTTCATGAAACCTCATATCTGGAACATCTATAAGGTCACAGATCAAGCACTGGCAGACAAAGCCAATGCTATGCTTTCATCCCTTTTATAGTGCAACTCTGGAAATTATTGCGGGTGTCTGTCCAAATTGTCCTATGTAAGTGTTAGATTATTATTAAAAAATAAAATCTTTAACAAGTATTATATCAAACATGGCATCACTGAAAACTAATATTTTAGCTGAGTTGTTAAAGTCAACATGAAACGATTTTTGTGATGCATGTCCGGCAAGATATTCGGTGAAGGAAAAAAAAAAAAAAATGTAGGGCTGGAATTGATTTTATTTATCAGGATCCAATTGGATCACAAAAAAAATAGGAATTTCATAAGAGAATGGAACATTATCAGAGTTTGCAGCTAATTCTAAAAAGACTTTTGACCATTTAAGGTCAAGTTCACCCTTGAGACAATGTTAGGGTATCTCAATGGAAGCATTTTTTGTAATAATTCTGAACTTTTTCTGTTAAATGCTAGTATTGTTGTATACTTTATTGTATTATATTAACATTATCAAAGTATTGCATTTTTACATTATCTGCAAATATTGGCAGAATTGTATATCTGGATAGAACTGGAACTGGATATCTTAGGTGACGTGGGCCAAAAGAGCAAGGTATTAAATTCGGAAAAATTAGGGTGACACTTTTTTTTTTTTTTTTTTTTTTGGAGCAATGATGAATCAAGCACAGTAAGACTACGAATGAGTATTAAAGGAAATAATAAAGGTTAATAATGACTTCAAGTTGAGTTTTAGTCAAGAAGAATTTAGTTAAGCTTCATAGTTAAGTCAAAGGTCTTTTTATTCAGATGTACAAAGTTTTAATGAGTGTAAGAGGTGATGGAGGACCCATCAGACAGCGGTCTATGGGTAACGCCACTAAGCAGTGGTGCATGAGAACAGTATGATGAGAGCCAGTGGTCAATAAATGGGTAAGACCCAGCTGCAGCACACAGAGTCTTGCCCATGCACACAATGATGCCTTCACACGCCACAGACGACAGCCAAGACACACAGATAACAGCATGCGGAACACAATTACTCTGATTACGGAGCTGAATAAGAACAAATGATTGTGTTTGCGTATTAATCATTTGGCGCATGTTTCACATATCTACATTATTACTCAGAATATCACAGTTCAAGGCACATACAGCACTTTAGAAAGATAAAAGACAATGCTTGATGTCCAGCATATCCAAGGCTCCATGAGGTTTCCATGACTTTTCCTGTTGTTTGTAATAACTGGATTTAAAAGTTCATTTATAGATTTCTCTCTCAAAGAGCAACTTTTAGCACGTGCAATATTTTAATGTGCATTATACACTACCATACAAAAGTTTGGGATCAGTAAAAAAAAAAAAAAAAAACTATACTTTTATTCAGCAAGGATGTATTAAATTGATCAAAAGTGTATATATATAAAAAAACAAAAGCTGTAAAAGAAAAAATGCTGTAAAGAAAGAATAAGTAAAATAAAAATTTTAACATTAACAATTATTCACAATGCAAATTAACAAAAGAAAAAAAAAAAACCAATAAAATCAGGAAAAACACACCAACCTTCAACCTCAAAAAACAGCATCAATTCCCTTCAACACACTTCAACACATTTTTAGGTTACACCACACAGGTAGCAGCCCCAAACATTTGGAGAACTAACCAACAGTTCCTCTGTGGATTTAGGCACTCCTCAGTGTTGTCTCTCTCGCAGCATTTAATCCCTCCTCATCCGATGTTGAGATCAGGCAGCTCTGTGGGGGGGCATATCAGGGCTCCAGGACTCCGGGGCCATCTACTCCCACTTCCAGACTCTCTTTTTCTTTCTTTCGCACGATGTTTAGTTTCTTCATGCTTTGCAATAAAATTGGGGCCAATGCAATCATATGTATCTCTGATTGTATTGAATGATTGGGGATGCCCTTGTTCTCTGTATTTGTGATTGCATAATGGATACCTACCAAATCCCCAACTGATGGCCATCCATTAAACCAAATCCCAAACCCCCCCAAAACCATGAAGCCTTGCACTTGCAAAACTTGCAAGGATGCTTCACCATGCTTCACTGTTGCCGCCCTTCAACGCCTTCACGCCCTTCGCTACACAAACCTTTTTTCAAATTTTGGCCTTCACTCTACCTTGCCCTTATTCAATTTTTGACTCATCAGTCCCAGCATTCTGTGTTTTTTTTCTGCACCTTTTCGTCCATTTTTTTTTCCAGTCGGTGTATCGCACGTTTTGCTTTATTTTTTCCATGAAGGCCACTTCTGACCTTCTGACTCCTTGACCACCGACAGTAGTCACCAGTGTTTTCCCTCCGACTTTTGGGTGCCATTTTGTTCCACTGTTTTCTGGCCGAACATCTTTGCTCGGCATCGGTGAAGTAAGCAAGATGTGGATTTCATGATGTGGTGCATAAGTCCTCTGTCCGTTTTCCTGCCGTCCTACGGTCGGACCACTGCGTTCTGCGGTCCGTTCATTCTTTGCCTGGCAGCTCATCTGGAAACCCTTTGGACCCTGCCCTGATGAAAAATCTGCCTGCTGCCCCTCTGCCTGATGCAGTATACCTTGCTTGCTTGTTTGCTGTGCTGCTGTTCTTGTCTTGTGGCTGTTGATGAACAGTAAGTTGACTTTTGAAAAAACACCTTAAACAGGCTGAGTTTGCTGTGTCCCTGTTTAGCTGAGTTTGGCTGTTTTTCCTTTCCCCTCTTGTTTTTTGTAATCTGTGTGTTTCTGTTTGTGTTCAACCAACCTTATTATGATTGATGTGCATTTTACCTGTTTGTTTAATTGTTGTATAATTGTACACCTAACTATACTACTATAAAAAACAAACTTTGTGCAAGTGTACCTTGAAGATTTGATGAGTTTTGATGGTAGGTAAAGGGTGGTACACAAACCATATATTGATTTGATTTTTTTCTTTTTTTTCACACTTTCACTTTTGTTTTTTGATAAATATATATAAATCTAATACCAAGTTTTTTTTTGAAAGCATTCTTACTTTACAGCATTTTTTCACACCTGCCTAAAACTTTTTGACAGTACTGTATATATATATATATTCAACAAAGAATCCTGAAAAATGTTATTACAATATTAAGTAGCACAACTGTTTTCAACATTGAGCAGCAAATTAACATATTAGAATGATTTCTGAAGGACCAAATTACATTTTAATTTATATTAAAATGGAATTTAAACGGTAAGTTTAAATTATAATCATTTTAAGTATTATAATAAGAACAGCTAGGCACAAGGAAAGTCCCATCATATTTTCATCAACAGTATGTTAAAATAGTTTCATAACTGTCATGACACACATAACCCCAATTTATCGTTTTACTGATCTATCCAGTACTCTAAAGAACAAACGCCCTATATCCTACCTCTTCTTAATCCATTCCCTGTTTTAATTCTATTCTATTCTATTTGTATATAGCACATTTGTATAGGTTATTGTCTGTATGCACAGGAAACAACTTCTGTCACCAAAACAAATTCCTTTTGTGTGAAAACATACAAGGCAACAAATTACTTTGAGTTCTGAAGTAATAATAATTCACAATATTACAGACACAAAACATATTACTAAGCCCAAACTTTTGAATAGTAGTGTATGAAAATAATCATTCCACCTTTAATTTATTAAAGCCAAAAAGTTTTGACCTAAAGAAAACGACGATTTCAAATATAAGGAACATAAAGGAATCATAGTTAACAGAAAAATCCTTGACGTCTAGCTATTCTACCACTGTTGGACTGAAATCAATTTTGTGAAGTAACATTTAAAGTATATGGCAATAATCTACCAAAATATTAACTATGACAGATATTTAGCAGGAGCATGGTATAAAAAAAATAAAATAAAAATGTTCATTTGGCAGATGAACTGCAACTACATAAACAGAGATGCAAGCGTCACTCAGTAATAAATCACATTTCATTTTTATCTTTTCCAGATCTTTACTCTCACCTTTGTTGTTGGAGATGCCGTAGTCGAAGCCCTGAGCTCCCGAGCTGCCCATGCCCCTGTTAAACGCCTGAACTGAGAATGGGCTGGGAGGAGGGGTCTGGGTTCCATGCTCCAAAATTGATTGCTCTGTTGCAGAGAGAAACAAAAAGCATTAATAACTAAAATCCTCATGTAGTTAACACCTGTTTAACTGGTCTAAGTGTGCTGTCTTGTTGGTACACCACATTACTGATTTCCAGAATGCACTGAAGTGCAAACTGAATATAAAGTTTTCGGACACTTAATTGCAGTTGAATGAAAATGTATTATAGTTTAAATGTATATTAAATGCAGTTAGCGAAACTTTAGAGTGCTTTTTGAGGCACTTATGTTGGACTGAAATACATCTTTATATCGTCGCTGTCAGGCAGAAAACCAATTTTTGTAATTTTTTTTTTTTTTTAAGAATTATTACTATTATTTACCCTTTTCGTCTGTCTGTGGGTTTGCAAATATTTAACCAATGAAAAGTATTAAAAAGAGTTTGTGATTAAGTCTCGTAATTCCATTGGATCCTCAAACTGCAGGTCAAACCTCATAATTTCACCCCACATTAATGTTGAGTGAAGTGCAGCACGCATTTTGGACCATCTCTGCTTGTTTGTAATGCATGCAGGGTATAGCAATTTATATACAAAGGCTCATGTTTTATGTATTTGAGGAGCACATAACAGTGTCTTAATTGAACACTTGTCGTAGAGTCATAGCTGGTGGGTAGCACTTCATCTTTTATAAAATGTGATTTTGGCCAAAATGACAACTCAAATAGCTACAATAAACTTTTTAACCTGTAATAAAAACATAATGTGACGCACTCACTGCCTCAGATGCGGTTGTTTTACTGACTGACAAAACGCGTATGTCCAGCATTCACTCGTTTAAAAACTTCTAACTGTCTGAGCTTGCTTTTGAGAAAAGGTTAATAATATATTTATGAAGTGCAAGTGTCTGATCAAATATAAAGCCACAAAACCAACCATGACAACACAGTGTTTAATTTTTTTTTTTTTTTTTAAATGCCCCCCTTTTTCCATTTTTTGAAAAATAACGGTTTTGGGCATACCTGGATTATGATAATGTGATAATATATGATAATTCAAAAATACTTCTATCGTCTTTGATATGTTTAAAGTATGCTTCTGAATGTACTGACAACCATTTTTGGTCAACAAATACACTTTAATGTAATTTCTATTGAAGAGTGTTTCATGTATTTAGATACATTTCTAATTGATGAAGTTGCAATTTAGTACATT
This sequence comes from Opsariichthys bidens, assembly GCA_037194245.1. Classification (NCBI taxonomy): domain Eukaryota; kingdom Metazoa; phylum Chordata; class Actinopteri; order Cypriniformes; family Xenocyprididae; genus Opsariichthys; species Opsariichthys bidens. The sequence continues at coordinate 31,163,643 of CM074281.1, read as the reverse complement.
TAAAATATATTAATTTAGTTTGACAGCACTACAGTTAAAATGATATTCAAGAACTTTACGTGTGCTTTAGTATGACTCAACATCAAAATAAGTGTACTTTCTTAAAACATGAAAAAACAATGATTTAAAGTTTAGTTGGCATGTTTGGCTCGATTAAAACGAACCCTGGTGGGATTACTCTGTTAGTGTGGTTTATTTGCATATGTGTGAACGCTGCCACCCGAACCCTGGCACGCACCAAACATGTGAACCGAGACCGCTGAAAAGATGGGTCTCATTCCGCTTCCAAATGAACTCTGGTGTGGTTCGAATGATATATTAATGCAACTTGGACCAAAGATATGTAAACGAACCAAAAACAGGAAGATAAACCCTAAAATCGACATAATGTCATAGTCATAACATAACATACAGTCTTGGCCAAAAGTTTTGAGAATTACATAAATATTGGAAATTGGAAAAGTTGCTGCTTAAGTTTTTATAATAGTAATTTGCATATACTCCCGAATGTTATGAAGAGTGATCAGATGAATTGCATAGTCCGTCTTTGCCATGAAAATGAACTTAATCCCAAAAAAACCTTTCCACGGCATTTCATTGCTGTCATTAAAGGACCTGCTGAGATCATTTCAGTAATCGTCTTGTTAACTCAGGTGAGAATGTTGACGAGCACAAGGCTGGAGATCATTATGTCAGGCTGATTGGGTTAGAATGGCAGACTTGACATGTTAAAAGGAGGGTGATGCTTGAAATCATTGTTCTTCCATTGTTAACCATGGTGACCTGCAAAAAAACGCGTGGAGCCATCATCCTGAGACCATTCATGTGTGGGGTTGCTTCTCATCCAAGGGAGTGGGCTCACTCACAATTCTGCCCAAAAACACAGCCATGAATAAAGAATGGTACCAAAACACCCTCCAACAGCAACTTCTTCCAACAATCCAACAACAGTTTGGTGAAGAACAATGCATTTTCCAGCACGATGGAGCACCGTGCCATAAGGCAAAAGTGATAACTAAGTGGCTCGGGGACCAGAACGTTGAAATTTTGGGTCCATGGCCTGGAAACTCCCCAGATCTTAATCCCATTGAGAACTTGTGGTCAATCCTCAAGAGGCGGGTGGACAAACAAAAACCCACTAATTCTGACAAACTCCAAGAAGTGATTATGAAAGAATGGGTTGCTATCAGTCAGGATTTGGGCCAGAAGTTGATTGAGAGCATGCCCAGTCGAATTGCAGAGGTCCTGAAAAAGAACGGCCAACACTGCAAATACTGACTCTTTGAATAAATGTCATGTAATTGTCGATAAAAGCCTTTGAAACGTATGAAGTGCTTGTAATTATATATCAGTACATCACAGAAACAACTGAAACAAAGATCTAAAAGCAGTTTAGCAGCAAACTTTGTGAAAACTAATATTTATGGAATTCTCAAAACTTTTGGCCACGACTGTAGTCGTGATGTGGCCCATCAGAGTTGGCGTTAGAACCACGTCTCCTTGAAGCAGATCGTTTGTGTGTGTGACGGAGGGATTCCTGCCACTGTTTTGATCCTTTACACATTTTATAAGGTCTTCACAGCTGGTCAAAATACCATCACATATGCAGGCTACACACATACAAGCGCATTTAGCCCAGCACACAGCATTGTTTTGGATGTTTGGGAAGTTCTGTCTCAAAATAGACAATATGTCATAAACAACGACCAAACAGATTGTGAAAGTATCCCAGTGCCTTTAGGTTTAGTATCGTTTGGTTCGGTGATAAAAATTCCATTCTGAATGCTTAACGGACCAGGTCTATTTGTTTTTTTGGTCCGGACCAAACGAACCAAGCAAACCGAACTACAAGTGTGAACAACACCCTAAAGTAAAATTAATTTGATATTTTTGAAAAGTGTACATTTTTGAAAAAGTATGTTAAGACAGTCATGAAACTCTCTTTAAATACACTTATGTGGCCTTCAAATTCAGTTATCAGCATTCAATTTTTTTATTATACTTTTAAGATTTGAAGTACACTATAAGTGCATATTCAGTACAATTCAGCACAATTTATTTGTATTTTTTTAACAAGGGATGATACAACAAAGACAGGAGAGCGTTTGCGTTACCTTCCTCATGACGCAAGTACTGGTTTCCCCCTCTGTCTCGGGTCAGAGACCATGCCTCACCCTCATCGCTCTCGCAGAACTCCACCACACTGTTCTTATCCAGCTGAACCCATGTGCCCTCCGAGTTAATCACCTGATACAGACACAGCTTTATTTACCTCCTCTCTCATACACACACCTGACACCACATCAATCCAGAGGAGAAAGACTGTATAGCAAAACAAACTCAGTGGCAGTTCTAAAATAAAGCACATTTAGAAACGTGACAACACATATGACGTACCATACAATTCTCAAGATTTATGAAATAAAACCAGTTCGAACAAAGACATGGTTTTAAATTTGACTTGTCATTTGTGAGCAGAACAGCAGTATTTGTGCAAGTTGGGAGGCCCATAGGCAACAACTTTAAGAGAGCATTTGAAGACAGCATGACACACCACAACCTCTACCGAGAGAAGAAAGAGGCAAAGTCCAGCCCTTCCATGATCAGACATGGAGACTATTCAAATGCCATAAAAGACAGGTGTTTACCAGGGTTGTGCGCCATTCAGAATTCCCATTCAATTCTCGAATTTAAATTGAGGCAGTAAACAGGATGCAGAATTGTAATTCGACTTTGTATCGAAGGAAGCAGAAATATAATGAAATATAATTGAAAGAAAGTTCATATAAGTAATCTAACAATAATTTGTTAGTATGAATTACACATAAAGAAGGTATCAAGCACGTAACATATTGGCTATTTTGAGAAGCAGTGCACAGTATTAATGTTTAGAGAGCTATAGATCTATAGAAATATATACTACACTATAAAATAATATACCCCAAAGTCTTCAAAATGGAATATAAGCCATCTGTTAAATTCTGATTCTGTTGCATAGAGCTGAACAAAGAATATATTGATATATTGAAATTAACATATTGATGTTTAACATTATTTTAATACAGGCCTATTTTCTGTTTTAAATTCAGATTCAGTGTAATTAAATTGGACAGTCTGAATTTAATTAAAAATTCTAATAATAATAATAATAATAATAATACAATTATACAAAAAAAATATTTAAAATAAGAAAAAAAAAGAAAAAAAAAAGGAAAAGGTATTTTTGGTTTCCGTTTTACATGCAGAATTTTTGGTTTCGGCCCAAATTTTACATTTACATTTATTCATTTGGCAGACGCTTTTATCCAAAGCGACTTACAAAGGGAGCAATTAGGGGTGAGGTGTCTTGCTCAAGGGCACTTTAGTCATGGTATCGAAGGTGAAGAGAGTGCTGTTCATTCACAATCCCCACCTTCAATTCCTGCCGGCGTGGGAATCGAACCGGCAACCTTCAGGTTACAAGCCCCACTCCCTCACCATTAGGCCACAACTACCGTAAATTTTAATTCGGTGTTTTGTTTTAAAACCTATTTGACTCATTTAACTACTCAGTTGTTTGACTGTTTTGAATTTCTTTCAATTGCAATTCAGTAAATTCCTCTTCCTATCAATCCAACTCCAATTCCAGTTCTACATCCTGTGGGCCACAATAAATTCAATTCAAATTCCCATTCACGAATCGAAGGGGAACCCATTCTTAATTCTGAATTTTGCTCAACCCTGGTGTTTACAGAGTGGAAATTATGAGATGACTTCAGTTTTTGTTGAAATTCACATGCTTCCTGCCATCATTGTTAATAGGTGATTTATTAATTATTGAATCACACAGATTTTCCTGCAGAGCATGCCAGATTACACTGTACAGTTACTGTGCAAAAGCTGAAGCCATGCTTGGTGGTTCTTGAAAGGGACTTTAATAATGTGCACAGAAGGACAACACACCCACACCAGAGCCATTGCATGTATGGCCTCTATCAAAAGAAGTTACTCAAAGGGTTCTCTAATTGTCTAAAGAAATATTAAGAATTTGTGTTACAGAAACTGCAGAACTAGCAAGAAATCTGGCTAATTAGTCATTTATTGGCAGCCACAGTAACACAGTTGGGAGTCCATACCTCGCCTACCGCCTTGACTTTGTTCCCCAGAACTAACATTCCAATGGGGATACCTCTAAGGTTTGGGCAGCTTCTGATGTTGTGACCCGAAGGTCCGGTCTTCACTACCTTATAAAGACCCGGTCCGCCACCCTGGCCTGCGCCCAGGTCACGTACAGTGGCGTCATGAGAAGGTTGGCCACTGGTCTCCTTTTCATAATCATCCAAATTTGACCTGCCCTCCTGCAAAACCAAAAGGACACCAGTTACTTTAAGTTTGAAAGCAAGCGATGCATTGTAAAATTAAAATATTCTAATCAATCTAATTTCTTTAGATGAAAAGATAACAAGTCTTCATTTTAGGGTCAATGACATAAGGATGTCCAACACTATGAAAAAGAAAAATCTCAGCCCATAGAAATGTCTTTGCAGTAAAACTGGCCCACAAATTTTTTTAAAGAGTTAATATAATTTTTAACATTAAAGAATGTCAATTTTGACATTTCTCCCCCCACAATAATCTCTCAAATATTTTTCAAATAGAATTTTAATTCAAAAACGCAAAGAATTTTCATAGTAGCAGCATATTCACGTCATTGTTAATGTATTTTTGAATATAATTTATTCAAATATAAATTTACAACTAAATCCATTCAGACAATAGACAATTAATCCGAAAAGAAAAAAAAAAAAGTGACATCACTGACCCTTTCAACATCATTTGCTATTAGGATGAAGTACCTGCTTACATCAGCAATACATAGCCCTGACAATTATGCTTCTACGTACAAATAAGACAATCTTTATAATAACAGTGTATTCGGATTATAATATTATATAGACATGCTGTTCATAAATGAACAAATAATTTTGCCTTTGTGTGAGAAACAAAACTAAACGAAAAACATGCATTCACATATTCTGGTTTTTGTTCTTATTAAAGGAACAGTTTGCCCCGAAATGAAAATTTGATCACTATTATGAATTGTTATTTTTACCATGGAACACATAAGGAGAATTTCGAAGAATCTTTTCCATATATGCGTCATTGACATTGAATGATTTTTGGAGCTTGACTTCACCTTCTGTGTTTCATGAAAAAGCAACACCATACAAGTTTGGAACACCATGAAGGGGAGTAAATAATGATGACATTTTTATTTTTGAGTAAACGATTCCTTTAAATCATCATGCAACTGACTTAAATGTTTCAATTATGATCTACGACAGGAAAACTCAAAAAGCGTTAACCAAGGTTAACAAACAATGTAATGATCATTAGGTTGTTACAATACGCTTTAAACACGTTACTGGAAACTTTGGGCATACAAGGAAAAATGATGAAATACATTGTGTGTCACTCACACGATTTACACAATTAAACATGCAGCTCTGATGATGCTCCGATACTACATGTACAAATCACAATCTGAAAGGTCTTGAAATCATGAGAAACACTGGTGAAAAGCAAAGCAGCAGCCAAGCTACAACACACCTCATCTTCTGACAACTCACCTGGGGAAAACAAGATAAGGTCGTCCAAGACAAAAAGTCGATATCCCTGACTCCTTGGCTAGCGCTAAAGATATTCTGAGCAACAGATTATATGCAAGTCAAAACACGATCGGGAATTACCTTCAATCAGAAACGCAGATGGTATGGTTTGTCTTTTTTTGGAAGAGATGGTTTTGTTATAGTGACAGTTTGTTTTGGTGTGTTTGATTTCTTTCGAATTGTCTTCATGATACAGTAAAAGAAGAAGGTCTAGCAAATGAAACAATCCTAAATCTAGAATTCTGGAAACTGCTGAAGATAATGACAGCAAATTTTGCAACAAAAGTCAAATCACATCAAAATACAGCAAATGAAAAACAAATCACATAAGAAATATGAAGATTAATAATCTTCCAAAAAAGATTGGTGGTGTGTCATGCTGTTCATACTGGGAGCCTCGATGACTTTTCGTCCAGAGGTAATTATGCTCTCAGAATCACGGCCCACTTTCGGGCCTTGAGTTCGGACAATGGCTTGTTTCATGGCAGAACCTCATTCAAAGTCGTGGGACCCCGACAGCTAAAAATTTACACAGATCAACCACTTGTTTTAAACCAATTGTTGAAAAGGTTTCAGGGTCATCGAGCAAATTTAAGCAAATGGATCTTCATCTGTTTCTGAATCGATCTTTACAGATTGGCTAATATAAAGAGGTTTTCATTGACCGGGTAACAGCAAAGCTTTGTTCATTGATATTCAGTATCACACAAGAGCTATTTTTCACACCACATGTGATGAACAACAACATAGTAGGGCTGCACAATTAATTGAATAGCTTTTGATAATAGCTGACGCAACAAATGAATCACGAATTATCGATTACATCAATCGCTTTGGTTATATCTCTGTAACATCGTTTCCGCATTGGGGAATCTATAGGCCTGTTAGTAATCGCAATCAGTTCTAATGAGCAAATTTTTAAGTTATGAAAAAGAAAGCAGTAGAAACATCACCTGACACTCAAAAAAAGCAGTACAAGCAAAGCGGAAAGCATTGTGACATGTTGCACTGCTAACTTAAGCCTGGGATACACCAAGCCGTCGAGCAGTTTTTGAGCGTCGGTCGGCTTAGTTTTTTCAGTGTGTTTTGCACCATTGGCTTTAGTCGGAAGACGACAGGGTTTTTTGGCCGTTTCAGTGTGATGAACCGGCATCAGGTTCGTCGAAGAGAGAGAGAGAGAGAACTCTGATTGGCTACAAGAGTCAGCGCATTTCACAATTTCGCCGATAAAAGCGAACAAAGAAGTCAAGACGGTACAGACAGAAGGTTATTTAAAAATATTTTCATGATAACATGATTGATATTCAAAATGGTAAGGAATTGGTAAGTTGGTAAAAAGTTGGTTTGCGGTTTATTTATCTGCGGTCCTAGTTTCGGTTTCCCTTTTTGAATGACGCTGTAGTCCTTTTGGAGTGTTCAAGCGCAGCTTTTTGGTCGAGACGAAGCCGACAACACAGTCAGCTTTCATCACCGCTAGTTCTTTGACGCTGGCTTATTGTGTCCCAGACTTTTCAAAGTAGGTTAGGGATGGGGACCTTTGGTACTGGAGGGCCACTGTCTTGCAGAGTTTAGCTCAAACCCAAAACAAACACACCTGAACAAGCTAATCACTGTCAAGAAAGCTACAGGTAGACAAGTTTTTTAAGGGTTGGAGCTAAACTCAGCAGGACAGAGGCTCTCCAGGACTGAAATTTCCCATCCCTGATATCGATGGTGTGAAACCTAACATACAGCGGAACAAGTTGACATGCCAAAACTAGAACACTCCTGTTAAGGCTGAAATACACTACTTGACTTTTGCAATGTTTTTCCCCCCGATTTGCAGTCTGGAGGAGTCAATGCTAGTTGAAAGTCAGGGCCAGTCCGCAGATTTTGGGCATCCTTAGTTTTCGCAGAAAATAGCAGTTTGTCAAATAGAGGATGTCATGCATGCTTCGAACCAATCTTAAAACACCTTAAAACGTATTGTTTTTATTTGTCGTGTATCTCCTAGCAAGTAATAGCTAGTAATGCCTAATGTCTTAAAATCTGTTCAGATTTTAAAATGTCCTTCAGTGTGTTCCAGCCTTTATAATGAACAAGGTGTAGATGAGGAGTAAATCACATAATTGACAAGGAACATAATATTTTAAAGTGAACGCTATTCATTGGAATAAATAACTACCATAAAAATACCAAGGGATAAAATCGACACAATATGAACGTCATAATGGTGCAGCCCTACAAAACAGTGTGCATGAGTTAGTGCCTTTCAACCAGGAGTTAATAATATAAGGGACTGGTAACATGCACCCTCCCGCCCTTACCAATTTCCATACTGGTCTCCGAGTGATCGTGCCCAAACAGAACTACAAAGTAGCACTAACACATGCAAGGACACATTTTGTTGGCCTTTGTAAGTAATCAACACAGCATGCTTGAAGACATTTGGGAGTGGGTCAATAGATGCCCGTGATTCACTGCAAATGGAGCCAAACTGAAGTATATCAATTGATCATCCTAAAACGTGACTGAAGTTAAGCTGACAGTTACAAATCCCGTTCCCAAATGAGCAGTGTAGGGGCTCCATCTAATCTACGAAGGGGAAGGCCTTTTACTTACGTCGACAGGGACCAGGAGGCTTCTGCCCAGATGCTGGTTAAAAGAGAGGCACCAGGCTTCAGTGTACCCATTCATGTTGGGAACATACTTCTTTACTGTCTCATCATTCAGTCTGAGCCAGACACCATCATCATTGTGGATCTATGGGAAACAAGCAACAGAGCGGAGCCATGCCCTCCTGTAACTGCTAACACGCCCCTCGCATGAGCCTCTGAGGCTGCAGAACCAATTGCGTAAGAAATTCGCGGCACCAACCAGTTGGATTGACAGTGGATGTCCAGTTGTGTTGTGAGAAAATGAGATGCATCACCTTAAGAATTTGTATATGCATGTAGGGCCTGACAGCAGGGAACAACAGGCCCTTTCACATGACTGTTGGGGCTTCAAGACACAGCTCAGCGCAAGCGTCAAGCGCCACTTTGAGCATGTGGAGAGTGCTGCCACGTCATCGAAGAGTAATTCAACAGGTTTGCCAGTTAGCAAGAAAGCAGGAAGTTAACGCGACCACTCAAAAGTCTGGACATGTATACGTTCAAATATATAAATTAATTAATACAATTCTATATCCACTTGACTTTCATTTACTATCGCCAGCATTTTTCAGCATTAAACAAACACTCTTTGGATTTGATACTATAATATATAAATAATTAATACATAATACACTACCATTCAAAAGTTTGGTGCAAGTTAGACTTTTTTTATACTTTTATTCAGTAAAAATGCATTAAACTGATCAAAATTCACAGTAACAACATTTAAAACAATGTTAGTTTCTATTTCAAATAATTTTTTATTTATTTTATTTATTTATGAATCCTGAAAAAATGCAGAACATACACACACACACACACATATATATATATATATATATATATATATATATATATATAGTAATAATGTTTGACAATATTATTGTTTTTACTGTAGTCTTAATCAAGTCCAGCCTTGGTGTGCATAGGAAACTTCTTTCGTAAAGAAAATCTTATGGACCAAACTTTTGAATGGTAAATGTAAAAATAACATAACCAATATTAAAGGGATAGTTCAACCAAAAATGAAAATACTGTCATTATTCTCACGTTGTTCCAAACCTGTATTAATTTATTTCTTGTGCTGAACACAAAAGAAGATCTTTTGAAGAATGTGGGTAGCCAAAAATTTACTGGTCCCCACCGACTTTCATAGTATTTTTTTCCTACTATGGAAATCAATGAGGTCCATCAACTGCTTAGTTACCGACATTCTTCAAAATAACTTCCTTTATGTACAACAGAAGAAAGAAATTCATACAGGTTTGGAACAACTTGAGGGTGACATAATATAATTAAATTATATTGTACATATATATAAACATACATTATATAATTGAAAACATAAGATAAATTTAAGTAAAGTAAGGCAAGTGTGTCCAAAATTTTGACTGGTAGGGTTTTTTTTTTTTTTATATCCAGTTTGAGCTGTCATGCAACCATCATGCACTTTACCTAATTAGGTGAGCTTTGAAAGATCAACAGCAAACGGGTGAGCGAGACGCTGACGCTTCTCTCTGTAAAGTTCAATGCACTGCTGGTTCATGTGAAAGGGCCTTTAATGCAACCGACAGCATTGAGGATGTGAGGTTGGATCTTATAGGAGTATCAGTGATTGGCATGCAGCGATGGGCTGGGAAAGATAGTTCTTATATGAGCTTTTAACTACAGCCTCAAAGTCTCCTGCATGTAAATGAAGCAAAGGATAGGCAAAAACACGCTTCTGACAAAATCAAAAGTAAATTTGAAAGCTCTCAGTAAGATGCAGAAATTGTTTTAAAAGCCTTTTGTTTTAAAACACAAACAATTCATTGATCATTCATAATTATGTTCACTGATTAAAGGAAGAGAAAACAGAAAAGGACTTGAATAGAGAACATTTTGGCCCTATTCTAGAGCGCTTTACCTCGTCAATGAATGTGATGGTGCCATTGACTTGGACTATGCCTATTTGTTCACTCTGCAGAGAAGGGTGACTACGCACGCGCAGCCCTGCGCTGTCCTTGGCCACAAATTTGCGCACCTGAGAGAAGCAGAGGGAGAGACGGAGACAGATGAGAAGATGGCAGGAAGCTGCAGTCAGAGAGCAAGGATTCACAGCACAGAGAGAACAAAACCCGCATATCCTGTCAGACAAGAGAAAGTCAGTCCATTCGATGAGTTGTGAGACATTCAGCAGCAAAGAGACGGAAAGATATTTGATTTTGCGCAGATGCGTTGCTTGTTTCCCAGTTCAATACACAGTACAGAAATACTCGCATATAAATAGCACTGACACTGCACAGCTATTAACACCAATAGTCTAGTCTCTAGCCTCCACACTAACCGTCTTTATAGATAAAAATAAAAAAAAAAGTACCAAAATATATTTAATTTAATCCATGTGATTCCTCAAGCAATGTAAGCTCATAAAAGCTGTGCGAGTAATAATTATAACACATTTACACTTATTAAATAATTATAAATGAATAAATTTAATGCCGTTTATAATACTTTTAGATAGATTTTAGCATGTCAAGCTGCAGGACATTATAAATAATATTCATAAAATAAATGCTGTAATCGTATACCATCTGCTTCAGTGTAAAACGTTTGTGCTCACCATTTCCAGAGGATGACAGTACAGTAGTGAACATATACACTGCAGTTCAAAAGTTTGGGGTCAGTGTGTTTTCTTTGAAGGAAAGTAAGGGTGCATTCACACTAGTACCCGTGGTGCACACCTGGGTTCGTTTGGATTATATGAACGCTGATTTCGGGATCTCAGGTGTGCACCCAAGAACCACACCAGAGTCCTCCTAAAGAGGGTGGTCTTTGGTACAGTTCATGTGAACTCCAGTACGGTATGAGTGCAATCGTACTAAACTGCAGAAGTGAACCGCTCTGATGATGTACGAGTCAATAAAACTGTGTGTTTGTTTGAGTTTGACTCACTTTCCTGACAAGCGTGACTGACACATTGCAAGCAGAGAGAATATCTTATTTTTGCAGTACATCGCAGCAGACAAGTCCCGTTACGTGCCAAGGCTTTGGAAGCAAAAACCAAAGGTTCAAAAAAGATGCGAGCAACTCCATCCCTTCATAACCATTACCTAGCAACATGGGTATGCGGCTGCAGCTTGATAACGCAAGCGGAACGTGGTTTACAGGGAGTGCAGAATTATTAGGCAAATGAGTATTTTGACCACATCATCCTCGTTATGCATGTTGTCTTACTCCAAGCTGTATAGGCTGGAAAGCCTACTACCAATTAAGCATATTAGGTGATGTGCATCTCTGTAATGAGAAGGGGTGTGGTCTAATGACATCAACACCCTATATCAGGTGTGCATAATTATTAGGCAACTTCCTTTCCTTTGGCAAAATGGGTCAAAAGAAGGACTTGACAGGCTCAGAAAAGTCAAAAATAGTGAGATATATTGCAGAGGGATGCAGAAGTCTTAAAATAGCCAAGCTTCTGAAGCGTGATCATCGAACAATCAAGCGTTTCATTCAAAATAGTCAACAGGGTCGCAAGAAGCGTGTGGAAAAACCAAGGCGCAAAATAACTGCCCGTGAACTGAGAAAAGTCAAGCGTGCAGCTGCCAAGATGCCACTTGCCACCAGTTTGGCCATATTTCAGAGCTGCAACATCACTGGAGTGCCCAAAAGCACAAGGTGTGCAATACTCAGAGACATGCCAAGGTAAGAAAGGCAGAAAGTCGACCACCACTGAACAAGACACACAAGCTGAAACGTCAAGACTGGGCCAAGAAATATCTCAAGACTGATTTTTCTAAGGTTTTATGGACTGATGAAATGAGAGTGAGTCTTGATGGGCCAGATGGATGGGCCCGTGGCTGGATTGGTAAAGGGCACAGAGCTCCAGTCCGACTCAGACGCCAGCAAGGTGGAGGTGGAGTACTGGTTTGGGCTGGTATCATCAAAGATGAGCTTGTGGGGCCTTTTCGGGTTGAGGATGGAGTCAAGCTCAACTCCCAGTCCTACTGCCAGTTTCTGGAAGACACCTTCTTCAAGCAGTGGTACAGGAAGAAGTCTACATCCTTCAAGAAAAACATGATTTTCATGCAGGACAATGCTCCATCACACGCGTCCAAGTACTCCACAGCGTGGCTGGCAAGAAAGGGTATAAAAGAAGAAAATCTAATGATAGGGCCTCCTTGTTCACCTGATCTGAACCCCATTGAGAACCTGTGGTCCATCATCAAATGTGCGATTTACAAGGAGGGAAAACAGTACACCTCTCTGAACAGTGTCTGGGAGGCTGTGGTTGCTGCTGCACGCAATGTTGATGGTGAACAGATCAAAACACTGACAGAATCCATGGATGGCAGGCTTTTGAGTGTCCTTGCAAAGAAAGGTGGCTATATTGGTCACTGATTTGTTTTTGTTTGGTTTTTGAATGTCAGAAATGTATATTTGTGAATGTTGAGATGTTATATTGGTTTCACTGGTAAAAATAAATAATTGAAATGGGTATAAATTTGTTTTTTGTTAAGGTGCCTAATAATTATGCACAGTAATAGTCACCTGCACACACAGATATCCCCCTAAAATAGCTAAAACTAAAAACTAAAAACTAAAACTTCCAAAAATATTCAGCTTTGATATTAATGAGTTTTTTGTGTTCATTGAGAACATGGTTGTTGTTCAATAATAAAATTAATCCTCAAAAATACAACTTGCCTAATAATTCTGCACTCCCTGTAGACCCATATAATGTACAGGGTTCATAGACATGTTAACTAATACATTTTCCTGACTTTCCAGGCAAATATTCATGACTTTCTACTTAAAATAAATGTTCTGTTCAGAATCCAGAGAAATGCATCCTGGTTCCCACAAAAATATAAGAAGCGATTTCAACATTGATAATAAGAAAAGTTTCTTGAGCACCAAATCAGCATGTTAAACTGATTTCTGAAGGATCATGTGACATTTTACTGTATTTTTGATTAAATAAATGCAACTTTGGAGAGTGTTAGGGCTTCTTTCAAAAACATAAAAAATATTTTACCGACCCCAAACTTTTACGTGTAAAGTGAAGTCTGAAGTGGCTGGACCTGATACATCTGACTGAGGAGTCATCTCAGCACATCGGTAACTGCTTAACTCGAGAACTCACTTTGCTAGGTTGAGGTTCAGCTTTGGGTTTGACCATCTGTGTGCCAGGAGGGATCATTCCTTTGGGTGGGTCTTTGACTTCGACCTCCAGACCAGCATCTGAGCAAATATTGTTCAGTTAAAAAAAAAACATTAATTTAACTTAACATCAATAGTTATTTTCTAACCACAGTTTCATAACAGCAAGGACATTAAGTATGATGCCTATATGGGAAATTACTTTTACTCTACGATCTCTCGCCAAAGTTGGTGTTCCCTCGCAAAATATTTGACAATTTTTCCACTGACATTTTATTCTCCCATCTCATATTTTTTCCATCACTATGTCCCTTTAGGGGCTAGAAAAAATGTTTTTGAAATTTTTTTTTTTTTTTTTTTAAAATGCTGATTTAGAGAATTTATTTGAGCACTAGCAAAATACACAATACACTTTTCATAAATATTTCTATAATGAAGTGCTGTAAAACAAAGCTTTAATGAAACCTGAAATGCAGTTACCAATCTCAATGCCATCAATGGTCACGTGAATGGTGTAAAGTCCAACCGCACCAGGGGTCCAGTTAGCGCTGTATGTGCCATCTGTGTTAGCCCGGATAAGCATGTTCTCACTGGGCCTGAGTAAGAAGAAGACAAACTGAACCTGAAACCTGTTCTTACATTTGAATGTTGACTATAATAAGTGTATGACAGATAGGAAAGTAGTCTCTGAACCTCTTTGGTGTCGGTGAGGCAAAGCGAAGCTCTTCAAAGGAATAATTTTCATATGCCTGGGGAAAAAAAAGACAGCAAGTGACAATGTATGAAAAACCTGATATATATAAAATATCAAACCATCTAATCATCTAATGCAATGACATTTCCACATTTCTGAAGTCATCATGAAATGAAAATTAACCTTATATATTTTTTTAACAGCATCTTATTGATCTTAAGGTGAATGATTCATTCGTGCATGTTTTATTTTTCCATTTTTTTCTTTTAACAAACTGTGATTATTCTGATAAAAATTGTGATTGTGAGTTAAAATGCAATTTTAAAAAAACCAGCTATGCAGTGCTTGTTTGTAGGGTTGTAAAAAATTGGGAACTTTCAAAACAGCATTAACAGAGGCACTTTAACTATTTCACAACCTTTGTGATTTGATAAATCCCACTAAGCGATATTGTGACCTTAGTTTTATTTTGATTAATTGGGCGGCCCTTGTCCAAATAATTTGAGCCATTATAATTATCAAGTCAACAGATAGGAACCTTCATCATGGTGATGGCGATATAACGGGCTTCTTTGATGATCATGGGTTCGTATGTCGCCTCCAGTTTGGGTGCTGGGTGGCCACCAAAGGTGAGATCAGTTCCTGATGCAGAATTAGAGGAGCTGCCTGGCAAACGCTGCAATTTTTTCATGTTCTCCTGTTGGATGGACTTCTTCTGAGAGACAGGAACAGCCTTGACTTCAACCTACAACACAGAGCCGAGACAATTAGATGTGCCATTTTCATAACGCACTATCTGATTTAGAAAGATGCTAACCTTCATGTTTGGCACATGCACAACATCTCCATATTGGTCTTTGGTCTGCACCACAACAGTAGTGGGCCAGCCACAGCGGATGTCGTCTTTGTTCAGAATGAGTGAGGTCTTCTGAGGGTCTGCGTAGGAGTCTGGCTGAAGCCACCTGGGAAAGTGGAATTTACTTGGATGAGGGCCACAAGTTATCAAAAGAACCATAAGGTACATATTCTTTGTGAATAAAGAAGGCTGTAAAATGTTTGACACAGACCTGGCGAGCCGCCCACCGCTGGAGTTCTGTACGCAAGTAATAAAGTCCTCTAAGAAAGAGTGTTCGTTAGTCTGCAGGTGCAGTGGCAGGTTCCCCTCCAGTGCCTCTAGGATGGTGGGAGAGTGAGAGAGGGCCAGTCCTTTTCCAAGGAGCCCTGAGTGGGCTTTACACACCTGCTCAACACAAACACAAGCTAGGTAGCATATTCTGATGATGTGCAGCACTCACACATAACAAAAGTATTTCGAATTTAGTACCTGGAGTGAGGCTTCCTCTAAAATCTCCAAATCCTCCTCCAGTTCATTCCCTGTCGGATAATCCATACAATCAGATGAAAAAACACAAAGCAAGTTCTTGTCGCTTGTTCTTGACTTAACTTGTTTACGATTTTATCAGTGCCACAAATAAAGAAATAGTGTTGGGGAGGTACTAGCTTAGCATAACAGTGCATCTTTTCCAGTAATGAGCTATTTTTTTACTTGATTATCAGTGTAACATGACAAAACACAAAATTGTCAAATGTAAATGTCAAATTGTATTGTGCCTTACAGTAAGGAGGCAATAATCAAACAGCTTTAAACATTTTGGTTCATATTAGTGAATCAGTTCACGCAGAAGGTTTCAAAAAAGTTCTTTTTCTAAGAAAAATATTTATTTCAATTATAATTATTATTTTTATCAGTTGCAAATGAATTGATGCACTTTTTCCAGGATACTTTAGAAAGTTCAAGTTCATTTATTTGAAATCTTTACTGTCACTTTTGATCAATTTAATGTGACCTTGCTGGAAACAACAAAAGAAATCTTACTGACCCTAAACTTGAATGGTATTGTATGTTTTATAAAGGAATTTAAAAAGATGTTGCCCCTTAATTATTGCCCACTGTAGTTAGCAACTTCAGATTATGTTAGTCAGATGCTTTCACAGCTTTAAAATGATGAACATCTTGAAGGGTGGCATATTCCAGCTTCTATGTATCTTCTCAAACACCAGTAAGCAGCAGTCATTCTTACCTATGGGCAGGGCAAGATCCTTTTTCATGAGTGCAGCAGCACACATACTTCCTAAATAGGCCAATTCCTTCTCCAACTGAATAATTCCCTGAAACCACAGGCACATGACAAATATCTCAAATACATGCCCAATATGAATCACTTACCCTTTTCTCTGCTCCAAAGCAATGCATAACGGAGATACTAGCAGTGGTAGACATAAAATGATTTTTTATTTGGGATGTCCAAGCTGATATGGTTTGCAACCAATGTTCAATACACATGCTTGTAGGGCTGGGTACTGACACAAATCTCATGATTTCATTCGATTTTGATTCACAAGGTTGTGATTCGATTCAATGCCGATTTCGATTCATTTGGATATACTAAACTAGTACTGAACTAATACTGTGAACTACAGGGAACCATGTCAGTTGGTATATTACTATAAGATTAATGGTTAAAATTAACTGATTTGTATACACACATTTGATTTCCACATAAAAAAAAGTTTATTATAATATAATATCTCTTCATTTCATGACTGATTTATTCAAAGATGCATTAAATATTGAAGAACGGGTAAAGAAAAAAATATAATGAATATGTAATAGTGTATACATTTAGAAAAATGCGTTCCTTTAGTGTTTATTTAGTAGCTAACCATTGAGCTGTGTTTCATTCGATATTTTTCCTGAGGTAAATGTAACGTTGTGTGTCATATTGTTCACCAAGCTATTTTACTGACGTCTTTCTGCTGTTGAAACACAGAGGCATGATACATTTCAGTAAGTTGTATCTTTCAACATACTGCTGGTGTTCATTCATGTTTATTTCATGCTAGTATTTTATTATTTTAACTAGTAATAAAGAGGAAGTGTTGATCGGTTCACGTGCACTGCTGCTTTCATTAAACAGCGCTAGAACTGCATTTACAGTTTGAATATCATATTAAAATGCACAGAATATGAAAGCTCAGACTTAGTTCCATATCAAAAGCAACAAGATACAAAGCTACAAATGTGCTACAAAGAATATTTAGTGAAGTTAACTGAAAACGGCACAGACTAAAATAAAGCTTCATGGATTTTAACTATTGATATAAGAAAAAAAAAAGAGAACTGATTAAAATCGAGAATTCAATTTTCTCAACCCAGCCATACATGCTCACAAGAACAACAGAGCAGTTTTTTTCTAAACATTCCTATAAATGTTGACATGCAAATTATTATGTGTCATTTATTAGTGTAGGGCCACTTGTTTTACAAGTGATGTAAAAAGGGCTCCTCGAATATTTCATGCATCTAGCTTATGTTTAAGACATATGCATATTGTTTTGCAAGAAGAAATTTCATACCTCATCAACACCAGGGTTAAACTCATAACCGACGGCTACACATTTGAATCCATAGAAACAGGCTTTCTCATCTTTCACGTAATCTGATGCAGTTTCCAAGGAGAACTGGGCTTCGTTACCTTACATTAGGGAATGGAAATGAGTTAATGAGTGAGCCAGTGTAGCATAACTCATTTTGAATAATAATAATACGACGGCAGCTGCCCATATAATCAGTCTTCATAGAGATAATATTCTGTAAACAACCCCAGAATCTTCCTGTTGAGATGTGGTGTTTATCAAACCTCTATGCGACCACATAAAAAAAAGAATAATCTGTTGACATCATTAAGATTCTCACTTTTTAATTACTAATAAATACTGACTGCAGCCCACGTCAACAGCACCTTAATGAGCATGAAGGCATAAAGTAAACATTTCAAGCCGTTACCTGGCAGCACTAAGACAGCGGTGGGCCAGCCAGTGGAGCCAGAGAACTTCTTGAGCTCAGTCCAGCTGTTGATGGTCTCGTGAGCCAGAGCTTTGGAGCCGAGCCCAGAGAAGTGCATTGATCGGCTGGGGATCAGGAGACGGAGGGCATCTTCCGGCTGTGCCGTGCCACACTGAGGATCAAACTCAATGGTCATCCAGCGAACACAGTCTGGGAAGGAGACCTGAAAAGCCAGAGCATGGGAATGTGATTTAAGCGCTCTTACAGTTGTGTTCAAAATTATTCAACCCCCACTGAAATTGATTGTTTTGGCCGGTTTGACATTGATTTTGATCATTCAGTCATCCTGCTTACAATTAAATCAAAGAGGCACGTGTAGGTCAGACAAATATAACATAACATTTATAATGAAATAACCACAAATGTCTTTTCTCTGCTCACATCATTATCAGTTTTATTCAACCCCCAAGTGACATTCAATCTTAATACTTAGTACAACATCCTTTTACAGTTATAACAGCTTTTAAACGTGAAGCATAGCTTGACACAAGTGTCTTGCAGCGAGCTACGGGTATCTTCGCCCATTCATCATGGGCAAAAGCCTCCAGTTCAGTCACATTCTTAGGCTTGCGCACTGCAACTGCTTTCTTTAAGTCCCACCAGAGGTTCTCAATCGGATTTAAGTCTGGTGACTGCGATGGCCATTTCAAAATGTTCCAGCCTTTAATCTGCAACCATGCTCTAGTGGACTTGGAGGTATGCTTGGGATCATTGTCCTGTTGAAAGGTCCAACGTCTCCCAAGCCTCAGGTTTGTGACGGACTGCATCACATTGTCCTCCAATATCTCCTGGTACTGAAGAGAATTCATGGTACCTTGCACACGCTGAAGCTTCCCAGTACCTGCAGAAGCAAAACAGCCCCAAAGCATGATTGACCCCCCGCCATGCTTCACAGTAGGCAAGGTGTTCTTTTCTTCATAGGCCTTGTTCTTCCTCCTCCAAACATAGCGTTGATCCATGGGCCCAAACAGTTCTAATTTTGTTTCATCAGTCCACAGAACACTATCCCAAAACTTCTGTGGTTTGTCCACATGACTTTTGGCATACTGCAGTCGACTCTTCTTATTCTTTGGAGACAGCAAGGGGGTGCGCCTGGGAGTTCTGGCATGGAGGCCTTCATTACGCAGGGTGCGCCGTATTGTCTGAGCAGAAACTTCAGTACCTACATCTGACAAATCTTTTCTCAGTTCCTCAGCAGTCACACGGGGACTTTTCTCCACTCTACGCTTCAGGTAGCGCACAGCAGTCGAAGTCAGCATCTTCTTTCTGCCACGACCAGGTAGCGTTTCAACAGTGCCCTTTGCCTTGAATTTGCGAATGATGCTTCCTATGGTGTCTCTTGGTATGTTTAACATCTTTGCAATCTTCTTATAGCCATTGCCCTTCCTGTGAAGAGTAATCACCTCTTCTCTTGTCTTCCTGGACCATTCTCTTGACTTCACCATGTTTGTAACCACACCAGTAAATGTCTAGAAGGAGCTGAGTATCACAGTCATTTTAAAGCTGCCTAATTGGTGCTTATTAGGCTTTATTGCTGCTCCCTGACATCCACAGGTGCTTTCAATACCTGATTGAAAACACTTCAATGGACCTCTGTTCTTCAGAGTGGTAGTCTTTAAGGGGTTGAATAATTGTGTCAATGAAGAATTCACAAAAGAAACATTTACTACTCTATTACAAAACCAATTGATGTCATTTTAGTTGCATATGCTTCTTTAAGAAGTCCTTGTAGGATTTCATTCTGAATTCAATTACAAATGTACTCTAAATTCTCTAAAACCATTTACAGCATTGGGGGGTTGAATAATTTTGAACACAACTGTATGACGGTACACAAGTCATACTGCATACTGAATACTTGGCCATTTTGAAAAGAAATTTTAGTACTGAAAGCTTTGTGGTTGCTAGGGTAAGTCTGGGTGTTGCTAGGCAGTTGATAGTGTGTTCTGAAGGGATGCCAAGGGCTCAACATTAAGCTTTTTAATGTGCGTGTCCTTTGCAAAAGTAAAACTGACGGTTTAGCTTAAGTCACAAGTGCAAAAACACGAATGCATTAAATTGCGAAATTATACAATACATTTCGTATTTGTATTTTATTGTTTATTAAGCACTAACAACAGTCCTTTGACCAAAGTGCTGTACATTATAAGAACCACATACAAAAAAACGGAACAGTAGACAACATAAAATAAATAAACCCCACAGACCCTGCTGAATCCACACCAAATGCGTGTACGAGGAGATATTCTTTAAACTAGTTCAAAGTGCAAAAATCATTTCACTGCAAAAGCTTCACTCTTTTTTATGTCTGGTAATAAGAATCATTACAGCCAACTGGTCAGCTGACTTTAAAGACCGTTTCGGCTCATACTTCTGAATTAAAGGGTTAGTTCACCCAAAAATGAAAATTCTGTCATTAATTACTCATGTCATTCCACACCTATACCCTTCGTTCATCTTCGGAATACAAATTAAGATAATTTTGATAAAAATCCGATGGCTCAAGGAGGCCTGCCTTGCCAGCAAGTTATTTCACACATTTAAAACAGTCCATATGACTACAGTGGTTCAACCATAATGTTATCAAGCGACGAAAATACTTTTTGCGTGCCAAAAAAACAAAATAACGACTTTACTCAACAATATCTAGGTGATAGCCGATTTCAATACACTGCTTCATGAAGCTTCGAAGTTTAACGAATCATTTGCTTAGAAACAGCATTTCGGATCGCGTTTCAAACTGCCAAAGTCATGTGAACCATTGAAATTTTGAAACACTTGTTACGTACAAAGCCTCATTTACTGAAATCATGTGACTTTGGCAGTTGATCCGTGCTATTTTAGGAATATCAGGAGGTGAACATTAACGTGGTACCTTGTACTGGGTGACACCAGCCTGCTTGTAGGGGTGATCGCTCTCTATGACAGCATAATGATTAGAGGTGGTGCAAGCTGATAGGCCCTGCTCCGGCTGGTTCCCAGTGGTGCTGTCTGTGGATTGGTTAGGATTGAAGGCAGGCGGTGCATATTTCTGGTTTAGGGCAGAAACGGCTGGAAGAAGTTCCTGAACCAAACCGAACACCTCCACCGCAGCCTAATAGAAAATGATGAAATTTAAAACAGTTAGGCGAAGGTAACGTGAGA
The DNA here is from genome assembly GCA_037194245.1 of Opsariichthys bidens. Lineage (NCBI taxonomy): Eukaryota > Metazoa > Chordata > Actinopteri > Cypriniformes > Xenocyprididae > Opsariichthys > Opsariichthys bidens. The sequence goes on along the minus strand of CM074281.1, from coordinate 31,142,475 downwards.
AAAGTAAACTGAGGAGGATCATTATCAAGACCCATGGTTGTAAAGTCCACAAAGAAAAACTCCTTTACCTTAGGAACAGATGCAGCCACAGGACCAATGTACGCCAAGATAAGTGGAAGCAGCATCGAGAACAGACTGGATGAACTCAGGAGTTCAGGAATGTCTTCAACTGTAGAGACATCAGTAACATCAGTCAACAGACTAATAGCAACTAATGATGCTGATCTATAAGGGCAAATCTCAGAAAAACAACCTAGGTAAAGCAAAAATCAAATGAAAAAGGTAACACTTCACAATAAGGTTCATTAGTTAACATTAGTTAACTACATTTGTTATAACGAACTAATAATGACCATAAAATGAACAGTTATTAATCTTTGTTAACGTTAATATCGACATTTACTAATACATTATTAAAATCTCGTTAACGTTAGTTAATGCACTGTGAACTAACATGAACAAACAATGAACAACGGTATTTTCATTAACTAACGTAAATGAAGATTAGTAAATACAGTAACGAATGTATTGCTCATGGTTAGTTCATGTTAGTTAACACATTAACTAATGTTTAAATAATGAACCTTTTTGTAAAGTGTGACCATTTTAAAATGTAATTTATTCCTGTGATGCAAAGCGGAGCTCTGCTGAACATTTAAACAGTGATAGCTTTTTTCAGGATTCTTAAATGAACAAATTTCAGAGGACAGCATTTATTTGAAAAAGAAATCATTTGTAATATTATAAATGTCTTTGTCACTTTTGATCATTTTAATGCATCTTGCTGGAAAAAACAAAAACAAATAAAAATGAAAATATAAAATGAATATAGATTAATCCTTATTAAAAGGATTTTGTGCTTATCAGGATACTGATAAAAAACTTTTTTCACCATTTCATGTTATGCATTTATGACATTTCCCCCCAATTTACCATAATGCAGTTTACTTTAGATTTTTTTTAAATTCCCATTATTCTCAATGATGAATCTCATGAGATTTATATAACTGTGCTGAATATAACCATGATCAATAAACACGTTTTAATTAAAACAATTCTTATAAACATTGCAGTTATGAAAAGGAGATTTTTTTTGCATTAGGGTAATGTTATGCTTAATTATCATGAAAACGTTACAATGCAAAATGTTCATACGTTATGCAAAATACAACTACTTATTTCCATCATAATAACATTAGCTAAACAAATGGTGGGAGAGTGAGCTGGGACTATGTTTTTGTGCAACCAATAGCAAATGGGAAACCTAAAGAAATGATCCTCACCGTCCACAGCAAAGGCCCTGTGGAGGAGGTCTTTGGCCGCCCGCACCACCACGCTGACTACAGAAAGAGCACGGCTGCAGTTCTTGTCCTCTTCATTGGCTTTGCTTAACAGCTGTGATTGCAGGTCACCATCATATTCACTCCTGTAACAAACAATCGCCATCGACAAGATGTTGCATCCTTTAGAAATAAGAAGCAATTTTGTAGACAGATGAAAGAATATATATAGTATGGACCTGTAATAGAGAATCTGAGGGATCTGGCCTCTGGTCTGGTTGGTGCCATTGCTGCTCAGGCTGCAGGTGCTGAAGGTGAAGGCAACTCCATCAGAGCACTGCACGGTGGTTATGCCTCCATCCCCATTGGCTGTACGACTGCCATAGTTACGCAGACGGACAGCATATTTCACATTCTCCTGCAAAACCAACAGGCTGGAAGTGAGTTTGTGCCGAAGTGAAGTTTATGCTTTGTGTGATTCATGTGTAAAATTCGCAGCACCTTCAGAGGAACAGCTTTGTCCAGACGGATCTCGGCGATGTCACTCGGGGAGTCGTCAGTGCTGTAAGTGCCTTTGACTAGTTCTAGAGACGTCCATCTGTGGGAGTGGGCGGAATCTCCAGGGTGCTCCGTCTGAGCCTGATAAAACAGGACAGATGGACAGAACAGGAACACAACAGGGTAAGACATTGGTAGAACTCATTCACACGCTCTAACTTACAGGAATGGTCGACCCAACATGTTCATACATAAGTCATAAGTCACGTTTTTATCAGCTGGGAACGTGCTGAAACGTATATTCCACAGCAACTTATGAAATACAATTAAAGCGCACACAAATATGCACATGCACACATCATATGATTTCTAGCATTTCTATTTTTACACTTCAGCCTATTCATCATCGAACTAAAACGCAGTTCACCAAACAAAGCTACGCGACTCAATTTAAACTGTCCAGTCCCTCCAGAAAAACGCGGGATTTTTTTGTGATTGTTGCGGGCAAAAATCCTTGATTATGCAGCACGTTTTCTTAAAAAATGCAATGAAATTGCGGGAACTTGCAAAAATTCCAGTTTTTGATGCAAAAAAAAAAAGAGGAAAAAAAGGTGATTCCCCCCCAACACCCTATTCTCACTAGATACTGCCTTCATGTAAAGAGGCAGAATTACTAAATCACAGAATATTGAAGTTCTCATTCTGTTTTATTTCAGACCTTAGTCAACACATGGCTCAAAATTTCAAAACATTGAGTCAAATAAGTTCTGTCGCTTTACAAAAGGAATATTCAACTTCTGTAAAAATGAATAAATAAAATATAAAAATATAAAATGTGTGCTTCCTGTTTAACAGAGGTAGCTATACAAAATAGACATCTTCTGTTAAATCAAGTGCTTCCAGTGCACAAAGTGCAATCTCTTACTGCAACGTGAATTATTTTACGCACTACTAATATACAGCGTCATCTGTGGTCCGACACGCAGTTGCACGGAGTGTGAAATAATTTGCCCCCGCTATCATGTAAAAGACCAGGAAACTGCTTCGCGCGCTCTTTTGAGCTTATTTTTGTTGGCAAATGAGAATTATTGGCGTGCTTCATCATGGCTTCACCGCGGGGTTTACAGATGACGTTCACGTCGCGTCATTACGTCACTTCATGAGGTTCCCATGGCAATAGGGGGAAAATAATGGCGCTTTACTTGTGTGAAGTAAACGCAACATTTTTCAACTTTCTGCTAAGATATATGAGACTTTTTTGCAACGAAAATACAGGGATTATGAAATCATGCTAGCCCCACATATTTTTCTTGCTGAAATCGGCAATTTATGCGGTGAAAGTGCGGCATATTTGAAAAAATGCGACCCCCGCATAAATATGCGGACTTTGGCTGATTATGCATGAAATCAAGCGATCGCATAATCGCGTTTTTCTAGAGGGACTGAATATGGTTAATTAGAAACAATGGGGATCTATTTATATTTATATACTTGTATTTTTCGAATTTGGTAAATGACAGTAAATTGTGCTAATGCAACAAGTCGACTGTTGACAATTTAGAAATCATGTGCTTGTGTGTTAGTACAAAAATATTTCTATCATGTGGGTTTTGATCTCTCCTCAGATACAACTTTAACAGAGCTATGCTTTTTAGGAAAGGTAAAGCACATCAAGTTTATTTGCATACACCATTTTCCAACACACTGGTAATTCAGTTTCAATTCACTTTGAATCCGGCTTGGTGTTTATATCGAATGTCACTATAATTCATGTTTGTTTAATATTTACATTTTTCATTTTTGTTCTGTATACCATTAAATTTGAGGATTTTTTGCGGAGTGATGTGAACTTAAATACATGTTTATCATGTCAATAATGCTTGTAAATGTTTAATTTTATTTACGATGCAACTTAACTGTGTATTTTTATTTTATTTATTTTTTAAACCCAATGCAACTTATAAGAACTCATACTTCTCCAGAAAAAAAAGTTATACTTTTCTGGAACTTTTTTCGATCTTGCTCATGGTCACAATAAACAGTTGTTGTATGGATAGGGACTGTGAGAAGATTCTTCAAAAATGTATGTTCCACATAAAAATAACAGCATGCAAGTATGGAACGACGTGAGCATAACATTTAATAATGACATTTGAAAAAATTGTAATTTTTGTGTGAACTTTGTGTGAGCTTTAATGGCTAAAAGCGGAGCTTTCGTGAGCCATGAGGCAATGAATATAGAAAAGAACTTACATCGTCAGCGAGCACCTCCAGCTCATACTCATGGATGCCTCCTCCCCCGTACACACAGAAACCCACCAGCACCACCCCTGGCTTGTCCACAGTGAAGCAGATGGCATCAGGGGAGCCGTTCCCCGTGTTCCAGCTGCGTCCCTGGCTGGTCTTAGTGAAGCGGTTGGGTGTGGACTTCACCGAGTGCAGGGAGTTCAGCCCGTCCACCTGCACAACAACATTCATGAAGTTTCAAAGCATAGACAAGAATTTACATTTAGGGGGGAGGCATTTTTACATTTTAAATTTGTTTTGGAGCCGCAGCTTAGTAAAAACTATCCATTTAAAATGAACTCTCACATGTTCTTCCAGCAGGTGGCAGTAGGCTAGATAAGTATTACTGAGAGAGGATGTTTTTGTTATTGAACAGAAGCCTCCGTGACAACCTACACCTAAAACCCCACTCTTCCTGGATACCATTTTTGTAACTCTACTCATACGATTTATTTATTGATTTATACCACCTTTGGTAACGAACAGTGTTAAAGAGAAGCAAAGCTGCTGTAACAGTCCCCATAACATACTCGAACAGAACATGACATGCCAGTTACCATGGCAACAAGCCAACGGCTTCTTCCAAAGTCGTCAGAGAGAGACTGCAGTAGACTGTTATGGTCCTGTGGAGGACACACCTGTGCTCATGACTCAGCTTCCTACTACAACAATTCCGCATGAGCAGGCAAGACGGAATCTGTGCACTTTCCAGTTTTACGCTGATTATGGAAAATAAACCTACCCCATTCAATGCTTTTAATCGTGCTAAAATGTGTTAAAAGTTGGAGTAGCACACTCTTATTGTTGATATTACAAAATATGTAATAAAAAGTAGAGGTAATAATACTTAATTTATAACTAAAAGCAATATGAATGATTTACTCATTTTTTTTAGTTGGAAATTATATTTTTTTATTTTATTTTAAATATTTTTTAAAATATTTTATAATATGTTACATAATACATTTAAATTCAAAACTTGTCACACACACAACCATGCGTGATACGACGTGAAGTAAAATGTTTTTTGTTTTTCGACTCTCCACACATAATAAAAACATAAGAATAACAGAAATGCAAATAGATTTGTATATTAATTTTAATATTAATTTTACCTTATAAACTATATATTTAATATAAACATTTTAAATAAAGGACAGAGGATAGGGATCTTTTGAAGAACAGAGCTTTCTGCGGAGCTCTATGGATACAGATTCATGAACATCAAGATCTCATGAAACAGAGTGAAAGAATTTTTCCTCCTCCATCTAAAAGCTTTTTATAGCCAGTGAGTGGCTGTAATGCAATTGACCCTTCGTAAACCAATCATAACGCCGAATCGGCCATCTTATCCGACAAAGCCGTCAGGGAGTAGCCTATAGTAGATTAATGTTGTTTAACTCGAAATATTGTTTGTACTCACGTCTTTCGGAGGTTGAAACAACATTCCTTCTGATATATATATTCATGTTTATTTGATGCTATAAATGAACTAGTATGAAGAGATGATCGGTTCACGAGCCGTTTGAAGGATCTGTCTCGACACATTAAGAAGCCACTATACGGTATTTAGAGTTAAAACTGCTTTGAAAAAATGACAATATTTTAATATTCATAAGTTGTCAGTGTCCTCTTTGCTCCGCGATGTATTTTTCACTGCATGAGAACATGATGTGTGGTGTGAGAGAGAATGGGTTGACGGACATAGTAACAGGGAGCGGGTTTTGCGAAGGGTCAATTAGAGCAGCAGGCGAATGCTCTGTGGACAAAGAGACAAGGACGAGTGTGTGTATTTGAGGAAGAGAGGAATGAGAGAGAATTAGGAGATTTGTCCTTCTAACCTCAGAGCCGAGAGCAGAGGCGGTCAGCTCACTGACAATACTGGCCAGAAGGCCACAGGTGTTGGACACCAGATGAGGAGAAAAAAGCTCAACCTCCTTCCTCAGACTCTTCCTCACAGGAAGCACCACAATGACGAGCATCTTCTCCAAAACCTCCCGGAAAGTTGTCATCCCCATGAGATTCTCTTCCGTCTGATCAAAACACGACAAAGAGTATTTTGTAACCGCTGAGGCAGATGAGCATTGATAAATTGTCGTCATTTAAAAAAAGCATTGATTACGCATGTTTGAACAGACGATGGTACTCACATGGCTGAGCTTCTCCATGTGTGCCACCAGCAGGGGGAAGCGGTGAGCGAGGGCAGAGTCATTCTCTGTGCTGACCTGCTTGACGAGGGAGCGCAGCAACACCTCCCCGTCGTACGCGATGGGCAAGATGGAGGTCAGCTTGACCGATGTGTTACACAGTGCTGACATCACCGCAGCGAGCAGACGGCTGCTTGATGTGCGGAAGTTCGCCTCTTGGATGTCCTGGAGGTCAACATGAAGGTCATTGTTAAGTCCAATACCAATACAGCAACTATATGTATTACTCCGAAATCAAAAAACGAAAATATATGGAGGCTCTTTTTTGGAGATAACCTTTCTGATTAAGAGTTTTATTGGTGATATTTTAGAGCTCAAATTCGTCAGACCTAAATCTGTCGAGTGGCTCATTTGCAGAGAGCTGAGAACTGAAAGTGGTTCAGCTGAAAAAGCCTCTCAGTTACAGATTAAAGAGGTGATTCTCACAAAAATCTAGGTCACATTTCAGCCACACACACATATATATATATATATATTTGTTTCAGTTTGTATAAATGACAATAAAAGTTTTATGTTTAAACAAGTTTTTGACAGATTCTTAAAATATTTGTGTGGTCTAATAATTTTGTTAGCACTATGGATAAATGGATGGATTTTAGTTTTGCATTACAGTAAACATCTGGGGGGGGGGGGGGTATTCTTAATTGTCATGAAAATAATGCTTCTATGCAAAAGAAATAATGCTCCTAAAATAGGTCTCAATATTAAACAATTTATTATTGTTCCCTTTTAGTTTGGTCAAAATGAGACCACATCAGCCATTAATGATTTAAACCTAAAAATGAAAATTCTGAAGTCAAATACACAATTTCTTTCTTTCTGCTGAAAATAAAATATATTTTGAAGAATTTTGATGACCAAACAGTTTGGGGAAAATAACTTGCACTATATTTTTTCCATACAGTGAAATTCACTGGAATCCGAAACTATTTAGTTACCAACACTCTTCAAAATATCTTCTTTTGTGTTCAATAGAATAAAGAGAGTGATGCATGATTGGAACAACATGAAGGTGAGTCTGTCCCTTTGGGTGGATTATTCCTTAAAGTCTGCAAGTGATCAGCATGAATGATATTCAAAACGGTAAGCATGCACTGCTTCGTTTATGACTTGCGCATTTGGAGCCTGCAGTGCGGGTCTCCCTTTCTGAACTACACATATAGATGAATACATATATGAAAAAATTAGATAGCAATCTCCTTCCACACAGATGCAGAACACGCATGCTAGCTGAAAGTCAGCAGTAGTTCTCTCGGTGTGTACACATGCAGTTTTTTTGCCCGGACACAGGCCGAGCAAGGCGATTACACAGTCAGCTTTTATCAGTGCTAGTTCTGTGGCATCGGTTTGGTGTGTGCATACCTTATAATGCAACTTCCCACAACAACTCTAGAATCTCTAATAATTCTGATACCTGATCCAGGCAGTTGAGTAAGTCGCAGAGGCAGGCCCACTGTAGGGCTGGGGTGGGGTAGAATGAGTGAAAGCAGGCGGTGAAGGTGTTGTGGCACTCCTGCAGCACGGCCTCCAGCAGCGTGAGGGGCTGACTCAGATATCCCTGCGGGTCATTGTCCAGCTTGGTCAGGCAGTTGTCCATCCCCTCTGACAGGATCTTCTTCAGGAGACTACGTGTCTTTCCTACACACTCCGCAAGCTTGCTGGACTCCTCCACAACAGCTTTGGTACTGGCTAGATAAGAGACACAAAAAGTCAAAACAGTATGCTGTCAGTCAAAGATCCACAAGACTATTACTTTGCCCCAAAGCTGTCTTCCTCTTCATTATATGTGCTTTAAGGACTAGTGTGACATGAGACCCTGGCAATCAATATAGATTACATCTGTAACTCGAGGGAATTCCACTTGTGACATCGATAGTATGACTCAGCAAGAAGGGACAGCATAGATTCAGTGTATAACAATAAGACCAGGTGACACGGTCAAGCCGTACAGTGTCAAGAGAGTCACAGTAGAACTCAAAATCAATGTAACAGGGCTTAACGCCTACTTTTTTCCCCAAGGAGCACGTGTTCTACTGTTGTCGCTCGCGTCGCAACGGCTAAAAGCTCTCTACACTGGACACGACAAAGCGCCCGTTGCAAATCATTTGTCACTTTGACATAAATAGAACAAGGCATGCGTTTACGGTCAGATTTGTCGCTCGCGTCACGCCACATCCAATGCAGACAACGTCACTGATTATAATGGATTCTATCGTCTTTTGTCCTGTTGCATCGAGCCGCAAGTCGAAAGATTTAGGAGTAAAATTAGAGATTGTGTAACCAAATTACTAATAACAACCAGGGAAAAAAAACTTGCAGGACTTTTAATTATAAACAAGCCCAAAATATACAAGGACTCTTTCAAAAAGATGAGGGTTCTAAAATATACTCTAACATATTAAAATATAAACACCATAAAGTTAACATTGTCGTAATTCATCAAAAGTAGATTAACAATCAAAAACTGGCATAGATGAGCGGTATTCACTGAAGTGCTCTGAAACCACGAGCCTATAGAATGAGCAACAGCACCATATCTTTACTTTGAAAAATACAGTGCTCATGTTCATTTAGTGACATTAGTCTTCTGTTTAATATTCACATTAGGGTGTTTCATGATTCCCGTTTTACCATCCCCAAATATAAGACCTCTTAAAATGATCATTAATATATCATTATATCATTTTTTCCAAGACATTTAGATGATTTTTCAGCCAATTTTTACAACTAGTGGGACACCACTTTAACATCCCTTCCACAAAAGAGAAGATATAATACCAGAAATGGGGAAGATCTCGCAGATGTAGACACGCAACAGTCGTAGACAGCAGGTGCCCACAAACCGCAGGCGCTCCAAGTCCAGAAGGGTGGCTGTGAACTGGAATCCCTTCAGTCCCCTCAGTTCCTCCACCCCCAACACCAGCGTGGTCCAGCTCCAGTGCAGGATACTCAGCAGAGACTCAAAACAGTCCTGAGACATGAACAAACGCACACAACTCGGAAATGAACCAAGGATCTAACCTAATATTAACTTGGCTTGTTTGTTTGACTCTACCAAGTGGATAGATCGTGTGGAAAAATGCGCCAAGAGTCATGGGATTTCCTTAAATACACTAAAGTATAAATCTTTCCACACTGACAACTTTACATTTGTACAGTAATAAAATATTTTGTGTACATGTCTGTGCAAATGTTTTTTCTTTAATATTTTTCAGTCCAAAAAATAATGTCAAAAATATCATGAATTTACTTATTCCATTTGACCTAGCCAATGTAGAAAAACTGTCAAACTGCCTTTTAGAAAACATTTCCAGTTTGCCAATTCAAACGTGTTAGTTATACCACACTGACATTGATTTGGCAGAATCTATAAAATATTTTATATAACATTTTTCTTGTCATTTCATGAAAGAATTTCAGCCTTTAATAAAACGTTTTATTTATTAAAAATCACCAGACAGTTACACCACCTAGACATTTTTTTTTTTACATTGAAATAATTTTGATTTAGTCACCAATCATTTCAATTCAGTCAATTCTGAGAAATATTATTTATATCTGTCAGTTTGATAGATTTTTAAAAGGCAATTTTCAACCAAACTTGGGTTGAGTAACTTCTTGTAACCAGTGGTATAACCATCAAGTAAAATGTAATCAGATTTTTTCCTGCATTAAAAATATGTTGGTGGCCACCAAAATGAATCTTTGTCTCACCAAAGATTGATTTGGTCATTCTAGTACTGTACCCGCTGATAGCCAGCTGCTTCAAAACACTCCCATGATTGTTTGTGTTTGCACTCTGTGTAGAGCATTAAGGGTTTCCATTCACGACATATTTTGCAGCATTGAGTTTTGTAGCCAATTACAGACATTATCAGATGTGTTTAAGTTAGTCTGAGTATGCTCAACATTGCTCAAAACAGTTTTTGTTCAGTGGAGTTAAGCTCGCTCGCACATCATTTCATTATATCCAACAAAGTATATACTAGAGCTGCAACTAACGATTATTTTTATTAAGTTTTATTTTATTAATCTAGTGATTTTTTTACGTAAGAAGTTAGAAGTAATTTAGCAGTTGATTGAGGTGTAGAAACACTGGGACACGCCATTATGTAATAATACGATTTGATTTTGATTAAAAATAAGCCACTCATGTGTGCTCGTCCAGTGGAGGACATTTGAACTTTAAAATGAAGAGTGTCAAAGACTTTCTCTACAGTCTTAAAGGAACTTTGATAGTGTTCAAGCCATTGAACAAACGTCTCCTGAACCGTGTGTTTTTCCTCTCGCTCTGTCTGTGATGCGGCGAGTCTCAGCGAGCGCGCGGGGCGGGAATCAGGAGCGCGAGCAACTGAAACCTCGCACGTGCGAAAGAGAACGACCGCGCGCATCCAAATAAACTTCTTTGAAATGCAAAACTGATTTTCGTTCTCTCGAAATATTTTCTTATTTGCGAGACAAAGATTTTCTCCTCAACTCAGTTCACGCGCGCTCAAAATAGGATCTTGCGCGCGCAAACATTTGGCAGAGATGGTACGCCTTTTCGGTTCTGCAAAGGGAACAAAGGACCGTTTTATTTGGCCTCTGTTTAAAGTATTCCCATACTTTTGATAATCGTGGTCTAGGATTTTGTGAGAGAATGGAACTTTCTCCGTTCCCAGGAGCAGAAGCCGCCATTACGTCAGATGAATGTAAACAGTGTGACGCGTCGACGCATTTCACGCACGTCGACGTATTTTCGTAGTCGACGTAATCGAGTCGTTGCAGCACTAGTATATACACAATATCAATAAAAGGTTAATTTCACAGCATAGACCATTTCATTGATCATAACAGAAGTTTTTTGCAAGAGTGCGGCCACCGAAGACCATTTTTGATGCGGGAAAATAAAATATTTTATGTATAACCTGCACTCTGTATTTTCCAAATGAATAGCATTTAATGTATTATTTTATATCTGGAGGAAAAAAAAAAAATAAGCTTCACATCATTGGCCCATAAGCAATTGGCATGTTTCTGTACACACATACCACAGACACGGTCCTGGCAAAAGAACGCTTGAGGATGTGAACAGGCTCACTGGTCTGCTGCTTTCCTTTGGATGTGTTACCATCATTAGAGGGCAACCTGGAAAATCAGAACAAAATGGGTGTGTGAAAGAAATAATACACCTGATACACCAAAGCGACGGGCTCAGAACTAAATGTCTCATGTACCTGTACAGCAGCTGAGGTATTTGTCCAGCATTCACATCAGTACCATTGTTTGATTTCTTCGAGCTCTTGAACTGAAACACCACACTGCAAGAGAGAGTTCATGATGATAATCCTTGCCTTCAAGAATTATAATGCTAAAATGATCCCATAATCAGAGTAATAAGTGTGTTCGTACCCATCATCAGTGGTGATGGTTGCCTGGCCGTGGGAGCCGCAGTCACTGCTGGGTCCAGACACACGAGCCCATGCCACATACCACCAGCCCAACTGCAGCAGCACAGGCTCATCAAACATCATGGCGTACTTCTCCCTGCATGCATAAAACAAACCATCACAATTAATGACACCAGTTTTCAAAAGCCATTTTGCTCCATGTATTTGAATAAAAAGCTGTGTTTTATCTATATTTGTAGACAATGTATGCAGTCCTAGCAGATATGTAGTTCATCAAATTAATGGTGCAGTAAGCAATTTCAGAGAAACAATGTTGATATCTGAAATCAGCCCAAACAAACAAACCCCTCCCTTCATTCTGCCGCCCCCGAAATGAATAGGGTAGGGTATCGTTTGGGGTTTTTTCGATACCGGTGCCAAATGGATCCTTTTAAAACGGTACCGGTGCCAAAACGGTGCCTGAACCGATACTTTAAAAAAAGCCACAAAATGATGGTGGATGACTCGGTCAAGAATACCTTTTTACTGGACAAAAAAAGTTCTTTAAATTGAACAGTATATTAAAAGAATACATTAATATATAAGTAAATACAAAACACAACAACAGTAAAACCTAAGCCAACTAGCTCAACTACAATAATTTAACAGCTTCAAATTTCAGCAATTTTTTTTTTTTGCAGAAATATGACCATATTTGCCTTCTTTGGCATAATACGACACCTCTCCTGACTTATTGCATGTCCTGCACAGGAGAAAACGCTCTCAGATGGTGTCGATGACGCCTGTTTGAAAGTGCAGACAATATGGGAAGACTGTCCCGCTCACTGGGACTGAGGTCGTCCACACTGATGTCCGCAAGCGGTCAAACACGCTCATATTCCACGTGCCCTCAAATGTTTCATTAGGTTTGACGTGTTTCCCCCTTTACACGCAAACATTTGCTGCGCGTCGCGGTGTCGGAATCCTTTCTGGTGAAATATAGCCACACTTTGGAGCGTTTAGTTTGAGGCATTTTAATTTAAGCGCGTTTAATTTAGCTAAGTTTACTTGAAAAATAAAACGGATGGTCTCACCTGCCGACGATTTGTGATTTGTATCATCAAAGCATTCTGACGTTCACGTGAGTTTTCTCATTCGGGAAATATTTTTTCCGAGCATTCTGACACCCCTTGAACGCAGTATTTAAATTTAACTAGCGATCAGGCGTGTTGATGAATCTGATGCTTCTTACGTCCGTGTCGTAGCACCAGAGGACAAATATTTCAATCACTTCAGGCATTTAAGTGGCACCGAAATGAGGCACCGACATTCGCATTCTGATTCGGTCCGGTGCATACCGGTTCTATAGGTACTGGTGCCGTATTGGCGCCGGGTTTCGGTACCCAACCCTAGAAATGAATGAACACGCAATGCAAGAGTGGAGGTCTCTTTATCACAGCTGAAGCGAAGCAAAATAATGCAAGATAATGCATCAACAACAAGGAAGAACAAAAAATGAACATACCATACACAAAAGTATATACAAGCAGGAGTTTGTTGTTAGTCGCCAGCAGCACAGACAAACAATGACACTCAAAATTGTCCTTTTACTATAGCTAACCATACAACAGCAGCACATCTTGGTTCTGCGAAACATAGCAAAACCAATGTCACTCCTGTATGGAGCAGAAACAACGTAACCTCTGCATCCGTTTTTAGGCCTTTCTGTTCTCTAATGTCTCTCCAGCACTGGAAAGCTTTTTTAAATCTCTTGCCTGACTCTTGTTTTCCAGTGATATTCCTCTGACCTTTTCTATTTTGTAATGTCCCTCAGCCATCTCTTTCTACAGTCTTTCTTCTCCCATCATGGGTGGACACGCCCCCCTCCCTACTGCTGATTGGACACAAGTGCTGCTCGTTCCAATCCACTTTCAACAGTGTTTCTCAGAAATCGCTTACTGCACCGTTAACTCTCATCGTGATCACAATAATCTATTCCTCTTCATTCTGAACAGTGAATCCATCATTTAAAACCTTTCACTTTTTTGTGCAATGTTGTGCCTGAAAAGTATCCATTGTTTTCGTAAACGGAAATAAATGTGAAATAAAATAAATATTAGCCATATCAAACTGAAAACTAACTGAAATAAAACGATTTTAAGTTGCAATACAAAAATGACAAACTAAAACTGAAATATTAAAAAAAAGAATGAACATGACAAAGACATTAATATGAAAATGACTAAAATATAAACAAAAAAATTTGAAATATTAAAAAAAGGCAATTCAAAATAATAATACTATAATAGTATATACCAAAAATAACACATATAAATAGCATTTACGGTCACATAACTATATCATATATCCTGCTCTCTAGATACACTCCTCAACCAGCACTTTTGAAACAATTAAATTGCTACATTGTTATATTGGAACTTTTATAAAAGCTTACCGAGCAGCACAGTCATAGGCTAGAACATCTGTCTCGGCCAGCAGGTCTCCATCAGTTTCATGGTCCCCTCCATCTGGACCCAGCTCAAACAGCTGCAAACACAATCACAAACCAAAACTCAGAAAACTTATGGGCTGAAGGTCAAAACAAAGGAGACACTCAGATAGCACCTGACCTTGATCTTTGCAGTGTACTCCCCTCGACCACCAAAAAGACCCAAACCCCCTAACAAGATGTCAGCATCAGCGCAGAACCGTATGGCCTCCACTGAGTGGGCTGAGTAACCCCAACCTCCTCCATGACCTAGGAAAAAAAAATTTTTTATGTTTCATTTTAATTGAAATTTTAAATCAGTTAAACCGCTCATGCTGCTGGAAATCGGCAACACTCATTAAACGATTGACTACTATGTGTGAATGCCCCTTAACAGTCTAAAAAAGCTTTTAGAAATGTTACAGTATACATATTTGGAAATGTATGTAGAAGTATTTAGAAATGTTACATGTTATGCATATACTGTATATTGTCATAAAATGTATACGATTTTGGATGAACTCACTCTCAAAGCGGTTGACCACACTGTAGTCCTCTTTAGAATAGACCTTCATCACAGCCTGAGTCTCTTCCTCAGCACTGGCCACACCCATCTTCAGCTCCTGCATCGCAGCCAGTGTGTCGAGACAACCTGCACAGAGAACGACAAAGGACAACTAACACACTACGACTACAAGACTGGGCTGAGAGAGAGTTTTATTATTATAATTATCATCATCATCATCATCATCATGTTGTCCATCAAAACAATTTTGATTTATTTTGAACACTTTCTCCTTCTCTATTACCCTTAGAATTAAACAATTAGAACGTTAAAGTTTGTGGTTTGCAGTTAAGTCTAATATAGTTTTTAAACCGCTCAATTCTTCAATAACAAATACCTTGTTTAAAAAAAAAAAAAAACATGGCTCTCTGTCGCAGAAAACAGAAATATGTTTTAAAGATATAAAAAAGAAACTTAAGATGCTAATTTGTAATACTTAAAGGGATAGTTCACCCAAAAATGCAAATTATCCCATGATTTACTCACCCTCAAGTCATCCAAGCCATTCAATGAATTTCTTCTTTCAGACGAACACAATCTGAGCTAGATTTAAAAATATCCTGGCTCTTCCAAGATTTGTAATGGTAGTGAATTTGAAGCAAAAAATGCATCCGTCCAACATAAAAATAATCCACATGCATAGCTCTGGGGGATTAATAAAGGTCTTCTGAAGTGAAGCGATGACTTTTTGTAAGAAAAATATTCATCAAAAGTTTATTAGCTATAATAAATAGCTTCTGCAGACCGTTGTATACATCAATTTGTGGAAGAAGAGTAATCCCTGACCCAACAACTGATGTAATGACAAACACGGAAGCACAGAAAATAGTGCCCAACAAAACGCCCATCACGAATTAGAAGTCTGAAACGAGGAAATTTAAAGAGAAATTTCTCTTTAAGAGAAAAAAAAAAAACAGAAGAGGAGCTTCAGTTTGTTGCACAGCCCTATTTGTTTAAACAAAGTATTTTAGGAAGGTTGGGTACGGTTCACATTTCAACCAGTGCCAGCATCAGAACCTGAAATTTGGAGCCGGTACCCAACGGTACTTTTTGCTTTATAAAAATGTTTAGTTCAGTGAAAAAAAATTCCAAACCTCTCAGTTTCGACATTTATTTAGAAATTTTACACACTAGACAAAATAAACGTATGTGTGCGCTGTAGTAGGCTATGCATGAGATCGCATTACAGCGGAGAATTCAAATGTCACAAAAGACATTTGCGCTGTTCTTCACCTCCGCATTCGGACGCATGTGCCATGAGTGTATGTTTCCTCAGCACAGTAGCACAAAAGTGTTTCATTTTCCCCACGATAGAAAATATGACTGTGACAATGTAGTGTATAGTGTAACAACATCCGGAGCGAGCAACGTGGATCATAAATCATATACGAAGTGGAGTAAGTGCGTTTCACGTTTTTATTGACATATTGCAAATACCGCTGTCTACTTCTAGTATAGTCTGCATCTAGTTTTGTGAAATGTAACCACACTTCAGAAAGTTTAGCCATTGCCCTGTGTGTTGTGTTTAAACAAGTTGCAGGGGTCGCATGGTCTCACTCTCTCTCTCTCTCTCTCTGTACCTAACTCTCGCACCCAGATGCGCTCTCAGGTACCGAAATTTGGCACAGATTGATTTAATGTAAATCAGTACTGTGGTAATTGAGACGTAATTCGGTCGGTTCCCCTTAAAAGTATACAGTTCGGTACCCAATGCTAGAAAGAAGATAATCATATACACCTAGGATGATTTGAGGGTAAGTAAATCATGGGAATCATGGGATCATTTTTGGGTGAACTATCCCTATGAGGATACATATGAAAGATCTGCAGAGCAGTAGCTGGGTTTGACTGATTTTACCACCAGGGCTCCAGACTAATTTTTCCACTGGTTGCACTGGTGCTACCAACTTTCTCAGTTGGTCGCACCAGCAGATGATTTGGTCGCACTTTCTTTTCTTTTTTTTGCTACAACATCGGATTAATCAATGCATGCTTGATGGATAGTCCTCTTAGTCTTAAATATATTAAATCACAGTGGCTGATGACGGATATAAATCTGACATACATGTATAATTTATATTTATTTTAATTCATATTTAATCAATTAGAAATATGAAAAGTATGAAAATTAAATTCATGAATATATATAAAGCCTTAATAATTATACATAAAACCTAATATATATATTTCGATCGCGTTTCCAGCGAAGCTGAACTGAAGTCCGCATTCATTTCACACGGATCGACTGTCACGCACAGAATACACGCGTTCACGCGGCTACAAACACTTCAGAAAATCTCACTGTTGTATTCGAATAAATCTGCAAGGTCTGTGAAATTAAATGTTAATTAGATATTCAGAGATTTGTTTTAATATAGGTGTGTATTTGCTGTAACTTTTATGTAACTAATAATATAAAAGCAAACACTATACTTTCTCCCATTCAGTTTGCTTGCTTTCTTTGTTGTGGTTGGTCAGACAAAATAAACCAAAAATTTTCAGCTCATTCACGTTTGAGTCTATTTTCCCTAGTCAGTTTTTGAGTCGCTGACAGACTAACTGCGCGTGACCACCGGCGCGGAGAGCGAGCGCTATCAATGAACCAGTGATTACGCGATTTAAGCAATGATGCTACGTTTGAATTTTCGCGACAGAGACGTGCTTATATACATTATCTTGACAACACTTTTTGACATTAGCGCAGGCCAAACATTGAGGAACTCTGGTCTAAGCCATTGCTGTTGAAGTAACTTAGTGCCTTTCTACCTGTGCGCTCATCATCAGTTGTGTCTGTATGCTGGCTCGTCCTTTCCACCAGCATCCTGGACCTCCAATCTTTGTTTTAAAGTATTCAGCTATTGACCTTTCCATTTTTATAAGGCTTAATTCCTAAATTTCCTGAATTCCTAATTGGTGCGTTTTATCATCATTGTGCAATGCACGTGTACGTTCGCTCTCTAGGGTTTATAAATAGAACTGCATGTGTCTTGCGGAAGAACATTGTAGCCGGAACTACTTCTCTCTGTTTGTCTATGACGAGTCACGCAGGTACTGTGATACTCCGCAGCGGAGCCGAGCCCGGTCTGAAATAGTCCGAATATAAACACTTATCATAGGCGCACCGTAGTGATTCAGGATAAGACAAAAACACGGTTTGGAAAATGGATTCATGATATACTCGTTCATTATATAAATTTTGTTCATTTTGGAAACAAAACAGTTGCGGACGGCAGCAGCTGCTGATACCTCGTTCTGTTACACACGCGCGAATAACATGATCATGCACTCGCACAAATGCGACCACATAAAATTTTTACTCGCACATCCTCAAAAAATGATCGCATATGCGACCATTTTAGTCGCAGTCTGGAACCCTGACCACGATTTACCCTTTGCATATGTTCTTCTGTTCAGTATTTCTGGTGAACTACCTCACCGTGACTGAATAGCAAATGGGCATAGTTTGCATGTAGATGTAGTCACGTTCAAATATATTCCCCACTCTAAGTTGCAGAACGAGGCGTTTTTGCAGCTTTAGCGGTTTTAATAAGTTCTCTTTCTTCACTATGGAAGAACTTGTGAAAGTTACAGCATGTTTTCATAGTAAAATGGTCTCTTATTCTCAAACGACCAAAGACAATTTGATTTGTCAGACAGATTGCCACAACTCCTTAGACAACGTTAGTCAAACAGCTCTGCATAGCTAAACTCAATGAGAAACAGCTAGGATGTTCTACCAACATATGACTTCATTCCTGACAGGTTTTGAGAACATGGTTGACAAGAGAGTGCTGTAAACTGCACATTAAACAGGAGTAGTAATGCTGAGGTAGAATGGCATTGTCGTACCCAGGATATGTAGCGCTCCATGAGAACGGGTTGTGCTGGCGTGAGAGCCCGAGGGAAGAGCCAGTTCGGGACTCAGGATGCTGCAGAGGGCCTGGATGTCCGAAGCAGAGGGCACACGGGCATCAGCTATCACGGCGTTATAGCAGCACATCTCCCTTGTGGCAGGTAGGAACCTGGAAGAAAAGCGAAATAGCTTGAAGTGAGAAGATTGGGGGCACATAATATTATAGATTTATCAATATTAATTTCATAAAATAGGTAAACAACTGAACCGCTGAGAAGCTGTGTAGAATATTTTTAGGAACCTAAATGGCATTATTATGGAGTCATTATTATGAACCTCACCTCCAGATGACATCATAGACGGGGTCTAAACAGAGGCCGAAACCCTGGAGATCCTCCTGCTCCGAGTCATTGAAGGTGCGGCAGCTCCCATCCAGTTTGTTGATCAGTAGGCATCTGAAGGGAGGAGGCTCAGATACAGATGTTGGAACTAAACCTAGAGAGATCAGAACGGGGGTCAATTTTAACAGGAGACACGACACATAGGCCCTTTAAACCACTCAAGTGAGGCAAGAGAACATACCGATGATGTGTTTGCTTGCGAAAATCTCGGAGGTGGCCAGGACGTGGGAGTTGATTAGTGCCTCATCGATTCTAAGAAAGGTTTGATCACCGCTGGCCCCAATCCATGTTGCCTTTCGGCCGTACTTGGCGCCAATATTGGGCATTGGAGAGGGCTTGGCGTTCCAGTAGGGCATGTCTAGGATGGGTCGCCCTAACTGTCCTTTCTGTTGAGACAAAACGGGATATATATATGCAGGTTCTTAACCAACATAAAATCATGCCAATATGAAAAAAAGTTAACTTACTGAGAAACTCCCAAAGGTGAAGACCTGTCCATCCATGAGAAGCACTGCAGTGTGGTTACTGCCAGCTGTCACCTGAGTACTGGGGCCAGGCAGAGCTTGCACCAAAGTGGGAGACCCCCTGTGTTTGTAGATAAAATCAAAGGAGCCATGAGTTGATCTATTTGGTTTGTAATCCATTAAAAGTACATAATTAAAACAAATGAATAAAATATATGAACAATTATCAACAATAAAAAAATAATGAATTAAAATAAATATTCAAACTAAAATAATAATAAGAAAATATTTACAAATAAATGAACGAATAAATACAATAAATGAACAAAAGATAAGAGGAATTTTAAAATAAAACTAATCTAAATAAATACAAATTAAATTATTATATTTATACATTTTAATCAATTATTTATGTGCTGTAATTTTGCTGTACCCACAGTTTTGGACTACTTTTTTGATACTTTTAGGATTGTTATTTTTGGATTTCTATTGATTTTTTCAAATTATATTTTTGGAGATTGACAAAACCTCATTACCTAGAATTAACATCTCCATGTCCGAGTTGTCCATGTTGTCCATAACCGAAGGTGTAAACATCTCCATTCTCCATTAATACCACTGCAAAAAAAACAAAAAAAACAGGTTTACCATTACAAATGTAATGGAAACGGTACTTAAATTCATACTTGCCATGTCATAAAGCAAGGAACATCAAATACTGATCCAAAATAACGTGGAGAACATGAACAATGGCTTCCTTTGTCATTATCAAGGTCAGAAGAGATGTTCACTCACCAGAGTGGTGGAAACCACAGCTGACCTGCACAGCTCGCAGCTCACAGTCGAAGCGCACGGCCCCGGGAGGATATGTAGTGATCTTACTGGCATCTTTGTCCCCACGTTCACTGCTGCCATCTGTAACACAGAACAGAGCGTGAGGTAAAGGGCAGACAAGGACAGCAAGAGACTAGATGGATGTCTTAAAGCAGCAGGTGAAGCCGAGGGCTGTTAATGACCTGAGAAGAAAAATTATCTGGTGCTTCAGAGGAAAGAGGAAAAACAGAGAAGAATTGAAATATTGGCATGTGTGGACACTGGTGGAACAGGATAAAAGAGGAGATAAACTGAGCGGGAAGTTGTGATTGTACACATCCTTAAATTCTCTCTCTCAGGGGTTAATGAAATAGATTTGGCATTGATTTGTGGCACAAACCCAATGAAGGAAAAGAATAAAAGTAGGCTCCATTCACTCCAGACTGATTCAGATCAGTAAATGGGCCACCACACACTGTAAAAACTACACTACGAATGTTTGCATGCAAAAATATAAACATTTCATGGAACAGATTAATCATCTCTAGTCCAGGGTCACTAAAAGTGACAAAAAAATTCTACACAAATACATATAAATACATATTTAAAGTGCGGGGGAAATGAAATGCCCTTGTATTGAATCTATCCACTAATATTTGATCAAATATCATAAAATATATCTCCGTATGGGTTTTGTGTCACTGTAAGTGACCTGTAGCTGTCAGGTATCTGTCAGATATCAGATTTACGTCCACAGAGGTGAATGTTATAAATAATTGAAAACTATTAAATATAATAATAATTAATCCGCTAACTTGCTAATAAATAAATCTGATAATCCATTGGACACTTTACAGTAATAATTAGCAGTAGAAAGGTAGGAATAATAATAACATTTTCGTTTTGTACGCTTTCATTTTAATAATATTCCCCTCCGCAGAAGCTCTGTAATTTTATTTAGGTTCAGGTTTAATTTCAAAAGATGTACTGGTTCTCGATGTGCCATTATTGTTTTCAACAGTATTCAGATTATGCTGAATGGATTATGAGTTTTGACAACACACAACAAGAATATTTGAAATACCAATTTTAAATTTAATACTCCACAAATGGAAATATGGTAAATCAAGTAACTCTCTGACATGCCAACATGATAGTTGAGAGTATTGCACCCCAACGCTAGTTGCCATCCATGATAAAACGGAATAAAAGTCATGTTGGAGGAGATGACAGATGAATGAGAGACTATATCTCTTGCTTTAACAGCATACTATAAACTGCTTTTGTTTGGAAAAGAGATGTAGAATTCTCTCTCTCTCTCTCTATTCTTGAAAAAAAAAATCCCTTTTTCTCAAAGACAAAATAAAAAAATATAAACTTAACTTATATAATAACAGCAAATGGGTTTGGAATGATATAAAAATGAGTAAATGACATCATTTTTAGATGAACTATTCTTTTAATTATAAAAAAAAAAAAGTTCAGATATTGACCTAGACATCGGATTAGGCAAATAAAAAAAAACTAATTCAGATGGTCAATCAGCACGTCTATTATTTCCATGTTTCTTTAAATAACTACAAGGCATAATGTTCTATTTATATTGGCCATGCACTAGGATTTATTTTAAGCCCTTGTGAAAACTACAAGAACTTAAAAGCCAGTGTGTGGAAAAAAAATGCCTGTGCTATTTTAAGTGAACACACCACATTTGGCCACTGTTTTCCCGATAACAATTACCACAGCAAGACACTTCTCCAGTCCCGGTCAAGTTAAGAAAATTGAGCCGTTTGGTTTAATCGCAAACCTTAGCATTGAGATTTTTCACCTGACCGCAGGGTCTGATTGTTTAAAGCAATGAGCACAGCAGACAAACACATGGGCGATTGACTATTATGTTAGAAGAGAAAAGAGGTAGTAAAGTTAGGTCTTTCATCAGACAGGTAGGAAGAGAGAGATGTTATTGGTTCCAAAGAAAGCGGTAGAGTACAGTTTGTTGAAGAAAGGGAAAAAGAAGGGCTTTATGGGGCTCCAGGTGGAGACTGTAGTGAAGACCGCAGTACCTTTGAGTCTCTCCCGCATTAGCTTAAAGGCCTGAAGGGGTCTTATTCTTGCTAGCACCTGCTCACGCTGGTTCATAAAAAGGGGACCAGGGAAAACAAGGGGGCCTATGGGGGGAGAGAGAAACTTTCACATGCATGGGGAAAAGCATCTCACAAATGGAAAATAAATCATGGTATATAACACATGGTACATTATGAAAACACAAGCGAGAAGGGAATTTCCACAAGCAACCCACTCCCAGAAGAGACAAGCAAACATGAGGTAGAAGGCTGATAGTTTGGGTGATCAGTCCCTTTGGAGTATTATTGAGTAGGTAATAATCTCCATCCTTGAACCCAGAGGAAAATAGTATGGAAAATGTGCTCTTAACCAAGGTTGTATATGACTGAGTGAACTGGAGAATGGATTATGATTAGATGGGGGGGGGGGGGGGGGGGGGGGGGGTGTTAGTAACATTCGCAGTGGCCTGTCTATGGCATTCTGGTTTTGACGTTAAAAAAAATATATAACATGGAGCTGGACGATATATCTAAAAGATTCAATATAAATACAATTGTTAAAAAATGCCTTTATAAAATATATAAAAAATATCAAAGTTTACATATTTGCTTTGAATTGGCTTAAAAGAATGATTAAAAATTATCTATTTTTGCAAAGTAAATTCCAATTGTGTAATTTAAGTGCTAAAATAAAGTAAAAAAAAAGAGAAAAGAAACATAATTAGTTAAAATACACAAGACATATGAACTCCAGGGAGACCAACTTACACTGTAAACCCGTATAAACTGGCAAAACTCAAAAAAAAAAAGTCGTTTAAGTAAGCAGAACTGGCAGACTTAAATTTTTCTCAACTTGAAATGTATGAGTAAACTCATAGTATACTCATAGTAAACATATATCTTAAAATGATCATGTGACAGCAATGTAACATTATTATTATTGGTGGTAAATTAGCAGGCTATAACAAGCCAATTCAAAAAATTCTAACTTATTAATATGTTCACATGTTAACAATAGAATGGTATAGCACATAAATGAGTACAGCATTTAACATGCTTGATTTCATACACTGCTTGTCACCATGATGGTAACTCTCCAAAAAGCCACATTAACGTTAACTCTTCTAAATTAGCATAGCAAAACATTAATCACTGAATCTCCCACTTAACATTAATCTTGCACAAAAAACATTATATAACACTTAATATTAGCATTCACTCTCCATTACAAGTGCCATAGGCAAAGAATTCTGGGAAATAGAAATCCCAGCCCAGTTAAACTTAAGTTCGTCTAAATTAAAAGAATTAAGTTCATAAAACTCAAAACAATGAAACAGTTCGGTTAACTTAAAATATTTCAGTTCTGTGAACTTGAAAGAAAAAGAAAGTTCTAAATACTAAAAGTTCATTTGACTGAACTAATAAATTTAATTTAAGTTTATCCTACTCAAACCAATTACACTTGACCAACTTTAAGTGCTGGGGTTTACAGTGTATAGCAATTAAACAGCAATATTTATTTTTCCTAAATACTTCTAATACATAAAAATGTATTTACATTTCTGAGAAATGATCCAAAGGAGTCAAAACTTTCAATCTAATCCATTTTTCTGAAACACACAGGTGGACCTGATTCACAAAAATGAATCAAAAGTTCTCAATATTCATAACGTCTTATTTAACACTACATTTTAGAGACAGTAAGATTTTTTTTTTTTTTTTTTAATTAATAATTGTATTAAAGGTGCACTATGTAGTTTTTATTTTTTGCCCGCTAGGGGTCGCTAAACAATTCAAAACAATAACAAACGCGTAAATTGAGGATGCAGTGATTATGGAATCATGGAAGTTGGTCTAACGTTACACTATCATACTAAACTGCATTTGAGTGTGTTGGAAGTTGTAATGTTTAGTATTAGTTTGTTGACTGTATGAGACTTCACAGTAAGCTAGATCAACATTACAGTATCATACTGATGATATTCTAACACTTCATCGTGTTGAGCTATATAACATTGATCAGTCTTATGTAGCCTAAATTTGATTACCTTGTCTAATAATGTGCAAGAGTGCAGTCTCTGTAAAGCCAAAGTTTGTCGTAAAGCTCTCGCCATCTCAGAAAAACCACGCCGATATTGATCCTCGTTTTATTTCTTCCTATGTCCCAAAGTTTGCTTGCCATAGTCCATAATGTTTGAACGAAACAACAGCAGCGTGCCGCTAGACGTTACACAGCTGTCCGTGTCTGTTGCCATGGTTACTGTGCAGCACAAGAAACCAGGAATAACACAGATATTACATCATCGACAGGCGCAAGTGACAAGAGAGGGACGGACACTATTTAAAATTGTGAATTTCTCTGAATTTACAAACTCTTGGAAACATTTAGGATAATGTAAGTTCATAGCTGAACAAAATATATAACACACTGCAAGTGGTTTTTGGATATTTTCATATAAAATGTTACATATTATACCTCTAAGCAAGGATGCATTAAATTGCCCAAGAGTGATAAAGACATTTATAATGTCACAAAAGATTTATATTTCAAATAAATGCTATTCATTAAACGTTCTATTTTTAGTTTGATAATAATTGATAAGAACATTGATAATAATAAATGTTTCTTGAGCAGCAAATCAGCATATTAGAATGATTTCCGAAGGATCATGTGACACTGAAGACTTTCAAAACGGCTGCTTTACCAGCTTACGGATAAATTGCATTTTAAAATATAGTACAACGTAACTTCATTGTAACAATATGTAACAATCTTATTGTTTTACTGTATTTTTGATCACATAAATATAGCCTTGTTGAGCATATGACGCTTACCAACATTTGAACGGTAGTGGGCAAAATTCCTCTCAAATATATTGTGATTATTCGATATATCGCCCAGCTCTGGTTTTACACAGTGAAAACTATGGACATTTGAAAAGCTGCATCATAGTGCGTCACACACGTGCAAGGGTGTCTGGGTTTATTCTGGGTTCTGGTCATGTAGGCGTCATACCTCGACCCTCCTCCAGCCGATGCCGGCGGTTGATGCGCTGTCTCTTCTCCTCCTGACGAATCTGGATGTGCTCCTCTATATTGACGCCTGGGGGAGGAGGGACAGGCACAGCTAAAATAACAGAGGTCCAGCACAGGCGGGGCCAAAGGAGGAGACAAACGAGAAACAACACAGGCAGATGAATGATGAGCATGAGATGCAATGCAAGACAGTGAGAGACAAGAGCAGAGACACACACACACGCACACAGTGCTGCTTCACTAGGCAAATACACAGAGACAACATTGCCAAAGCAGCCAGTGACCAATGATCTCCATTAGGGCTGGACAGTATGACAGTATGACAGTATACTACATGATTGCAGAAATTAGAGATCAACCAATACAGTTATGAATGCTGCCATGCATATTATTATTATTATTACTCGTGTCCAACAACAGATATCATTTTATTTTACCTCCTCATTATTTTTCAATATTAAATTCCTTTTTTTAAAGTCACCATGAAATCAAAATTTTTTATGGAATACGGCAGTATTTATTATAAATGATTTATTCATACACAAAAGTATTTTAAAATGTGCCCTTCAAATCTTTAATGAAAAAAATTTCCCTTTCCTCTTCTCTGATGGGAAGAGCAAGGGGAAATTCTCTTGAATGTTCATTCTGCCCTTCCCTAATCTGAGTATTTAGTGTATGCCGACAGTATGGTTCGACATTTGACATGAAAATGGCTCACAGACAGGAAAGGGATGTGATTTGATGGCTATGGAATTGTACTGAATATGATTGGATGATGCCTCCATACCTAAGAGCAGGTCCAGCGGTATCATTTCCTTCACGGCATCAAAGATTCCTCTCTGTCTGGCCTCCTGACCATCCAGTTCTCTTGCACAAGCCTTACAGCAGCCGCATGATGAACAGCCCGACTCACCAGAGCCACAGCCACAAATCCTACAAAGGAGAGGCACATAAAAGGATATGCATTAAACTACAGTTGTGCTATAGCTGTAGAAGAGTGTGATAGTAAATATCCAACTAAAAAGTAACAAACAACTACTCTCGTTATAGTATTAAGGTACATTTTCCATTTTTTTCTACTTTTACAATTAAATGATAGCGTCGGCCCCATTTTTGAGAACAGACATAAAAAAGCACTATCCACACTTACACGATTATAATTCAAGAATGCTTTGGAGTGCAGATCTAAGTGTGGTCTTCTTTTAAAGAAGACACTTGGCAGATTAATGCACTTGAAAAAAATTAAAGTATGAAAAAGTAATGGAAGTTTAAATTGACTGTAAATCAAAATGTACCGTATTAAACATTTTTTATTCTATTTAAAATGTATATTTTATCAATATATTGCACTCTAAAATTGCTATCAAATGAAAGCCATACGTCTAACCAAGTTATGTTCCAAATTTGAAGTCGATATCTCAAAAATTGAAGTTGAGATGAGATTTTGTTTTAGGTTCTGTAACAAAAATAGCCACCGGGTGTCACCGACATTCTACTGATTTTTTTTTTATGCATTCTCCTGTTAGAAATTGATATATTTCTGTCCAAATATCACTTCTATCAAAAAACAGTTGGACCTTTGCGACAATATTTGTTTTGTCAAGATTAGAAAAAGTTGACAATAAAGTAGCTAAAATAAATATTGCAATTTGAAACCTGACACCACTCACTTGGGGAGCAGATTGTTAAAAGAAATTAACAACTGTTTCCATCCAATTTCAAAACAGGCTGAACCTTGAGTTCGTAAACTTTCAAATGATAAAATGTGTGATATGAAAAAAGGCAAAAAATAAATAGCGCCAAGCGGCCCATCGGTGGCACTTGAGGGGTTAAAATCTAAAAATATTTTTAGTAGAATTTTAGTATTCATCTTTACTACATTTATTTTTCAAAAAAAGCACAAAAAAGACAACATTCCTAAAATGTTCTAAATATACGCAGTAAAACATTCATTTATAAAAGAAAAAAAAAAATTAAAAAAAAAAAAAAAAAAAAAAAAATCGCCCCAGAAGTTATTTCAACATTGCAAAAATGCAAATAAACATACATTTTTAATGTTATTTTAAAATACCAATTAAAAGTTATTTATTAATGTATTTTTATAGTTAAAAGTAGCTACATTTTTTAACAAGACTAACTTTTTTTTAATTTGAGAGTGTATTATTTATTATTTATGATGTTTAATTTTTTTAATATTAATAATAAGTTACATTTATATAGTGCTTTACATGGAAGGGGGGGATCTCCTCAACCACCACCAATGTGCAGCATCCACCTGGATGATGCGACAGCAGCCATACTGCACCAGAACGCCCACCACACACCAGCATTTTTTAATTAAATATAAAAATGAATAATAAGCAATATTTTTAGTCTTGTCCCTTGTGGCCGATTTAGTACAATGACAAAAAATACTGTATTCATGACAATCTCTCGTTCTGTCAATGGCTGGATTAATGTGATTTGTGTGTGTGTGTGTTGCTTGGTTTCTCTCACCCTCCTGGCACTCTGTCAGGTCGGCCACTGCTCACACAGCTGGCGCCGTACCCAGTGCAGTCTCCACACACGGTGCACACCATACACTGGTCCAGCTTCCACTTGTGCATGCCTGGCTGGCACATCATAGATTTCTCCTCCTTCTCATCCAGCTCGTCCTCCAAGTCCTCGTCCATGGCAGTGGCCATGTTCTCTACACCAAATGCTACGACAGGAAAACATCAAATATCAAGAACATGTTTTCAAACTACAGCCAACTACACAACCTTTTCAACATTCATGTCCATCAGAGTGTCCAAACTCGGTCCTGGAGGGTCACTGCCATACAGACTTCAGCTCCAACTAGCCTCAAAACAATTGCCTGGACATTTCAGGTGTGTTTAATTGGACACCTCTGATGTACATGAATGTGAACACCATTATTCTGTAATAGGATTTATTTAAATGATAAGTTACATTACGCCAGCTTGTGATGTTTCCACTCTTTGTCCTACTAGTGTAAATCATATTTTGTTTCTAACTAATATACACACACACATATATATATATTATATTATATATATATATATATATATATATATATATATATATATATATATATTATATATATATATATATATATATATATATATACATACATATATATATATATATATACACACATATATATATATATATATATATATATATATATATACCACACACACATATACATATATATATATATATATATATATATATACACACACAGTTGTAACAATATAATAACATTAAGAGTGAAATTATTTTAAAAAACAAGAGACAAATTCAATTTCATACCAACAGATTTCCATTAAAAATAAATTTGGCTAGATTAATATCTTTGTTGACAAATGATACCTTAGAGAGCCTACATGACATCACACTATTTAATTCAAAGTTTGAAACTAACATGTACAATTTCTGCAATTTAATTTATATTTATTTTACATAATATGTACTAAAAACAATTACTTAATAATCTTAATGAATAAACTAATTAATAACTTGATAAAAATAAATATATATTTAGAACAGATTTTGTTTATTTGGTATTCAAAGACTTGATCAAAATGTGTATTTGCTGAACTTAAATAGTTCTCACCTTTCCCTGCCTGGTTCATGGTTCCAGTGTCTCGACCACACTGGCCCTTGTTGTTCACTCCAAATGTCCACACCTCCCCACTCTTGGTCAGAACACAAGTGTGAGCTTTTCCCATGGCTACCTGAGTTACAAAATGTCCCTTCAGATCTGACACCTGACCTGCAATGACAACATGGGGGGGGGGGGGGGGGGGAGAAGAGATGAATCATGCATGCTTATAAATCTGCCGTAACATTTTAACACAAATTTCAACAATGATTTTCCACCACAATTAAGTAAAGCAAGTTTAAACATGCAAATTTCTCTGTTAAGTCAAGTATTCTCGTATTAACTGTAATTATAGCGAGATGCCCAGCAAATAAATCTGTACATTTTGTTAAACTGTCTGTATCACAAATACTTTCTGCTAAATGTAGTGCTCACAGAACCCAGTTGTGAAAATGGAATTTACAATGTTAAAATTTGCAATTTTTACATTTTTAAAAATTGGGATGAATAAATCAAAAGAACAATTGTACACTAAGTCAAACCGTGATTTGGATGAATGTCTGAACATTACAGCAAAAAAGGCTGCTATTTAAATATGAACGATTTTGTCTACTACACATACTCAAACGAGTGGTGCTCATGGTGTTTTCACTTCAGCAGCATTTTATCATTTCATTTGTTAAAAACTATCAGTATATCTTGGGGTGGGTGTTAACACGATTAAAGGGTTAATTCATCCAAAAATGACATTTCTGTCATTAAGTGCTCACTTCTCTTCGGAACCCAAATTAAGATATTTTAGATGAAATCCAAGAAGTTTTTTTATCCCCATAGAGCCTAATATACCTGCTGTCATCTGTGTCAGTCTTGACTGAACCCCTTTTGTAACTTTAATAAGAATAAATGTATATTTCATTTACACAGTGAAGACTATGCAGTGTTTCTTCATACATTTGATTAATTTATACAATTTATGTAGTATTTCTTATTTCTAGTGTGTGACGTTTTTCAGGTAGGTCTAATTCGTTTGTCTTTGTTCTATTGTTGTTGTTGTTTTTCCTATATGCTTGCAATTAGTTTCTTTGTTCGTATTTTATCAGTTGCCTTGTCTTTAGTGAGCTTTTTTCTTTTTTTTTTAAATAATGAAATATCAATGGTATAAAAATTGTGATATCATAAAAACAAAAACGTTTTTATATATCGTTATTGTGAAATAATATTACTCATATTGTGATGTAAGATTTTGGTCATATCGCCCACCCCTTACCATTTTATATTCACAAAAATTCAAAGGTCTTCATGACAACATGACAAAATAAATGTTTGGTTTAACTCAAGATATTGAGATAGAAATATATTGCTACCGAACATATTACTACAACAGAATTTCTTAAAAATAAAACATTTTCTAGGGCCTATTACATTTTTCAAAAAAAAAAAAAAAAAAATGAAAAAAAGTTAAAATGTAATCCAGAAAAAATACGGCATTTGGGAAGAATAAAACAATCCAGAGGGCCCTTTGTTAAACTTTTAATAAATTGTTAAATGATCTAAATTAATTAGTCATGTGTTTTTTATTACCAAAAATTAAGAAGGAAAGGTATCAAATTAAAACGAAGAAAACTGAATTTGGGAAAGAATAAAAGTCATAGGGCCCTTAAAAGGAGATACACACAGTTTGGCTTTTGAATATGCAGCAAGAGGCACATCACTATGCACCAATAGTGGATGACAATATTTTTGCAAGTCCAGAAACTGCTTCAGGATTTCTTTTTTTTAAAAAGAAATATAACTAAATTAATTGTGATACTGAGTATCCCATATGTATGTATGAAGGAATATGAACTAAATCAGCAAAGTTAAGCTGGCAGAAATCCCATTTTAAGAAAAAAAAAAAAGTTTGAACATCCAAATATGGAGTATTCTAAATATATCCCCCTTTTGTGAATGTAGATCATGCACTGGCTCTAAATAATCTCTCACACAGGTGACAAATACATGGCTTTAAAGACAGCAACATGATAGGCCATCATTTCTTTCCTGCCATTTTTAACGGGCACTTACAGGTACTGTCGCTGTAAATGGCATCTTTGCCAAACATGTAGAGCTCTCCATCTTTAGTGACAATGCTGCTACTGCCATTGTTGCAGGCCGTGTAGATGGCCGTCTTGGTCTCGAGTTTGATCATCTTCTTGGGTTTGTAGGGCTTTGGCTGTCTCCTGCTCTTTGCTAAATACAGACACCACCATAAGAGGTTGATTGTCAGTTTGCAGAAACATCATTATCCAGGATTATGTATGTACACAATAATAATTCCTGTCATACTTGACTCTCCATCCTCCCCTTTGCTGGCGGAGCCTGTGAAGAAGACACTCCCATCCTCTGCCACCAGTAGGGCGTGGGAGCCGTCATGGCCCACTGAAAACTGCACAATCTTGGGCGACTTGGTGATTGGCAGCTCCACCCACTTCCCAGCCGATGGGCCGCCCTGCTTGATACCGAGGCTCTGATACTTTCCAGTATAGTAGATCTGCATCAGTGGAGAGAAAGACAAGCATGTTTCTCCCATGTGTGTTATCAATCCTGTGTGCAAATTGCATAAACCAATATCTCTGCCAGATAAAGGAAATAAACCTCTGAAATGGCACTCAAGAACTGTTATACAGACACTAATTAAGGCACTCAAGTAGTGACAGGACAACTATTGTTCACCAGCCAATAAATGCGCCTGATTGGCCTATTAAAGGGATAGTTCACACAAATATGCAATATCTGTCATTGTTCACTCACCTTCAGGTCGTTCTAAACGTGTATGTTTTTTCTCTTTTGCTTCCTTAGACCACAAATGGAGAAGTTAGGCAGGATTAAAGCGATAGCTCACCCAAAAATGAAAATTACCCCATAATTTACTCTCAAGCAATCCTAGTAGTACTTTCTTCCCAGCCAAACACAATCAGAGTTATATAACGGAAGTAATAAGGATGAGATTTAGAAGCCTAAAAAATTGCATCAATCGATGATAAAATGTACTCGTGAGGGTCTGGGGGGTTAATAAAGGCCTTCTGAAGCGAATCGATGCGTGTGTATAAAGACAAATATCCTTTTTTAAAACTTTCTAAAGTAAAATAACAAGCTTCAGGCGTGACAGCCATACGGATTCGACTAGTGTCCTAAAAGAGTTAACTTCTGTGACTTAGTAGACAATGACATTATGTCGGACATAGCGTAGTACATCATGGCGTAGTGTAGAACGTCATGTGATTGTGTACTACTGTCACGCCGGAAGTTCGTTATTTTACTTTTTTTAGTTTTAACTTTAATATAACTCTGTTTTCGGCTGAAAGAAGAAAGTCACATACTCTTAGGATGGCTTGTGGGTGAGTAAATTATGGGGTCATTTTCAGTTTTAGGTGAATTAACTCTTTAAAGCTGCACAGTATATCGAAATAAAATCAATACCACAATATGGCTTAGTGCTGTTGTGAAATTGTGCAGACTGTGCTTTAATGTTAGGGTAGGCAATTTCAGAGAGGCCTCCTCCATTTAATAATAATCACAATAAAATCACAATTGTTATTATTATTTTATACTGAATTGGTCAAAGTTTGAGGGAATGTGCCCTATGCAAAGTCAAGTGAAGAGATATTTTTTTTTAAACTCTGTTTACTTTAGAGTTACTGAAAAAGTTTTGTTAGTTCCTATGAACCAATCTATGAACACCAACAAAAAAAAAAAAAAAAAAAAAAACAGAAACAAACAAACCACTCGGCCCTAAGCGGATGGTTCGTACTCAAAAATAAAAATCATTTTCCTGTTTTTAATTATTTTTATTTTGCACTCCCCAACAAAATTACCCCTGTATTCCTGTATCTCTTCAAATCACAAATCCTGCAGAAAAGGTAAATAAGGCAATGTCAGTTTGCAGCCCTAGACAGGATGTTCAAACTGCAAATGTGAATGGTTACCAGGGGCTGTCAAGCTCCAAAAGTAACTAAGGAGCATCATAAAAGTCTTCTTAAAATGACTCATGCTTTATATTCCAAGCCACCTGAAGTTTATGAAATTGCCCTTTAGCTCTCAAATATCATTTGTGCAATTGAATATGTGCCTCTCAAGGACAAATGACAGTTGGGATCATTCAACAAACCTGACGTGACATGTCTTGACATGTCTCGTATTTGACGACAAAATGCACATCAGTGCTTCCCACATACAGACTTTACTTGGGTGGACGCTCAGGTATATTAATGGACGCCCAAGTATATGTGGAGATTATATATGTGTATATATATATATATATATATATATATATATATATATATATATATATATATATATATATTATATATATATATTTATATATTATTTATATTTATTTATTTTATTTATATATATATATATATATTATATATATATATATATTTATTTATATATATGTATATATATTTATTTATTTATATATATATATATATATATATATATATATATATATATTTATTTATATATGTATATATATATTTATTTATTTTTATATATATTTATTTATTTATTTTTATATTTATTTATTTATATATATATATATTATATATATATATATATAACATATATATATATATATATATATATATATATATATATATATATATATATATATATATATATATCAGTGGTGGACAGATGTACTTAAGTACATTTCTAAAGTATCTGAACTTTACTTTACTTGAGTATTTTTTATTTTGAGACTTTTACTTTTTAATGACTGTAAGTCATTGAATCATTCATTCAAAACTATTTTTTAAATAATTCAATTAAACTAAATATTTTTAAATATATGGCAACAAACAATATCATTTGTCCCCTAGTAACTAATTTAATAAATAGAAAATAAGTAAGTTATTTTGTTTAGTTGTTTGTTCGTGGGAGAATTATGATGTCTAAAAAAAAATAATAATAATTTTTATCCAGAATAGTGCAACTCTCAAATTAAAATAACACATGTACGTTTATCTTCCCCGCTGCTATAGCAATTTTTTTAAATTATATGTACTATAGTAGCCCAATAGGTTTTGGCTGTTTTTATTGTTTGTCAACACACATTACATATTATGTATCCACTAATCTTGTCTCCATACCAACTAGTGCTGGCTATTTGACAAATCATAATCATTCAAAATAATTTTGAGCAATAGGATTATATAAAATATATTATATAAAATTAAATTATATAAGTGGCCTATATAAAATTACAGGATGTACAATTTTTTTTTACTTCAGTACATTAAAAATCAAATACTATTGTACTTTCACTCAAGTAAAATTGAAAACTAAACACTTTCATTTGAGTAATATTTTATTATATGTGTCTGTACTTTTACTCAAATCAAGTATTTGTGTACGTCGTCCACCACTGATATGTATAATTTATTTTATATTTAAATAAATAAATAAAATGAATCAAACAAATGTTAATAATGTAAAATAAATAATTGATTACAATTAAATAAATATTGGGTATTAATCTAAAGTTGGTAAATATAAAATTTATTCTTAATTAAAAATGAAAAATAAATTATATAAAATAAATACTGCACTTCTGGAATGGAAAAGACGACAACTACAATCAATAATGACAGAACGCCCATCAGCACTTTTGCAGTCCATTAATGCATGCATGTAAAGAACTACATGACCGTCTCTTATATTACTGGCTACAGCATTTATTGGGAAAGTTGCCCAGTTATGACTCAATCAGGCCCGTTTTAA
Organism: Opsariichthys bidens; assembly: GCA_037194245.1. NCBI lineage: Eukaryota > Metazoa > Chordata > Actinopteri > Cypriniformes > Xenocyprididae > Opsariichthys > Opsariichthys bidens. Next base: position 31,107,782 of record CM074281.1, on the reverse strand, counting down.
CTGCTATGCTCAATGGACTGGATAATCTCCAGATAAGGTGAGTTTAGAAGAGTGAGCTTAGTTTTACAGGATGATAAACCTACAGAAGCTCTCATATCTCATGAGGCCTGGCACACACTCACTGCACCACCCTAAAACACACTCCAACACCCAGTGTCCAAACTGAACTATTTGCCACACCTGACAACGGGCGGTCAACTAAGATATTAAACTGGCCATTAATTATTGCCTGCATTACTTAACAGGGCAATTTTTTTACAATTCCAAAAGAGGTTACTGACAGATGGTTAAATTGTTTTATGTACTCGCCAAAACCAATTTGTACTTGCATTTAGTGCTTATTGTGTGTCAGTTTTGGAGCCTGTCCACCCTGTATTTGGACTGCTCTAGAATCACATGTAAATACACACAAGCTCTGCTCTCTTTGGCTTTTCAAACACTCCAGGCTCACAGAGTGTCAAAGAGCCTCGGTGCTCAACTGGAAGGGTAGAATAATCAAATTACTTCCAGTTATTTAAGCTGCCTTTTCTGCTGCTGCCGTCGCTTTCACACCAGAGACACCATTACAGCCATAAAATAATCAGCCCTGCCTGCTAGTGTGAACCCTCAAACACCGCCAAAACAAACATACTCACTCACACAACCTCCACTTGTTGTAGATTTATGAGTATTACAAAATAAATGTACATGTCTAATAGCCAAATGATTGCGCACTAGCAGAAATTATTAAGGACTACGCTTCAGTGCTCTTTTATTACTTGTCAACAGACCGTCTTCTCTAATCATCCAAAAGCTTTTGTATTACTTCTAGTTTGGATTTGTAACAGCACAAGCAAAAGCACAAGTAATATATGTCAGATAATAAATTAATAAAAATGTAAGAAAAAATAAGGCATTATATTGTGCATAAAGAAACTTTTTCTTAAAGTTCTCATTACTGTGATGTGTTAATATGATTTAATTTTTTACTATTTTTTTATATATATATATATATAAAAATATTATCATAATGAAGATCATAATGTAAAACGTCATAATGAAGCAGAAGTTGCACCCGACTTTCATATGGTGCTATATTTTCATACATCAGCGGAGAGAAGCGAGTTATATTACAGGAAGATATGAAATTTTAAATAAAGCTGACAGGGTCAAAAATAAATGACCAAATTCAATGGTTCAAAAGATTTAAATTCCTAAATATAATTTCTTAAAACCAAAACATATTCTTCACAGGTTTACTGGCATTTAACCAATTATGATCTGTTTAATCTTTACCTCTAATCCAAAACTGTAATTATGCCAGACAGAAATACTTTCACCCCAACATGAAAAAGAATCAAACTTTAAAAGATTCAATTAAATATGAATATAAAGATCCTGAGAAATATGCAGAGGTAATATCTAGTCTACCTTCCCAGATGCCGTTTTCATCAAAGCAAACTCTCTGCCAGCTCCAATCAACGCAGCTTCCTCATCAAACCCTGTGCCTGAGGACATAAACACATGTGCCACAAGAGAGACAACAATAATTTAGTTCATTTTAACACTTACTTCCTCCTAAACACTGATTGCATGCATAAACGAGTGCAATGAAGCTTACTGATGATATGAAGGTCTTTCTCCAGATCAAAGAGGGAGATACCACAAGCATGAAGACACTTCCTGGCCAGTTTGAGCTGCAGTTCCTGCTGTAGGGCCGGGTCTGAGCTGGTGGCATAGATTCGCACCACAAAGCCATCCTAAATGAAACAAAACATTAATCATCATAAAAACTCTGCTTCTTTCTAGTGTGCCTACATCTGCGCAACAGAATATCAATGTTTGGTACAGCAAGCATAAGCATTTAAGTACAATTATACAATCAAACACTTAAGCTGAGCTGCAATAGGAGGTTGATGTGTAGCATCTTTTCAATGCTAAAGCACTTCTTATCCCATCTAAACATGCAAATTCCACTAAAAGCAAGCATTTGTAGGTGGATTCCGCTAGAGCAGAGGTGTCCAATCGTGCTCCTGGAGGGCCACTGTCTTGCAGAGTTTACCTCCAACCCCATTTAACACTCCTGAACCAGCTATAATCGAGGTCTTATGAAGCATACTAGAAACCTCCAGGCAGGTATGTTCAGGCAAGCTGAAGCTAAACTCAGCAGGATAGTGGTCCTCCAGGCTAGAATGTTTTTGAGACGTTTTTAATTCATAGTTCTGTTTGTTTGAGCCAATCCAAACCACGCAGTCCAGTGTTTCTTTTTAAGGCAGTCTTTGGTGGCAAATGCTTTTGGCATGTCGCTACACATGGATTTCTGGGGACTCTGCAAATGAACACTCTTTTCACTCTTTTACTAGTACAAGTAGACTTCACGTCCACAGAACGCCGGATGAACATCTGATGCATATGCCACACAAAACTGGAAACACTTCAGGAGCTTCAAAGTTTTCATTTGATTGGTTGAATTCTACAGGATTTACAGGAGAAATCACGTTCTTTGACGTTCCACTTGATGCCAAACCCTCTCGCAGAAGAAGAGTGCTATGTTTACAACTGCGACAATGAGCATTTAGCAGGAACAACTAAACACTGAGTTTTCAAAAGCATGTAAAGTTTGCAGCATAAACGTCCAAGAGTTTCACACACCGGTCTGTTATCGTAGAGATATTTTCACACCCCTAAACATAACATGGAAAACTGTGATTGGCTGGTTTGCATGTCAGTCAGGCGGCCTCTGGTCCTTGGCCAATGAAACTTGCTATGGAGTCCGAACCTTCTGCCGTCAGTCTGAAGGTCTGGCTATGCAAGACTACTCTTTTACTTGCCTCCATTACAGCTTTAAATATGTCTTTCTGCTGACTGTCACTTCCACTAAGCGAGTTATTTAGCTTCATGCAGTAGCTGTGAAAGATCTGTGCATGTATTAGTTGCCGGAATACTCAAGAGTCATCTTTCAGCCTAGAGGTGCAGTGACTGTGAAAATACGTCGTCTAGTCGAAATGTCCCATTTTTACAATTTTTGTTTTTATTTAAATCATTTTTAAATGTATTTTCATTTTTATTTATTGAAAAACAGAAGTTTTTATTATTTATTTTAAAACCGAAGCCCTGTATAATCCAACTAATTTCAATATCCAAAGAAATTCTGCATGCTTGAAGTCTGGTGTGATCGCATCTTAATACTGAACCATTGAACATTTTCTCTGATGACTGGGCTTGCTCCAGAAGCTCAGAAGCTCTGACAACAGGCATCAGCGGAATGGCAGAGAGTCAGAAGGAGAATTTAACTATGTTAGAATGCACATGGGAGATACAAAGTAGCACCCTCACACATACTGGGCCACTTTCATCCAGAAACATGGACACTTAAGTTCAGGGAGTGTACACTATAGTGAGACTAGGGTTCGCAGTTTTCATGAGTAATTGCATGTGATAAAAAAAAAGAAGACAACACACCGGAGTCTTTGATTTGCCGCTGTTAACAAGCATACTAATGAGCTTCCAAAAAAAAAAAACGCTCTAGGCAAAAATCACACCGCTAAGAAACGCACATGCCCTTTTCTCCCTCCAAGATATGTGCCATAGCAGTTATTAACTCTCACAATTTCCCTCCTTAACCCCTGCACTCCCTCATTCTTCATTCATGTATGCAAAAAGAGATCTTCAAAGGCAGATATGAATATCACATCCCACTCCCTGTACTGCTGCCCACTCAGGATCAGCCATTGATATGCCCACGTCCAGTGCTGCAGCCCCTCCCCTGCCTACACAGCTATTACGCGCACATACACACACACACAGCAGAGCTGAAATTGGCTGAAACAAAGGAGATCAGGTGCTGCTGACAGCCACAATCACACCACTTGAGAAAAAGGCACTGATCATGTTTTTATGACGTGCAGGGGGAGGAACAGGGAAATCTGTTATCGTTTAATGAAGACGGCAGCATGGCGAAAACAGGCTGTTCATTTGGATGAATCATTTCTTGGGGTTCTTGGGCTATTCCACTCTCAGTGCAGTCTAACAACCGATTTGAACACGTCTTGGTTGGCTATATCAGTTTGTCACTTAGCAGTTTGGCAAATCACTGAAAAAAAAAAAAATCAACCAATAAAAGCCCCAGCAAATAATGGTTTTCTAATGAAATGTCATCCTTGCTGAATCAAATACATTTTTCAAAAACAATTTTGACTGACCCAAAGCTTTTGAAGGGTAGTGCATTACCCTATACTCTATCATTTTTAATCAATACTTTTACTGAACGATGCCATCATCCATAGCGGATGCTGACAGACATCACGATATTGAGCCAGCATTGTGATCCCCGCCCGTAAAAAAACCCATCACAATTAATGACACTATATCGCCCAGTGCAATGCATGCTTTCAGTTTCTGTGCAAATTGTTCCCAATCACAATACAAATTACAATCAAAACAGTCAAATGAACAATTGAAACAGTAAAGATTGTACTGTGCAAAAAACATCAGCGAATTACAGGCTACTATATGCATTACACAAGCTAGACCGCTGATATTCAAACGCATCCGGACTGCGAGACGGAACGGTAGCACCATTTTACTGTTTTTAGTTGAAGTGAGCAGCACGTCAAAACAGCGGTGCGGATCATACTAGAAGTAATCAGGATTGTCTGTGGCAATACAGGGAGTGCAGAATTATTAGGCAAGTTGTATTTTTGAGGATTAATTTTATTATTGAACAACAACCATGTTCTCAATGAACACAAACTCATTAATATCAAAGCTGAATATTTTTGGAAGTTTTAGTTTTTAGTTTTAGCTATTTTAGGGGGATATCTGTGTGTGCAGGTGACTATTACTGTGCATAATTATTAGGCACCTTAACAAAAAACAAATTTATACCCATTTCAATTATTTATTTTTACCAGTGAAACCAATATAACATCTCAACATTCACAAATATACATTTCTGACATTCAAAAACCAAACAAAAACAAATCAGTGACCAATATAGCCACCTTTCTTTGCAAGGACACTCAAAAGCCTGCCATCCATGGATTCTGTCAGTGTTTTGATCTGTTCACCATCAACATTGCGTGCAGCAGCAACCACAGCCTCCCAGACACTGTTCAGAGAGGTGTACTGTTTTCCCTCCTTGTAAATCGCACATTTGATGATGGACCACAGGTTCTCAATGGGGTTCAGATCAGGTGAACAAGGAGGCCCTATCATTAGATTTTCTTCTTTTATACCCTTTCTTGCCAGCCACGCTGTGGAGTACTTGGACGCATGTGATGGAGCATTGTCCTGCATGAAAATCATGTTTTTCTTGAAGGATGTAGTCTTCTTCCTGTACCACTGCTTGAAGAAGATGTCTTCCAGAAACTGGCAGTAGGACTGGGAGTTGAGCTTGACTCCATCCTCAACCCGAAAAGGCCCCACAAGCTCATCTTTGATGATACCAGCCCAAACCAGTACTCCACCTCCACCTTGCTGGCGTCTGAGTCGGACTGGAGCTCTGTGCCCTTTACCAATCCAGCCACGGGCCCATCCATCTGGCCCATCAAGACTCACTCTCATTTCATCAGTCCATAAAACCTTAGAAAAATCAGTCTTGAGATATTTCTTGGCCCAGTCTTGACGTTTCAGCTTGTGTGTCTTGTTCAGTGGTGGTCGACTTTCTGCCTTTCTTACCTTGGCCATGTCTCTGAGTATTGCACACCTTGTGCTTTTGGGCACTCCAGTGATGTTGCAGCTCTGAAATATGGCCAAACTGGTGGCAAGTGGCATCTTGGCAGCTGCACGCTTGACTTTTCTCAGTTCACGGGCAGTTATTTTGCCCCTTGGTTTTTCCACAGGCTTCTTGCGACCCTGTTGACTATTTTGAATGAAACGCTTGATTGTTCGATGATCACGCTTCAGAAGCTTGGCTATTTTAAGACTTCTGCATCCCTCTGCAATATATCTCACTATTTTTGACTTTTCTGAGCCTGTCAAGTCCTTCTTTTGACCCATTTTGCCAAAGGAAAGGAAGTTGCCTAATAATTATGCACACCTGATATAGGGTGTTGATGTCATTAGACCACACCCCTTCTCATTACAGAGATGCACATCACCTAATATGCTTAATTGGTAGTAGGCTTTCCAGCCTATACAGCTTGGAGTAAGACAACATGCATAACGAGGATGATGTGGTCAAAATACTAATTTGCCTAATAATTCTGTACTCCCTGTATTTCAGCACTATATCCTCTTGTAGTTTCATCTAAACCCAGACACGCTTCATTCAAGCCCTTCCAGCTCTGTGCGTGTTCTCTTTTTCTCCAGACGAGCACCACATTACCAGTCCGGTCCACTGGCATGGAGCAGAGCAAGCGTTTTTAATTAATTCCAATGAATTAAATCAACCCACCCCAATATCATCGTCCATCGCAATGTTTCATTGTAGACATCGTCCGATGCCAATTTGGTAGGCATCGCCCATTATACGTATTACAGAAGAAAGCCTGATACAAATACAAGTATATTTATAATCAATAAATATCTCTTGCTTTGTCCGCCATCTTGGATATATTTTTACACTTGGCACAATGCACTGTGGGACTGCCCTGAAGCATACTTGCAATGCGGCCTTATTTAGCATATTGCTGAATACCTTTTGGAACAGCTCACTGTGTTTTGGAACAGAGCAACATCGCCAATGAATAAAACAACTTACATCTTTGCAGGCTGCAATCTGGTTGATAAACTCGCCATCAGTGAATATGATATTCTGTCCATCTGCCTGAAGACCTGAGAAACAGAGAGTGAAATATAAATTTCTCTACAGTTTCAAATTACAGTCCGGAACATTTTGTTTTAGAGAGGATTGTCATAAACTACATTTAGAAGATTTATTTTTTTTAAATGATCAACTTTGAATTACCACATAATAATGTATCTATATAGATGGCACTTAGCTATATAGAAGACTGCTGGCAATTCAAGGAAAAAAGGGCATGCCCTTAGATACGTCCTGTTTTAATAGGAAACGTGAACACAGGGAAGGAGAGTGTGCTCTCAAGCCATTTATTTGCCCTGCTCTTAGCGATCAATAGTGCATAAGAGGGGTGTTCGTACCCGGCATTGTGATGGTGCCCTCCTGCTCCAGAGTCTCTGGGTTGATCTTAATGGCTGCCATGCTGTGACTGTTCATGTCTCGATAGAGCAAACAACCCTGCGAAGCAAGAAACTTTCTTTTGTAAGGCCGTTCAATGAATGACATTTTTGATGTTCAGAAAGGTTCGAGGTTGAAAACGTCATAAGCACGTAGTGCGATCAAACTTTCAAGCCAGTATCAAGAACTATACATTAATTATCTTGATGTTAATCAAGAGAAAAACAACAGGTCAATACCTGGGCGAATCCCAGCCATGACCTTTTCTCCTCACGGTTCCTGATACGAGATGTGGAGTTGTACACATGACCCTGCAATCGATAGCCTCTTATTAGCACCCACACAAACACAATCATAAACAACTTGCTGCATCAACAAAAACCAGATCTACGACTTCGGTCAATTCTTCCAGTTCTGAGATTTGTGATTTCTTTCATCTATATCAATAGAAAATCAAAGTAAATGAAGACTAGCAACACATAATAACTTATTACTAACTAATTACTAGCGATGCACCAAAATGACTTTTTTCACCCAAACACCAAAAATTTTATTTAAGTTTAAGCCTAAAATAAAGTTTATTTAATAATCAATTAATTAATCGAATTTAATAATTAACACAAATAAAGAGTAGCAATTAAACATTTAAATCACAAACGATTCTATAATTATGTTTCTAATCCAATTTCATTGACATGAAACATAGATTTTACAAGATAACTAAAAACTTCGAAAAAAAGACGCTTTTGTCCCGAGTGGCCAAAATGCATACATTTTGTTGGTTTCAAAGAACGTTTTTGAAAAAGATACCGTTGTCATCTCCAGATCAACTACAAAAATGTGACATTGTATAAACGGTGACGTCATGCGCATGTGTATTACTTTTCTTAATGCACAAGTACTAGGGACGCTCATAATTAACTAGTTAACCATTAACCAACAGTAAGAATTTTGGCTGATTAATACTATTGGTTAAATGGTTTAAAAAGTAATTTTTAAAGTAACTTTTTAAGACATTTTGAAAACATTTGCTGCATAGTTAAAAAATACACAACACATAAAATTGAGCTTTGAGAGAAAAAAAAATAAGTCGCATATAAGTCGCATTTTATTATTACATTAATGTAAAATACTGGTAAATAAAGCAAAATGTTTACAAACAGCTAAAAGTTATTTTAGCTCCCCTCACTCCACAATAAATCCTCTAAAATTAGAATAGCGGCCAAGTAGGCAAATTGGGATCAGTCAAAACACACCATCGGAGAAACACTAATTAAATGTCACCATTTCGCTCAATGATTTTGGCTGTTCAAAATGGTTTCAGCTAAAAGAAAAATGAATTTCCAGACAAATATTTTGCCAAAATTTTGGTGCATCGCTTTTAATTACTTGCAAATCATTACTAAAATAATTACAGAACTACTCGACAGTAACTTAGACTGAAAATTAGCTAAGCAAAATTAACTTCGTTTCCATTGGGTGATCAGGTAAACAGAAGAGGTCCTCACCCGCACGGTGCCGCTGTACCCTGATCCAACTTTGTAGAGACCATCCTTGCAGAGCAAGTAGAGGAAGGAACCATCCGTTTGAAGAAGACAGCGTTCATCTTCATCGACGCTCACCTCCTTCAGAACCCATTTGTTCATCAGCGCAGCCCGCTTAATGCCGTTCCCGAACCAGTCCTGGATCTGGATCTTTCCCACCAGCACAGCCTGCACACTCCTTTGTAGTGCGTTCAGGATCGTTGGAACCTTTTTGTTGTACAAATACAGTCGGGTCAGAATTCTGTACTAACATACTCTGACAGGGATTCTGCACCACTAGGTCTGAAATGAATTTGATCATGGAGAAACTAGGCAACACTAAATAATACATAGACAACAAAAAACATATCTGTCTTTTGTGCTTTCTTAGTAGCACAAGCAAAAACAAACAGCGTGACCAGCAGTGTTGGGGAAAGTTACTTTTAAAAGTAATAGATAATAAAATGCCGTACCACTCCCTAAAAAAGTAACTAATTATTTTACTTCTCATCTGCGTCTGATTGTTTTTTAATAGCATAATTTGTTTTGTTTTTTTAAAAACAATTTTATTTTTGGCTGATGTAAAAGCCCTTTCACGCCAAAAGTGAAATGAAAAAGCCTTAGTATGAAATTAATGCAAATTCATGCCTGTAGAGTAGAGGGCGCAGCTTAAACAAACCAACTCTGCTGCCATTCTAGATTGCAGAAGAATAAGACGCAGGAGAAGAAAGTTCTAAACTTTTCAGCAATAATAAAAAAAAATTAAAAAAAACACAAATGTGATTTTTATCTAAAGTCATGGTTACTAAAGTGAGATTAAATACATAAAGTCTATTTGTGTAATTTAACAAATTTAATTATTACAGGTTTGCATAATATTCTGGATTTTGCATTTCACCGTTTTTATTCATTTCGAGGGATACTGAATCTGTTTTTGTGCATGTGAGATGAGTAAATGCTCCCATTTAGCCCAGAACAATAACCATAATGTTTACACAGCGAACACAACGCCTCTGCGCTGCTTTCTCTCAACATGGGGACAAGAGAGCTGTCAGTCAATAAATGGGAAAACAAAGTTACTTATGTGCAAAAGTAACTCAGATATTTTGTTGTCAATTTAAAAGTAATGCGTTACTTTACTAGTTACATGGAAAAAGTAATCTGATTAATAGTAATAGTTCAATTTGCTCTTTTTGATGATAGAAATTCACGACAGTTGACATGAAAAAGAGAAGAAAGAGAGGATCACTCACTGCTTTTGAGTCACGCACAACATTTTTGTATATCTTTAATAAGCCTTATCCAACATTTATTTTATATAGCAAAGATGTTAGAACTGCCCGTTTACTTTTCTTTAATAATGTTTGAAACGTATAGTAGGCTGGTTAGTTTTTGCTGCGATATCAAAATTGGAATCAAGAATTGTGAGAAAAAGGTTCTGAAATCTAAAATATTGCTCTCTTATTTATTAGAATGCAAGAATACATGGATCAAAAACACCAGAACAACAACTTTTTGGTGGTGGAATCAAGTGAGAATAAAAATCCTGGAATGGATGAAAAAAAAAATATGTTACATTGGTATGAATCAGTCTAATGACTCACTCGCTGGGTGATTCAGACTGACATGACTCACTCAGTGAAGTTCTGTTTTGAAATGAAAGAGAACTGTCCCTTTTACTGCTGTACTTGTGAGACTTATAGAATACAGCAACTGACTGATTGTTCACATGATTATGTGAAATTACACCCCTACCAAACCTCTCTCTGCACCACTTGACCTTTACCAGTCCATTCACCACAAGGACAGTAGGAGCCCCTTCAGCTATGTCACATCATATCCCCAGGACACTTGACTTTCCCTGTTTAATATTCATGTTGATCTTTATTTAACAAACCACAGTGTCCGTTCTCAAACTGCCACAGGGTTCAGCCGATGGCAGTAAGGTACTTTAATGAATGATGCTATACATGACACAGAGGTTTAATGATATACTTAAACATCAATGTTATTGCTTTAGATGACTCTACAGTCAATAATGCCATTTAGTTTTATTGCACTCGCTCTCCAGAGAATGAATACACTTCTCTGTCCTTTAGCAAAGACTCAAGTCTTACACTAGGACAGAGACATTATTTCACATTATTTCCATAATTCTTTTCAAACCATCCATGTCGGTAAACTGATTCCAATCCCAGATTCAAGTACCTCCTTTTGGAAATCCCTTTTCATACAGAAAACAACAATATGAGTAAATATTGATATGTTATATTGGTGCATGTAAATTAAAATGATTAAGAATTGTTTTTTCTTAATTCCATTTTCATGTTAATTTAAAATATATTTTCATTGTATACTGAATCTACTGGGCAGCAATGGCTGTTTGGTTGAAAGGATGTTGTTTAATATGTAAAATATACATATTATACACTCTCCAGAACATTCTCCTTCGCTGCTCCCTGCTGGTGGAATGATCTCCCTACTTTCATCAGGAACGCAGAATCCCTGGCAATATTCAAGAGACAGCTGAAAACTCATCTGTTCCGTGAACGCTTGATCCCCTCATAAAAAATAAAAAACGGTTTCCTTCCCTTTTCCCTTCCTACTCTAGCTTAGGGTACTGAGCAATGTATGAAACTTGTATTGTGAGCACTTCCTGTGTTATTTGCCAATTCATGAAGAATCGCTTGTTTGTTTTCCTCACTTGTAAGTCGCTTTGGATAAAAGCGTCTGCGAAATGACTAAATGTAAATGTAAAATATGTATCAAATATAAATACATTTATAAAAAATAATTAATCAAACATGTTTAAGCCATATCAAAGCAAATACATATATATAAATAGACATACTGTATACCACATATCATCAAAAGAATAAAAATATAGCCGAGCTCTACAAAGCACTCGATTAGAATATACACAACAGCTTTTGCTTGTTTTTCAGTCACATTCTGAATCACTTGAAGTTGGACTTGTGCACTGTAAACTGACAGAGAGTGACGGATCAAATATCACACTTTACACAAGCTATGCAAGTTACTCATGCTCCAATTAAGTTGTAGTTACCTTGGCAACAACAAATGATCTCGGAGTTTCTCTGATGTCTAAATCAGTGTGTGATATTGTCAGAGAGCATTAAGACATTTAAATAAGGAAAAAAATGACAGACGCAAATCATGCAGACTGAGGAGTAATTGGCTGAGGGAGTCTGCGTTGGCAGAATGATATAATAAAGACGGAAAATTGGTGGGCTTTGACATTTTCCAGCAATTCATTTGTTGACCTCCACATGCAGTTGCAGTTACGGCTATCGCATGCTGAGAGACGAGCGGTAATGTGCCGTCTTCCTGACTTCAGATAAACAGCAGCTTTTATGCAGTCTAAAATCTCAACCCCACTTAGCAAGCAAAAAATCCACTAAACTTAAAAAAAACTGACTGAAATAATCAGTGATATTTGTAAAAAAAAAAAAAAACTTCAAGTACTCTCTTTAATTTCGTATCCTTAATGGGATAGTTGTATTCTTAATGGGAAAATGCTGTAATCATTTACCCAGCCTCAAGTTGTTCCAAACCTGCATGAGTTTCTTTCTTCTGCTAAACACAAAAGAAGATATATTGAAGAATGTCTGTAATCAAACAGCTGAAGGACCAATTGACTTCCATAGTATGAAGACAAAAAAAAAAAAAAAACTATGGCAGTCAATGGGGTCCCATCAACTGTTTGGTTACAGACATTCTGCAAAATATCTTCATTTGTGTTCAGCAGAAGAAAGAAACTCATTTTCATTCATTTTCGGGTGAACTGTCCCTTTGAAGAGGGAGGCAGAGCAGTAGATGCTACACACGTCCAGGAAGTAAAACAACACACAATTTTGACAGACCTTATCATATTTTTTAGCAACATTTACTCCAGTCTTCAGTGTCACATGATCCTTCCACAATTATTCTAACTGATGATTTGGTGCTCAATGTAATCTCTAAACTTTCACTCACCTGGATGGTCTGGCATGCATGACTGCCATTGTTGGTGAGGATGGCAGACACAGCCTGGAGGGTTTTGCCAGTGTCTCCCCAGGCCACCACAAGGCTGAAGAGACAGGCACAGGATAACGCAGTGAGGGTCTGACCAGAGGGATCGTTCATCCCTGTGCTCCGCACCGTTGTCTCCAGCAGAAGGTGGAAGAGAGACTCTGCAGGTCCAACAGTGGTGTTATGATTGATATATACAGATTCATTTATCCAAGTTACCATTTATATGAAGAGGGGAAAATATCTCACCCAGCACATCTGGAGGTTCAGTCTGAAAGCTCTCCGGCTGTTGTCCCTGGAGCATATCTAGAAGGGCCTGAAGGCTCCTTAAGCACAGTGACGGGTGCGAGAAACGGGTCTCCTTGATGAGCTCAAACACTCCACACAGTCCAATACCAATGATCTGAGGAGCAGAAGAACATGATATAACATTGATATATGATATACATGATATAACGTGTTATGTGATATGACATTCCTCGAGTCCACTGAACGGCATACGAAATAAGATTTGAATAAAATATTTCCAGTGTACACAGAATTACCAGATTACTGAGTGCACTGCTGGTTACAGTAGACTACTTATATTTTTTAGCAATTTCTTTATTTGTATAAAAAGCATAAATCTTTTTTTTCATATTTAATTTTAAATGAACAATTATTTTTTTCTAACTGATTAAATATGACTTAAAACAAATATAAAATTAATTTCAACAATTAATATGCATGTGCTTTTAATATCTATAAATTAAATAGTGTTATATCATATAAATCTGCTTTATATCAGCCACCCTGTTCTGCATTGGCCTTTAAAAAAGAAAAAAAGAAAAAAAAAATCAATATCGATCGACCACAAGTATTTTTACTTCTAGAAGTCATCCATCACGTTCACTCTGTAGGAACAATATACCACTACAGCAACAATGATGTGCCGTCAAGAGCGTATGTGGTTTACTTTGAAAAAGAACAAAAAACTGGGTCTCCATGTGTGTGTTAATATTAACTGGCTTTTAATATGGTGTTGCCGTTTCACCTAAAGTGATAATCGGAGAACTAGCATGTAGAGCATTCGGATCACATGAGGATCTAAGTAAGTTTGCCTATGCCTGTTTTATCTAAAAACGTGGTTAAGATATGGATCTTGCCGTGTAGCATATCTTCAGTAACCGCGTGAACATCTACCAGGAAATTTTAATGAAGGAATTTCTTTCTGGGAACAGTTTGTTCCTAAAACTGCTTCCTTCTTGTTATAAGACACTGTGTTGGACTATCATAGCAAAAGGCCTGCACTGGTTCGTCTTTCAAGGTTATCGTCTAAAAAAGGAATTTATGCTTTGTCCATAGGACATCTGAAAGAAATAACAAATGATCCCATATGAAATAATCCCTCCTTTTAAACACCGGGAATAAAATACCGGTCCTTTAATAATTACTAAAAATATCTTCAATAGTGAATCACAACACCCCGACACAATTTACAAATCTTAAAATAACAGCCAACAGGATGTCACGCACACACGCTATAGAATGTTTAACATAGTCTTGAGTCCAATCTGAATATTTATGTCTAGATCCTGAAACTAGCTCACTGAATTTTTGCCATCCATTAAACACTACTTTTTTGTCAAATCCAACTGCTGGGCTTGTGAGACTTTAATCAGTGTAACTGATAATCATATGATAATCTGTAATTAAAAACAGACATGACTTAAAAAATCATTGTAGTGCAGCATTTTGTTTATTATATAGTTAGAATGACAATGGAATCATTTAAAAAGAACAGAAACATTCTTTAAAAATGTCATTTAATTCCTTGCTATTCCCATCCCTAAGAACATTTCCTTCTTGGTTGTAGCCTACGCATGAGATCTTTGAAGTGGAGATAGGAATTAATCAGACACCCATCCACATATGGCTAAGATGTGAAAAGGGGAAATGTCATATTAATGGTAAAACATGCCAGTGGCTTCCTTTGGCCATTCTTGCAGAAAAGAGCAAGAAAAATGCTCTGCCTCAGGAACTCAGGATATCGGTTTCATATTATATATATATATAATTTCAGACCCCCTTAAAATTTTCACTCTTTGTTATATTGCAGCCATTTGCTATAATCTATTAAGTTCATTTTTTTTCCTCATTAAATGTACACACAGCACCCCATATTGACAGAAAAACACAGAATTCTTGACTTTTTTGCAGATTAAAAAAAGAAATATTTTTTCTGACCAACCACAACAAAGAAAAAAAGTAAACTGAAAGCATCGTGTTTGCTTTTACATTATTAGTTACAGAAAGGCAAACTAAAGGCTAATATTTTCTCATTCAGTCTGAATATCTAATTAACATTTAATTTTACAGACCTTGCAGATTTATTCAAATACAAAAGTGAGATTTTCTGAAGTGTTTGTAACGCGTGTATACCGAGCGTGACAGTCGGTCAGTGTGAAATGAATTAATGCTTTAATGCAGCGAGTTTAATGTAAACACAGCCCACTGCAAACACCCTTGTAATTTGCTTCAACTTTATGAATGATTATTTTAAATGGTGTGTAAAGGAAAACGAGTGCTTAAAAACCAAGCTCAGAATCGAGATACATCGGAAAATATCAGAATCACTCCAGTTTCTTTGTATCGCGAATCGAGAATCGATGTATTGTCCCAAACCTAGATAAAAGCTTTAACAATTATTGTTAAATTAAAATTTGATACCGTCACGTGCCTATATACAGACCATAAATTACATCATTCTAAAAAACAATTTAATATTTAAAAACTACAGTGTAGTTTCTGTACAATAATGTCTCTTTATATTCCCTTATTAAGCTAAAACATTTGAAAAAATTACATTGTGCCCCATAAGTTTTTAATGCGTCTCTACATTTTTCAACTTCCGAGCACATGCGCTACTTGAGAAAAAAGCGTCAAGCCCTGTGATACCATTTCAGATGTACTCCACGTGACTGCACTACTTCCGACAACAGTACAAATGGACTGGAAATTTCACTTTGACCTGTCCAGTGAAGGAAGCCTCGAGCTGTTGACAAGACAATGTCATACCCGGTGTAGACATGGTGTAAAATACCTCGCAAAACTTAAAAAGGCAGTATAACAAGTATCCTTTCCAACTTAGGCAATCTTATTTAGTGCACTGAAAAAAAGCCTAGACTAATTTAATGCTAAAGTTTTGTTATCATGCCCACCCAAGAATCTCAAATATTTATAACTGCAGTTCATTCTTAAAATATATCACTGCCGTTATCATAAAGAGAAACAATCAGAAATGGTGCAACAACAAACAAAACACTAAATCATGAACGATAGAACTTAACCACACGATTAGGCTTCGTATATGCATTGATGTCATCCACTGACCTTCGGCAGTTTGACGGAAGGTTCGCGATACTCCTCCTCCTCACTGTCTGAGTCCCCACTCTGCACCGAGCTCCGGGAGGCCAGGGCCAAAACGGCTTCCTTCTGCTGCCAGTCCAACACGCTGTGCCGTACATTACAGTAGACATTGAATGCAGAGGGGTTGCTGTGGAGTTTGATGTCAGGCACTGGAAAGGCCCCATCCAGAGTCTCTGTCTGCGAGACGATAAAAATACAAAAAGAATTAGGAGCGAGGAAGGGAGAAATATTGAGAGACAGTAGGTTATAATGCATGTAGTGCCACAGGCCTTGGGAAAAAAAAGTAGCACATTGATTTTTATAAGATGACGAGAAATGCTTCTGGTTGTCGGTATAACAAATCTATACATATATACACATAAATATATACATATACACACACACACACATACATATACATATATATATATATATATATATATATATATATATATATATATATATATATACAAACACACATATATATATATATATATATATATATATATATATATATATATATATATATATATATATACATACATATATATGTATATGTATGTATGTATGTATGTAAGTGTCTGTGTGTATATATATATATATATGTATGTATGTATGTATGTGTGTGTGTGTGTGTGTATATATGTATGTATGTATGTATGTATGTGTGTGTATATATATATATATGTATATATGTATGTGTATATATGTATGTATGTGTGTGTATGTATATATACATACATACATACATATATATCTATATACACACATACATACATATAATACACATACATACATATATATACACATACACACACACACAATATAATCAAACTTTTTTTTATCATTGGGCCTAAATTGATGTATGACCTGCATGACCAAAGACATATCACTTTAATATGTTAAAGGTGCAATATGTAGTTTTTCATCCACTAGAGGTTGCCTATTCAAAACAAAGGCATAGCTTGATAACACCAAGTTTGAGCGAGGAATCTTGGGACATGTGGTCTTCACATCACAGCTGGTGGAAAAGAATCAGGATAGGACTCGGGCAGATATCATGTTCATGGATGCAATTATTAATGTTACTGTTGTATGAAGCAAAGCAGGACCGAGTGTTGTGGGAGCTGAACGAGGCCGCTGGAGCGATTGTTAATGAGAGACGAAAACGACTAGCATCACGAGCGGCGGGACATTTATTATGCCAGTCGCCGCCGCAGCTTCTGCTTTTCCGGTCATGAGTATGAAGAAATGCAGCTCTATTTGAGTGTTTTGAAAATTATGTTATAAATTTTAAAACGAATTGTATGTGAAGAAAATTCTGTATTACAGTTACTAAAAAGAAAGCTGCATCTGATTATGCTATGTTAGCTAATGTTACTTGACTAAATCTAATTTTCTTGATTTCTTTCTGTCTATAAATGTATCAAAACAGATGTTCCCACATACATATTAAAGCGTCTTTGGTGTTCCCATTCAAAATAAAAATGAGGGTAATGCAGATATCAAGCCACACTCACTCACACGTCCTGGAGCCTTGGTTAAAATTACAATTTTCAAATAGTTGGAAACATTTGGGATATTGTAAATACTCAACTGAACAAAATATATAACACTGGCCTAGTGGTTTTTGGATATTTTACTGCAAAGATTTTACATGTTAAGCACATATACTAATTACTATACAATAAATTATATATTTGAAATACAGAAAAGGTGTAAACCATATTATTAAAAAAAAATAATTACAACATTATATTTTACAATGCTTTGTACTTATTATAGAAATCGCAATAAATGGGTAATAATTAGGTACTAGTCCTTATACTACCCAGTACTTTCTAAGGTAAGTGCACTGTAAGTCCATGTAAGTGCACATACTGTGAAATAAATTATATTATTACTTATATATTTTGTAGATATTAATTTTTATGTATTATCACATCTAAAACTTGAAATAAGATTTATATTTATACACACACACACATTTCAACATCATATATATAAAAATAAATTACAAATGTTTGCATTACAGAAAACAAGAACAGAATATTTTCAGTCTGAACTATCTGTTCACCAGTTTATTTCAACTAGTGAACATCACAGATGTTGAAATGTTTTTCATTGCTATCACAGCTCTATTAATAAACACATGGATATATCCACCATAGTATAAACAAGTAAAATTGTACAGAATATACAATCATTCATCTATCCCTACAATACAGCTAATGTTCTATTGTCCCGTTCAACAATCCATCCCGATAGGTTTAACTCATGAATTTGTCTATCCGCCGATAATAAAGGATGATGTAATGCAGAGAAGGTAATTCATTTTTAGACGGACACCACAGAGAAATCTACCCCCCTGTGTTTAGCACAATGACATCAGACATCTCAAATCATTAGGAAGCCACACATCTATGAACCATACCTAGCAAGCAGCCCAATACACTTCCTGTGATTTGCTATCAGTGCTGCAAAGCATGAAAAGCTTGGTTAAAGTGTTAACCCAACAAACATCTCTGCGCTTCTGAAATCTTGTCCTCAAGTCATAGGTGTGTCACGCTCGCCGAGTGAGAATGGAGAAGGGCTGACGGTGTACCCGACTGCCTCTGACTTTGCCCTCCAATACAACGTCCCAAATTTTCAATGCCCCACTTTGGCAGTAAATGAACGAAGCTCACTGAAGTAAATCATCTAGGCCTAAAGTTTCAATGAGAAAAATATTTACATTCAGAATACACAGACTGTTCTGTCTCCATTTTCTTATTGTATTCGTCATTGAGGAGCCCCAGAAAAATCTAAATAAAGACAAGATAATGGCCTTGGTGTTTCTATTGAGCTGTCCTTAACAGCAATATATCTTAACAGAAATATATCGTAGGGCTTTTGCCATTTTTGTTTCATTTGAGAAACATCAAACAGTAAACAAAAGGAAAGTGAAACAAAACTGAGCTGTGCAGCGCCAGCACGGACTGTTTATCAGCACTGAGCATTAATAGACAGCGCAGCACGAGCGCCGATCTCGATCACGTGACACTGTTTACTACACAGTACACACCGGTGGGAGATCCGGTGAGAAAGTGTTTGAATTTGCCGCAAAATTAATAACGCCGCTGCGAGATCTAGAGAAGCACTCAAATTCAGCACAGCGTTCTCTGCTTTAGATCATTGATAGCAGATCAAATAGCACTGAAACCAGGAGAAACACTGTGCTACGAACAAGTTAAGGCTCACCAGTCCACAAATCACCACGGATGTGATGTAGTAACGCTGACTGAAACTATGCTATTGTGGTTTGAGAGTGAAATTCTTTTCAAGGACTTTTTAAAGTGCTTCACACTTTTTCCAACACTTAAAAAGCTATTATTTTTAGCGTGATGATTCGTAAAACTAAAAGAAAAAAAATGAAACTACCACTAGATGTGGTACAGAGGAGTACTTACTATTAAATGGAAAAGTAGGAAAAGTCTCATGAAAAAAAAAAAAAAAAACTTTCACATTTTCACAGAAAGTAAGAGTGCTCTTTTAATAATCTTAATCTTAATATAAAGACTCTGTTAAAATGTAACTAGGCTATGTTCTTCATAACAAATACTCCAGAAAAACTATAAAGACATTTAATGTAACGCAAATGCAAAAAAACTTCTATAGCTTAAGGGAAAAAATACTGTAAACATATTGCATTACTCCTTTAATGTCTACATCAATAATATAATAAAATTCAAAATGAATACCTCACATTTCTATCACAATAGAATGCTTACAGTTTTTGTTAAAAATTAAATCCATGGTAAATTTAGGTTATTTGTGGATTTGTGTTGAAAAGCCTTCTAACTGGATTTTTGCGGCTCCTTATGTGAAATTTAAAAACTTTTTTGTGATATATGGGAGTGTTTGCGAAATTGATGCGCAATTTGCAATTTCAATTTGCGCAATTTAAAGGGTATTGGAAATGCGGAAAACTGTGCAGAACATCTTTCATACTAAGGGGCGCCATGTCATGCATCCCTATATTCAGCACTGAATGAATGAAAGGGTCCCCAGTGTAACATCGCACGAGGTAAATAAGAGTGGAGAAGACTAGTAATAGAATTAATGTCAATCAGATATTATGTTTGCATAAATAAATACGAAAAAAAAAAATTTAAAAATCGATGCGGCTTTTGAGAATCGATATCGAAATTTAACCACATTTAAAAAATGATGAATCCATTTTTTGCCAAGCCCTAGACTCCACTGACATTTGTTCATTCGATAAAAATGCTATCAGCCACATACTGAGCAAGTAACCAAAGGACATAACAAGCAATTGGAAGAACAACCTTAAACAATACCATAATTGAGCAATGTAAGGAAATGAGATGTTCCTCTGCAGCTGTACAATGAAAGAATCCAGCATATAGACCTAATTGCCGAAGAACGGACAATAATGTCTAGTAAATGAGCATGAAACAGGAAGGGATGTTTCTAATGATCACATCAGTTGTGGTTAACTGAAACCTCAAGAAAGAAAATGAATGTTCATTGAACAGCATAAGGAGTTTCCATTTGATCAAAGACATCGTTTTGGTGGACAAAGTTAATGCAGAGATTACTATAAGTAGCCCATTCATAGTTGCAGCTCTGTAACACTTGAAAATTCAACATCTTTAGCACCAAACTTAAAACACCTGTATGGTATGAAGAAAACTTTATATTTATATAGTCAAATTTGAATATATTTGAAATATATTGCAATGCCTCTATGTCAGTAAAGGGGATGACAACTATGAATTTCACTGTGGTGATATCAATCATAGCATGCAACACAATGTGGACACAAAATGATGAGTCTATTATGAGAACTATTCCATTCTGCAGGCAAAAATTGGTGACTTGTAACAAGCACTAAACCATGGTGCAAGAACTTAGCTAAATAAAACGCAGAGGGGCCTGAAGGTTGTGTTTAGAATGTGAAAAGCCAGTTGACTGTTCAAAGGTGCATGAGTCATACTATATACAATTTACCCACAAGTCCCACCACTGTTGCCCTGAAAGGTCAAGAGCTAAATAATATCAGCTTACAAGAAATGTGTTTGTGAATTGAGAATAGCTAGTTAAGACCGTCACCTCTGTGAGTAGAAATGTTACAAACTAAGTTTCATTATAAGTTAGGGATGGATACATCAAGAGAAGACCTAAGATGCTTTTTATTTCCATTAAGCCATATAACATATTAAAAGTATTAAAACAGCGATGTAAAGAATTGAGAAGTACATCTCTGAGGATTAGGTTCAAACGTTTCAATGAATGCAATTTTTCCCGCATTACATTTATTTAAAAAAAAAAAAAATATATATATATATATATATATATATATATATATATATATATATATATATATATATATATATATATATAAAAAATTAAAAAATTTTAAAAAAGTACTGGCTAACATAAGTGAAAGTAGGACTGCCCCGACTAAAGATTTTTCTAATCGACTAGTAGTCATTCATTCAACCCATTATTCAACTAGTCACATGTTTATGATATTAATTTAATTGGTAACACTTTACAACAAGGTTTATTAGTTAACTATATTAGTTAATGTGAACTAATAATGAACTGCACTTACACAGCATTTATTAATCTTTGTTAATTTCAACATTTACTAATACATTATTCAAATCTCGTCAACATTAGTTAATGGACTGTGAACTAACACGATCAAACAATGAACTGTACTTTCATTAACTAACATTAACGAAGATTGGTTTGAGGGCTGAAAAAAAGAATATTATTTGTTCTACATAGCAGAGAAATTCAAAATAATAATAATAAGCCTTTAAACAAATTAAAGGGGTCCTTGATTATGATTTCACTTTTTTAACTTTAGTTAGTGTGTAATGTTGCTGTTTGAGTATAAACAAGATCAGCAAAGTTCAATTCAAAGTAAGATATTTTCTTTAACAGAAATTGCTACAAAGGACTACAACAAACGGCTGGTAGGTACTACAACAAGCTTCTTCGCAGGTTGAAGACATCACAAACCCCAAAATTTACATTAACCCTACCCCAGGAACACACAACAAAGGGGGTGAGGTCATGATGCGCTGCTTTAGAGAAGAGGAAGAGTTGTAGTAGAGTATCGTTACCATGCCGTCATTTTAAGCCAAGCTGTTTCACAAACAAGGGTCAATTCAATGCTGGATTTTCACAAAAGATTAACATGACGACACATGCTAGTCAATGAATTAAACCTCTACAGCAACTACACAAATTTATCCACTAACCGTTCAGAAACGTCTAAAAGTTGTAACTTCTTCCTGTGTCTCTCCATCAGTGTCAGTATCGGTTTGAACAATGCAAGCCTGAACACCAATACTGACAATCCTCATTTTGGCTGCGTGAGATTCTCCAGCTTTGTTGTTGCTGTTGAGCAACCCGGAGCACAAGCTGTTAAAGCTCCGCCCTCTTTTATAAAGAGGGCCGGGAGCAGCAGCTCATTTGCATTTAAAGGGACACACACGAAAATGCCACGTTTTGCTCACACCCAAATACAGTCAAATTTGACAAGCTATAATAAATGATCTGTGGAGTACTTTGAGCTGAAACTTCACAAACATTCTGGGACAAAAATATGCATAATAGGTCCCCTTTAAGTGCTAAAGTGCACACATAAAGCTTGCAAAAGTAATAATTATGATGTGTTGGAAAAAAAACAGCAAGGAGACTGTCCGTACATTTTAATAATTTATAATTAAACTAGTGTTAAGTGTTTTAAAAATGTATAACATGTTTATTTATATGTGACACCTAAAAAATCATTTGGCACCTGTTTTTTTTTCCTTATAGGAGCCAATGGCTTCTTAATTGGTTTTTCTGAGATTTCATTTTTGGGCTAGATCGCCCACTCTTAGTCATTAGTAGCACAAAGCTGTCTGGGATTGTGTAACATCACAGATAAGAAATGGAATCAAACCAGCAGGGCAGTAAACTCATGAATTCACATTCTTATCCATCAAACAAAGCAAACTGGAGTGTTTCAACATTGACAGACACTTCAGCAGTACGTCTTGAGGCCGAGCCCTCCCAGCTGGAGGAACTCCACCCATCTGTTTGTAAGCAAACAATGGCGCGGAGCTCCTTTAAGGTGGCTATGGCAGAGAAGGAGAAATCTAAATGAGTTCTTACTCCTTAGCCAGCAGGGTTTTAGAGTAGAAGATTATTACTGCATATTCCCTTCTCCACTATATACAATCACATTATTCTCTCTTGCCCCTGTCTGTGAAGCACTCCAATCCACTTGGGAAAACAGAGTGCCTGGGAAAGGATATCCAAACACAATCAGGCATTAACCCCCACACATGCTTTGGGGAATGGGAAGACAATACACAATATCCAATAAAGGACATTTTGGGTCTCTGCCTATTTTCTGAGAGCTGGTAAATACTGTAGACAGAAAACCCTGCAACCAGGCACTCCATAGGTGCTCACTGCAGGAGATGGAGGAAGCTGTTGCCATGGAAACGTGCAAAACATAGGTCGCCATGCAACAGCCAATCGTGACCTCGCCACTCCCGCATTCCCCACTATGTGTGTTTACTGGTATCTTCTCTACTGTGATGACTAAAAGCATGAAAATCTATATGTATAAATATGTATTCATATGTGCAGCTCAAAACTACTATTATAAACAATATCTTAATGGAATTTAGAAAGCACAAAATGGCCAAACAGAAAATCCTGACTGAAGGTTTAAGCAAATTTGATGACAAAATCATTGTTCTCTGATGTTAAAGGTGATATACTGATGACAAAGACGTTTACAGTTTTTGAGATGACATGAATCTTTATGCATTATAGGAAACCATAAATGAAATTCTGATGGAAAAGAGGCTACCAAAAGTGTCCGAATGAGACGGCATATGTGTAGCAAGGAATCTTAATATACTCAAAGACAAATTCAAAATCTTACCTTTGTTCTTGTTTTCACTTTTGACTTGACTTTTTGCCGCCTTTTTAGTTTCTTCTTGCTCAAAGCTTTCTTTCCCCTGGAAAATATTGACACATGTTAGATCTGGGTTGCAGTGTCAGCTATCGATAATCAAAAATTAATACAAAGGTCTATCTAGATCATAACTGAGAAACGTCATCAAGTCTTTTCCACACTGTAGCTTAGTCTGGCCAAGAACTGACTACAATAGTAACGCTAAAGATGTTTTAAAAATCGTTCTGTAAAAGAACAGCAGAGTCCACACCACAATTATGACGATAACGGCACAGAGAAACAATATGGTTGGAGTCACTTTCACAATGTTTTTTTTTTTTTTCAGCTGGTGAACAATAAAAACATTGACAGCCAATCAGAAGCTGTCCTGTTTTAAAGAGCACAAGCACTTAGATGCTTGAGCTTTTTAAAGCTGCAGATGACAAAACTGTAGCGCGGCTTATAATAAACAGAATGTTATCGTGCCTTGGTGAGGATGCTTATATAGTAGGGGTTTAACAGTACACAAATGACGGTTCAGTATGCATCACAGTATTGAAGTCACGGTTTTTGAAGTCGAATTCAGTACAGCAGGAGAGACAAAACTAAACGTAAAATTGCTTTTTATGTGCCTCCTCAAATTGTGCCTCCATCTAGAAATAAATTGTATTTTCTATCTAACTAAGCTATCTCCGCTAATGCTGTAAACTATATATAGGAAGCACTTTCTTGTTTATTACTATAATATTAAAGGTTACAGTTAATTTAAGAATTTGGGCTATGTTGTTAAGTTGCTATTTCTTTTTTGACTGGCTAATCATCAACACTCAAATAAAACTTGCATGCAAACATACAAGAAATTATAAATTGCGTAAATTGCATATAAGGAAGTTTTTACATTAACTTCTAAATCTGTTTCTACTCCCATTCGATGTTCAAATATATTCACACAATGGCCGACATGTCAGACTTATTTAAACATACATGAAACACATACATTAAATAATTAAAACCGGTTAAGTAAAATATAATGAATATTTAGGCTAATATAGTGCATATATGTAGCGAAAGAGTTTCTCTATCGAACTAACAAGCTGTGGACACAATGTCATTTCTGAGGTAAATGCTACGTGACATTGTCTATAAGATGTTTCGTTGATCTCTTTCCGCGCTTGAGTGGTTACACTTGACACATTTCAGTACGTTGTATGTATCTTTCAACATAGAAGATTTTTATTTTTACAAGAATTTTATTTTGTTACTAATATTAAAGCGGAAGAGACGATCCCGTTCATTCAATCTGTCACGCCACATCAAAGAGAAACAACTGTTTTTGAATTTATTGTTTGAATTTCATGATAAAATGGACAGAATTTGAGTGATTTGACTTTGTTTACTAAAAATAACAAAACGCAGAGCTTATTGCAATTATTGGTGGTTAATGGACTACATAAGTGTTTTCGTCGGTCACGTGTACCAAACCGAAAGACGCGTACCGAATACGTGTACCATTACACCCCTATAATATAGTTATCTTTAGTATTGTTCTTGGCATGTGATTGGATCTAAACACATGGAAATTGACAGCACTGTTCGTTTTGTTTTTATATGCGGTTCAAAACAACAAAATTAAAACACCAGCATGGAAAAACTGTACAGCAGCATTGGTCCAAAAACATGTAGTCAGTCCCTCCAGAAAAACGCGATTATGCGATCGCTTGATTTCATGCATAATCAGCCAAAGTCCGCATATTTATGCGGGGGTCGCATTTTTTCAAATATGCCGCACTTTTGCCGCATAAATTGCCGATTTCAGCAAGAAAAATATGCGGGGCTAGCATGATTTCATAATCCCTGTATTTTCGTTGCAAAAAAGTCTCATATATCTTAGCAGAAAGTTGAAAAATGTTGCGTTTACTTCACACGAGTAAAGCGCCGTTATTTTCCCCCTGTTGCCATGGGAACCTTATGAAGTGACGTAATGACGCGATGTGAACGTCATCTGTAAACCCCGCGGTGAAGCCATGATGAAGCACGCCAATAATTCTCATTTGCCAACAAAAATAAGGTCAAAAGAGCGCGCGAAGCAGTTTCCTGGTCTTTTACATGATAATGGGGGCAAATTATTTCACACTCCGTGCAACTGCGTGTCGGACCACAGACGACGCTGTATATTAGTGCGTAAAATAATTTACGTTGCAGCAAGAGATTACACTTTGTGCATTTGATTTAACAGAAGATGTGTGTTTTGTATAGCTACCTCTGTTAAACAGGAAGCACACATTTTATATTTTTATATTTTCTTTATTCATTTTTACAGAAGTTGAATATTCCTTTTGTAAAGCTACAGAACTTATTTGACTCAATATTTTGTCATTTTGAGCCATGAGAACTTCAATATTCTGTGATTTAGTAATTCTGCCTCTTTACATGAAGGCAGTATCTAGTGAGAACAGGGTGTTGGGGGGGGGGAAATCACCTTTTTTCCCTCTTTTGCATCAAAAACCGCAGTTTTTGCAAGTTCCCGCAATTTCATCGCATAAAATTGCAAAAATATCCCGCATATTCCATCGCATTTTTTAAGAAAACGTGCCGCATAATCAAGGATTTTTGCCCGCAACAATCACAAAAAAATCCCGCGTTTTTCTGGAGGGACTGTGTAGTGCATCAATCCAGTACATTCATTGTAATCAATTTTATTCTCTAGTGAATTCTCTCAGAAGGAAACTGTGGAAGTCAATCACTTTGCTGGTTTTTGAAAAAATGTTTGGTAGTGTGCCATATCAGGCATGTGATCATCAAATTATAAGCAACTTGCACAGAGTTTGCATAGTAGCCTTTACTGTGAATCAAAAGTGAAAATGAAACTGCGATTTGATGCTCGCATTAAGCTATTTCACATACTCACACCATTGTCAAAATTAATAAAAAAAAGTTACCAGTAACTGCACAGTAACACGTTTCAATGCTGATTTTTAATCTCGTTTGGCACTTTGAAACCTTGCTAAGGGTGTCCCGAAGATGGCACAGCAAGATGTCAAAAGCACTCTCTGCATAAAATAAATGTAGGCTATTAGAGGACGTTACACTCTGCACTTTATTTGGCAATTGTTTAAAGGGTAATTTCATACAAAAATAAAAATCTGTCATGTTTTACTCACCCTCATGTTGTTCCAAACCCATAAGACTTTCTTTGGTTATATGTGAATAAAAGCCTAAATTCAGTTTGTTCATCATATAAAGTGGTCGTGTCTTCAGAAAATTTTGGACTAAACCATTCGATTCAAATGGATTAGTTTTACAGTCTCTTTATGAACTTTTTGAAGTGATCAAAATGACAGAAAGCTCTCAGAGTTCATCAAAAAGATCTTCATTTGCGTTCCAATGATGAACAAAAGTCTTACAGGTTTGGAAGGACGTGAGGGTGAGAAATTAATGACAGAATTTTCATTTTTGAGTGAACTAACCCTTTAAGGCTATTTCGCGATTTCAATCATCACACAGTAACCAATCCCCCACTCCACCCACCGAACAACCTTTTTTTCCTCGGATTTACGTAATTCACGTGGGTCATACTTGTAAGGTATGAAAATACGGAAATCATATCCCTGAGTATGAATCAGGCAGTCAGTTAATTGTCAGGTGTCTGAGGCTGACACTACTAACCTATTTTGTATTTTTGATATTGTCCAGTTTTCAGTTTCAATTTAAAATACTAGGAAAAAAAATTCAGGTCACATATCACAGGTATAGGTAATAGGTCAGCATGTAGTCATCCCTGTAATGGGATGTTTTAACATGCATTTTTAATAAGCATGGATGTTTACAGCAATATCCTACAGTTCAAGGACCTAGTTCAAAAACAAATTGACTGAAATTTGCCTTTTTGCATCTGTTTAAATTTACTTATACTCTGTAAAATGCCACGGTTTTACAAGAGCGCTTGCAAATAATCTAAACTGGTGGATCTCAACTGCTTTGGCCAATGGGACCCACATTTACACTTGGTTATTAAGCTGCAACTCAAATTTTTAAGAATTTGAATCAAACTAATTGATTTTATTTTATTTATTTTTTTTAATGGTAGACACACACAAACATCCCAGTTTATGTAACATACACATAATTGTAAGAATATCACCAACACTGATGAATAAACAGTATAGAATAAGGCGATTAAAGTCCCAACTAGTTTTTATTGATACAATAAAGTTATTAAGTTGGTATGAGCCACAACAGTCATGAAAAATATAGAAATTAACACAAAGTGGACACTATGAACATACCTGCATGCAAATCCTTCCCAGCTAACACATGATGTACCAGTTACGTAATTTATTGGGACTTTTTGATAATTTCACGACTTAATTGACAATGTAACCATGACGTTGCACACTAGTAAATTAATTTGTTCTTTATAGTGATGTCATATGCTTAAGAGAAAAAGAAATTATGAGCATGTACGGAAAGTACAAGTGAGGTAAGAGACTTTTTATTCAGCAACAAGTAATAAAAATAATGTTATTTTCCTTACTTTCCACAGAAGACAGAAGAGTCAACAGCTGGCATACGCGTCTGTCACAATATAAGTCTCACATCGCTGAGAAATGTGTTGTTTCTTGGACTACACACTCAGCGAACCGCTTTTGGTTCCCGAACTCAGCAGTTGAGAAACACTGGTCTAAAACCTAGCGGCAAACCCTACACAAGGAACCCAAATCTCTCAACAGTGGGAGATAATGGTTTTATTTTCAACAACAATGTGCATTTGCTATTATGTAGAACCTTATGTAGGAATTGTGTTGAAGTGCTAGAGCTTGTGTAAGGCGGTAAACAATAGGGCCAACAGTAGCTGATTATATCAGTGAAAAGTGAAAGCACAGAGGCTGCTTGTGATGAAGAGCCTGAAGGTTGGGAGGGGCGTTCAACGGTTCAGTGCAATTTACTTGCCATCAATGCTGGTGACGTCATAAGTGGCTGGAGCAAGTGTACACTGCGAAACCACTTCTAAAGTACTATTAAACCTCAAAGAGAATTTTGCACAAAGAAGCCAGTAACTATATTCAAAATATTCATACTTTTTCCTTAATCTCACATATCTTGGGGGGGGGGGCAAAAATGACCTCACGTCATGACTCTCGAATTGTATGCGTGAATTTAATTTTAAAACTTTTTGGGGGCACATTTCACTCACATAAAAGTCTAAAAAAAATATCAAGTTGATTTATTTATTGAGTCTCTTAAACATAAACAAACAATTGTTTAATTTGCTCAGGAGTATGATACAAGCACGTCAGACAGCGTGCGCGCGCTTCTCTCTACAGCAGGGTGACGTCAGGCAAAACAGAACCCAGCCCTTCGCATAAATGAGACACGGCTGCTGCTCTGAATATATGCGATATATTTAGTGTCGTTCAATAAGTCACATTATAAAAATGAAGTGGCTGGTCATTAACAATAATCCCCTTAAATATGCAATTCAGTGGAGAAAGATAATATCAACAAACTGAACTGGGACTAAAAGACATGACAACACTTCACTCGTCAAAATCCAGTCTTAAACGCACACATATTTTGAGGAGAAAGGTTCGATTCTTTCTTATTTGCATAACACTATGCAAATATGCTTTGTGCTTGAAACCAATTCAATGATATTATACATTCAAACTCGTTCAGTCCTATTAGCACACTTCTATTAGTTTGGTTGTGCAAGAGATACCAATTGCGTTAACCATGACAGCGCGGAGGTGACGTTTTTAAAAAGTGCACAAATCAAAATCATCACAAACTGAGCTTTTCCGTTGACATGAACGAGATTAAACGAGTGTTTTAGCTGCGCTCGCTAAAGTGTTATCGCTAAGGAAGTTAGCCGCATGCTAACTGCTAATACGGCTGCTGGTGCTGCCGTTTGGGCTTGTATGAGCTCATGTTTAGCCCACTGGGTTTTGTTTACAAACACATCCATCCACACAGCATCATGGCCCGTTTCTCATCCCGAACCGAACCGGTAAATCAGACCCACCTGCCGAGGTTTAGCCCCTGCTCTTTGTCGTTGATCGCTGTGGTGTAAATCCTCCGGTAGCGCTCCGCCAGTGCTCGCCCTGAGAGAAGAAGCTGGTAGCGGCTCCGACAATCCGACCGGGCCCCCACAACGGGACAGGAGCCCATCCCTGATCCGATCGATGCGAAATCGTGTCCAGCTCCAGGAATGACCCTGACACCCAGCCCCATGGAGTGGGATGAGGACAGAATCCCGCTGCCACCGGCACCCGCTGCCGCCGCAGCAGCACACATCATCGTTTAGGGGAACAACGCATATATTAGATTACAATGTCAATCAACAGAGCTAAAATTCCCGAGCACATCCCATATATCCGCTCCGCAAACCCGCAAAAACGCCCGGCGAATTACATCCGAGTATCTCCAATTAAAACGACGTTTACGGTTAGCCGCTCTGCTGCGACTGCGAAATACACTTCAAAAATCAACCGTTATTTCCTCGATTACAGGCGATCCAACTGGCCGAAGTGAAACAAGTCAAACGCGCGAGCTGACGTCCGTGCTTTGCGTTTATTCCTGCTGTTTTTCTTGACCCCGTAAAGACAGCACCCCTAATAGCGCTGCCATCTTAGCTTCATCATCCTTCCCTGTTCATGTCGCTGACTGTCAAGCATGCTGGGATACATCCCATCCATAGCACACACACTGGCTGTGGTTTAAAACGCAGTGCGCGTACTACCTAGATACTATTTGGCCGTTCGAACGGAAATTCGAAGCGCGCCTAGAGTGCTTTCTTGCTGGGGGACTAGATGTGTTTTGAAACGCGTCCACAGTAGTAATGGAGCGGGCGAGTATAACGCAAGTCTAGATGCTTTAACGTTCGTTTCCTCTCAGAAGAATTTGAATTTATTGCAGGATTGTAAAAACACATCCAGGGCGATTATTACCTTATGGGAGCATGGTGAATCCTACATTAAATTTGTATGGTTTTTATTTCCTACCAATACCATGCATTTCTGGCTGTCTGGTAATATTCAGCCTATTTTATAGACTATTTTATACGTGGTTATTGTATTTACATATTTTTCCGGAATATCTGATTTTGACCGGTCAATAGCAGCATTCTTAAAGAATTAATTAATATATGGAGTAAATTTAATTGTCCAAACAACATTATTTTCTCGCTTACTATTCAGTATTCATTCAGCCTATTTGGTTAGTCATGCTTACAGGTAGTCTATAGTTTACCCAAAAATTTCAAATTCTGTCATAATTTTTTTCTCTCTCTTGTCAGGTTGTTCAATTTGAGTCATTGGTCATCAAAACTGTTTGGTTACCGTAATTGTTTGTATATCAACATTCTTTAAAATATCATTGTTACACACTTAGTAAGAACAGGAAGAAGGAGGCAGGAACCGGCAAACATTAACTTTAATTAAATAAATAAACAAACAACAAAACGAAAGTAAACACAACATAAAATCCAGGCCTGGTCCTCTCTAGTCCTTCACTATCGTCGCTCCACTTTTATGTTTCCAGAGCTCCTCCGTGAGATATATGAGACCGGTGCACCGCGCAGGTGGCGCTCATTAGCAATCACTTCACCGCGCGCAGTTCCCTCACGGCTCTCGCCCGCCCTGCTCGTCACAACCTTTTTTTGCTCAGCAGAAGAGAGAAAGTCATACAGGTTTGGAGTGACATGAGGGCAAATAAATGATGAAAGAACTTTCACTTTTGTGTGAACTATCAGGGTAATGCACACTCATATTAAATAATTAGCTCACACCAAAACCTTAGTCTTGTAGTCAAAAAGTGTTTCCATGGATTATGTTATGGCATGTTATCAGGCATAAATCATACCAAATTTTTGGTATAGGATTACCATTTAAGCACCCTTACCAGTGACTTGTTATTATAGAACAAAGGATATAACCTTGGAGAGCCAAGGAAAACATGTAGGAATTTAAAATCATTTATCAAGTGCAAAAAATAAATAAATAACCCACAAATCTGAATAATTGGAGTATGTGTTCCCTTGTGTAAACGAAATGCATTTAGTTTTTATTGAATGTGTACTTTACATCATAAAAGTAATAACTGTACTTCCAGATGCTATATTAATGAAATAAAAGGCCACTTAAGTGTACTTAAAGAGTACACTTTCATGAATGTTTACTACAAGCACACTTACTGTTCTTTGATGTGCTGATTAACATACTAATGCATAAAGTACTTGATTCTAAAATTTTAACTGATATTACATTTAAAGTTAATATATTTTAAATGTAAACCGCATACGACTATTTACATCACATACAAGACATACAAGTTGAAATAGAAATGACACATTACCATAAATAGGCTAATTGTCAGTTTATTCAGCAGTGCGCTTTAACCATATTTGAAAGACTGTATAAATAATTATAAAATTACATATAAAGATGTAAGTACTTAAAAAATACTCTAAAGTCCAACTAATTACATTTAATATAAATGTAAAGTATACATTGTCATTTAATTGCAATTAACGCTTGCCCTGCCAGCTCTTTTAAAAAAAGAAAAATTAAAAAAAAAAAAAAAAAAAATACCAGCCACCAACGGGATTCACAAAAATGTAAATAGCCCCAGAATATTTTGTTATATGAATATCTGAAAATGCAATATATCAAAAGACAGAACAGAGCCTCTCCTTTAAAAGGAGACATTTATTTATTATTTATAATTATTTTATTTTATGCCTTTCATTCTAGCTTTATGAATTCTTTTTATTAACACTTGAATGTGGGTATGTTTCATTTAAAAAGCAACATTTCGAACAAAAGCTGAGCAAATCGCATTTTTTCAAAGACCATGATGTGAATAAGCAATGCTTTTATCGCTTGTTTCTGTTTCTGTCCGAAAACTTCACATTTGCTCTCTTTTCATTCCCGTAATCAGTATACACTGTAATGAATTACTGTAAAAATTACAGCATTATTTTACAACCGCTGGCTGTTTTTTAATAATACAGCATATTGCTGTAAACTGCAATGCATTCTGGGGTCACGTGTTGGTTTGACTCAAATTTACAGAATAATGCTGTAAATTGACCCTTCGTAATTTAAAAAAAATACAGTTATTTACTGTAATCAGAGAATACAGGGAAATTCTGTTAATTAAATTACAGTAACACTACAGTACAAAGGGTAACAAAATTGTACCTTTGTTTATACGTTACATAATTTGTGGTGGGGGGTTAAATACAAAAGTTTTTTTAAAAACCTTTGGTTATCACAATTTGTACCTATCATTTGGTTGGTTAAAATTTGCCTTTCAAATACAAGGGAACAAAACTGTAATTTTGTATGTACAATCAAACGTAATGTAATATATTCGCATACTAAATAATATATATAAATAAATATTATAAAAAAAAATAAAAACTAAAACTTTGGTGACATTAAAAACCTATTCCAAAAAATAACAAAAAAAACTTTTAAATTTAAAACTGTGTGACAAGTCCATTTAAACAATATTCATCATAACTTAAAAAGTGTCATTTTAAATGAAAGTCCAAACAATTAAAATTTCTCAAAAAGCAGTACAACTGCATGCAAATTCATTTGTGCAGCAATTTTTTTTTTTTACAACTTGAAAACATTATCACATTTTTGTACTATGGATCCACATCATAATGTATATTGTGTATGCAAACAAGTGAACAATTAAACAACAAAACTCCATGACACAGCAACATTCAAACACATGTTGACAGATGATTACTTTTACATTGATGACCTGTTATTCAGTACACACAAGACTCCACTTTGACACAGCACAAACATGTCTGTTGTTTTTATTTTGTTTGGTTGGCTGCTTAAGCATAGAAATTTTGCAA
Organism: Opsariichthys bidens; assembly: GCA_037194245.1. Lineage (NCBI taxonomy): Eukaryota > Metazoa > Chordata > Actinopteri > Cypriniformes > Xenocyprididae > Opsariichthys > Opsariichthys bidens. The sequence goes on along the minus strand of CM074281.1, from coordinate 31,073,868 downwards.
CAATGGGCAACCATTTAGGAACCATTGTGCTTGGCATCAACAGCATATAAGTCAAAAAATGGAGTGGCATAAAATTCAAAAATGTCTGTCATTGGTTGTTACTCAGGTCTCTGACAAAATGCAAGCTTCATAAAAACCATTTGTCTGTTGTGTTAGTGTTGGCCATTTATCTCAAAATTCCAGTGCAACAATGGCAACCATTATTAAAAGTGTGGTTGAGTGCCTATTGACTCATGCTGTCAGAGTTTCAGAATGTCATTTTGTGCAAATTTCCTAAAAATGAAATTGATTTGCCTGTCATGAGTATTTGGAATGGTGGGGGAGGAGAGGGGACATTTTTTGATAGTTGGGAGTTTTATGGGCAGAGGTGGGTCATCCTATTTTCATATTGAGAAATAGTAGAGGTGAATTAGTTGTTGTTCTTCAGATGAATTCTGATAAACAAGATTGAACACAAATATGTTTAAGATCAGATGGATTCCTTTTCAGAATGCAAGAGATAGATTCAACTAAAGCCCCAATGATTCAAAAAGAAATTTGTGTTCTCAGCTTTCTTAGGTTTGTGGAATTGGACTCAAAATCAGTCAAACAAATTCAATAAAAATAGTTCAATCGTTTGTTCTTGTTGATTCCAAGGAAAAAAAAAAGTCTCAAAAAAAGAATTCAACTATATATTTGTGAATTTTAAAATGTCAAAAATTCTGTTTTTGACCTCAAATTTTGGGTAAGATTCACCATTTTTCACATTAATTCTTTTCTTTGAGGAATATATGCATTTGTTGATCTGTTCAAGGGCAGGATTGTTAATATTAATATAGCAATATTTAGCATAACGAATGATAAAGAAGTTTATTTAGATGCATATTACATAAGCATCTCTTTGATTTGTTATTTTGTTGTTCACATATTCATTTTTAGCACAATATTTTTCAATATTCAATGTTTTGTTACATTAATCTAACAATAAATTGCTATATTTATGAATTTGCTGCAAATATATTGTTACACAATTAGAGTATTTTTTTATTTTATTAGTCATTGGAATTTTTATTGGATGTGCGCTTTGTGTTTTTTAGTCAACAAGTTTTTTGTTTATGAAGAAGATGTTTTTTTTTCTCACTTGCAAACAAATTGTATTTGATTTATATAAGGTTTTATCATTGTAAAAGTAAAGTGAGCTTGATTAATGCTAATTTTTTGCTATGCTGAGTGCTTTGATGAATGATTGACCAATTTTTGTGGTGTTTAATGTAACTTACATTGATTAAAGTATTGAAACTTTAAATTTGTTAAATATAAAAAGAAATTTAATATAATTTGATGTAGTGTGATGTGTTGTTGTGTTCATGTAAATTTCTTTTGTAACATTTAATATTGAAAAGATTTTGTTGTATTAGCAAACAATGGATATTGGTAAAGAGACCATACCTCTTTTTCTCACAGTAAAGGCATAGTTCTGCAGAGACATTAGGTGCATAGGAACAGTGAAGAGGCATTTAGACAAGAATATGCAAGACAGTAAACATTAACTGTCATTTACACAGTACTTGACAAATATAAATTTCACTTCTAAAAAGTGGTATAATAAGAACTAGATGATTTTAAATATATTTTATGAATTTTTTACAGTAAAGGCAATTTTTTTTAACACTTTAATGTTAATTTTTTCATTACAATTAACAATTTCAGGTTTAATAAGAAATTAATATAGCATAAATAAAATTAAAATAAAAAATAATAAACACTTTAAATACACGTAACGTACAATAAAATTAATAAAAAGTAAATAGAATTAAAGACATTAAATAGGTTTTCTTCCAAAGGCTTCTTTGAATGAAAAAAAAAATCATTGAGCTTGGCATTTTCCTTAGGTGGCTCCTTATTTGAAGCCTTTGAACAAATCATTGACAAAAACCTTTGATTGCTTGACACATATGTTCCAACTACAGATCAAAAAAAAGAACATAGCAAAAAAAAAATAAGTTTTTAAAATTATTATGATACTTCAAATCAAAAAAATACGTAATAACATCCGAAGAAGTAATATGGATTAGTTTGTCTATATGTCAATTACAGTTGTACATTTTTTTTTTTTTTTTTTTTATAGATTTTTTGTTTTTCAATTTACATTTAACAAAATACCAAACAAACAAAAAAAAAAAAAAAAAATTTAAACTTAAACTAAAATATTTGTTAACCTATTTTTTAATTTCTTTCAAAAAAGGTTATTAAACAAAAAAAAACTAAAACAAAAAAAAAAAAAAAAAAAAAAAAAAAAAAAAAAAAAAAAAAAAAAAAATAAAAAACTGCTAAACCATAGAAAAAAAAAAAAGCGAAAAAAGTTACAGCTAAAAATATTAACTGCCTGCAAAACAAACATTTTGAATGAAAGTTTGCTCAAAAAATAGCTGAATGCAAAGCAGAGAGGAGCAGTAGACTACTGTCAGTTTGGCCCACAAGCACTTCAGCTGTCTCATGGCTCTTTCTGCTTGTGCTTGGCTGTGGTTGAATTTGGAAAAATAACTACTTGGTTTACAGAAAAGTAAACAAAAGAAATGGGATTCTACCAAATACAAAAAACAGAGAAACTTACCCCAGAGAAGCCCAAAGCTCAAAAAAAATGAGTAAAAAATAAGAAAAAGAAAGAAAAAAATCAAATAATAAGCAACAACATTTTCTTTTTTTTCAACTCTCTCACACAGAAGAATTTTGCTTTCTAGGATAAAAGAAAAAAATATAAACACATATTTTAACTTTCAAAAATTGAAATAATAAAATATTCACTTGTTTTTTTCAAGGGAGCCATTATAAATATTTTTCTTGCTTTAGGCTTCACAAATATTTACATCAAATTTTGCATGCTTCATTGAAATTCTGCGTTTAATAACTTTTGCATTTGATGAAAGCAATCAATTCAAATATTTTTTTTGCATTTGAAGAATTAATTTTTTAATCTAACAAAAAAAAAAATTAAATGAAGTAAACTTAAAATACAAGTTTTATAATTTCAATAAAATAAAATTTTGCATAACTTTTTTAATAAAAATTTTAAAATATAATAAAACCAAACACAAGTTTTTATTTCTCAAATAATAATTACCAACAGAGCCAGATATGGAACAACCACTATAATCCACAGGACTAAAGTTATGCATGTTGTTTTCACGAATTTTTTTAGTTTTCAAACAAGTATATTTCCTTTCGATTTTTTCAATTCTTTTTATTCGATTATCCATTCTTTTGAGCACCAGTTTCAACAATATGATCGAATACGTCCACGCCCAAGACACACGTCTACCTACAGTCCCTATCTTGATTTAAGAACTTTTCAACTAACAAAAAGACATTACAAATTAAGAGAAATGCAAGCATTAAGAATTTTATTAAAAATTTATAATTATTAACTTAAAGAAAATAATACATATAAGCCGAGATGAGCCCATAATGACTCGAAATTAAAATGAAATTAACGGAAGGAACGGAGAATGACTAGAAAAGACAGAACTTTATTTAGTAAAGAACGAAATGAACTATACAAAAAGCGAATTAATAGAGAAAAAAAAAAGAGAGAGTGAGAAAAGTCAGAAAAAGCAGACCGAGAGAAGAAGCAGAGAGAGGACCCTAGCAAAGCAGTACCGAGTTGCACGACAGGACGGGTGTGCGACCGACATTTGTTAAGTTGCGGTCAAGCCGGTCCCCCCAAAAAAACATAAGACCAGTGAAAAAATTTTAGCATTCATTAGATAGGGATAGGTGGTTAGTCTCGAAAAAAACTAGCTGTTAGCAAGATGGGCTGTTACTGTGCGGGGACTGTAACATTAGCCCGTTAGATTTAGCTACCACAAATATTTTGTCAAATAAAAAGATTTTAAATAAAAACTTACCTCTGAATATCTGCTGGGCTTCAATGTTGACTACTTCTATGATGGCTTCTATTTTTTGAAGACCCTGAACCTCCTTTGAGGTGAGACAGGTGAGAAAGATAAGTGAGTGAATTGAATTGAAACGAAAGAAAGCGAGACGAACTGTTTTTTATTTTTTATATTGAGGATAATTTCAGTGGAATTATTACAATTAACAATCAAAACACATCTACATCAAAATCAACGTTCACGCGTCTCCGTAAGTCTCTCCGCTTTTACTATTATAAATGCAAAATATTTATCTATACAATTACAATAATTGAAGATGATGAATATATAACATGTGTTGAATCACTTGTTGATGTGATATATTATTTCTTTTCATTTTTTTTATAAATATAATAATTATATAATATAATATACATAATATGATAATTTATTTTATATATTATTTCAGCAATTTGACTTTAAAATGTTATTTCCTTTATTTCAAGGCTACTCAAATATATTGGCAAGTTTATTTACCATTAAATAGGTATAAAAAAAAATCTTCAAAAAACAACTTCTTATAAAAAATGGCTTTAGCAGAGGCTGTCTCTTGATATTGTACCTTAACCTTAAAAAAAAAAACGGTACATATATTTTTTTTTATTTTGGAATTTTACTCATTTTTTTACCTTTGACCCTCAAAAATATATATATATACCTTGAGGGGTCAAATAAATATATATGGGGGGGGTTGTGTGTAGATTTGTACCTTGGGGGACAGAAATGGACTCCCTACTGTACCCCTATTTTCTGAGAGTGTACTGTAAATTTTACAGTAACTGGCTGGCAACCCTGCTGCCAGTATTATGCTGTAAAATGTACAGTAATTTAAAAAATACAGTTATTCACTGTAATCAGAGAATACAGGGAAATTCTGTTAATTAAATTACAGTAACACTACTGTAAATTTTACAGTAACTGGCTGGCAACCCTGCTGCCAGTATTATACTGTAAAATTTACAGTAATTTTTTAACAGTGTATTGTTTTTAAAACTAGGCTAATACGTCACATGACGGCCCGATTAAAACCCAACTTGCTACTTGTAAAACTGGGATTTACTTGCAATCCACTTCAGAGATAAGCACAAATACATGAAAATGTATCTGAAATTAAAATACAAAATACCCAGCTTAAATAGACCTGTAACAAACTATGTATCAAAAATTGTACTAAAGCCCACACCGATAGCCTAGTGGTTAGTGTGCCGACATATGGCGCAAAGGCGTTCACGGCGATCCGAGTTCAAATACCATCTTGAGGTCCTTTGCCAATACTTCCCCTCTCTCTCTTCTCCAAATAAAGGCACCAAAAAAGCCCATTAATATAACTGAAAAGAAAACAATTGTATGCAAATACAGTATCTTGAAAATGCATTTAAAATTGGCCATCCTCTAAATATTTAAAGAACATTTTACAACTGCTTAGAATTGTTTGTTTTTATTTCACCTCTTCCCCTGCTCAATACGAAATATAAGAACTTATACAAACACAGTTTTTTCAACAATAGCTAGTGAAAACATTAATGATAGTTTAGCTGGCTGCTGACTAGTTTCTTCACTATGTTGTCTTTTGACTGGTGAGACTAGAGACTACAAATAAACAGCATACAAATAAACCTAATCAAATTACAGTCAAGTTAATACTACTGTGTGAACAAGCGATGCATGGAATAATTTTTTTATTGCAGGAATGCAAAAAATCCAAGAGGCTCACTGCAGAGCCATGGGTAAAGTATAACCTCCAGCTCTGTGGGTATGATGGAAGGAGCTGCATCCTCCAACCACACTCTAACCCTACCCATAATACTCCACCCATTGAGCTCCAGAGAGGTGGAGCTGGAGGTCATTTGGCTCTGCAGTGAGCACCACTTGGAAAATTCCCGAACCCAATGCTAGATGGAGCTGTTGTCTCTGGTATCTCCAGATTAAAATCTAGGGTTGCTTGTACTAGTTGATACACGATCAGCTGCAAAATTAAGAGGCTGACTGAAACAAAAATATTGTATATGTATTTAAATACAAATTACATTAGATTTTTGTCAAAGCCTTTAAAATAAAATTCAAAATAGCATTTTGTATTTCAAATACATGTCTCTGAAAAATATTGCCCATCCCTGACCCACTTCATTAGATGAACTAAGAATATCCACATATTCTCTTTGAAACCCTATAGAAGACATGTCATCTTAATATAAATGCTGTGTATCTGAACCAATTTTCTGCATCAGATGTTACATTTCTCCTCACAGTTTAAAAATATTTGCCAATTGTCTTGCAAAAAATGCAAAAATTGTACCTTTGGACACGACACCGTGTCACTGAGGCAGTGGGGTTACAAAGAGAATATGTGGAAAAAGACATTATTAGTGCCTTAAGATAATGCTCCAGTGACAAGCTAAGCATAAACACATACCTTTAGTGTACATTGAAATCTTAACTGTACCACTGCTGTGATTTGCAGGTATGAGACAAAATAGGGACTGTGCATATGTGGATATCCAAACAGGAAGAGAGATAGTGAGAAAAGATAATGTGAGAGGAACCGCACATGATGTAATAAGGTCAATGCTACACTGAATGTCCTCTGACTGAGGACGTAACACGAATACTGCGAGATGACGTTTTCCCTTACAGACAGACTCTGGTTAGAGTTGTGTCAGCAGCAGTGAAGTCATTTACTCTACAATGAATCACCCATTGACTGAGACTGAGAGAACATCTTCACCTGTACAGGGACATCAGTTCTGGCCAGACAAAGTAAATAACTTTATTTTCGTAGTCAGTGGGTAAGATTTTTATCAAACGACATTTTAGATTAAAATTTGCTTCTAACAACACAATAGGCATAAAAATCTTAAAAATTAAAGCTATTTTTAATGTAGAGAGTATACAAATAATGTATACATTATTAATTAGAAATTGTTTAAATGTTACTGCAGTAAAGTCATGAATACAAATATGACAGGAATTGGTGAATTTTGATCAAAAACATTTTCTTTACTTTCTTGCCCCATCTAGTGGTGAGAAACGTCAGTGCTAAGGTGAAGGAAGGTCGAATCCATCCATCTATCTATCTATCTATCTATCTATCTATCTATCTATCTATCTGTCTGTCTGTCTGTCTGTCTATCCATCCATCCATCCATCCATCTATCTATCTATCTATCTATCTATCTATCTATCTATCTATCTATCTATCTATCTATCTATCTATCTATCTATCCACTTTAAACAGCAACTTTTTCAGTAGTGCATTGTTAATTTAACAGTCAATGGAAATATTACATTTCTTGTCTTTGCAAAAAAATAAAAAATAAATAAATAAAACAAGATATTTACAGGTTAAGTAAAATATAACTGAATGTGCACAAGCTTTTCAATCATCTTAATTTTTTTATTAACTGTTTTTTTTTTTAAACATTAAAATGAAACATTTTGTGACTGCACTGACATTAGCATTACTGAATGAAGTATAAACCATTGGCATAAAACCATCCACAACCATACTCATACTCTTCAGCACACTGGTAATCACAAAATGTCAATAACAGAAACTCGTTTAATTGGCCCAAACAAGAAAACATTAAATATTAACAGGTCTTTGTCTTTACTCAAAAATGCATGAAGTAACACGGAATTTTAACCTTAACTCTCTATTCAGTCATATGCAAAGCATGCTAAAAGTAAAAATCCACCCATAGTTTCAGTTGATTTAACAAAATATACAAAAATGTATTCATGTACACTTTAAAGAGGCAATGTGCAATTGTTACTAAAGAGCTATTCCTACCTGATTAAACCAATAAAAATGTTTGTTGGTATAAATTAATATATTTAGGGTGAATCTGTGATGTTGAATAATATTTTTGTCTTGAATAAAACTCTTTTCCAGTTTTACATATTTGCGTGAATCGAACACAATGAAATAAAGTTGTGATAAAATGTTCAGCAATTGTGTTCCTTTAGCTCATTTTAATTAAGTAAATGGAGCAAGTAGCAAACATTTTTTTCCCAGTGTACCTATCTTGTTTGAAATCAAACACAAAGTTTCCTTAAATAAATACAATCATTGTATTAGCACTCCTCCAAACCTCGAATGTGCAAATATTAGTATCTGCATGGCCTAAAAAATGTTTTGTGTAACATAATAAAAAGGTTTTTTTCCTCATAAGTGTTTTTTTGTTATGTTTTTGCATTATTACACACGTTAAAACTATTGAGTAAGGGTGTGATGAACATTAACACAGTGTCACACCCCACAGACATGCTCTTCATATTTGTTGTCAGACATACTATATTCTTTACTCAGAAAGAGAGCTTCACCCTCCCACAATTAAGCATAAACCTAACAAGCCACATGCTTCAGCAACAACACAAATATTAATTTAGAACCAGCCAACCAACTAAAAAAAAAAAAAAAAAAAAAAATTTATATTTTGTACACTTTACACTCTGTAAATGTTTTAAATAGGGCTTTGCAGCAATGAAACAATTTTTGGTCCCCCCAAAGAACCTTTCAGTTAACAGTTATTTAAAAAGAAAATTCATTTTAATATTCTGAAGGAAAAATATAACCTTTGTCAACTATCTATAAAAACCTTTTGTGTAACGGAAAAGTTCCATGTAGAATTCAAAAACCAGTGTTATTAGCGACACTGGTGGTCATTATCTGAACTACAGCCAGCAAAGTATTGCTCGTGCTCGCTCTCGTGCGCGCACACACACTCTCTATTAGTGACGCGAGCTAGTCTCGGAAGTCCAAATCTGTCACATATCGTACAAGAGACTTCAAGTAATTCAAGGCCCCGCTGCTGATAGCGGCGTTTAAACAACGTGTAAATAGTACCGCGCGCTTTCCTCTCAAACAACAAAATAAACACAACAAAAAGGACAGCGGTGAGAAAACAGAAGTTAAGAAAGCCTCTGAGCATAGCGACGACAAGCTTTGCAATTCACCGGCACCATGTGACACATGAGGTAATTAAAATTACACTTATGATAGTGTTTGATTATAAGGTATATTTGAGACAGCATTTTGATTTCATCCATTTTTTATGCATGACAGAATGGAGTTATGATTTTTGGCATTATCATTGACATATAGAGAGAGTTATTATTGACAACTACAATAATTGCTGGCAAAATATGTCAAGTATTAAACATTTAGAATTGCCGACTTTGAACAATTTAAACCTTGAGAGCAACACCCAACAGCAACAGTTTTCCCTTGTCTTATCTTGACATCTCAGTGAAGGTTGTTATGGCGGCTGTTACATAGTTTCCTAAGACAAACAATTGGCTGCTTATGACCAAATGACATTCATTCAACGCCTTTTCATCGTTCCCAGCTAAAGGGAAAGACCTCATAGAGACACACCCCTACTGTAAACTACATTGACATTGCTGTGCTGAAAGTTCAGGTTGAGTTGCTCAGGTGTGTGTCATTTGAAGCCACACCTTTCACTGGTCCTTCCCTACCCAGGTCAAATATGTAAGAGGGGAAGATCAGTAAACTGTATATTATTCTCATCAGAACTCTACCACATCCCGCGCTTCTGAAATACCAAGGTATGATCTGTATGCTTTATATGTATTTCTCTTGATTCTATTCTAATTATGTATGTCAGTCATTTTCATTACTATAATATTTTTATCCTTTTTGTTTCTAAAATGAAATGGTTTAGGTTAACATAGTGTGATCTTACTAAAACATTTTCATTCTCTTGTCATATGGATTTATTGACTGTACAGTTAAGTAAATGTTAAGTATTTCATAGCTATGCATGGCATGTTTCTAAAACAGCGTACAATGTCAAGGTGAAATTGAAGAACATGACATTGTCTCTGACTATTTTCTTTTTCAAAATAAAATTGTCATTTAGGAGGGACGGTGGTTTTAGAGGACAAATCTGCACAGAATTGTGTTAGACTGATATTTTTGGCAGTGATTTTCAAAACATTTTGAATTCCGGCAGATATTTTGCAACTGTTTGTTTGTTTTAAATTGGGAAGTTGATGCATGATGTGTCTTTTTAAAATTCATTTTCTTTTATCCAAAGCAACTTACAAGGGGAGCAATTAGGGGTTAGGTGTCTTGCTCAAGGGCACTTTAGTCACGGTATCGAAGGTGGAGAGAGTGCCGTTTATTCACAATCCCCACTTTCAATTCCTGCCGGCGTGGGAATCAAACCAGCAACCTTCTGATTACAAGCCCAACTCCATCACCACTAGGCCACGATATATATATATATATATATATATATATATATATATATATATATATATATATATATATATATATAAAAATTTATATCAAGATATCGATAATATAGATATAGATATATTGTTAATACTACTAATAATAATGAAAGAATTGGTAAAGAGCTGTTTAAAATACAATTATAACCTTTGCTACATGAAATCCAGCAAAAAAACTTTCAGCTGATGTTCCTGTGTGAATTGCGATCTGACGTTTCTTTTCAAACATGAGAATGTTGCTATGGATTCAGCAGCAGCAGGTGTTTGAAGGGTGTGTCTTTACAGGGATCAGGACAGACTAGTTTTGGGTGTATCCAGGAAGGCATGAAGTTAAAGGACAGTGCTACATCAACACTAGGAATGGAATGTGCTAACCGTGAATTGTGAAATTATGCATTTCATGCACATGATTCGGCATTGACACACTCATTACGTTTCGTCTGGTGGCACCATCTTGTGGATAGTAGCTTACTTAGGATGATATGCAGAAGTGACTGCACTTTATCCACTGCAAACGTATTAATGTGTTTCAATTCCATCTTACAGCCTAAACCATGTCTTTCACTGGAAAATCATACAGTAAAATCCAAACAGGTGAGTAGATGCTGTAAAAAGACATTGTCTGGTAACACTTCATCTCGATGGTCCACTTTAGACATTCCACTAACTATAAGTAACTTTGCAACTACTTATCAACTAGCAGTCATTAGAAAATTAGTAGACTGTCTGCTTAATATCTAATAATACTTGATTTTGATAAACTCCAAACATTTCACTGACTAGAATTAAATTTGCAACTATATGCCAACTTAATAGATAGTTCACCCAAAAATTAAAATTCTATCATCATTTACTCACCCTCAAGTTGTCCCAAACCTGTGTAAATTTCTATATTCTGCTGTACACAAAGGAAGATATTTGGAAGAATATTAGTAAACAAGCAGATCTCGAAAAAAAAAATACTATGGCAGGTAGTTGCGAAGTTAATTATGTTAGTAGAATGTCAGATGTGGACCATCGAAATAAAATGTAACCCATTGTTTTTTATATGTACATCCATAATCAAGTCATTTTATTTGCCCAATACTTTTTGTTGAAAACAGGCACGACTTCAAGCACTAGCTCCACTAAAGCGGTAGAAGAAAGCAAAAAGAAAGCATCCCTGTTGAAGGACAATAGCTGGATCAGGTCTAATGTGAACGAGGACAAGCAAGTCGAGTGAGTTTTCAATGCATTCATAAATTAACGGCAAATTAGATTGATATAACTTGTTTAACATCTTGCCTCTGTAATGTGGTTGTAAATATTTCAGATGCTTTTTGTCAGTGTGTCAGTTTATGTGAGTCTGACAGCTGACAAGATGAATTTGTGTTTCCTATTTCCCAACAGAAACGACACGAACTATGGCAAAACTGTTCTGGGTCGTTACAAGTCCACTGAAAATCTTGTCAGGTAGTTAATCTTGTCTTAACACTTTTGTGTTTGTTTATGTGTTTCCCACATAAAAAAATGAATATGTATGTGAGATCCTTCTTTTTTTTCACAAAGCCCTCAAGATAAAACCAGCAAAACCGAGAGCAAAACCACCTCCGTCACCACTTCATCATCAGGTACCTCTGTCCAAGCTCTCTCTAAAAGGTAACGCACCGCTGAAGATACTTATCACTTTCATAAAATATATTACCAAGTTTACAAATGTGCAGTAGAATTACACAGTGCATAACATAATACTACATAATACTCACTCTCAAGGAAGCCTATTTCACCACATTAGAAAAAACAATCATGCTTTGGCAATGCATGCTTTTGACATAAAAAGTTATAATTATGAGCTAAAAAGACGAAATTATGACATAAAATCATATGACTTCATTTGAAATTGTAACATTAAAAAAACGACATTATGATATAAAAAGTCAGTTATGACAAAAAGTCAAAATTATGAAATAAAAAAGCCATAGTTAGAACAAAATAATTATGATTTAGGCTCTCATAATTTCTGTTTTCGGGTCATTGACTAATAAAACTTTAGAAAACCGATGCGGTTAATTGTGTTTAAACATTTTTCAGTTGCTAAATAACATTTCATTGTGTTTAAATTAAATTTTGACTGTTTTTATGTCAGATGGTACAACCAAATCGTTGAATGTATATACTATAGTTGTACCTCCTGACATGGAAAGTGCACCAACCTACCCATACTTGAAATGAGCAGTTTCTAACAGTACTTAAGAGAGATCTACTGTACAAACCTTTCCACTGGTCGTCTGGATGATGCATTATCATGTTTACTGTTAATAACCTAATAAAAGAGCTTTAAAACAACTGATATTTATAACATTTGGTTTAAATGAAAGATTTCAAACCTAAAATGATGCCTTAGTATTTAATTTGTAATTTCAGTTTTATTATTAAGACACCATTTTAAATAGTTAATTTGCTCATTTGTTTGGGCAGTTGTCAAACCTGACATTTTGGGGGTTTAAGATAACAAAACATCAAATAATATGTATAATTTAAATGTACTAAAATAAATTCAAACTAAATAGGTTTTATAGAATAAATTGATATATGTCATGAATTTATCAAATTATTTTAATAGGAAATAATGCACTTGGACACACAAATATGCATTCCAAATATGCACCCTTTTATGACTTAAAAATTTCTGCTTTTTATTAATTAACATCTCAAAATGTAGACATTTTATGTCAGTCATCATTTTCAAAAAAACTTTAATTTCATAATTATGATTTACCAAATAATCTTTTTTCTTATGTGGAAGAAATGGGCTTCTATAATATGTTTTTTTTTTTTTTTAAAGTGTATGTGATAAAATCAAATCAGAGAATCTTACATGATTGTTTTCAATGTGCAGATTTGGTGGCAGCCAGGACAAGCTGAATGAAACCAGGTAAAATATATCCAACAATTCATGTTTAAATCTGTCTCAGGACTTAATTTAGAAAATTAATACAGTTTATACAACACAATAATATGTACTACAGTACAATAATGCTTAATCTATTGAAGAACACTGACTAGCATTTACAATATGATTAGTCACTAGTGTTTGCTGTCCATAAGAGTGGTGGAAAAACAAAAATGGTGGGAATTTAAAACATTTTAAGAACGCAATTATTTTTCCAACCCAACCCTACAGAACCATAGGAACTAAATCAACTGTGAAAACAGAGCCCAGGACAAGGTAATGCCTCTGAGACACACCTCGTTAAATGACTGATTGAATGAATGAAGACTTATCTTCTTACAAAACTGACGATTGCTCTTTCAGCACTTCTACTACAACAACAACAATCAAAAATGGTGCAAAGATAACCGAGACATCTGTGACCACTACCAAGTAAGATACTGAGAGGACATCATAATGGCAGATCTGTCATAACTAATTCACACTATATTCCTCTTGACTTGCAGTCACAGGGATGTTACAGGTGCTTTAACTGTTCTAAACTGTGTTGTCGTCTTGTCCTCAGGCAGGATGTGGTGAAATCATCTACCAAGTCTGGAACAATCACTGATAAAGACCTGGCAGATATAAAGACCAAGAGTTCAGGGTAAATCACCTCAGTTCCACATGCATTGGATAATGGTTTTTAATATTTGAGCCACACTTAATTAAAATAATTTCTTTGCATTATATAACAAAATATTAAAACAACTTTGACATTCAAATTCATGCTATTTACAAAAATAAAAAAAAATTGGTTGTAAATAATAGATATAATGTTCAAAATGAAGATGAATTGCTCTATGTTATATAATTCAATGAAATTCGTATTCAGTTGTGCCTTAAGGCTCCGATATACTTCAAGCGAAGTTTTTTTTTTCTTCGTGTAGGGGTAAAACGAAGTTCGAAGTACGTGTGCAGTTATGTACTGTAATCAGACTGCTGAGAGCGACGATGTAAAAATGTTCCTTTCAGTAACAAAATAAAAGAAAAGCATCTGATCATAGCAACGTTGGATACGTTTGTTTGCAGAAGCTCTGTAATTCGGCACACTAGTAGTCACGTGGTTTGAATTATAACACTTTATAAAATAGAAGCACTTAAAATCAAGCAGCTTTACCGTATTAAACAGTCCCTCATTTCATCAGAAGTACAACTTCGTCTTTACTATAAAGCAGCTCTCCAGCGTTCATGTTTTCACTAGTGCACGTCTGACTTCTACGGACTCGAGAGGAGAAATGAACTGAAAAGATTTTCTGAGTGAAAGAAGCACACCTGCCTTACGTAATGGCCATTTACCAATTGTAATACAAAGGTGTTGACCAGCCGAAGTGGACTTTTCCAGAAAATTCGCTTTGGCAAGCTGTTTCGAACTTCCAAAACGGAAGATTTTGTTCGAACGACGTCACATCAGTTCGTTCTTCGATTTCGTTGGAAGTATATCGGGGCCTTTAAGTGTGCAAAAGGGTAGTCTTGGCCTAGTGGTGAGGGAGTCGGGCTTGTAATCTGAAGGTTGCAGGTTTGATTCCCACGCCGGCAGGAATTGAAGTTGGGATTGTGAATAAACAGCACTCTCTCCACCTTCAATACCGTGACTAAAGTGCCCTTGAGCGAGACACCAACCCCTAATTGCTCCCCTTGTAAGTCGCTTTGGATAAAAGTGTCTGCTAAATGATGAAAAATGAAAAAAAATGAAATGTCCTAATACTTTTTGTTGTCTCTGCATGCCTCACTACATGTGTTATATATTCCTAAAGTGACTACAAGACTGAGGTCATTACTGTGAAGTCATCAAAGGACACTGTTGATGGGTGAGTGTTATAGAATACAGGGAGTGCAGAATTATTAGGCAAGTTGTATTTTTGAGGATTAATTTTATTATTGAACAACAACCATGTTCTCAATGAACACAAAAAACTCATTAATATCAAAGCTGAATATTTTTGGAAGTTTTAGTTTTTAGTTTTTAGTTTTAGCTATTTTAGGGGGATATCTGTGTGTGCAGGTGACTATTACAGTGCATAATTATTAGGCACCTTAACAAAAAACAAATTTATACCCATTTCAATTATTTATTTTTACCAGTGAAACCAATATAACATCTCAACATTCACAAATATACATTTCTGACATTCAAAAACCAAACAAAAACAAATCAGTGACCAATATAGCCACCTTTCTTTGCAAGGACACTCAAAAGCCTGCCATCCATGGATTCTGTCAGTGTTTTGATCTGTTCACCATCAACATTGCGTGCAGCAGCAACCACAGCCTCCCAGACACTGTTCAGAGAGGTGTACTGTTTTCCCTCCTTGTAAATCGCACATTTGATGATGGACCACAGGTTCTCAATGGGGTTCAGATCAAGTGAACAAGGAGGCCCTATCATTAGATTTTTTTCTTTTATACCCTTTCTTGCCAGCCACGCTGTGGAGTACTTGGACGCGTGTGATGGAGCATTGTCCTGCATGAAAATCATGTTTTTCTTGAAGGATGTAGACTTCTTCCTGTACCACTGCTTGAAGAAGGTGTCTTCCAGAAACTGGCAGTAGGACTGGGAGTTGAGCTTGACTCCATCCTCAACCCGAAAAGGCCCCACAAGCTCATCTTTGATGATACCAGCCCAAACCAGTACTCCATCTCCACCGTGCTGGCGTCTGAGTCGGACTGGAGCTCTCTGCCCTTTACCAATCCAGCCACGGGCCCATCCATCTGGCCCATCAAGACTCACTCTCATTTCATCAGTCCATAAAACCTTAGAAAAAGGTCTTGAGATATTTCTTGGCCCAGTCTTGACGTTTCAGCTTGTGTGTCTTGTTCAGTGGTGGTCGACTTTCTGCCTTTCTTACCTTGGCCATGTCTCTGAGTATTGCACACCTTGTGCTTTTGGGCACTTCCAGCGATGTTGCAGCTCTGAAATATGGCCAAACTGGTGGCAAGTGGCATCTTGGCAGCTGCACGCTTGACTTTTCTCAGTTCACGGGCAGTTATTTTGCGCCTTGGTTTTTCCACACGCTTCTTGCGACCCTGTTGACTATTTTGAATGAAACGCTTGATTGTTCGATGATCACGCTTCAGAAGCTTGGCTATTTTAAGACTTCTGCATCCCTCTGCAATATATCTCACTATTTTTGACTTTTCTGAGCCTGTCAAGTCCTTCTTTTGACCCATTTTGCCAAAGGAAAGGAAGTTGCCTAATAATTATGCACACCTGATATAGGGTGTTGATGTCATTAGACCACGCCCCTTCTCATTACAGAGATGCACATCACCTAATATGCTTAATTGGTAGTAGGCTTTCCAGCCTATACAGCTTGGAGTAAGACAACATGCATAACGAGGATGATGTGGTCAAAATACTCATTTGCCTAATAATTCTGCACTCCCTGTATGAAGTAAATATAATCAATTAATCTTAGCTTTTTTACTTCATTTTTTGTGTGTATTAAAATTAAATCTTTAATTCTTTTTATCCAGACCAACTTCACCTGTCAAGACCACCACAAGGTACAACAACCACAGCCTTTGGCTTTGGCTTGCTTAAGTTGGGGACACTTGCTTGATATTCAGCAGTGTTTTTGATATGCCTGTATTGGCGCCGTTGTATACAAACTGAGCTGAGCCGGACGATTACATCACTGTTTTCTGCAGTGCTGATATACATAAATTAACTAGACTAATAACTATTGATATTTGCAACGGAATGAATCAATAATATATAGAATAAGCTGCACAATGACACCATTTTCTTATTAATGTAAAGCTGCTTTGCCACAATTTGCATTGTAAAAAGCGCTATATAAATAAAGATGACTTGACTTGACTTGACTTGCTTACAGATTGCTGACTAAACTGAAATAACAAGGCTGCTCTATTAACCTATTAACATTTTCAATTCTAGCATCAAAACCTACACCAAGGAGGATGTTTCACCAACTAAAACAACATCATATTCTCTCCGATCCACAAAGAGGTGAGAACCTGAAAGATCATTCCAAGTAAACGGCTGTAAATGCTTTTCACTCATCGTAAGACAAAGAACATCACCGAACGCTTTTCCACAGCACTGAGGATCAACTGTTTGATACTCTCATACCGACGTCAATCAAGTCGTCATACACAAAACCTGAGAGCAGGTATTTGGCATTTGCGTATTTAAACAACAGCATCCTATTCATTTAATTTTAATCAGATCATCAACCTCAGCATGCCACAAGATACTGCAGTGTTTATTACAGAAAATAATGCACATTATCTTTCTCTAAAGTGACTACAAGACTGAGGTGGTTACTGTGAAGTCATCCAAGGAAATCATGGATGTGTGAGTGTCATAGATCAATACCTCTCGACTCACTGATGACGGACAGTGGGGGAAACATGTTAAATATAATTAGACAAATCAAAGTTACCTTGTGAAAAAGAAGTGACATTAAAGTATATTTTAATTCATCAAATACTTATCACTACATTCGACAGCAAGCTTTAACCAAGACAATAGAAGTAATTGTGAAATTGCATATTAAGATGTACTGAAGTCCTATGCAAATATATAGGACATTTTTATTTAATTTTAATGAACATGCATTTAAGTGTCTGAAAACATTACATTCAGTTCACATTTAACAATATTCTTTTAAAGTATGTTATTTCTGTAATAAGTACTCTCTTTGAATGCTAAAGTGTGCTTCTTGTTAACAATGTTCCCATATATGGTTGTTTACATTTAGAAACCAAAATGGGAATTTTTAGCTTATGTAATGTTAATGGATTTTTCATATTGTTGGGTCTATATAATTCATATTAATAATAATAATGAATTTCAGTGTGTGTTTTAATGTTATGTGTATATTAACACTGTACCTACAATTCTTTTAATTAGACCATCTTCACCTGTCAAGACCACCACAAGGTAAACCACAAGTAACCACAGCCTTGCCGACTAACCCGAAAAATGTTTGGATCCAGATTGCTGACTAACCTGGGAAACGTGGATTCTCTTGTAACCTTTTTCCAATTTCATTTACAGCATTAAAACCTACACCAAGGAGGATGTTTCACCAACTAAAACAACATCCTACTCCACAAAGAGGTGAGAACTTGAAAACTTGTTCACATCACAGTTGTTATATTTCAAAAATAATGCAGTGCAATGAAATTAACTTTCATTTAGAGAGTGAAATGTTACTTAACGTGCTTGTTATGTGTGTCTGAAGTGACTACAAGACTGAGGTGGTTACTGTGAAGTCATCTAAGGACATCATTGATGTGTGAGTGTCATAGATCAGTATTTCTCAACGTGGCCTCATCCCCTCAGTTGTGTGTTCTCAGGGGCAGGTTTTATGTGATATCACTGACCCGGGTAACTTTGCAAATGTTGTTTATGCTCTAACAGCACCATTACACAGTAATGTAAGTTCAAATTAAATTAGTCTGAAATCATAATCAGCAACCACCCATTTAATATGTTATTCAACACATCAAAAGTGTACTTCTTTAAAACATGGCAAGACTATTAAAACAATGATTTAAAATAATAATAATGAATTAATAATGATTTTAAAGCTTTTTCATTTGACATTATTACAAAATGCACTTTTTAAAAGTGTACTTAGGTGTAAGAAACAGTCATGGAAGTCATGAAATCAAAGTGATATTTAACTGAAACCTATAATTAATTTTGTCTAGACAATCTTCACCTGTCAAGACCAGCACAAGGTACAGTAACCATAGCCTTGCTGACTAACCCGAAAGAAAAAAATATGCATCCAAATTGCTGACTAACCTGGAAAAATGTGGCTTCTCTCTTAAGCTTTTACTAATTTCATTTGCAGCATTAAAACCTACACCAAGGAGGATGTTTCACCAGCTAAAACAACATCCTACTCCACAAAGAGGTGAGAACTTGTACGATTGTTCACATCTTTGTTGTTAAAACATAATGCAGTGCAATGAAGTTAACTTTCATTTAGAGAGTGAAATGTTACTTAACGTGCTTGTTATGTGTGTCTGAAGTGACTACAAGACTGAGGTGGTTACTGTGAAGTCATCTAAGGACATCATTGATGTGTGAGTGTCATAGATCAGTACTTCTCACCTGATGGGCCACGACCCACTAATGTCTTGCATGTCTATTCTGTTGGGTCACGGACAAAAACAATACTAAATGCAAATAATAAAATGCAGCTAACCACATTATCACGCATAGATTGAATAGCAAAATAAATAGGCTCATCAACTTTTAAAAGGGAGGAGAAAAGCTTCCTTCATCTTTTGACAGAATTCTCAATTTTCCTACAAATATCTATGTATCCCTTGTGGAGAAAAGAGCAATGTTTATGGAAATCATACAGTTTAAAGTATATACTTAAGTGTGAACTGTTTTCAGACACTTAATTGCATGATAATTGCAATTTAATGAAAATGCATTGTAGTTAATTTATTATTGCATTTATTGGAATTAGCTGAATTTTAGAGTGCTTTTTTTGACCCACGTAGGACTTGAGTACATCTTATGTAATTTCAAATTTAGCTAATGTATACTTGAATAAAGTGGATTTAAATATATTCCTAATTACACATTTGTAATGAAGAAGTTACAATTTAGTACATTTCTAATATTACCTTTTAAATGTAATATCAAATAACACAATGCAGTTAAAATTGTAATCAAGTAATTTACATGTGCTTTAGTATGTTAGTCAACTCATCAAAATAAGTGTACTTCTTTAAACCATAATAAGATTATTAAAACTTAATGATTTAACATAGACTTTAAAGTAAAGCTTTTTCATTTTACATTATTACAAAGTGCACTTTTATTAAAGTGCACTTAAGTTTGTTAAGAATCAGTCATATAAGTGTATCTAAGTGGTGTTTTATTTCATTGATTTTATATTATCTGTAAGAGTTTAAAATTATATATATATACTTAAATATTTGAAGTTAAAGTGCACATTTAATACAATAATGCACACTTGTTTTTCACAAGGACAATGTTTGTATTTTTGCATGTTGTTTGGCCTATACAGTTTGTGGTAAAAGTAATAAACTTTAATGTTTGATTTTATGGATATTTTGTCCTTAACCCTTTTGTTGTGTTTTGTGTACGTGTTAAAATTCAATCTAAAATACTTTTTATCTAGGCCATCTTCACCTGTCAAGACCACCACAAGGTAAAATAACCACAGCCTTGCCGACTAACCCGAAAAATGTTTGGATCCAGATTGCTGACTAACCTGGGAAACGTGGATTCTCTTGTAACCTTTGACCAATTTCATTTACAGCATTAAAACCTACACCAAGGAGGATGTTTCACCAGCTAAAACAACATCCTACTCCACAAAGAGGTGAGAACTTGAAAACTTGTTCACATCACAGTTGTTATATTTAAAAAATAATGCAGTGCAATGAAGTTAACTTTCATTTAGAGAGTGAAATGTTACTTAACGTGCTTGTTATGTGTCTCTGAAGTGACTACAAGACTGAGGTGGTTACTGTGAAGTCATCTAAGGACATCATTGATGTGTGAGTGTCATAGATCAGTACTTCTCACCTGATGGGCCACGACCCACTTATGTCTTGCATGTCTATTCTGTTGGGTCACGGACAAAAACAATACTAAATGCAAATAATAAAATGCAGCTAACCACATAATCACGCATAGATTGAATAGCAAAATAAATAGGCTCATCAACTTTTAAAAGGGAGGAGAAAAGCTTCCTTCATCTTTTGACAGAATTCTCAATTTTTCTACAAATATCTATGTATCCCTTGTGGAAAAAAGTATATATTCAGTTTTATATTATCTTAAAGTAGAGGTTTTTAATATATATATACTTTAAGTGTTCATTATATGATTTCAAGGATTTTTTTTTAATAATGTAAAATCTAACTATTAGAAACAATCTCTTAATTCAGTAGCTGTTCAGGCTTTGTTGTGTTTTGTCTGCATAATAAGTGGAACCCTCTAATTCTTTTTATCCAGACCAACTTCACCTGTCAAGACCACCACAAGGTACAACAACCACAGCCTTGCTTACAGATTGCTGACTAAACTGAAATAACAAGGCTGCTCTATTAACCTATTAACATTTTCAATTCTAGCATCAAAACCTACACCAAGGAGGATGTTTCACCAACTAAAACAACATCATATTCTCTCCGATCCACAAAGAGGTGAGAACCTGAAAGATCATTCCAAGTAAACGGCTGTAAATGCTTTTCACTCATCGTAAGACAAAGAACATCACCGAACGCTTTTCCACAGCACTGAGGATCAACTGTATGATACTCTCTTGCCAACATCAATCACGTCAACCTACTCAAAACATGACGGAAGGTATGTTGCATTTGCATATTTATAAGGTGTGAACCCCTTTTGTGGCGAGTTTGACATTTGCTTTGGCCTTTACAGTAAGTAGTTTAACCAGTCTTACGAATGCCAGGCCAAAAGCTCAGAAGCAGGTTCTCATTCATATTTAGACTCTTATTCAGAGCTCACTACTTCCCATTAGAGCTTTACTCTCAGTGCAGCAGTGTTTATTCTATCATGGAATTTTATCGTTCTTACAGTCAGGAGGATGTATCGGTCTCCAAAACCATCAGAACTGTGTATTCAACAAATGACAGGTAGGATGGTATTTCTTATTCAAGGATTTTTCCCTGATATATTGTTTGTTGTTTATTGCACTTCTCTATCTTTTTAAATGCATAGAAATGAGTGGAGTACTGTCACAAGTCCTTCTTACACCAGAACATCATACACAGAGAGCAGGTTCAATATCCATACTCAGATGTTTTGTCAGTTTAATGATTATTTGACCAGGTTTGTAGACTTAGTCATGTAATTTTGTCCGTAGGCCCTCTGACTACCTGTCTGACTCCCTCACATCAAAAACCACTACAACTGTGTACACAACACCTGAAAGGTATGGAACCTGAATGCAATTATGCCGGAGTTTGATGTCATGTGTAGCGCACATGTGAAATGCCTACCACTTTATTGCAGGACTGTGAGTGCAAAGGATATTTGCACATATTGCCATAAAAACATGTACACCGATGAAAAGATTATCCTGGACGACATGAATATAAACTGTCATGCACGTTGTTTCAAGGTTAGTTTTTTTTTGTTGTTTTTTGACTCATTTAGCACTTTATAATTACCTTCATTAAAAAATTCAGTAGTTAAAGTATATTAAAATATTTATGAAAACAATATGAATGTAATATGAAAGTTTTAATGTTTTTAATGAAATGTATTATAATATGATAAGAATTTATAAAGAATTGAAAAATGTTTTTAATTCAAGATAAAGAATTTTAAAAGAGTATTACTGTTGTTATTATTAGTGTGGGGTGTGTAATTCGTCTCTGGGACACCTGAAAGCCGGTGACAGCTTATGGGTTTACCGTCGTTCAATTCACTGTGAGAGCTGCTTTGGTGTCACCAGGGGTAAGACTCACTCCACTACATTTTTTACAGCATTCTTAGACATACAATCAATGTGCTCGCTAAATAAACATAAATGCTTGTTTTACAGGCAAATGGATCAGCTGAAGCTACACTTACCATTCATGAAGTGATGTTATGAAGGAGACGGCAAATGTACTGGCCTATAGCAAAACTCCCATGGTTCTGATTTGGACTCGCGTCATTTGACATGCATAAAATTGGTGGTGGACTTCTGTCTGGTAATAGACTTCAGGGTGTTTATTAATTGCATTGATTGCTATACTTCCCTGATGACGTGACATGCATCTCATCTAATTACCAAAATAAGAAAAATATTTTAAAATAAGAGTAATCATATGCTTGGATGATGATGATAAATATTTTGCTGTTTTACTTTTTTCTCACTATTGTTATATTATAAAGAATGATTGTGTATGATGATAAGAAACCATATGTTATTTCTCCTGAGTTTTTATCTGATTGTTTTTATTGTTCAGATCTGGTTGAGCATCATTCCAGAGAATTGTTATGCTTGTACCATTCACTGCTGTAGCGATAATGAATATACTTGTGTTGGAAGTATTTCTTTTCAAGACACTTGCAGACTTTCAGAAATATGCTTTGATCAAGATCAGACAACTTCATATTCACTTTTATTACATATGACAGGATTCCTAAGAGGAAACAAATAAAAAAGCTAAACTTAGCCATTGCTCAGTGAAATACTGAGAGACTTTGCTTACTTGAGAGGGTCAACTTGAAGTTCAATCTTAAATAATATCTGTCTTTTAAAATGTTAATATCTAGATAGCTATAATTTTATCAAACAGGATGGAATGATTTGGAGGAAGATGAACCAACTAAACATCAAAAGATTGCAGAATGCTTTACATGTCATTAATGAAGTTTAGGGATTTTAGAAAACGTTACAGGATTGAAATTGATATTGAGGACACATAATAAACAGATTACCAATTAAAACAATTTGTTATTTGAAATATTTAAATTAGCGAAAGGAAAAAGTGAAGAAACACCTGGAATGTTTTCTGTAGAAATGTTTAAATTGAAGTATTTAAATGATTAGAATGAACTCAACCCTAGAACAGAAAACTAACATATTTACAACGCTAAACTTGGTCTACACTAAATTTTGGGTTGGTAAGATGTTTTAAAATGTTGAAAGAAGTCTCTTATGCTCACCAAGGCAGCATTCATTTGAACAAAAATACAGTAAAACAGTAATATGGTGAAATATGATTAAAATAACTTCTCTATTTTAATATATTTTGAAATATATTTTATTCCTGTGCTGATTTTTCAGCGTCATTATACATTCTTCAGAGTTACATGATCCTTCAGAAATTATTCTAAAATGCTGATTTGGTGCTCGAATAAACTTTTCTTATTATTATCAAGGTTGAAAACTGTTGTGCTGCTTAATATTTTTGAAACATACTTTTATAAATGTCTTTACCGTCACTTATATTTTAAAAATCGTACAGCCTACTAACCTTATGGCTTTTAAACGGCAACCAAGTGAATATTATGTGAATGTGAGTCTAAATAAACCCAGTTCAAGTAAAGAAAATGAATAGAAGTAGAATAGTAGAATGTATTTCACTACAGAGTACAAAATACATGCTTTAAAAAGTAATTTGTAACCGGTTTCGTTTCATTTCATTCAAGTTTAGTAACTTAATCTAAATACTTTCGAATACTTTGGAATACTAATAAGTGTGGAACAAACACAAAAAAGGTCATTGCAAGTTTTTATCTCACAATTCTGACTTTTCCCCTCAGAATTGCGTGATATAAAGTTGCAATTGTGAGTTATAAAGTCAGAATTATGAGATATAAACTCGCAATATTGAGAAAAGTTAGAATTGGGAGCTATAAACTCGCAATATCGAGAAAAGTCAGAATTATGAGATATAAACTCGCATACTAAAATTGCACTATTGCAAGAAAAAAGTCAGTATTGCAAGTTTATATCTCCAAATTCTGACTTTATAACTTGCAATAGTGAGTTTAAATCTCACAAATCTGAGAAAAAGAAGTCAGAATTGTGAAATGCAAACTCTGAAAATTGTGAGGGTAAAAAACAAATTGTGAGAAAATACCTTTTTTACAATTATAAAATGACTCACAAACAACTATCACCAAACATGAAAAGAGTCGTGGATCATCAGGTCATGACAGGACAGTAAAGTTCACAGTTGAGCAATTTTTTTTAATAAATTCAGTCATTTTGTCTTGTTCAGGACAGTACTAAATAAAAATCACAATGTTTACGACCCCTCTTAAAAGTATTGAACTGTTTATTAACTTAACTCCGCTTTTTCAGACTGTCGAGTCAGAAAATCTCTCTCTCAATCAGTGGCGGTTCTAGACAATTTTTACTAGGGGGGCCAAGGGGGGGCCAGTGTTTAACCAGAGGGGCACATTAAAAATGGTAACAAATTATATTTAAAGATTATTAACTTCTTTACTTTACAATCATATAAACATTTATTACAACATTGTACAACATTTGTACAAGAGTGAGTGCAGGTGCAAAAAAGGTAAGTTCATTAATGTTGATGATTATTATCAATGATTTGTGAAGGATCATGTGACACTGGAGACTGAAGTAAGGATGATAAATTCAGCTTTGATCACAATTACACTTTACTATATATTCACATAAAAAACAGTTATTTTACATTTTAATAATATCTCACAATTTTAGAGCTTTTGTATTTATAATAACATAAATGCAGCCTTGGTGAGCAGAAGAGACTTCTTTCAAAAACAACCAAAATAGTACCGTTTCCAAACTTTTGATTGGTAGAGCATATCTGCATGTATTGCATGTATTTCAAAAATGTAGGCCTAGAATTTACTTTAAAAAAAGAAACATTAGATCCATATTGACAATATTGATTTTGTTAACAAAAAAGGACGCTATGTCCCCTCCTCGTTTCAAGATAACTATCGGAAGAAAAAAAACGTGCATTACATTTCGTTGCCTAACCATCCCTCCCCACTTAACACGGGCAATAATAACCTGTTGATTACTTTACTCAAATGTATGTTATCGCAATGCAACAGCCAAGACAGATGAAGTTACGTGGTTAACATCACAACATTGTGCAGGAACAACCAGTTACTTACGAGATACGAGTCACTTACGCGGCCGGCGCGGCTCTAATTTACCCGTGTAGAACGTTCCGTCACGTTAGTTCCGCTTTTGGCGCTCGCGTGTAAAATCATAATAAAGTCATAATTCATTTTTTATTTTTATTTTTTGGTCAGCACAGGGGGGGCCACAGGGCAGGGGTGGCCATGGAAATTTCTACAGAGGCACGGGCCTCCCTAGGCCTCCGTGTAGAACCGCCACTGCTCTCAATTGTTGTTTAAATGACATTAAAATTCAAAGTAATCACTTTGGTAATCTAAAACACTTTTCAGATGTAACTGTATCTGATTACCACCCATTTAAAATGTAACTGTAATGAAATACAGTTACTCAAATTTTGTATTTTAAGTTAGTTACGTATTTCGTTACCCCCCAACCCTGGGAATACAATATGACACTGGAAAAGCAACCATTTTACTTCATGTCATCTGAATAAAAGAAAGGATGGCATAGAGACTGGGGCAGTGTGACTGGTGTTTGTGTTTTGAACTGAGGGGGAGGAGACAGAAGCATGAGCAGCACATCAGCATCTGAATAAAGCATGTAACCCGCTGAAAGCAGTGCGAGACTGGGCACACAGGGTAAACAACACCGCCACCATCTTACTACTGTTTATATGCTTTTCTCTTCAATGGACGGACTATTGTTCAACCCGCAGATGATGGCGGACGTCAATGGCAACAGTAAGATTATGAACGCAGAACTGGAGGTGAAAAAGCTCCAAGAGCTCGTGAGAAAACTGGAGAGGCAGAACGAGCAGCTCAGGACCAGAGCAAACGCCGCGAACAACTGCACCTCCAGCTCCCGTCTGTTACCAGCTCCGGCGTCGGCCTGTCCCGCAGGTCCGGCTGGCCCAGACAGCGGTCCATTCTACACCGGGAATTACTGCGCGTCACCTTCATATTCTCCGTCTTTTGGACTCTCGGATGAGCACTATCCGTATTTTCATCCGCAGTCAGTGTCTGGTGCTGATGAGGATGAAGCTACTGTACTGGATGAGGTGGAAATACTAGACCTTCGTGGTGTTCTTCCCATCGATGGAGAGTCTGATTATAGCTGGTACTGATGCTGTGTTATTGGCTAAGTAAACAATAGCCTAGTGCAATTCTTGAAGGACTCGATTCGATTTTCTGCGTCGCATGCTCTTTGTCATGCCTTAAATTCAGTTCCTATGAAATGTGACCATGAGTAAAATGTGTGTCCAAGTCCATTGTTGGACACTGATGGGGGTATTTTCATTAGTATAGGAGATTGCTGTTTCTTGCATCTGGTGATGTGAACATTTTCCATGAATAGATCAGATTAGATCATCTGTCTTTTAAATGTTAGGCATATGAAGTGCACATGTGCATGGATATTTGACTATTTCATACCAAAATCAAAAGTAGTCTAACTTAAGCCTGTGCATTATATAAACACAGACTAAAACTGATCTCTCTTTGTGATAGGATGAGACATTAGTTTTAAAGGGTTAGCTCACCCCAAAATAAAATGTTTGTTATTGATCACTCACCCACATGTCATTCCAAAATAGGGTAAGACTTTCGTTCATCTTCGGAACACAAATGAAGATCTTTTTAATGAAATCTGAGAGCGTTCTGTTCCATCGACAGTCCGCGCAACTACCACTTTCAAGACTCAGAAAGATAGTAAAGACATCATAAAAGTAATGCACAGGTTTAACCTAGATTTTATGAAGAGACGTGAGTGCTTTGTTTGCGCAAAAAACAAAACAAAACATAATTTATCTTCAATTTGGGGGGTTTTTTTGTGTAAGAAAAGCAACCATGTTGTTTCGTAAAATTAAAGTTTAAACCACTGGAGTCATATGGATCTCTTTAATGATATCTTTACTATCTTTCTGGAGCTTGAAAGTGGAAGTTGCGTCGGCTGTCAATGAAGGGACAGAAAGCTCTCAGATTTCATCAAAAAGATCTGCGTTTGTGTCCAAAGATGAACGAATATTTTGCGGGTTTGTAAATAATTAATGACAGAATTTCATTTTTGCGTGAACAAAAATGCAACACTATTGCATCTGAGATCACCAAAAAAAATATAGGACTCAAAACTGTAACTTAAACATTGAAATAATCAAGCCAACAAATCAAATTCTAAGACATTATGAAATTCTTATTCATTTTGGGTTAATTTTATAAATGTAACGTAATGCTGATAATACATTTTGTAATGGCAAAAAATGCAACAATAATAAGGGGGGGAAAGCCCACTTCGTGTGTTCATGTTACAGGTTATTGATAAAGATTGAGATATGTATTAAAAGCATCCTCTCACATTTATGTGATGAATCTTCAGTGCTGCATTTTCATGAAAACCAAACCATAATAACCATCAGGACATTATCAAGTCAAGTCAATTAAACATCATGATTCAAAATCCAGACCTATATGTTTTCATATTCACCTATATTCATTCATTCTTGTAAAATAAGTTAGTAGCAAACTTTTTTAAATTAATGCCCCTCTCAATCAAGTGGCTAAGATGTACTTATGAAGCAGATCATGGTCATTATTCCTATTTCAAACTGCCTTTTAATCAGCTGAACTAATAGTGATAAAATCCATGGGGAATCTATAAAACAATACAACAATGAACGTTTGCAATAGTCCACATTGGAATGTTTTGACCAAGTTTTTATGTCACCAGGTTGTATGTGTCTCCAAAAGCAAAGCTGTTTCCTCATCCTCTCCTCAGCCCTCTTCAGTGGTGTAGACATGTGCTGGACAATCCCAGACCAGAGGTGGAGTTAGCCAAACGCTCCTTGTGCTACAAACTGGACCAAGGTACCAACAACATGTGATATAGGAGTGACATAGTAGTTAGTATCTCAGTTTTGTGTCTTCCACCATGAATATGAAGTCATTTCTGAAATGTCAGTGGTATGGAAATTGTTTATGAGCTTTAGGCTTTTAATTAATTAAAGTTATTGACCATTATAGCTTTTTAATGGAATCTAGATGGCAGATATAATGCAGAAAATTGTACGATATACACAAAATCTGTTGATGAATAGTGAAAGATGGGGGAGTGTTTACTGTTGAAGAACATGATTTTTAATAGGAAAAATGAATTAGACAATTCGACAGATGTAAAATTACTAATGCAGTGTTTGGGTGGCTGAAGTGTGAATAGATAATCCTATATGTTTTCAGTACTTCTGTAGTTCAGTTAAGCTGCTAGAGGGGACGGTATCCATAGAAACAATTCCTATATAAAACCTGCCTGGACTAACGTACAGAGATGCATTTGAGCATGAGATGTTTTTGTATCAATTATTCCTTTGGATCAGTCCATACATAAATGATGTATGAGGTGCATATACAGAGATGCGTGTTGTGGAGTTGCCGGTGCTCTGAAATGGCTTTTGAAAGGCCAGATTCAGTAAGCTTGGCTCTCTGCTAACGGGGTCATGAATACATCTTTGTTCCAGCGGCCTCTGAAAACCTTTGTTTTTGTGGGTAGCCGTGAATGCTTGTTTTTATGCGATCTGGGAAAGTCTAATTGTTAAGGTATGCAAAACTACTGAGGTCTGCTTGACTACCAATTCTTCATTCAACTCATTTTCAATCTTTTAAAGGAAGAGTTGGTAACACTTTACAATCTCATTTGTTAACATTGTTAACAGTATTCATTAACATTAACATTAGTTAATGGTTTAGCTAACATGAACCATGAACTTGTTTTTGTTTACAGCATTTAATAATCTTTTGTTCATTTTAAATACAATTCATTGTTAGGACAGAGTGCATCAAGTAATTATAACTGATACAGCCTTTGATTTTAAGAATGTTTTATTAAATATTCAAATGAAAGATTATTAAATACTGTATTGGGTTGCACTTTTATTTTAAGGTTACGCTGTAGTTACACATTTCAGTAATATTAATAACTACATGTACTTACTGCAGGGTTAGGATTCGGGTTTAGTTGCATGTAATTATGCATAATATATAGTTATATTGTAACAGATGTAACAATGACACTGTAAAATAAAGTATTGTTAATTACGGGTAACACTATTTTAATGTGTCCTTGTTACACGTTACATCTATTTACTGTTGTAATAACCATAAATTAGGCATAAGTACATGCAACTAACCCTAAACCAAACCCTAATCCTACCCTAACCCAATAGTACGTATATGTACTTAATTAATATTACGCAGTACTTATATGTATAATTAAAATAAAGCGTAACCTAATTATGTAGGTAACTAATTTTAACAATTGAAACCTAATTGTAAAGTTTTACAGAAGAGTTTGTCCCAAAATGGTCAGAAATGACTTCAGTTTCATTATTGTTTATTCTCTGGTTTCAATGAAAGTAATCCCCTATTTTTAATATGCTCAATGTGGACCCCATTTGGAAAATATAGATTTATTAAAAAAGGGTAACTTTCTAATATTTAATATTTCCTCAGTGCAAAGCATTCAACTTTTTTTTTACTGATTTACCCATATAGTGCTTCAATCGAAACATTTATTCACATTATCCTTATTTAAAATATTACACTAACCATACTTTTAATATATTAATATTGTTGTGTGTGATGTTTTTTTTTTATTATTAATTGCACTTCCCTTTTTCTGTTAGCAAAAAGATGGAGAGGGCTCCTCTCGGGCTGTGTGTCCTCAAGTGTTCTGTACTGTCCTATAGATGGCATCTCTCCTTTAAGCAGCTGTTCTAAACCCCTTACTAAATCTGCACTAACTGAGCAAACAGGTAACTCATGTGCTTCACTCATTCTAACTCCAGATGGAAAGCCTTTCATTAACATTTGTTGATGATTTCTCTCGTTCTCTCTAACCGCTAACAGAGGCACTGTAGTGGATGCCTGATAAACCACATAGATTGTACTGTGAATTACGGTCCCTTGTGAAAAAGAAGTAAAATTGATCATACTTTTTTGGTAACACTTTAGTTTAGGGTCCAATTCTCACTATTAACTTTTTGCTTATTAGCATGAATATTATTAGGATATTGTCTGTTTATTAATACTTATAAAGCACATATTAATGCTTTATTCTGCATGATCATATTCTACATCCGTTAATCATACCCAATTCCTACCCGATAAGTTAAAGGTGCAATATGTAACATTTTTGGCCACTAGAGGGCGTACAATCAAAACAGCAACAACGGTGTAACTTGAATTATGGGAACTGTCGTCTTCAACTCCACTGCTGATTTAAATCAGTCAGACGGGAATCGTATATCATGTTCATGGATGAGGTAAAGTAGTAGTTTTATAAATATTGCGCTTGATGACATGATTTTATTTCATTATAATGAATTCGCCGCAAGTAAAGAAAGGTTTAACACTCGGTTATCATAGATGCTACTGCATCTGTCCAATTGTTCATTGGTGTGATAACACTGCGTAGTTTTATGTGTTCAAAACAATCATAGTGAAAGTACAGTTGAACATACCCACATCATTTGCAAAAAGGCTGATTAATATTTATGTATAACACATACTGTATTCATTTCCAAAATTTTACATATTGTACCTTTAAACTGTTAGTTCACCCAAAAATGAAAATTCTGTCATTTACTCACCCTCATGTTGTTCCACACCCGTAAGACCTTAGTTCATCTTTGGAACTCAAATTAAGATATTTTTGATGAAATCCGGTGGCTCATTGAGTCTCTATTGACAGCAAGATAATTAACACTTTCAGATGCCCAGAGAGGTAATAAAACAAATTTAAAACAGTTCATGTGAGTACAGTGGTTCAACCGTGATATTATAAAGCGACGAGAATACTTTTTGTGCGCCAAAAAAACTAAATAATGACTTTTAAACAATATCTAGTGATGGCCAATTTCAAAACACTGCTTCGAAGCTTTACAAATCATTTCAGAGCGCCAAAGTGTGTGCCAGTTGTGGCCTAATTGTTAGAGACCCGAAGGTTACGGGTTTAGATCTCAGTACCGGCAGGAAATGTAGGTGGGTAGTGAATGAACAGTGCTCTCTCCACTCTCATTACCCACAACTGAGGTGCCAATTGCTCCCCGGCCGTCACAGTGTGTGTTCATGGTGTGTGTGAGTTTAATACTCACTGCTGTGTGTGTGCACTTGGATGGGTGAAATGCAGAGCACAAATTGCGAGTATGGGACACACGTCACATGCTTTTGGACACTCAATTGACCCTTCGGAAAGACGCGCCCCCTTTAGTTACTGTTGCTATGTCCGACAAGCCATGCGCTCTCGGGGTTATGATTGGTCAGATCGCCTGCCGGTGAAGGGTCAGTTGCATGTTAATTGCTATTGAATGAAAATGTATTAAGTTTAAATTTATATTAAATGCAATTAACTGAACTTTAGAGTGCTATTCGACCTACTAATGTACGACATTTACATGTATTTAAAATGTAAATTGTAATTACACATTTGTAATGATAAAGTTGCAATTTAGTACATTTACAATATATTAACTTTAAATGTAACATTGAAACACTCTACAATTAAAATTATAATCGAGTAAAGTTGCTTTAGTATGTTAGTCAACATGCAAAATAAGAACTATTTGAAAGCATGATAAAAGATTATAAAATATAATAATTTAAAATATATTTTAAAGTCGAAAGTGTACTCTGTAAGCACACTTAATTGGTCTTTTATTTCATTAAAATTACATTATCTGCAAGTTCAAATATACAGTACTTTTTAAAAAAATCTTTTCAATATTCAATACAATTAAGTACACTTCTTTTTCACAAGGGTATGTATATAATATATAACTATTAATTTTTGTTGAAATATACGAGTAAACTAGTTTGTTAAGAAAAATGAAGTAGAAGAATAGCTGAGAAAGAACTTTTTTTTTTTTTTTTCATGCATCAGGTTTCATTTCTTTCAGTCAGCTCAGCATTTGATGAACTCATGGTGTCTGAAAACTACCACTGCAGCATTTGTTCCATGAAACAAATATCTTATTGCAAAACTTTGCTGCAGAAGGTCTGCATATGGTCCTGGTAGGACAAGATGTATAGATTTATATGCACTAGATCAGCAAGACACAGATTTTGACAGCTAGTGACGACCCAACACAGTTCTGAAATTATTAAGCTTAATGGATGATATTTTCATGGTGTTTGAAGGAAGGTTTTACTCTCCATATTCTGAGTGATCTATCATCTCTCTTCTGACCCAGATCCACCTTCACCAAACCATCAGAAGTCTCTCGTGGGGAGGAACTGCTCAAGCCTAACCGAAAGATCTCCCACATTCCTCTATCACACGGCCACACACAGTAAGCATGACCAAGATCACCCATCATGCATCACTAATCATACACACCACTTCTCCAATGCTGTATTAGGAGTCTTGTGTGTGTACAGTATTTACACTACCATAAGTTTGGGATTGATATGATTGTTATGTTTTTTGAAAGAAGTCTTTTACGCTGACCAAGGCTGTATTCATCTCATAAACAATACAGCAAAAGCAGTTATATTGTGAAATGTTACAATTCAAGATAGCTGTTTTCTATTTTAATATTTAAAAAAAAAAAAAAAAAAGAATTTATTCCTATGTTTTCAGTGATCCTTCAGAAATCATTCTAATATGCGTATTTGGTGCTCAAGAAACGTTTCTCATTATTATCGATGTTTTTACTTTCTTTCTAAATAAAATCTTACTCACAGCAAACTTTTGAACGGTAATGTATATGTATGACATTGAATTCTGCATTTCTCCTTTTCAGGTAATAGTCATCGACAGCGGCCTCTCAGTCCTCAGTCTTCCATTGACAGTGAGCTCAGTGCCTCTGAACTAGAGGAGGACTCCATCTCTATGAGCTATAAGATTCAGGACATGACTGATGTGGAGGTCATGGCCCGACTGCAGGAGGAGAGTATGTCTACTTTAATACATCATGTATTGGGAGGATGTTATTCAAAACTCTTGACTCTATTTTAGTGTTACAATATTAAAAAAGTACTATTTTCAGTATTTCCTCATGTTATTCCAAACCCAGATTTTTCCATAGAAGGGGCATGCATTGATTTATATTAAAATTTGCTATATTGGAAGTCTAAAAGTGTGTCTTGGGGCTGAAAAAAATTGTAATCAAGATGCTTAATGGAAACACATTGATGCATGTTTGTGTTTAGGTCTACGTCAGGAGTATGCGACCACTGCTGCCACTGCCACACGCCGTAGTGCCAGTTTTTCGGTACACACAGGTGCGCGCAGAACCATGAGGAGTGAGGCTGAGTTGGAGGAAGAGGAAGAGTACGATCAGCTGTCCGCTCCCCAGCCACGACTTTTCCGTACTGCCTCCATGCAGCGCAGTGCATCCCACTCGCAGAACCTCTCCAGCATGAAAGAGTGCCGGCGCAGCCCCTCCACGGCTCAGTACCTCAACAGCCTGTCCTACCAGCAGCTACACATGCCAAACCACAACTCCAGTACAGCAGATCCCCAGAGTTACAGAGCCAACACAGGTCAGACAACTCAAGGTCTTATGAAGTGTAGAGTGAAAATATACTGATATCACTTGGAACTCAGTAAGTAAGAGATTAGATAACATTAAAGTAATATTAAAGTTTCATTGTCCTTTGTGTAGTATAATCCTTCCTTTCCTTTTGTAATGACGTTGTCCAGGTGTGGGATTGTGGGAAATATAGTGAAAAAGGGAAGTGAATACTTGGGAGAGGGAGTCCTCTTGTGGCCATTGTCGGTAGGAGCCTCAGAGTCCGCATTTGTAACAGACCCACCCTCCCCACAAGCGGCTTCTAATGTGAAGAGGTGCAGGACACTGGGGTCTACCTTGTGGTCTCGGAGCAGGTCGCTCAGGATGGTTCTGATGTAAATTCATGGTTAGAGCTGGGTTAAGGATGTCCTCAGTGTTGACCCAAGATTGTTCCACTGGGCCATAGCACCTCTGAGGGTTCTCCTGAACATGAAAACAATGGAGTTTCTGCATGGAATTTTGCACGTATTCTGCCCATGGTAGGTATCGGCTTCAGTCTGATTGGTTGTGCTGGCAGTGGGTCATTAGAAAACAGGTGATCTCATGGTTTAAATATTTTGTCTGTTTGATTGGGCATGGTTCAGCAAATGGAAGAAGGCTGTCCACACACAGGGAGACAATGTCATCTGGTAGTCCATAGAATCGCAAGATAGAGTGGAAGAGATGTTCCGCTGTTTCCTGAGCTTCGGTAGAGGGATTAGTCGACATGCTTTAGAGAATCTATTGATTAGAGTCAATATGGTTGTGTTACCTTGAGAAGTGGGCAGGGTCTGTGACAAAGTCGATGTAAATGTGTGACCATGGTCGTTGAGGTGTAGGGAGAGAGTGTAGGTGTCTGGAAGATTTGGAGGTGGCACAACTGACAAAAGGAAGTGAATGTACTCACCACCGATGGGTCTCCTCGGGTAGGCCGAATGAGACGAGTTACCCAAAAGTGTCCTTCCTGGCCACATTACATACACAGTGGGTGTGTCTCTGAGTTCTTTCCTCAGCAGTGAGTCGAATGTGTCCAATTTGCATGGGTTCCAGCTCCTTCATTACATTATATTCAGTGGTTGGACTCTAGGGGTCGACTTGAATGAATGAGATTGTCTAAATGGATGGCCAAGTCGATGAATTTATCCAAATTTCTGCCTTTGTCCTGGAATTCAAGCTGGGATTGCATTTCAGGGTTCAGTCCTTTGCAGAAAAGCAGTGTCAGTGAATAATCCACCCACACTATTTGAGGGGGGTTCAGAATGTGAGTGCGCACGCTGCGGTGGTTCTTCTCTGTCGCAGACTAAGCAGTTGATCTGCAATATCTGAATGCTTTACTCAAGTTTTTAAAGCTCAGGAAAGCCAAATGTTCTTTGACTAGCTTTCCTCTAAATAATCAATCTTGTCTCACTGAGTTAATCTTGAAATTCAACTATCCATCCTGTCAACTTGATCCTGCTCCTACTTCTCTTCTGAAACTCTACTATTCTGTCATCTCTGGACCTTTTTCTCACTTCATAAATACATGTCTTGCCTCTGCTTGTTGCCACTTAAAACTGCCACAGATACCCCAGTTCTCAAGCAACCCAATCTTGTCCCGTTAGTTCTAATGATCCAATTATCGGCCTATTTCAAATCTACCATTTTTTGCCAAATTGCTGGACAGTACCGTTGCCTCCCAGCTTCAGTCTTGTCGTTGAAAATGATCTCTTTGATCCCTAAATCTGGTTTTCGCCCACTTCATTGTACTGAAACTGCCCCTGTAAAGGTAGTGAATGACCTACTACTTTCTGGTGACTTCTAGTTCTACTATTCGACCTCAGCTCTGCCTTTGTCATGAGTTACTTGTTTCACACCTCACGGATGTGGGTATTTCTGGTGTTGATCTTTCTTGGTTTTCCTCCTATCTCTCTGATAGACAATTTTACATTTTAGTACAGGATTGCCGATCTCCCAATGTCCCCCTGAAGCAATGTGTCCTTCTGGGTTCAGTTCTTGGTCCATTATTATTCATCATCTGCATACTACCTCTGGGTCAGATCTTACATTGACATGGTTTTAACTATCATTTCTAGGCTGATGACATTCAAATACAGTATACATTATCTGTAAGCTTGCTCTATCCACTGAAATTGATCAAATTTCTTCTAATGGGAATGAAATAAAAGAATGGCTCAACTCCAACTTGAAACTAAACATCGACAAAACTGAGATCATTATTACTTGAACCCCATCACTTAATAGCAAAATCCCTACTGACTTTCACAGGAGTCTGCTGGTACTCTCATCAAACCACCCAGAACTGTGAAAAATCAAGGTGTTATTTTTTATTCCTTTCTCACCTTTGGGGCTCATATGAACTCTGTCACAGAAACTGCATTTTTTCACTTACGCCACATTGCCCTGCTCAATCCATTCATCAGTGTCAAAGATGCCGAAACAGTCATCCATGCTTATGTTTCATCCCGTCTTGATTACTCTAATGCCCTTTTCATTGGCTTACCTGCTAGCTCCATTATCTGATTGCTATATATTCAAAACACTGCTGCAAAAGAATACTCACCCACACCAAGCGTTCTGCCCACTTCACATCTATTCTGTTTGAACTCCGCTGGCTATAGATGGCCTATTGCAGGGGTGGCCAACGTCGGTCCTGGAGAGCCACAATCCTGCAGAGTTTAGCTCCAACCCTGATAAAAACTCACCTTCCTGTAGCTTTCTAGTAACCCTTAAGACCTTGATTAGCTTGTTCAGGTGTGTTTGATTAGGGTTGGAGCAAAAATTTGCTGGATTGTGGCTCTCCAGGACCGACGTTGGCCACCCCTGGCCTATTGTATCAGGTGCTAAAACTACTGCTCAGTTTTAAAACTTTACATGGCTTGGCTCCAAAATATCTTTGTAATTTGCTCCTCCCCTCAACTCGATCACTTCATTCTTCTGAGTTTGGCCTTCTCTTTGTCCCTAGGTATTGCCTCTCTTCTATGCGGGTGTATACCATTTAGCGTTGTCGCACCCAAACTCTGGAATTCTCTCCCCCGGTCACGCTGCTGCATTAATGATATTTCTGAATTCAAATCACAACTCAAAACCCATTTGTTTTTCTTTGTTGTGTTCTGTATTTTATTGTGCTTAAATCTATATTGATGTGTGCTACCTTGTCCATGTAATGCCCCTTTTACTGTCTTTGTGTTATCTTTGCTCTAATCTACTGTTTTGTAATATTCTACTCCTCTGCTTGTACTGTTGTTCTATTATTATTGTCTACTATATTGCTGTTATCCTTTTTTATTTCTTTTTTATCCTTTTTTTAATATCCTTCTTACATCTTGCATGTATGTTTTTTATTTGAAGTTATTTTGTTTTAATGTATGACTAATAATAATAATTATCATCATTTAAATAATTTTAAGCCATCCTGAGGCCCCATTCAAGGTTTGCTGGGGCCCCCTAGTGAGTTCCAGCCCACTGTTTGAGATCCACTGCTATTGGTTATACTTAGGTAGACAATAGACTATACATTACACCGTTTGTACTAGATTGCATGTTTCATCATGTGATGTATTTCTTTTTTCAGATAAGCTACGGAGAAGCATGCCAAACCTAATTCGAGCTCCCAGCATTCCCAGTGTCCTCGGGGTGCCTAATGTTTCCGCTCCGACCGGTCACATTGCCACATCATCCTCGTCTTTGTCGTTACTCCGAAACAGTCAGAGTTTTGATTCCCACAGTGTTCTGACCAAGATACAGTCTGCAAGT
Source organism: Opsariichthys bidens (assembly GCA_037194245.1). Lineage (NCBI taxonomy): Eukaryota > Metazoa > Chordata > Actinopteri > Cypriniformes > Xenocyprididae > Opsariichthys > Opsariichthys bidens. Next base: position 31,035,864 of record CM074281.1, on the reverse strand, counting down.
AAGACCAACACTGTCCTATTAAATATGTTGAAAATGATCTTGTAGTGGATTATATCCCACAAATTTGACTCTTTGTTGAATTTCAGTTCCCCCTCCTGGCCAGTTACAGCAGCGAGTCCAGAGCGTAGGCAACTTCTCCATGACAGCACGGCCACATCTGAAAGCCACAGCGTATGTGAGCCCTACGATACAGAGTTCTACCACAATGCCTTCCTCTGTTAGTCTCAACTGTCTCTCCAGCAGCAGTATCCCCCTCCCCAGCAAACCTAGCACCCCCCTCCTCCAGTCGCAGTGCTCTACCTCGACCTGCTTCCTTTGTTGGGACAAGTGGGGCCACACGAAGTAAAATTGCCCAGCCCGCACGCAGGTATTTGTTCACAATTTTCTTTTGGGCTTCATGTCATTGTATAAGAATGTGCTGTTTGCATATTGTTATAGCTGTTTGTATTCACTTAAGCAAATTTACAGTAGCTGATATTCAACCATTCAACCTCAGACAGTATGACAAACTGTATTTCAAAATGGATTGCTGTCTATTGCAGACTAGAGATAAGCATATTTTAATAATGTGGGCATAAAACAAACAATATATTGACTTATAAAGTCACTTTTTGTAATTCAGTGATTTATTTGTCATAATTTGTCATAATTGGGAGGCTTTTCTCAATAAATATTAATATTGCATTAAATTCCTATTTTAATTAACTAATGAATTAATCAGCATAACATATGTATCACTTGACAGATCTAAAATACTAACAGGAATTATTGATTCTTAGAACTCCCATGTGGAAATATTCCATTTACTACAATGCAGTTGTAAAAGTAAAATATTTAATATCATTGTAACACTTTCCAATACATTTCAATAAAGTTAAATTTTCAATTTAATCTACATTTCTCTAAAGTGACCCTAAAGTTTAGGCTCATGAAGTGTGTGTAATTAGCAAACATGCATTATTTGATCAAAAATGACTGTAAAGACATTTACAATGTAACAAAAGATTTTAATTTCAAATAAATGCTTTTCTTTTGAACTTTCTTTTGATCAAAGAATCAGCATATTAGAACATTTCTGAATGATCATGTGACACTGAAGACTGGAGTAATGACTGCAAGGAAATTCTGCTTTGCCATAACAGGAATAAATAACATGTTAAAATGTATTTAAATAGAAAACAGTTATTTTAAATTGTAATAATATGACTGTTTTACTGTGTTTTTGCTCAAATAACTTCTTGCTGAGCATAAGACACTTTTAAAAAACTATATCTAAAAAACAAATCTCACTGGTCCCAAACTTTTAAATTCATGTCTTTCTTGAAATGTGTGTTAAAATGTATTGGTATATGTAGAAATTTGCATTAACCAAAAATAGTACATGCTGCAAAGATTGTTAGTTTGTGATGGTAACAAACTGATCCTTATTTGAAAATTGTAGACTTCCTTTAAATGCACAACACTGTATACTATGAAGTTGTGCTGTCATTAACACGAGTCACTGTCGTTACAGTTTACTGACCCCACCGAAGAGTGTATCTGCTCTGAGCGCCCTGCGTGACGGGAGTTGGAGGGACGGCTGCTATTAAACTGCTCTGCACACTTACTTTAAATGTTTCAGGCCCAGCTGGCTGGGCACACCTGTTGCTTTTAGACCTTAAGTGGAAGTAAAATAACGTCAAGTGATTCAAAGTTGAAAAATACTGTTAATAAACGCAATAAAGCACCACTGAAATATGCCTGATGGCTGAAACCCAGAGCATAATGCATACAAGTGTTTACGTGCAAATAATTTGCCTAATTCCAGCACAATTTTTTAACCGCTGAAACCAATTGTCAAATGATATTATTCATTAGTTATGAACTTTAGGACAATATTGGTTTTGGTAGATGTTATGGTTTAATAAGCATAAGTCATTTGCTCTCTCTCAAATAGCACTTTTACTGTTAACTTGCATTGTTACATTAGATAACCAGTAGTGCCAGAGTAGTACCAGATTGCTTTCTGTTGTGCAAGTTGCATTCCTTTTTATAATGCTGTCAATTGTTTTGCAACATATGGCAAGAGAAGTATTAAAGTGGTCTGATCCATTTGTAAAAGCAGACTAAATGGACTGTCAACAACTGTATACTGCAATGTTGAAATACAAATGTAAATGGCAGCCATTCCAGATTGTATGTTTACATGATGCTCATGATACAGAGCACTGTGGATAAGACATTTGCACATCAAACGGTAACATTTCTTTCTCTTTTTTTAAAGTACAGGTTTATGATGGAAGGGAATGGATGGTATGTTTTTCCAATGTTGAATAAAAGGCTTTTGAACTGAAATAAAATGTTTCGTACTGTACCTGGAACAGAGGATGTCAGTGATCTGTCAGGGAACTGAAATATTATATTCAAGTTTTTTTTTTTTAATCTTTTTATACACATCTGACAGAAAGTTTGATACATTAATGCAACCATTTAGGAGATAATGTACAGGGAGTGCAGAATTATTAGGCAAGTTGTATTTTTGAGGATTAATTTTATTATTGAACAACAACCATGTTCTCAATGAACACAAAAAACTCATTAATATCAAAGCTGAATATTTTTGGAAGTTTTAGTTTTTAGTTTTTAGTTTTAGCTATTTTAGGGGGATATCTGTGTGTGCAGGTGACTATTACTGTGCATAATTATTAGGCACCTTAACAAAAAACAAATTTATACCCATTTCAATTATTTATTTTTACCAGTGAAACCAATATAACATCTCAACATTCACAAATATACATTTCTGACATTCAAAAACCAAACAAAAACAAATCAGTGACCAATATAGCCACCTTTCTTTGCAAGGACACTCAAAAGCCTGCCATCCATGGATTCTGTCAGTGTTTTGATCTGTTCACCATCAACATTGCGTGCAGCAGCAACCACAGCCTCCCAGACACTGTTCAGAGAGGTGTACTGTTTTCCCTCCTTGTAAATCGCACATTTGATGATGGACCACAGGTTCTCAATGGGGTTCAGATCAGGTGAACAAGGAGGCCCTATCATTAGATTTTCTTCTTTTATACCCTTTCTTGCCAGCCACGCTGTGGAGTACTTGGACGCGTGTGATGGAGCATTGTCCTGCATGAAAATCATGTTTTTCTTGAAGGATGTAGACTTCTTCCTGTACCACTGCTTGAAGAAGGTGTCTTCCAGAAACTGGCAGTAGGACTGGGAGTTGAGCTTGACTCCATCCTCAACCCGAAAAGGCCCCACAAGCTCATCTTTGATGATACCAGCCCAAACCAGTACTCCACCTCCACCTTGCTGGCGTCTGAGTCGGACTGGAGCTCTGTGCCCTTTACCAATCCAGCCACGGGCCCATCCATCTGGCCCATCAAGACTCACTCTCATTTCATCAGTCCATAAAACCTTAGAAAAATCAGTCTTGAGATATTTCTTGGCCCAGTCTTGACGTTTCAGCTTGTGTGTCTTGTTCAGTGGTGGTCGACTTTCTGCCTTTCTTACCTTGGCAATGTCTCTGAGTATTGCACACCTTGTGCTTTTGGGCACTCCAGTGATGTTGCAGCTCTGAAATATGGCCAAACTGGTGGCAAGTGGCATCTTGGCAGCTGCACGCTTGACTTTTCTCAGTTCACGGGCAGTTATTTTGCGCCTTGGTTTTTCCACACGCTTCTTGCGACCCTGCTGACTATTTTGAATGAAACGCTTGATTGTTCGATGATCACGCTTCAGAAGCTTGGCTATTTTAAGACTTCTGTATCCCTCTGCAATATATCTCACTATTTTTGACTTTTCTGAGCCTGTCAAGTCCTTCTTTTGACCCATTTTGCCAAAGGAAAGGAAGTTGCCTAATAATTATGCACACCTGATATAGGGTGTTGATGTCATTAGACCACACCCCTTCTCATTACAGAGATGCACATCACCTAATATGCTTAATTGGTAGTAGGCTTTCCAGCCTATACAGCTTGGAGTAAGACAACATGCATAACGAGGATGATGTGGTCAAAATACTCATTTGCCTAATAATTCTGCACTCCCTGTATTTTGGGATTTGGCCCATAATGACAAATTAATCTATTTCTTGTAAACAAATGTTCAAACCTCACAATACATGGCACACATGAAATACAGGACAATCTGAGGGATTTCTAAATGATCAGCCATTCATTTCAATGTGAATGACAGAATGCTGTAATACTAATGAAGAAATCCTCATAGTGTGGTATCAGTGTAAATGTTTGAATAGATAATAATCTAATATTTAAAGATACACTTAAAGACTATTTATCGAAGATTATCTGAAATAAGCAATAAGCTGATGCGAAAAAATGATAGCTGATACTTTTAACTGGTGTGCAAGAAAATACAAAAAAATCTGTTTGACTTGTGTTAAAGTGATAAAATGGCATAAGTTTATGGTCAAAACACTAATAATGAAATGATAGATAAAATTATCGTGATGGAGAAATGTTTGTATTTGTTTTTTCTTTTCTTTTCTTATTATTCGAGAATTATATATGTTTTAGAGCTCCTAGTTGTTGGTATTTTTTCTTACAGCAGTAGAGTTTCTTACATTCCAATGACGCCATCATGGACAGGTCGAGCCGGAGTTTTTTTAATTATTATTGAACAGAGAACACATTCCATACAGTAACAACAATACAGAAATTTCAAATGCTAGGAGGGATATATATATAAAAAATTAGAGGAATACATTAAAAAGTGTACATGCTTGCAAAATTCTAAAAGCTTTTTGTTTCTTTGAGGGCAATATAGATTCAATATAATATTTCACTTCATTTTTAGATGCTATAAAACATGCTTTTTTTGACTGAAAATGTACACTTATGGATATGAAATTTGTTCATTAAAATAAAAAATTAATAAAATAAGAGCAAGTCTGTTTATCTTTGGAGTTTACAATAATGCCTAAAAGAACATCTTTCCACTGTAAAATAAAATTTCCATCAACATTTCCAACAATAAAGTCAAGTAGATTTAGCCAAAAAAAGATACATAAGGGCAGTGCCAAAATAAATGAACAGCTGTCTGCTTACAACTAGCAGCTACAACTTACATCTGTGTTTTTTTTAATTTAATTATATAATGTTTAGCAGGGTATAATTTGTGGAGAAGCTTAAAAGACACTTCTTTAACCTTGTTTGTTAAGAGATACCGGTTAGGCAGAAGCCAGGGCTGCGTTTCCCAAAAGCATCGTAAGCCTAAATTGATCGTAAAAACGATAGTACGACTGATCTTAATATTATGGTCTGTTTCCCAAAAGCATCGTAGCTTAAGTAGCACTATGGCAAGCCGTTTTGACTTTTATTCATTTTCAGGATATGAACTTTCACTAGTTAAAATGTTAATTCTTGAGATCAGGAATTACATTTCCACTAGTAACAATGGCAATTTTTGATAACAGGAATTAGATTTCCACTAGTAACAAAGTTCATTCTTGATATCAACAATTCAATTTCCACTAGTAAAAACTATCATTCTTGATATCAACAATTGTATTTTTACTAGTGAAATCTCGCCATAGGCTGCCATTCAAATTCAATTGTTGATATCAAGAATTCATTTCTTACTAGTTGAAATTCCAGTTTCACATATCAGGAATACAATTCTTACTAGTAAAAATGCAAATTTCTGATATCAAGAATTACATTGTTACTAGTGCAAATGTCTATTCTTGATATCAACAATTGAATTGCTACTAGTAAAAATATTCATTTCTGATATCTGAAATGAATTCCTGATATCAAGATAATTTCTGATATCTAAAACGGCTTTCTTACTAGTAACAATCACATTCATGATATCAGAAATGAACATTTTTACTAGTAGCAATTCAATTGTTGATATCAAGAATAGACATTTGCACTAGTAACAATGTAATTCTTGATATCAGAAATTGTCATTGTTACTAGTAAGAATTGTATTCCTGATATCAACAATTGAATTTGAATGGCAGCCTATGGCGAGATTTCACTAGTAAAAATATACAATTGTTGATATCAAGAATGATAGTTTTTACTTGTGGAAATTGAATTGTTGATATCAAGAATGAACTTTGTTACTTGTGGAAATCTAATTCCTGATATCAAGAATGATAGTTTTTACTAGTGAAAATGTCATTGTTGATATCACAAGTTCATATCCTGAAAATGAATAAAAGTCAAAACGGCTTGCCATAGTAGCACTTGAAAATCTTCGTAGAACTACGAGTGCTCTGGAGAAATCGTACATCCCCAAGTGGATCGTAAGAAGACAGATTGACGAGGACACCTGCAGGATAACCGGCAGATTACACTTTTATAGATTTAACACACTGCAACGTGAGTAATATAATAATGTTTTGATTGTACTTTATATTGCTCGTTTTTTGTTCACGTGAATTTATAAATGAAATAATTAAAAAGGGAAGAAAAAGAAATACACATCTTAATTAAATGAATGAACAAAAAAATCATAAAAGAAGTCATGTGGGAAATATGCTTCAAAGACTGGGCAAAATAGGGATGAATTAAAAAAAATCTGTCAATGACTTGCTGACGTGCACGAAAACTAATCCAAAACAGATGTCAATTATTAGGTTAAATGTTCACAATACGATTCCATACAAGGTTGTATTTCAGCACTTCGCGAATGGACTGCGACTCTTGAGTAGCACTTAGAGCGCGTTCTCGCGCGTTCATGTTAAGTGTTTATTTAGAATTCTATTACTGTTATGACGACACAGTGGAGCTTAGTCTTTGCTGCTTTAAACGAAGAACAACTGCGCGCAAGTCGTCATATCTGCCTCTCTAATTCTAGTTTAACAACAAACATGAATGAACATCTGAAGGTATGTTGAAAGATACAGTACAACTTTGTGAAACGGTCATATCTTGTAATGCGTTTAAGTGTTTCAACGGCGGAAACACATCAATAGAACAGCTTTTAATATGTCACGTAGCATTTACCTCAGAAACACCAAAACGCAAAAGCTAGTTCGCCAGAGAAATGAACTCCTTCGCTTAACATGCACTGTATTAGCCTATTTATTCATTCCATTTTTTTTAACCTGTTAATGATGTCTAGATTGTATTTAAATATATCTGTCGCGAAAATGACAACCACGTACTGTTAAATGATTATATTTCAACAACGAATTGGTGTAAAACATAATTGTATAATTAGATATAGACGTTAATGCGAAAACTGCCTTATGTGCAGCTTACATGTTTGCATACAATTTGATATGTGAGTGTTGATTATTATATAAAAATAAACATCAATTGAATTTAGGCTAGTTTAGATAGTTTGGCTCAGTTGTTAACCTTCAATAATAAAGTAGCATAATATTCAAGTAAGTTTCCTTGCATAGTTTATAGCAATAACAGAGATATTTCTTTTTTGGCCGCTGGGCAGGCGTGGCTTGAAATGTTGGCTCAGGCGACAGAGGTTATGGAGCTGCAGCAGATTCCGGTCCGGGCGAACGGCAGCGGCGTGCTGTGAGTCGGGGCCGGGCGAACGGCAGCGGCGTGCTGTGAGTCCGGTCCGGGCGAACGGCGGCGGCGTGCTGTGAGTCCGGGCCGGGCGAACGGCGGCGGCGTGCTGTGAGTCTGGGCTGGGCGAATGGCAGCGGTGTGCTCTGAGTCTGGGCTGTGCGAATGGCAGCGGCGTGCTGTGAGTCCGGGCAGGGGGAACGGCAGCGTGCTGTGAGTCTGGTCTGGGCGAACGGCAGCATGCTGTGAGTCTGGGCTGGGCGAACGGCAGCGGCGTGCTGTGAGTCTGGGCTGGGCGAACGGCAGCATGCTGTGAGTCTGGGCTGGGCGAACGGCAGCGGCGTGCTGTGAGTCTGGGCTGGGCGAATGGCAGCGGCGTGCTGTGAGTCCGGGCCGGGCGAACGGCAGCGTGCTGTGAGTCCGGGCCGGGTGAACGGCAGCGTGCTGTGAGTCCGGGCCGGGCGAACGGCAGCGGCGTGCTGTGAGTCCGGGCCGGGCGAACGGCAGCATGCTGTGAGTCTGGGCTGGGCGAACGGCAGCGGCGTGCTGTGAGTCTGGGCTGGGCGAATGGCAGCGGCGTGCTGTGAGTCTGGGCTGGGCGAACGGCAGCGAGCTGTGAGTCTGGTCTGAGCGAACGGCAGCGGCGTGCTGTGAGTCTGGGCTGGGCGAACGGCAGCGAGCTGTGAGTCTGGTCTGGGCGAACGGCAGCGGCGTGCTGTGAGTCTGGGCTGGGCGAACGGCAGCGGCGTGCTGTGAGTCTGGGCTGGGCGAACGGCAGCGAGCTGTGAGTCTGGGCTGGGCGAACGGCAGCGGCGTGCTGTGAGTCTGGGCTGGGCGAATGGCAGCGGTGTGCTCTGAGTCTGGGCTGGGCGAATGGCAGCGGCGTGCTGTGAGTCCGGGCAGGGGGAACGGCAGCGTGCTGTGAGTCTGGTCTGGGCGAACGGCAGCATGCTGTGAGTCTGGGCTGGGCGAACGGCAGCGGCGTGCTGTGAGTCTGGGCTGGGCGAACGGCAGCATGCTGTGAGTCTGGGCTGGGCGAACGGCAGCGGCGTGCTGTGAGTCTGGGCTGGGCGAATGGCAGCGGCGTGCTGTGAGTCCGGGCCGGGCGAACGGCAGCGTGCTGTGAGTCCGGGCCGGGTGAACGGCAGCGTACTGTGAGTCCGGGCCGGGCGAACGGCAGCGGCGTGCTGTGAGTCCGGGCCGGGCGAACGGCAGCATGCTGTGAGTCTGGGCTGGGCGAACGGCAGCGGCGTGCTGTGAGTCTGGGCTGGGCGAATGGCAGCGGCGTGCTGTGAGTCTGGGCTGGGCGAACGGCAGCGAGCTGTGAGTCTGGTCTGAGCGAACGGCAGCGGCGTGCTGTGAGTCTGGGCTGGGCGAACGGCAGCGAGCTGTGAGTCTGGTCTGGGCGAACGGCAGCGGCGTGCTGTGAGTCTGGGCTGGGCGAACGGCAGCGGCGTGCTGTGAGTCTGGGCTGGGCGAACGGCAGCGAGCTGTGAGTCTGGGCTGGGCGAACGGCAGCGTGCTGTGAGTCTGGGCTGGGCGAACGGCAGCGGCGTGCTGTGAGTCTGGGCTGGGCGAACGGCAGCGAGCTGTGAGTCTGGGCTGGGCGAACAGCAGCGAGCTGTGAGTCTGGCGGCGTGCTGTGAGTCTGGGCTGGGCGAACGGCAGCGAGCTGTGAGTCTGGTCTGGGCGAACGGCAGCGGCGTGCTGTGAGTCTGGGCTGGGCGAACGGCAGCGTGCTCTGAGTCTGGGCTGTGCGAATGGCAGCGGCGTGCTGTGAGTCCGGGCAGGGGGAACGGCAGCGTGCTGTGAGTCTGGTCTGGGCGAACGGCAGCATGCTGTGAGTCTGGGCTGGGCGAACGGCAGCGGCGTGCTGTGAGTCTGGGCTGGGCGAACGGCAGCATGCTGTGAGTCTGGGCTGGGCGAACGGCAGCGGCGTGCTGTGAGTCTGGGCTGGGCGAATGGCAGCGGCGTGCTGTGAGTCCGGGCCGGGCGAACGGCAGCGTGCTGTGAGTCCGGGCCGGGTGAACGGCAGCGTGCTGTGAGTCCGGGCCGGGCGAACGGCAGCGGCGTGCTGTGAGTCCGGGCCGGCGAACGGCAGCATGCTGTGAGTCTGGGCTGGGCGAACGGCAGCGGCGTGCTGTGAGTCTGGGCTGGGCGAATGGCAGCGGCGTGCTGTGAGTCTGGGCTGGGCGAACGGCAGCGAGCTGTGAGTCTGGTCTGAGCGAACGGCAGCGGCGTGCTGTGAGTCTGGGCTGGGCGAACGGCAGCGAGCTGTGAGTCTGGTCTGGGCGAACGGCAGCGAGCTGTGAGTCTGGTCTGGGCGAACGGCAGCGGCGTGCTGTGAGTCTGGGCTGGGCGAACGGCAGCGGCGTGCTGTGAGTCTGGGCTGGGCGAACGGCAGCGAGCTGTGAGTCTGGGCTGGGCGAACGGCAGCGGCGTGCTCTGAGTCTGGGCTGGGCGAATGGCAGCGGCGTGCTGTGAGTCTGGGCTGGGCGAACGGCAGCGAGCTGTGAGTCTGGTCTGAGCGAACGGCAGCGGCGTGCTGTGAGTCTGGGCTGGGCGAACGGCAGCGAGCTGTGAGTCTGGTCTGGGCGAACGGCAGCGGCGTGCTGTGAGTCTGGGCTGGGCGAACGGCAGCGAGCTGTGAGTCTGGTCTGGGCGAACGGTAGCGGCGTGCTGTGAGTCCGGGCTGGGCGAACGGCAGCGGCGTGCTGTGTGTCCGGGCTGGGCGAACGGCAGCGGCGTGCTGTGAGTCCGGTCTGGGCGAACGGCAGCGGCGTGCTGTGAGTCCGGGCTGGGCGAACGGCAGCGGCGTGCTGTGAGTCTGGGCTGGGCGAACGGCAGCGAGCTGTGAGTCTGGTCTGGGCGAACGGCAGCGGCGTGCTGTGAGTCTGGGCTGGGCGAACAGTAGCGGCGTGCTGTGAGTCCGGGCTGGGCGAACGGCAGCGAGCTGTGAGTCCGGTCTGGGCGAACGGTAGCGGCGTGCTGTGAGTCCGGGCTGGGCGAACGGCAGCGGCGTGCTGTGTGTCCGGGCTGGGCGAACGGCAGCGGCGTGCTGTGAGTCCGGTCTGGGCGAACGGCAGCGGCGTGCTGTCAGTCCGGGCTGGGCGAACGGCAGCGGCGTGCTGTGAGTCTGGGCTGGGCGAACGGCAGCGAGCTGTGAGTCTGGTCTGGGCGAACGGCAGCGGCGTGCTGTGAGTCTGGGCTGGGCGAACGGCAGCGGCGTGCTGTGAGTCTGGGCTGGGCGAACGGCAGCGAGCTGTGAGTCTGGTCTGGGCGAACGCAGCGGCGTGCTGTGAGTCTGGGCTGGGCGAACAGTAGCGGCGTGCTGTGAGTCCGGGCTGGGCGAACGGCAGCGAGCTGTGAGTCTGGGCTGGGCGAACGGCAGCGAGCTGTGAGTCTGGGCTGGGCGAACAGCAGCGAGCTGTGAGTCTGGCGGCGTGCTGTGAGTCTGGGCTGGGCGAACGGCAGGGAGCTGTGAGTCTGGTCTGGGCGAACGGCAGCGGCGTGCTGTGAGTCTGGGCTGGGCGAACGGCAGCGAGCTGTGAGTCTGGGCTGGGCGAACGGCAGCGAGCTGTGAGTCTGGGCTGGGCGAACAGCAGCGAGCTGTGAGTCTGGCGGCGTGCTGTGAGTCTGGGCTGGGCGAACGGCAGCGAGCTGTGAGTCTGGTCTGGGCGAACGGCAGCGGCGTGCTGTGAGTCTGGGCTGGGCGAATGGCAGCGGCGGCGTGCTGTGAGTCTGGGCTGGGCGAATGGCAGCGGCGTGCTGTGAGTCCGGGCAGGGGGAACGGCAGCGTGCTGTGAGTCTGGTCTGGGCGAACGGCAGCATGCTGTGAGTCTGGGCTGGGCGAACGGCAGCGGCGTGCTGTGAGTCTGGGCTGGGCGAATGGCAGCGGCGTGCTGTGAGTCTGGGCTGGGCGAACGGCAGCGAGCTGTGAGTCTGGTCTGAGCGAACGGCAGCGGCGTGCTGTGAGTCTGGGCTGGGCGAACGGCAGCGGCGTGCTGTGAGTCTGGGCTGGGCGAACGGCAGCGAGCTGTGAGTCCGGTCTGGGCGAACGGTAGCGGCGTGCTGTGAGTCCGGGCTGGGCGAACGGCAGCGGCGTGCTGTGTGTCCGGGCTGGGCGAACGGCAGCGGCGTGCTGTGAGTCCGGTCTGGGCGAACGGCAGCGGCGTGCTGTCAGTCCGGGCTGGGCGAACGGCAGCGGCGTGCTGTGAGTCTGGGCTGGGCGAACGGCAGCGAGCTGTGAGTCTGGTCTGGGCGAACGGCAGCGGCGTGCTGTGAGTCTGGGCTGGGCGAACGGCAGCGAGCTGTGAGTCTGGTCTGGGCGAACGGTAGCGGCGTGCTGTGAGTCCGGGCTGGGCGAACGGCAGCGGCGTGCTGTGAGTCCGGTCTGGGCGAACGGCAGCGGCGTGCTGTGAGTCTGGGCTGGGCGAACGGCAGCGGCATGCTGTGAGTCTGGGCTGGGCGAATGGCAGCGTGCTGTGAGTCTGGGCTGGGCGAACGGCAGCGTGCTGTGAGTCTGGTCTGGGCGAACGGCAGCGGCGTGCTGTGAGTCTGGTCTGGGCGAATGGTAGCGGCGTGCTGTGAGTCCGGGCTGGGCGAACGGCAGCGGCGTGCTGTGAGTCCGGTCTGGGCGAACGGCAGCGGCGTGCTGTGAGTCTGGGCTGGGCGAATGGCAGCGGCGTGCTGTGAGTCTGGGCTGGGCGAATGGCAGCGAGCTGTGAGTCTGGTCTGGGCGAACGGCAGCGGCGTGCTCTGAGTCTGGGCTGGGCCAAAGGCAGCGTTCTGTGAGTCTGGGCTGGGCGAACGGCAGCGAGCTGTGAGTCTGGTCTGGGCGAACGGCAGCGGCGTGCTGTGAGTCTGGGCTGGGCGAATGGCAGCGGCGTGCTGTGAGTCCGGGCCGGGCGAACGGCAGCGTGCTGTGAGTCCGGGCCGGGTGAACGGCAGCGTGCTGTGAGTCCGGGCCGGGCGAACGGCAGCGGCGTGCTGTGAGTCCGGGCCGGGCGAACGGCAGCATGCTGTGAGTCTGGGCTGGGCGAACGGCAGCGGCGTGCTGTGAGTCTGGGCTGGGCGAATGGCAGCGGCGTGCTGTGAGTCTGGGCTGGGCGAACGGCAGCGAGCTGTGAGTCTGGTCTGAGCGAACGGCAGCGGCGTGCTGTGAGTCTGGGCTGGGCGAACGGCAGCGAGCTGTGAGTCTGGTCTGGGCGAACGGCAGCGGCGTGCTGTGAGTCTGGGCTGGGCGAACGGCAGCGGCGTGCTGTGAGTCTGGGCTGGGCGAACGGCAGCGAGCTGTGAGTCTGGGCTGGGCGAACGGCAGCGTGCTGTGAGTCTGGGCTGGGCGAACGGCAGCGGCGTGCTGTGAGTCTGGGCTGGGCGAACGGCAGCGAGCTGTGAGTCTGGGCTGGGCGAACAGCAGCGAGCTGTGAGTCTGGCGGCGTGCTGTGAGTCTGGGCTGGGCGAACGGCAGCGAGCTGTGAGTCTGGTCTGGGCGAACGGCAGCGGCGTGCTGTGAGTCTGGGCTGGGCGAACGGCAGCGTGCTCTGAGTCTGGGCTGTGCGAATGGCAGCGGCGTGCTGTGAGTCCGGGCAGGGGGAACGGCAGCGTGCTGTGAGTCTGGTCTGGGCGAACGGCAGCATGCTGTGAGTCTGGGCTGGGCGAACGGCAGCGGCGTGCTGTGAGTCTGGGCTGGGCGAACGGCAGCATGCTGTGAGTCTGGGCTGGGCGAACGGCAGCGGCGTGCTGTGAGTCTGGGCTGGGCGAATGGCAGCGGCGTGCTGTGAGTCCGGGCCGGGCGAACGGCAGCGTGCTGTGAGTCCGGGCCGGGTGAACGGCAGCGTGCTGTGAGTCCGGGCCGGGCGAACGGCAGCGGCGTGCTGTGAGTCCGGGCCGGGCGAACGGCAGCATGCTGTGAGTCTGGGCTGGGCGAACGGCAGCGGCGTGCTGTGAGTCTGGGCTGGGCGAATGGCAGCGGCGTGCTGTGAGTCTGGGCTGGGCGAACGGCAGCGAGCTGTGAGTCTGGTCTGAGCGAACGGCAGCGGCGTGCTGTGAGTCTGGGCTGGGCGAACGGCAGCGAGCTGTGAGTCTGGTCTGGGCGAACGGCAGCGAGCTGTGAGTCTGGTCTGGGCGAACGGCAGCGGCGTGCTGTGAGTCTGGGCTGGGCGAACGGCAGCGTGCTGTGAGTCTGGTCTGGGCGAACGGCAGCGGCGTGCTGTGAGTCTGGTCTGGGCGAACGGTAGCGGCGTGCTGTGAGTCCGGGCTGGGCGAACGGCAGCGGCGTGCTGTGAGTCCGGTCTGGGCGAACGGCAGCGGCGTGCTGTGAGTCTGGGCTGGGCGAATGGCAGCGGCGTGCTGTGAGTCTGGGCTGGGCGAATGGCAGCGAGCTGTGAGTCTGGTCTGGGCGAACGGCAGCGGCGTGCTCTGAGTCTGGGCTGGGCCAAAGGCAGCGTTCTGTGAGTCTGGGCTGGGCGAACGGCAGCGAGCTGTGAGTCTGGTCTGGGCGAACGGCAGCGGCGTGCTGTGAGTCTGGGCTGGGCGAATGGCAGCGGCGTGCTGTGAGTCCGGGCCGGGCGAACGGCAGCGTGCTGTGAGTCCGGGCCGGGTGAACGGCAGCGTGCTGTGAGTCCGGGCCGGGCGAACGGCAGCGGCGTGCTGTGAGTCCGGGCCGGGCGAACGGCAGCATGCTGTGAGTCTGGGCTGGGCGAACGGCAGCGGCGTGCTGTGAGTCTGGGCTGGGCGAATGGCAGCGGCGTGCTGTGAGTCTGGGCTGGGCGAACGGCAGCGAGCTGTGAGTCTGGTCTGAGCGAACGGCAGCGGCGTGCTGTGAGTCTGGGCTGGGCGAACGGCAGCGAGCTGTGAGTCTGGTCTGGGCGAACGGCAGCGGCGTGCTGTGAGTCTGGGCTGGGCGAACGGCAGCGGCGTGCTGTGAGTCTGGGCTGGGCGAACGGCAGCGAGCTGTGAGTCTGGGCTGGGCGAACGGCAGCGTGCTGTGAGTCTGGGCTGGGCGAACGGCAGCGGCGTGCTGTGAGTCTGGGCTGGGCGAACGGCAGCGAGCTGTGAGTCTGGGCTGGGCGAACAGCAGCGAGCTGTGAGTCTGGCGGCGTGCTGTGAGTCTGGGCTGGGCGAACGGCAGCGAGCTGTGAGTCTGGTCTGGGCGAACGGCAGCGGCGTGCTGTGAGTCTGGGCTGGGCGAACGGCAGCGTGCTCTGAGTCTGGGCTGTGCGAATGGCAGCGGCGTGCTGTGAGTCCGGGCAGGGGGAACGGCAGCGTGCTGTGAGTCTGGTCTGGGCGAACGGCAGCATGCTGTGAGTCTGGGCTGGGCGAACGGCAGCGGCGTGCTGTGAGTCTGGGCTGGGCGAACGGCAGCATGCTGTGAGTCTGGGCTGGGCGAACGGCAGCGGCGTGCTGTGAGTCTGGGCTGGGCGAATGGCAGCGGCGTGCTGTGAGTCCGGGCCGGGCGAACGGCAGCGTGCTGTGAGTCCGGGCCGGGTGAACGGCAGCGTGCTGTGAGTCCGGGCCGGGCGAACGGCAGCGGCGTGCTGTGAGTCCGGGCCGGGCGAACGGCAGCATGCTGTGAGTCTGGGCTGGGCGAACGGCAGCGGCGTGCTGTGAGTCTGGGCTGGGCGAATGGCAGCGGCGTGCTGTGAGTCTGGGCTGGGCGAACGGCAGCGAGCTGTGAGTCTGGTCTGAGCGAACGGCAGCGGCGTGCTGTGAGTCTGGGCTGGGCGAACGGCAGCGAGCTGTGAGTCTGGTCTGGGCGAACGGCAGCGAGCTGTGAGTCTGGTCTGGGCGAACGGCAGCGGCGTGCTGTGAGTCTGGGCTGGGCGAACGGCAGCGGCGTGCTGTGAGTCTGGGCTGGGCGAACGGCAGCGAGCTGTGAGTCTGGGCTGGGCGAACGGCAGCGGCGTGCTGTGAGTCTGGGCTGGGCGAATGGCAGCGGCGTGCTGTGAGTCTGGGCTGGGCGAACGGCAGCGAGCTGTGAGTCTGGTCTGAGCGAACGGCAGCGGCGTGCTGTGAGTCTGGGCTGGGCGAACGGCAGCGAGCTGTGAGTCTGGTCTGGGCGAACGGCAGCGGCGTGCTGTGAGTCTGGGCTGGGCGAACGGCAGCGAGCTGTGAGTCTGGTCTGGGCGAACGGTAGCGGCGTGCTGTGAGTCCGGGCTGGGCGAACGGCAGCGGCGTGCTGTGTGTCCGGGCTGGGCGAACGGCAGCGGCGTGCTGTGAGTCCGGTCTGGGCGAACGGCAGCGGCGTGCTGTGAGTCCGGGCTGGGCGAACGGCAGCGGCGTGCTGTGAGTCTGGGCTGGGCGAACGGCAGCGAGCTGTGAGTCTGGTCTGGGCGAACGGCAGCGGCGTGCTGTGAGTCTGGGCTGGGCGAACAGTAGCGGCGTGCTGTGAGTCCGGGCTGGGCGAACGGCAGCGAGCTGTGAGTCTGGGCTGGGCGAACGGCAGCGAGCTGTGAGTCTGGGCTGGGCGAACAGCAGCGAGCTGTGAGTCTGGCGGCGTGCTGTGAGTCTGGGCTGGGCGAACGGCAGCGAGCTGTGAGTCTGGTCTGGGCGAACGGCAGCGGCGTGCTGTGAGTCTGGGCTGGGCGAACGGCAGCGAGCTGTGAGTCTGGGCTGGGCGAACGGCAGCGAGCTGTGAGTCTGGGCTGGGCGAACAGCAGCGAGCTGTGAGTCTGGCGGCGTGCTGTGAGTCTGGGCTGGGCGAACGGCAGCGAGCTGTGAGTCTGGTCTGGGCGAACGGCAGCGGCGTGCTGTGAGTCTGGGCTGGGCGAATGGCAGCGGCGTGCTGTGAGTCTGGGCTGGGCGAATGGCAGCGGCGTGCTGTGAGTCTGGCGGCGTGCTGTGAGTCTGGGCTGGGCGAACGGCAGCGAGCTGTGAGTCTGGTCTGGGCGAACGGCAGCGGCGTGCTGTGAGTCTGGGCTGGGCGAATGGCAGCGGCGTGCTGTGAGTCTGGGCTGGGCGAATGGCAGCGGCGTGCTGTGAGTCCGGGCAGGGGAACGGCAGCGTGCTGTGAGTCTGGTCTGGGCGAACGGCAGCATGCTGTGAGTCTGGGCTGGGCGAACGGCAGCGGCGTGCTGTGAGTCTGGGCTGGGCGAATGGCAGCGGCGTGCTGTGAGTCTGGGCTGGGCGAACGGCAGCGAGCTGTGAGTCTGGTCTGAGCGAACGGCAGCGGCGTGCTGTGAGTCTGGGCTGGGCGAACGGCAGCGGCGTGCTGTGAGTCTGGGCTGGGCGAACGCAGCGAGCTGTGAGTCCGGTCTGGGCGAACGGTAGCGGCGTGCTGTGAGTCCGGGCTGGGCGAACGGCAGCGGCGTGCTGTGTGTCCGGGCTGGGCGAACGGCAGCGGCGTGCTGTGAGTCCGGTCTGGGCGAACGGCAGCGGCGTGCTGTCAGTCCGGCCTGGGCGAACGGCAGCGGCGTGCTGTGAGTCTGGGCTGGGCGAACGGCAGCGAGCTGTGAGTCTGGTCTGGGCGAACGGCAGCGGCGTGCTGTGAGTCTGGGCTGGGCGAACGGCAGCGAGCTGTGAGTCTGGTCTGGGCGAACGGCAGCGGCGTGCTGTGAGTCCGGGCTGGGCGAACGGCAGCGGCGTGCTGTGAGTCCGGTCTGGGCGAACGGCAGCGGCGTGCTGTGAGTCTGGGCTGGGCGAATGGCAGCGGCGTGCTGTGAGTCTGGGCTGGGCGAATGGCAGCGAGCTGTGAGTCTGGTCTGGGCGAACGGCAGCGGCGTGCTCTGAGTCTGGGCTGGGCCAAAGGCAGCGTTCTGTGAGTCTGGGCTGGGCGAACGGCAGCGAGCTGTGAGTCTGGTCTGGGCGAACGGCAGCGGCGTGCTGTGAGTCTGGGCTGGGCGAATGGCAGCGGCGTGCTGTGAGTCTGGGCTGGGCGAATGGCAGCGGCGTGCTGTGAGTCCGGGCAGGGGGAACGGCAGCGTGCTGTGAGTCTGGTCTGGGCGAACGGCAGCATGCTGTGAGTCTGGGCTGGGCGAACGGCAGCGGCGTGCTGTGAGTCTGGGCTGGGCGAATGGCAGCGGCGTGCTGTGAGTCTGGGCTGGGCGAACGGCAGCGAGCTGTGAGTCTGGTCTGAGCGAACGGCAGCGGCGTGCTGTGAGTCTGGGCTGGGCGAACGGCAGCGGCGTGCTGTGAGTCTGGGCTGGGCGAACGGCAGCGAGCTGTGAGTCTGGTCTGGGCGAACGGTAGCGGCGTGCTGTGAGTCCGGGCTGGGCGAACGGCAGCGGCGTGCTGTGTGTCCGGGCTGGGCGAACGGCAGCGGCGTGCTGTGAGTCCGGTCTGGGCGAACGGCAGCGGCGTGCTGTGAGTCCGGGCTGGGCGAACGGCAGCGGCGTGCTGTGAGTCCGGTCTGGGCGAACGGCAGCGGCGTGCTGTGAGTCTGGGCTGGGCGAACGGCAGCGGCATGCTGTGAGTCTGGGCTGGGCGAATGGCAGCGTGCTGTGAGTCTGGGCTGGGCGAACGGCAGCGTGCTGTGAGTCTGGTCTGGGCGAACGGCAGCGGCGTGCTGTGAGTCTGGTCTGGGCGAACGGTAGCGGCGTGCTGTGAGTCCGGGCTGGGCGAACGGCAGCGGCGTGCTGTGAGTCCGGTCTGGGCGAACGGCAGCGGCGTGCTGTGAGTCTGGGCTGGACGAATGGCAGCGGCGTGCTGTGAGTCTGGGCTGGGCGAATGGCAGCGAGCTGTGAGTCTGGTCTGGGCGAACGGCAGCGGCGTGCTCTGAGTCTGGGCTGGGCCAAAGGCAGCGTTCTGTGAGTCTGGTCTGGGCGAACGGCAGCGTGCTGTGAGTCTGGTCTGGGCGAACGGCAGCGGCGTGCTGTGAGTCTGGTCTGGGCGAACGGCAGCGTGCTGTGAGTCTGGTCTGGGCGAGCGGCAGCGGCGTGCTGTGAGTCTGGGCTGGGCGAACGGCAGCGGCGTGCTGTGAGTCTGGTCTGGGCGAACGGCAGCGTGCTGTGAGTCTGGGCTGGGCGAACAGCAGAGGCGTGCTGTGAGTCTGGTCTGGGCGAACGGCAGCGTGCTGTGAGTCTGGGCTGGGCGAACGGCAGCGGCGTGCTGTGAGTCTGGGCTGGGCGAACAGCAGAGGCGTGCTGTGAGTCTGGTCTGGGCGAACGGCAGCGTGCTGTGAGTCTGGGCTGGGCGAACGGCAGCGGCGTGCTGTGAATCTGGGCTGGGCGAACAGCAGAGGCGTGCTGTGAGTCTGGTCTGGGCGAACGGCAGCGGCGTGCTGTGAGTCTGGGCTGGACCAACGGCAGTGTTCTAGTTCAACTGTAGTTGCCATGTTGTGATTGGGCTCAGTTATGAGAACCACAGGGCAGAAATGTTCACTAGATAATGAGTTAGGCATGTTCCAAGTTGGATGAACTGACGGTTGTGCCAAGTCAGGCTCCGCCTCACCCACAGTGAACAATGACCCAGACAAAATTAATGCATAATCCATAAAGTCGATTAGGCTCCACTCAAAGTTCTCATCAGGTAGCCTGGACTTCAGAGATTCATTGAGTCCATGACGGAAGAAACACTTGAAAACACTCTCATTGTACGTGACATGATTTGATAACTCGCAGAACTTGGTAACATAATCCTCAATCGATGCGTTTCCCTGTCGAAGCTGCAGTAGCTGATCGAAGTAATCCATTTCTTGACGGAGACTACTGGCAAAGCTGCTAGATCTTGGGTGGCTAAGTATTTGAGGTTTGAAACCTGGCGGCTGTATTTCTTAAAAAGTGAAGCCAAACCATGGCAACACCGTGGGTTGTAGTAGTAGTCGTTTGGATTGGCGTTTTTGTTTATTTATTTTTATTTTTAATTAGAGAACATATGAACATTGTATCAAACACAGAAACTTAAAAAACCCTCTGAGGGGCTTGTGGGAAATGTAGTTAGTGTGACAGAGTCCATAGAATGAGAAGGCGACATCTGGTGGCAAGTGGACAGAAGACAACAGCCTGAATTCATTACAGCATGAATTTCTACATCTACCTCTGATTGAGCTGCCAGAATGCTACATGTGGGTAATGTGACGGCATTAAAACTTTTTATTCCAAAACGTAAATCACATGCACTGTTTTGGTATCAATCTTGTCCAAATATTTATGCACAAGTACATTTTCGTTTTTGTTCTTTTTAACTGTGCAGACTGGAGGATCTGGACAATGAAGAAGAGACGAGATCTGGATTGCCGCTACTCTTCACTCAAACATGTTTGCTCATTTGCAACCTGGAAGTACATGCATCTCCTGAAAGCTAGTTATTTTAGATTATAAAGTTGTAAATATGGATATTTTTCTTACAAAAACTCTCACTTCACTTCAGAAGGCCTTTATTAATATTCCGTGTGGATTATTTTTACAATGGATGGCTTTTTGCTTCAAAATCGGGCCCCCCATTCACTACCATCATAAGGCTTGGAAGAACCAGGATACTTTTAAATATATATCTGATTGTATTCGTCTGAAAGAAGATAGTCATATACACCTTGGATGGCTTGAGGGTGAGTAAATCATGAGATAATTTTCCTTTTTGGGTGAGCTATCCCTTTAACATCAATACTTTTGGACTGGTATACATTCATTTGAATTTGTCTTATGACAGTAACCCAAGATAGTTATACAAATGTTATGGTAAATGGAGTTTTTTGACCCCAGCATGTATTGCTGTAACCTGTTTCATCAAACCATAAATATCTTAGAAGATTCATGATGGACTTTGCTGTAAAAAATACTTTTTGAAAAGATACTTTTCAGTTGTGCCACTTAATGATCCAATGATGCCTGGAGCCCAATGATTGCCATTTGCAGCAATTTTTTTTTTTTAAATATAAACTTTATAGTTCAATGCTAAACCAAGAAATACTTAAATATTTTTCAAATTTACACTCACTTTACATTCACTCTACTACATAAATTCTTCATGTAAAACCTTGAGTGGACTGTGATATTTTAATTTTTAACCACGCAGATTTGTGTTGGACAGTCCCTATGACAACCACTGACCACTGCAATCGCATCGACGTCTATATGCAGCAACAGCACAAATTTGTAAGTGTTTTAAATGAAGATTGTGAATTTTCACGAATAACTCATTTAATTAAAAAACAGAAAGACATTAGATGGTAGTACTGTTCTGATACACTTTGCATTGTAGTACTTGTTTTTTGCCTGTAGAGCCAACTGGAATCCTTGTGTAAGTGGAAAAAAATGCCAAACAAAGCACAAGAGGTGAGTCATCTTACAATATTGTTATAAATGTGTTTGTTTTTTTACATAATTATATGTCTCATTTCCATGTATACTGTATTTTGTCCTTTAGGATGCTGTGATCAATATGAAATCCGTGCAGGAGATTGCTAAGCAGTTGGGGTTTGAATGGACCGTTCTGGCATTTGAACTTGGATTCACCAGAAATGAAGTCAGACAGTTTCATGCAACATCCAAAGAAAAGAGGGTTCAGGCTCAGAGAATGCTGGAATCATGGTTTGTATAATAACCAACACACTTAAATGTTACTGTTTATAAATGAGCCTTTATTATTAAAGTTGAGAGTCGTTGTGCTATTAAGTGGTGGTACCTTTAATGACTGACAGGTATGAGCGTTCCTGGGACAAACCAAACAAAACCAAGCTGCTTCAGGACGGTCTTGAGCGGGCGGGCCGTCGTGACCTGGCTGAAAGGCTGCGTTGCCTGCACTGGGGTCACCAAAAGCTCAGCCGCAGAGTCGAGCTGCCCTCTGCCTTCCCCTTCATCATTACCGTCCATAAGACCATTGACAACAAAGATGCCTTGAGCAGGATAAATGTGCTCAATCGCAGTTATAACTAAAATGGCAAAGAAATTAAAGCGAGTTAAAAGTGTGAAACTACTAGTGAAAATGCCCTTCGCTTTGATCTACATTTCTTTTCTAATTTAATGAAATATTTCAAGTCATAAATGCTATTATCATACAATTATTTGAAAAAGAATGTGGGCTCAGACTTTTGGACCTCACGGTACTTACTATTATTCAATATAGTTTTAATGATTCAGTGCTTTTTTTTTAATACACACTTCATAAAACTATTCTTCAAACTGAATCAATTCACTGTTCTGTCATTCAGTCGAACGCTAAAACAATAAATTTACATATACAGTAAATGCACATTACATTAACTCACGTGTTGTTAATAAAAAGGTCATTTTCAGAGCAAAACTGTAGTGCTGCTTCATTGACCCTAATCCTCTTGAAAAGCAGTTAAATCTACTTAAATTTTCAAATAAACCACTACTGTCTGGTGTGGTTCAACCTAATGTCAATCTTAAATTGATAATAAATCCTGCCTGAAAGAATACAATTTTATATGTATGTGTATTTTTGATTTAAATCATTGAATCACAACAAACAAAAACAAACCATCACAGCAAGGTCAATTGTGTGTGTGATGTATATGTATACACATATATATATATATATATATATATATATATATATCTGCCGCGCACACACACTGTTACATGTGTTTCTGTCCTGGACTTTGTTTTGCTGTCATTGTGTCATATGTGCTCATTGTTTATGTTCCCCACCACTGTCATCATTAGTTCATCCCCATCAGCTGTGTGTAATTATTTAGTCTCATAGTTTCCTGTTCTGTTTATTTATACCCTCAGTTTCTTATCAGTCTTTGTCTAGCGTTAAACTAAGTCAAGTGTCTTGTATGGATAATTCTCTTGATTATTGTTATTAAAACTGTGTTCCTGTGATTCCCTGCCGTTGTGTGCCTCTGTTACCTGCAAGACCGTATTTAAAGGAGATATTCCAGGAGGCAAACAAAAAGTACAGACACTACACTAAGGAAGCATATATACACTCACGAGGAAAACGGGAAATTAAACAATACACAGGTGACAACCATAAGTAACCAAGGTAACAGATTGACAGGAAGAAAACGGCAAGAGTGCCGTTTACACCACACCATTTTCAACCAAAAACTGAAAAAAATCATGCGTCTGGTCATTCATTTACAAGTCAATGGCATTTTGGATGCTTGAAAATGCAAACTTTTGAAAACAGGTATCAATTTAACTGCAGGTTTTTGAAAACGATAGCATTATCGTCTCTGTGTGAACTACAAAAACACAAATTTGTGAAAACGGTGACGTCATGTGTACGTGTATTACGTGTTCAGTCTGTAGACGCATAGGGTTTAATTACAAATCAACATCACCAACTACTGGTCTGGCTTGCAAAATATAGCGTTTTTAGTCTTTTCCATGGATCCGTGTGAATAGGGATCGTTTTGACAAATTTTATCATCTGCATGTGAAATTCGCAAAGGTAAAGTTATCTGTTTTTAGTACATCATTGTCCCATACCTTAATGTGCATTTTCATTCAGCCCATTCAGCGGACTTATCGCACACACAATCAGACTAAACTTTCTTGCTGATATGAACAGGCCTTTATTCTGACAAGTTCTTTAAGGTATTGAAGGTGTAGTATTTATTTCAAGTGTATTCTATCAAGGACTGATTCTACACATATGGCCAATGTATTCAATATTAGGCATTGCTTACAATATTATTGTTATATATTTTTGTTTGTTTCTAAGAAATGCCTCATTCTGTTTGAGCAGAGATGTACAATTATTGTTAGTTATGTTAGTTCTGTGTGTGCTAAAAGACAAAAAACTGTGGTTCCACTCCTAGAACCTTATAAGGGCATCAGCCATCTAGGTTGAGTTTACTGGAGCTCAAGGACATAAAACTTTGGGAAAGTTACAGCTTGCATCAATCAAGAGGATTAGAGCCTAACCAGTGGGAAACAATAGGAGTATAAAAGACTGAAGAGTTGATTGCCTCTTTGGATACTGATACACCAGTTCCCCCGACACCTAGAACCCCAGAGCCGAGGACAAGAAACCTCAAGCTGAAGAGAAGAAGCCCAGAGCATATCACTTTGACTCAAAGCGTTATTATTGTATTTTTTACTTTAATAATGAAGTCTTATTTGCCTTTACATTTTTGTTTATTATAAAAAGAAAAGTAACCAATTAAAAGAAATTTAAAGCTGCAGTCCATAAGTTTTTTCTCTTTGTCGCCGTCTCTGTTTGAAACAATTCAACTCCAATTGCAGAACTACCATCTTTACATGGGTTGTGCATCGGCACGGCTCCTCACTGCGGATGAATCTAATGTTTTGGGGAGAATGTGTGGCTGACAGTCACTGGTGGATACTGGACTTCGGAATCACAGATTGTAGTCTTGGAAGTATGACCAAAATAAGAATTTTCACCAGAGAATGTCATCTGAACAAGTAAGTAACAAATCTGCTACTTTTGTTCAACTGAGAAAAAAAGAGCATTATAATAAATCATGCTACCAACAGTGATTAATTCTAATGATTGCTTAGCTCATATCACATCAAGCCATGCTAATTATTATTATTGTTATACTTTGTTCTCAAATTGTTCATGTTAACAACATCAGCATTGCGTGACTGTTTATTTAGTGTGCATTAGCGTTACCTGTTGATTTCAATTTCTGTACAGTCTAACATCAATTTATCATACCATACGATCCGCCATCAAAATAATAAGTTTAATTATTCCAGCTGCTGTGAGAAAAGGCTATAAATGTTCCGCTTCCTGCAGCATCCTCACATGCGCTATTGCCTACTAGCTGGCACTGCTGAGGTGGTATGAATCATCTTCGTTTTTGGTCTCTTGTTTCACCTTTTCCTCTTGACAAGATCCCATAGATTCTCAATGGGGCTCAGGTCTGGTGAGTTTGCTGGCCAGTCAAGCACACTAACACCATAGTCATTTAACCAACTTTTGGTGCTTTGGTAAATCTTCAGGATTTTACCTCTCTCAGAAATCTTTTTGATCTCCTCTTTGCAGAAATTCTCAAGTTTGTCTCTCAGCTGATGAACAGATTCTCTTAAGCCATCAAAAGTCGGAAAGCTGAAGGGAATGTTGGGTACAGCTGTAGATTCAGAAGATGCTGAGAGAGGCTGAAAAAAAGAAAAGATGAAAGATGAAAACACATTACTTTCACTCTTCCTTTAATAAATTCATTTAGATATGTGCAGCTTTTGATTATCTTTACTAATACTGCCTTCAGGTGCTATCAGTATTATTGTAAATACGAGTTTCCTAGTTAAAAACTGGACGGGAATGCCCAGTCAAGTCATATTTACCACTTGGAAGCTAGGGGATAATTTTGATGCCCGAATTCCTGAGCTGGGCGTACTGGTATAGAGTTTTCTACAACAGCTACATCACCTCGTCTTGTTGTTAAAGTAGTGCATATTTCCATATAATCATTTGAAGCGTATTGTACATTTTATACACAGCAAAAATAGCCTGTATTTGACAGAAATTCCAGAATCGTCAGCAAGTTGACTATTTAGGTATAGCGTGGTGAACGTTTCAATTGTTGTCAATGAATTGGACGCTAAATAACATTTTGGTATTAATTAGATTTTCCCAATAAATATGCAAGAATAAACCTGGAGTCCACCATGATTCCTGTTCTTTCCGAAAACAAAGCACTTGAATATGACCGGCTCGTAATCACGTGAAAGGCAGCATAACTCACCTCAATTTCAAAGCTACATTCTTGTAATAATAATCATATTTCATTATAGCTACTAGGGGTGTAATAACATGTCGTGTCACAATATATCTCAATACAACAATGCAACAATATCGTATCATAGTGAGAATATGTGTTGTGTATACAGAAGTTCACCAAAAATGATAATTATTGTATGAAAAAAAAATGTCAGTACTACATTAAACTACTATTTATAATGTTGAATATAATGTATAATAATGAAATGGGGGAATATTTGAGGGTCCTTATTATGCCAAATGTCTTATGATATTGAATATAAAAATTGTCAGTGACAGAGCGCAATATTCATCTAAAATAAGTCTGTTTCAGTGTTAGAATCATGAATGTTTTTATTCTGGTGACACCACTGTCCTGTGCTTTGGGTTTCCAGCACCACATCCAAGCCGATTCATTTCCACCCACAATGTAATACCAAAATACCCAATGTAAATACATTTACAAATACAAATTTTTTTGTTATCCTTTCACCATATGTCTTAGAATATCGCAGTAATACTGTATCGTAAGTTCAATATCATGATCGTGATATAAGGGTATCATTACACCACTAACAGCTGCAAATTCTTGTATTTGCCACTTTACGCTATATTTCTGATAATAAAACATCTGCATATACAGTAATTGCAAATATAGCAACAAGTGGCAATTACAGGCCAAGTACATTGATGATGTGCACATTGTAAGGTTGTGCATTTGGTAAGGAAAGGTAGTTCAAAAGCTATATGTAGATTAACTTTTGACCAGTTAGTGGCACTGTCATGAAACTTCCCAAGTTCCCAAAGGTCATGGTCTCAAGTCCAGGTTTTGTATTATTTCAGTATGCTCAGAAATTGCTAATATATACCCTCACTTCCTGTTTGAGTAAAAGGAATTAATGTTACATGAAAAAAAGTTATGAATGTAAATATCAGACCCAAATTAATCAAAAAGGTAATGAATAGATTTCATTAAACAGTTGGTGTTTTGTCACAAAATATATATATATATATATATATATATATATATATATATATATATATCCAACAATTTGAAAAAAAATCCCTCAATTTTTTTTTTATCAACGATTATCATAGATCATACTGTCATCTGCTATTTTAAAACACGTCTTATTAATGAAAACTAAATCCATATTTTATATGATATTGAAGCTATGTATGTATCACTCTGAACAAAGCTTTAGCAGGCCAACCGAACTTAATACAGAGCGCTGAGAATGGCTACGTCTCAAATCCTAGTGAGCTGCTTAGAAGGCACTGTTGGGTTTCATAGCCGTGGGCAATTTTGCCATCACACTGGCTAACGCCGCCCATAAATGCTGTCTGTGTAGGCAGCTCAATATACTTTGAGACGCAGCCGATGTGGCCAATCAGCGCAGTGTATTATTGCGGCTCGGCGGCAGCATGCTTGAGTGAGACATGCAACGTCGATATTTCAAGATCAAAAGCCGAACGAAATTAAATTAAACGGGACGGACGTCGCCGCTGCCGATCGCTTGTCCTGAAAATCATTTCGTATTGCAAAAAAGGACCGCGTTTCATTCATGAAACATGGCTACATTGTCAGGCAACAAAGAAGCGGGGATTGCAGCTCACAGCTCGTTGTTTTCATGATACTTTGAGCCTGTGTACTTCGATTTGATGCCACTGCCGCTTTCTGACGGGATTTAGCTGCTTTTGGACGGAGAAAACGGGCTCTACATGGCTTCGGTGAACTGTTTCAGCGGTCCGGAGGAACTCGAGGACACCAGTCACGCTTTAAGTTTGGTAAAAGAGCTGAAATTATTCTACGACTCGCAGCTGTTAGTCGACGTGACTATCGAAGTGGAGTCTGACCCGGAGTCAGAGGACCGAAGCGTTTCCTCAGGTTGCTGCTCCTCTCGCGCTGGAAAAGTTTTCCAGTGCAACCGAAATGTGCTTGCAGCAGCGAGCCCTTATTTTAAGAGCATGTTTACAGGAGGGCTGTATGAAAGCACTCAAAGAAACGTCACCATTCACGAAGTGGACGCCGATTCAATGGCTGTCATCATTGATTACTGTTACACTGGCAAAGTGACAGTCACCGAGGTCAATGTGCAGAGGCTCTATGCAGCTGCAAACATGCTGCAGCTGGAGTATATTCGGCAAGCTTGTGCTAACTTCATGATAAGAAGGCTGGACCTTTCGAACTGTGCAGGGATTTTGAAGTTTGCCGACACCTTTGACAATCTGGAGTTGAAGAGCAAAGCTCTAGCGTTTATCGCGAAGAACTTTGTCCAGCTCAGTGCCAATGTGAGAGAGCTTTGTGAGCTGGACCTGAAGCAGATTAAAGAGATCCTCACACTGGATTCTCTGGACGTGGACTGCGAACTGAAAGTGTGCTCATTTGCAATTCAGTGGATTGAGAGTAATCTGCATGTGGATGCAGAAGATGCACTGCAGGTCCTCAGATGTGTGCGGTGGTCTTTGTTTTCTGAGAAAGACAGGGTTAATCTTGATGGCCTTAAATCGAAGCCTTTTACACAGGAATACCTTTCGAATGTTCTAGAAGGGGCTGCCGATGAGCAGAGGGCCACGGTGTCAAAGGGCGTGCATGCTGCCAAACAAAGAATTGGCAAGAGTGCAAAAGAAATGGTGCTTTTCTTTGGACGGCCAAATGAGCCATTCATGTGCTACGATCCCTACACGGAGGACGTCTTTTCTATGGCCTCACCGGTCATTAACTTCACCAATCAGAACTTCAAACACTCTCCTATGGAGACGTTTTTGGTCTGCACCACACCAGAGAACAATCTGTATCTCGCATCACAGCTGTCCAAGCACTTCTGGGTCTACAATCCCTTGTTAAATTGTTGGCAAGAGCTTGCAGAACGACTTCTCAGAAGAATGCACTCGTACATCGGCTACCTCAGCGGGCACCTGTACATTTTGGGTGGCAGAGATCCGGTATCGGATGCCAGACTCAAAGAAGTCGAATGCTATAGCGTTCAAAGGAACCAGTGGGTTTTTGTAGCCCCTTTGCCTCATTCTTTGGGAAAGATGCAGGTTGTGACGGTAAATGAGCGACTTTACGTGGTAAACAAGAGGAGGATGCTTAACTACGAGCCGAAGACAAACCACTGGCTCCAGCGGGGCTCTCTGAAACGCAGTAAACTCCACAAAGCCTGTGTTTTTCAGGAGCAGATCGTCTGTTTGTGCGATATCCCTGTGGTCAAAGCGTATAATCCAGCTCGTGGAGAATGGAGGCGGATTGGAGACATTCCGATTGACAGCAGTGCTCTCAACTACCAAATTGTGCAACACGACGGCAAACTGCTGCTTCTAACTATTGCAATAGTCCATCACAACAAAAACAGGCTTATTATACACGAATACGATCCCACTAGGGACTCGTGGAAAAATGTGGCCACCATGTTTGGATCCTCCTTTGGATCCATAAGCCTCTCCACCCGGGTGTATACTGCATGCTTGGGGTCCGGTCAGAATTTCATCTTGGAGGAGGATGACGACAGCGGCTCCAGTGCTGACTGGGACTTCGATGGATTGACTGATGCCGACTCGGACTCCGGCAGCTCGAGCTCCTTTTCAGATGAGAACTGGTAGTCTATGGAGTTCTCTCAGTAACTAGTGTCAAACGTGGAACTGTGCATAATAGAGCCAAATGTTAACATGCTGCAAAGTGTTAGCTGTTGAAATTGTTTGCCTGGCTGGTTTGAAGTGGCTCACCCCACAGCGGCCAGGGTAAAATCTACTTGAAATTCATACTGTTTGTACTATGAGTATTATTAAAGAAAGACTTGCCTTTTATGATATATGGCCAGTGAATGACACCTTGTCTCAGGATTATGTTACATTGGTACAAAGAGTTGTTAGTATTTGACTCTGCCAGCCTCTGGAAGCTAATAAAGAGCAGTATTATGTTGGACTCTTGAACAGGGTAGAGTTGGGCTAACAGCCCCTCTTAAGGAAAACGTGCTTATTTCTGGTCCCAAAGTGATGATCGGAGAACATACTCGTTTTGTTTTTATTGAATATTGATGGGACAATTAAATTAATGTGAAAAGATTAGGGTTGTTTTTATTAAAACGTCTTCAAATATAAATTGGAGTATATAGAGGGCAAAGTTATTGGTCAAAATTTGTATACAATTGTGATATTGAAACTTTGATAGGCTACAGTATTCAAATGGACCACTTCAGGAAGGATAGATCATTTTCTATTTGGTCTACAAGTTGGGGCGTTTCATAACCTCTCAAGTATGCTATAACAACAGTTTTTAGTCCTGATGTACCCCAATTTTACCCGTTAGTATTTTTCTGTGTTCCTTATTATTGTCTAAATGTTATAGTCGTCTATTAAATTATTTCGTTTGTGTAATCTAAGTTATATGTTTGGTCGTTTTAATACATTCTCTTTATACTTTATATAAATAAATCATTTTATTTATTGCTTTCTCAGTTGCAAGTCTTCTTTAATGAGGTCACGGGAGTTCACGTTGAGCTCGCGTTCTTATCCTCTCGCGATATTTCCGTAGTATCAGAGCTATGGCAATAGAAAACACAGCAGGCAGCAATGAATTCGCGACGATTTATACGAGAGACAGTCTCGCGAATGACTCGTGTCAGGAATATGACTGTCCTCAGTCGAGGGTGTTTAAAATAATAGTTATTGGGGATTCAAATGTTGGAAAGACATGTCTAACTTACCGGTTTTGCGGTGGCAAATTCCTCAAAAATCCCGAGGCAACAATCGGAGTGGATTTTAGAGAAAGGACTCTGCAACTTGATGGAGAAAACATAAAGGTAAGGATCCCTACAGTAGAGTTTATTAATTTCACCGATCTGAAAAGCTGTAAAAAAAAAATTGTGTATTGAGTAAATGAGTATTTACATTTATCTCACAATGGGTGCACTGTGTATTGTTGTTGACTGTTATGAAAAGTCCGCTCAGTGGTGCACAAACACCAGTTAAAATATTTTGGCATTTAAAAAAAGAGTAGTACATTATTATATAATTAAAATAATTTAATTAATTTCATGTCAATTCACTGATGTGGTAATTTGCCACACGTGTATAATAGAACCCAAACCGGCTGAGATAAAGCCTTTACGACAACTAGTCCAGTTCCTCTGTATACTAGTACTTAATGTCTGCAATTAGGCTAATTATTTATATAATGTATTTATGTATATATATATATATATATATATATGTATGTATATATGTGTATATATATATATATATATATGTATGTGTGTATATATATATATGTATCTATATATGTGTGTGTGTATATATATATATATATATATATATGGGGGTAGTCGTGGCCTAGTGGTGAGGGAGTTGGGCTTGTAATCTGAAGGTTGCTGGTTCGATTCCTACGCCGGCAGGAATTGAAGGTGGGGATTGTGAATGAACAGCACTCTCTTCACCTTCAATACCATGACTAAAGTGTCCTTGAGCAAGACACCTAACCCCTAATTGCTCCCCTTGTAAGTCGCTTTGGATAAAAGTGTCTGCTAAATGATGAAAAATGAAAATATATATATATCCTAATCATTAATGTACTTCATTTAGCTCATTGTTTCTGCTTTAAATTATTATTTTTTTACACTACTACACTGTGGGCTAACTGCATGATTTGTATATGTAAAATTCTGAAATACTTGGACGCAGTCACCTCTGATAACAGATCACTCGAAATTGTAATGTAGATGCATGCATTTTCTGTAAAGCTGCTTTGAAACGATATGTCTCTATGCTCCGTTCAGATAAATGTGAATTGACGTAAACTGCATTCTCAGTTGCAGATCTGGGACACGGCTGGCCAGGAGCGCTTCAGGAAGAGTATGGTGGAGCATTACTACCGCAATGTCCATGCCATCATCTTTGTGTATGATGTGGCCAGTCTGGCTTCATTTGAGAGTCTGCCGGAGTGGATTGAGGAGTGTTGCCGTCACTCGGTCCCTCCTATGGTACCCCGCATCCTAGTTGGGAACAAATGTGACTTAAGAGGAGCGAGAGAGGTGTCCACGTTTTTAGCCCAGCGACTGGCTGATAGCTACAACTTTCCCTTATTTGAGACCTCTGCAAGAGACCCTGCAGAAAAAGACAATGTAGATGCCATTTTCCTCACGTTGGCCTACAAGCTGAAGAATCACAAGCCACTGAGACTGAAACAGCCAAATGAGAGCACCTTCATACAACTCGCTGGTGAACAGGAGAATACTCGCTGTTTATGCTAATGCACTTTGGCCCATATTGTCAGTTTAATGCAATAATTTAGGTTGACTAGAAAATGTGAAGGTGTCTTCAGATTTCTGTATGAAGTCAAGGCAGAATGAGTGATAACAGTGTGGTATGTCTACAGGATTTCAATTGGTGCACGTGCAGTTTACAAATGTATATGAAGCAGAAATAATGGATCAAGTGGTGGTTTTGCTTTGTTGAACCACATATTATGAGGCAAGTAATGTTCGTTGTACCTGCCTTATTACTGCATTTTATTATTTAAGAGCATCTGTAGCTTTCCAGAACCATGCTCAATGACATAAAGGTCTGACTCAGAGCCTGTTGTAACACTTTCTGTCTGTAATAACTTAGCATGTTTTTTCAGTGTTATATTTAATGGTTATGGCTATATTATGACAATTCCAAGTAAGTTGCTGTGGTTAAATTTCTGAAAGCAATCTGGAGAATGTCTGACGATCAGAAACAACACAATGGCTCACATTATTGTGCATCATGAGCGTTCTAATATGTTTACTGATACAGAACAATTAGCTTTAATTTGCTCTAGAAATTCTACTTCTTTAGATAAAAAAAAAAAACTGAAACAGAAATGAACAGTTGTGTAATGCATTGGTAAAGCAATAGCTGACTCCAGTATGAACACTAGTGGGCGCCACTGTCAAAGCATTCAGAAAATTATAAGCACTCCTATGAAACCGATTGGGATTAAAAGCAAGGGGAAAAACTTCCCATACTTAATCTTAATTAAATGAGAGCAGTTATATTCCAGCCTGAATGTGAAATATTTACAAAATATTCTATCTTACAAGCATCAATGAGACCAGCTCATCTCAAAAGGCTCGATTTCAATCTTTTGTTTTGATTATGACAACACAGCATTTGGAAAACATGTACTGTATTGCACTTTAAATTGATATTATATCATGTCTAAAGTTTGTCTTTATTATTTGGCATCATGTACAATTTTTTGTAGGCCTACTTGAAATATGTTGTCATCATGTATATAGTTTCTCTGATGTGTTTGGAAGTGAAAATGACAATAAAATGTACGATAAAGTAATTTTATGTATTTTATAGCAGTTGTGGTCTGGATCATAAATACATTTAAGGCCCAGTTTCATAGACAGGGTTTAGATTAAGCCAGGATTAGGCCTTAGTTAAATTAGGACATTTAAGTAGCTTTTATAAACATGCGTTAGAAAGAACATTACTGATATTTTGAGATATGTCAGTGCAAGTTGCTTTCAGTCAAAAACGGAAACATACTTTTTAGTGGGGCTTAAGCCTTGTCTGTGAAACCAGGTGTAATATTTTTAGATTTTTAAAATATAAAGTCCAGAGTTCCCTTAGTAATGAAAATTCCGGACATATCCCAAGTCATGGAGAACAACACTATGTTAAATAGACATTGAAATGTCTGTATTGACTAAATACTGAAGACTTCAGATGCAAAAACCTCTAAGTCCGTCTGATATTTTTCTTTTAAATGAGCATTTTTATCAGACTCCTATGTTTAGGTTCAAGTAATTTCACTTTAATGGCAATGAAAAGGTTATTAGTTAGTTACTGAAATGCCTTATTTTCAAAAAATGTCACTGATAAGAGTAAAATAAAAAACATAAGGCTCATTTAAAAGAAAAATGTCAGACAGACTAGAGGTTTTGAAGTCTTCATTTTTTTTTTTCAGTTAGACATTACTCTGAGTACAATCGCTAAATGATTTTTTTTTTTCAAAACTGGAAAAGTAATTTAAATTCAGTTAGTGATCAAAATTGTGTCCCTCGACGATTTTTAATTGCTGTCTTAAGAGACTTTTGATATAGGCCAAATCCTCAGAATAAGTAGCCTAAATCAAAAAGTAAATAGTTACCACATAAGAATCCCATATTGTTTTTTGACAGCAACATTCAGCAAATCCTTGTAAACATTTTATTTTGTGAACTGAACAGTTTTCAGCCTCTCAGACAGTAAGTGTCATATTTGACACCTTCAATACGCATTTAAACCCTAAAATCCGCAGGCAAGTGCAGCTGCAAACACATGTTTTGTTTTACCATGTGTCTACCTGCACTGTAAATGATTTCTGTTGTTTACACAGTATTATACTGTTTTTCTCAACAGCATTTGCAGCATAAGCTGTGTACAGTATGTTACTGTAGATTTTGATGTTTTCACAGTATTTTATTGTATTCTCAACAGTTCCATACTTTGTACACAGTTGACAGTATGTTACTGTTGATTTTCAATGCATTCTGGGAAATGATCAGTATCTGTTAATCTAAATACAGTGCAAATTGGCCGCGAAAAATACCACACAAACTTTTGTGGGTAAAACTGCTATCCTACAATAAAAAAATGTCAGGACTGGGTGCCACGCATTAACACTCTTCATTTCTGTCAGCGGTTGGGCGCATGAGAGCCATTTAAAAGAGTTTTTCTGTCATGTGAGTGCATGACCGTGCCGACCTGGAAACGTGCTTCGTCATCTTCGTTACATGGTGAGTAATAAATTTTAATATTGTCATGCATACAGACATTCTAGCTCATTCTAGCTAATAGTTTGAATGTTAGTTTAGAATAGCTGACCGCAATTTCGAAATTTAAGGTTTATGCTCCAACATTTTACTCTATATGCTGAGTGTGACGAGCTGGACGGGCGAGAGCCGCGAGGGAACGGCGCGAGGTGATGATGAGCGTCAGCTGCGCGGTGCACCGGGCTCTCACACGGAGGAGCTCCAGAGGGATAAAAGGGGAGCGATAACAGTGAAGGACAAGAGAGGACCAGGCCTGTTCGTTTATTTTGATATTAAAGATATGTTGAATGTTCCGCCTCCTTCTTCCCATATTTAAGAACTGTGTTACACTGTGTAAGTTATCTCTTTCAATGTAGTTTGCGACATGTTACTGTAAATGTAATTACAGTAATATGAAACGACCGCAACAAACAACGACAATCTGCAATTTTGTGAAGAACTCTTTCATTTCTCTGAACAACTTTCTCTGGGCGCCTTCGCCTCACTGTCTGTAAAGTTTTCACCATATCTTTCAAATTAAGTGAATAATGTTTATTTATTTTTTTGCAAACCACAATGTCACTGATAGCATAATGTTAGTTTAGAAGAAGTGACATATGGACACAATGAACATCTTGATTTCAATTATTAGTCTATACTTGCAATAAGTTGACATTTACGGAATTTTCAAGTGTCATGCCACAATGCATGCTGGGAACAATTAAGTACAAAACTCCCAGCATGCATCACAGCATGAGTAATTTGTGCAGCTGAATTGTCCCATTATAACTATTTGCTTTTTTTGCTGTGGTTTTTGTTCTGTATTTTAGCTTTTTGTGATGTCAGGAGTTGATCTGATTACCTGATTTTTTTTTTTGTCACCATTGTTGAGATTAATATGCTGATTGGTCATATCTGTTTGACATGTGCAGTGTTAATCATGTTTATAGCTTACCCTATTATTAGAAGTGGTCAGCATTGTTCATTTAATAGTTTGCAAAACTGGTATTTCTGCCTCGTTATGTGAATTCAGATATTAGCAGCTTTGCTCCTTTGAAAGATTTTGAGGACTGTTGGTTTGGTTTTATTATGATGTTACAATGATTTACTTCTTTATTAGATTTCAAAGACCACCTACTGTTTTGTTACAAGTTTTAAATAAATTTTGATTTTGTCCCATTATGAGGTTTCAATGACTGTCGTTTTTATTCATTCAGGAGATTTTAATGACAGTCTGATTTGTTTTGTTACGAAATTTCAATGACGGAATTTTTTTCACTTGCGAGATTTCAATGATGGTCAGTTTTGTTCCTTTACGAGATTTCAATGACATTTGATTTTCATTGTCAGTCAGTTTTGTTCAGTTTAGAGATCTCACTACGGTATGTTTTGTTCTTTTATGAGATTTTAATGACAGTTGGTTTTATTTAATTACAAGATTTTAATGACAGTTGGTTTTATTCGGTTATGAGATTTCAAAGACGGACGGTTTTGCTGGGTAATGATTTTAATGGGTTTGTTCGGTTACGAGATTTATATGATGGTCGGTTTTATTCAATTGCAAAATCTCAATGAGAGTCAGTTTTGTTCCTTAAAGGGCACCGATCATGCCTCTTTTTACAAGATTTAAAATAAGTCTCTGATGTCCCCAGAGTGTGTATATGAAGCTTTATTTCAAAATACCCCACAGAAACTTTTTAATAGCATGTTAAAATTTCCGAAAGATCACGTGACACTGAAGACTGGAGTAATGATTCTGAAAATTCAGCTTTGCATCACAGAAAACAGAAACCATTATTTTAAAAATATTTCATAACATTACTGCTTTTCTGTATTTTTGATAAAAAAAAATGAAGCCTTGTTGAGCATATGAAACTTCTTTCAATAACACTTAAAATAGTAATGAAAAAAAAGAGAGTGATTCCATGTAAGCTGTAAGAACTGAATAAAGCACCGAATCATCTGTAATGTGAAAATAACTAACTATTGGCATGTAATGTAAGGAATATTTTTGCCCCAGGGTTACACCCCTTATTTACTGGGGTTTATTGTAACTCTTTATTCAGTACAATTTATGGTGACTCCAATAGAAAGAAGGCTGAGGCTGTAAAACAGGTGGGGGTCCAAACATTTGAGAGAACATCACATAAGCTGACTTCGTAAATTCACATTGATTTTCCTAAAATGTTTTATTTTGACCTTACCATTATGATAGATCTTGTTTCCTTTGCTTGGCCACTTTATTTATATTCTTGTCTTTCTGATTTGATGCGGTGCTGCAATGAAAATAACAGAACATATATTCATATATAAAATAATGTATATGTATAACATGACCATCTTATTTTATGCTGAATAATAATTATTTATCAAATGAATGGTAGCACACATAAACACACATAAGCAGTTGGTGAAACTTTTAAGTGGGTTCATTCAATTCCTATTTCACTTTACTTACTTAAAAAAAAGCATGCAAACTGATTACCTTAAAAAACTAACTAATTAGATTTTACAGTGTGGTGGGGACCAGTAATGAGGGCGATTTAATGCTTTAAACACCTAAAGATTTAGCACCCAAAACTATATTGTTACCTGCACATGGATTGACTTCCTATGAACATAATCTCCTTCATTGACTGAAGGAGCTTTAATAGGAATGTGAGTTCCATCAATGCACATCTGGGAACCCTGAAATTGAAAGTTATGTAAGAAACATTTTAAAATGACTGTGGCTGTATACAGTATTGATATATGGATAGATTAAGTAGTGCTATGTAACTAAAATGGTCTCTCACAGAATATCATAGAAAGGACAAACCCGCCACTCTGTGGAATTCCTCTAATGACTCTCGTGGTTTATGGCCAGGGAACGGCACAAAAGTGTGTAGAAAGTGTTTGAATGCGAGGCCTACTGTCCGAACAGCCCTTCACACGGTTGTCTTTCCCACATGCTCTGCATCGCCAACGTTATACAAAATGTCGCAAAAAAACGAAGTTCAATGCACAAAATGTGCTCTGTGTCAAGTGCTGATCCGCGATGTGTCACGTTTGATATGTAAGGTTTCAAAAGATTTGTTAAATAAATTAAGGAATCTTTTGAAAAACAGTAATGCTCCAAATACAAAATCACATCGATACGTGGTCTTATCACCCTCTCACAGCGGAAAAGATTCCGTATAATCTGTGCTTCCACATCCACTGGATCGTCTTCAAAGAGCATGCCATACTCCATCTCCTCTCTGAAACAAACTAACCCTGAAACTAAACCTGCCCCGGAGCAGGTTATGTTCAGAGCTAGAGTTACTATGGCTACTTACATATCTTGAAACTCACCTCTGTTTTTGGAACTGAAAGCTGAGGTTATCTGCCTACTTACCCTTAAACTTACCCAGGTATGTCACATAACCTGCTTTTTGGGAAAAAAACCCAGTATCCCTGAGTGTTGGTCGTGTTATTTGAACCCAAGAGTTTTATACTGTATATGTTTTGTCAGTACAAACAAAACAAGATGTTTGTCATGATCATTGATGTTCAAAGTCCATCTTTGATGACAGTTTGACAAAAACTCGTCTAAAAGTTTTTTTCTGAATAGTTTCTTGGGTCAGGTGCTGTTACAACTTCCAAGTTTTAGTCTAGGGTCAGAAGAAACAACACAAGATTGTGATCGCTATGAGTGGCGGTGACGGTGACAAGAGACAACACGCTACACAAACGGCCAGTTCGTGGTTTCAATAATGATTAGCGTTGCTCCATTATGAGATTTCAGCAATGGTCGGTTTTGTGCTTTTGTTAGATTTCAAAGATGGACAATTTTGTTCCATTACGAGATTTCAAATATTAGCGGTTTTGCTCCTTTATGAGATTTTAAGGACTGTCGGTTTGGTTTCATTACGAAATTTCAATGATTTGTTTCTTTATTAGATTTCAAAGACCATCTGCTTTGTTTTGTTACAAGTTTTTAATGAAGTTCGGTTTTGTTCCATTATGAGATTTTAATGACAGTCTGCTTTGTTTTGTTACGGCATTTCAATGACGGACTTTTTTTCGCTTGCGAGATTTCAATGACATTTGATTTTCATTGTCAGTCAGTTTTGTTCAGTTTAGAGATCTCACTACGGTATGTTTTGTTCTTTTATGAGATTTTAATGACAGTTGGTTTTATTCGGTTATGAGATTTCAAAGACGGACGGTTTTGATGGGTAGTGATTTTAATGGGTTTGTTCGGTTACAAGATTTATGTGATGGTCGGTTTTGTTTAACTGCGAGATCTCAATGACGGTTAGTTTGTTTCTTTGTTCTTTTACGAGATTTCAATGATAGTTGTTTTTGTTCCTTTAGAAGATCTCAATGACTGTCAGTTTTGTTCCTTAAAGGGCACCAATCATGCCTCTTTTTACAAGATTTAAAATAAGTCTCTGATGTCCCCAGAGTGTGTATATGAAGCTTTATTTCAAAATACCCCACAGAAACTTTTTAATAGAATGTTAAAATTTCCGAAGGATCACGTGACACTGAAGACTGGAGTAATGATTCTGAAAATTCAGCTTTGTATCACAGAAAACAGAAACCATTATTTTAAAATGTAAAAATATTTCATAACATTACTGCTTTTCTGTAGTTTTGATAGAAAAAATGAAGCCTTGTTGAGCATATGAAACTTCTTTCAATAACACTTACAATAGTAATGAAAAAAAAAATAGCGACTCCGTGTAAGCTGTAAGAACTGAATAAAGCACTGAATCATCTGTAATGTGAAAATAACTAACTATTGGCATGTAATGTAGGGAACATTTTTACCCCAGGGTTACACCCCTTATTTACTGGGGTTTATAGTAACTCTTTATTCAATACAGTTTATGGTGACTGTACTGGAGCTTTGTACAGTGTGTGATGGACTATTTTACACCAGGTTTAACCCTCTATACAGTACAGTTTATTGCACCTGTACTGGGGTGTTGGGACCCACTCAGACCTGCTGACCTCTCCAACACCTCTTCCCGCTGTCACCCAGTCTCTCATGCAGATAGAGACCAAGCTCAACCCTGTTTGACTGCAGTGGGTGTGCAAGCAAAAGGCTCAGGTTGACTACAGCAGAGCTTCCCTAACATTTTTCACCACAGGCCCTCTTAT
Source organism: Opsariichthys bidens (assembly GCA_037194245.1). Taxonomy (NCBI): domain Eukaryota; kingdom Metazoa; phylum Chordata; class Actinopteri; order Cypriniformes; family Xenocyprididae; genus Opsariichthys; species Opsariichthys bidens. The sequence continues at coordinate 30,996,890 of CM074281.1, read as the reverse complement.
GCAGAAATATGTACCTCAACAATGGTGAGATGCTTCATGCCACATTCAATAAGTTAGCATAAACTGCATTGCATCTACATGATAAAGAAACAAGTGTAAGATTAGACCACTAGATGATGACAACCTCCTCATCAAGTGGCTTCTGGAGCCTGAAGAACTCTGAGCCAAGTCAAAATGAAGCATAAAAACCTTCTCTAACGAGGTGATATTTTCTGCATTTACTAAACTGTTAATGAAGCCATGTAATTTAGTATTTAATGTAATTTAGTTTTCTATGGCCGTAAAACAGGTGGGGGTCCAAAAATCTGAGAGAACATCACATAAGCTGACTTCATAATTTGACATTGATTTTCCTAAAATGTTTTATTTTGACCTTACCATTATGGTAGGTGGTGTTTCTTTGCTTGGCCACTTCATTTATATTCTTGTCTTTCTGATTTGATGCGGCGCTGCAATGAGAAATTACAGTTCATATATTCATATATAAAATAATGTATATGTATAACATGACCATCTTATTTTATGCTGAATAATAATTATTTATCAAATTAATGGTAGCATGCATAAACACACATAAACAGTTGGTGAAACTTTTAAGAGGGTTCATTCAATTCCTATTTCACTTTACTCACTTACTTACTTAAAAAAAGCATGCAAACTGATTACCTTAAAAAACTAACTAATTAGATTTTACAGTGTGGTGGGGACCAGTAATGAGGGCGATTTAATGCTTTAAACACCGAAAGATTTAGCACCCAAAAATATATTGTTACCTGCACATTGATTGACTTCCTATTAACATAATCTCCTTCATTGACTGAAGGAGCTTTAATAGGAATGTGAGTTCCATCAATGCACATCTGGGAACCCTGAAATTGAAAGTAATGTAACATTTTAAAATAACTGTGGCTGTGTACAGTATTGATATGGATGGATTAAGAACCGGTAGTGCTATGTAACTAAAATGGTCTAACATAACAAGATGTTTGTCATGATCATTGATGTTCAAAGTCCATCTTTGATGACAGTTTGACAAAAACTCGTCTAAAAGTTTTTTTCTGAATGGTTTCTTGGGATTAGGTGCTGTTACGACTTCCAAGTTTTAGTCTAGGGTCAGAAGAAACAACACAAGACGGTGACAAGAGACAACTTGTCTAATATAATTAGCATATTCCTAGATCCGTGTATAATAAATGAGGCAAGGGTGCAAAGATAATTCAAGCAATTTTAAGGCATGAAGATTTTGTTTCACAAGAAAAATGTTTAAATGTGTAATTTTGGTGATTAAAGATTAATAAAATGATTGACTACAGGGGGACTTTAAGAAATGTGCACCTAAAGGTTTTTGGGGGAACCAAAAATTACTCTTATAAGACATCACTGTGAAAATATCCTTTTGGAACCTTAAATTTAAAGAGTTTAGGCCTCAAAAACATGTCTAGCTTATGGTTAAACTGCCTGTGCTGAAAGTAAGAAACATTTTCATGTCTTGGAATTTCTTAGCTTTCTTAAGCATAACCTGCAATTTACTGTGCTTATAGTTGTATACACATCCAGTATACTGAAGCTTCTGGAACGAATACTGGTCAAATATCTTGTGCATGTCACCTGGCCAAAAGAAAAGGTTTGTATCTGAATCTAATCTAATTACCATGAGTGAATAACATGAGTGCACATTCATTTAGTCGCCACCAGATGTCTGCAGAAACTTAACTTGGACCAGATCAGTTTTACGAATCTGTGAATGACAGTCACATGACCATGATTAGACTTGACACAGAATGAGGCCGCTTTGAATTTTACACATCTAAGAGAAAAAAAAAGGTTAAAACACTGAAAATGTTAGGGTTTTATACACAATTCATTTACATAAAGTGTTCATTTTAATCTGACAATTTAGCTTACATTCAAAATATTGGAATATTTGGTGAAGCACCAAGTACTTCTGGAACATTTGTATTTATTTATCATTTTGGAGAATAAATGGAAAAAAGGGTATTGAAAATCTGTGCTTTTATAACTTTTAAAACTTATTTCAGCCCTTTGAGCTAAAAACATATTTTAACATTTATATTTTAAGAATTTTATTCCCGTGTCTGTGGATTTTTTAAAAAAAAAATTAAAAACATTTTAACTTTTGTGCAAAGTAAATTGACTGATTCTATCCAAACCATTACAAATATCACTACCATTGTTATTAATAAACTTAGATGAAACAAAGTATGCAGAAATATATTTTTCACCAAACATGGACACACTCACACGTGGACAATCCTGAGGGCTTTTTGAACTGCAATGCATCTTTAGATATATTTACATGCCGTATTACATTACACACTTCGCAAGCATTTTCCTGTAACATTATTATATTGCTGGTAAAACATCGCAACAAGTGAAGTCATCGCAAAATGAAAGGTGACAAGGATGGAGTTATGGTTAAAAATAAAGCAGAACTGATGTCGTGCAAGTGTCATAGTAGCTGTTTACAAACACATACTTCAGGGGTGAATGACGCCAGTCTGTGTAACTCACACTGAGGACTAAAACGGGCGCGAGCGTCTCATTGGCGATGCGTTTGTCACGTCCGACACGCCCCCTTCAGTCCCCGCCCCCTCCGCGAGCCGGGCAATATTTAAAACAACCCCACCGACCGCAGTGTACGCGTTAAGAAGCTCAGACACAGGCGAAGCGTGTGTCAACAAGGGAAAACAGAGGGAATTTTGTCGTATATCGGATATTTCGGAATTGGACACTAAAGGAGTATAGAAGATGAAGTCTCCAAAGATAAAGTCACAGAGCAAACGTAAGTCTGAGGTTTAATAATAATAATAATAATAATAGTCAAATTAATTATATATATATATATATAGGCTATTATATTACGACTGTTTCAGATAAACCCTAAATGTAGCCTACTAAACCCACTCATTGACTGAAACAAACTCTACGTGCATTTTCCAGCATTCCTTGAGGATGATGACGATTTGAACGCCGTGTTGTGTGAATTCGACGCTGTCATTGAGGATTTCACGTCTCCCGTGGAAAAGAGACACTTCAGATATGATGAACACTTGAAAACCATGAAGAGACGGAGCAGCGCGAGCGTCAGCGACAGCGGCATCAGCGACTCCGAGAGTGAGTATGCAGCCAAAATGTTGGATTTGACGTGTCATAATTCCAGAAGTTTGAGAGCCGCGCACGTGCTCGTGTCCTGGGGTCATTATCTCTCCGCGTCACGACTTAAGCTCCGCAGCCTCAGTTACAAGTTTCAGTGCACACTGAATACGGCATAATCTCATCTAATCTAATCGGAGCCCACACACAAGCACGAAGAGCAGCTGGGTTTCATGAAACGTCTTTTGACCGGTTAACTGTCACCCATCAGTGTTCATGAGCGCTTTGGAATACATATCTAAAGTTGGTCTCTTTTACAAGAAGGCACTCGGTATGCAAGTGTAATGATTCTAGAAGTTTAGGTTTACTGTAAAGCAAATGCACTAAAGTGGTACATATCACTAAAATTGGGCTGAATGATTTTAAAGTCCCATTTCCATGATGATTGCTAAAGTGTGGGATAGAGAAAAAAGGCAATTGCTTGAAAAACCTCCTGTCTTACAGTCAGTTGTAATGGCTGTTATGGGACACACACAGGTTCACTGCATGTTTATTCCATCAGTTCTATAACTAGAGATTATCCAGAATCTGAAGGAGGATTGCATCATGAATGGATATGGAAGATTTTTGTTTGATTGCATGGAAAGGTTCAAAAGTAGCGGAAACATATTAGTATAAATGGGCACTTTTGTTCTAGAAGTGTTCTTATGTTTAATGATTAAGCAACAAGTGATCTCTTCACCCCACCCTTTTCCTTCTGGAACAAACAGGGAATGTGGCAGAATCCGTGCTTGAATCCTCTGGCGCATCTAGTGGATCAGAAAGGCATTATGTGGCTTGCAGTCACCCTCATTAATCCGTGCAACTGCGTTGGATCCAATCAATCCTGATGCCATTTTGTCACACGTGCCATTGATCTAGTTTAGTGATTTCAATCAGGACTACGGGATTTGACATTGGATAAAACATCAACAAAGGAAGGGTTTTATCCATCCTTTTGAAAGCATACTCTTAAAAAAAAAGTTCACTTTAGCATACTTTTAAAATGTAAAGAAATTAGCATAGAAATAAAGATTTGAATGAAATTAATGGTGTTAACTGCAATTCAATTACAATGTATTATAGTTTAAATTTATATTCAGTGCAGTTAGCTGAGTGTTTTGTTTGACCCACTTAAGTACATTTTGCATGTAATGTGTTAGTAATATGGTTAAAGTGTACTGCTAAATTTACTGACAAGCATTTATGCTAAAGTAAAACATACTTTAATGTCATTTCTATGGAAATTTGTATATCATGTATTTAAATACACTTGTAATGAAGTTGCAAATTCAGTACATTTAAAATATATTAACTTTAAATGTAATATCAGAAAACACACAACCGTTAATTTTAATCAAGCTCTTTTTAATGTGCTTTAACATGTTAGTCAACATCAAAATAACCTCAAAAGATTATTAAAACAATGATTTTAAATTAACTTAATTTGTCACTACGAAGTGCACTTTTAAAAGTGTACTTAAGTGTTTTAAGAAACAATAATTAAAATGTACTCAATTAATATTAAGTGTACTTAATAGCTAAAAGTAATTTAATTTATAATTTATCTGCAAGCTCAGTTCTCTTGTAAAAATATACTTTTAGAATTTGATGTGCGCTACAAGTGCAATTAAGCGAATTTCTTTTTCACAAGTGTATTTAATTTACTATTATAATTATATAGTTATTTGACCAATTTTAGGGTTTCAAACCACTAATGTAGATGGTCAGCTGAGAGGATCCTCTGTACTTGCCCACATGTTTCTCCAGCTAATGTGCTGAAGACTACAGGCAGGAGGGTGGGCAAAGTTGAGCTTCTGCGTAATGGCACGCCTGCTCTGCCTTTAACTGTGTGCAGGGCTAAGAATGCGTAAACAAAGTTTTTTAAGATGGAGTGTGACGTACCGGGTCAGATCTTTGGCTTTAAATTAACCTGCTCGAGGGTGGGTCACAGTTGAAACCGCTTTGAAAGTGTGCACGTGAGAGAGAGAGGCTGTTATTAGAGGAGTATGCATTGATTACAAACTGCTAGCACAGATCAACCCCCCAACACCCCCTACCCCCTCCAGTTATGGGTCAGTGCACATGTTTGGCAAGCCTGTGTGGTAGAGCAGTGTCGCTCCACTGGTTTAACGCTGGACGTTAAGATGTGACTCAACACACATTAACTAAATTCTAAAGACGTTTAGACTAGAGTTTTTCTAGTTGTCAGTTGAATTTCAATGGTTTCACGTTCTCGGCAAGGAAATGTGTGCAGATGATGCTAGTGAAACTTTATTTAAAGCGCCCTGTTACGCCTTTTTGAATATTACCTTCACGTGCTGTTTGTGAATGTAAAAGGTCTGCAAAGTTTTATAGATCAAAGTGCCCAACAAAAGTTATTGTCTCCTAAAAAAGGAATAAATTCTGAACTGCTGAAATGAGTCATCAGCTGTCTCTCTTCTTGTTCCATACCTACGTAACAATGTAACAAATTTGCACGATGCCTCCTTAGTCTTCATTGGCTGCCTGCGAACAATGTCTACTTCGACCCGCCCTCAAACACTGTAGTTCTAGCTGAGGCCTGGAAGAGTTTGGGTCGTATTGTTGATAGAAGACACTTTGCATTCATTTTGCATGCGACTCTGGCTCAAATTAATATGGTAAAACCATTAAAAATTTGCCGTTAAAAGTATGCTGGTAAAACCATTAATGTTCATATCACCCTATATGCAAGTGCGGAGGTAACCTCCACAGCTGAAATTTAGATATGGTAATGGCCATTTAGTTTCCAATGCGTGCTGTAAGCAGAAGACCAATCACAACAGACCAAGCTATCTGACCAGTCAGAGCAGAGGAGGGCTTTAGAGAGACTGAATCTTTGTACAAACTGTTTTCAGACAATGTTTCAGAAATGACATGATGTACAATGAATATTATGAGAAAATGTAAGTGTATTTTGTTGACCTCAAAATCTAAATTAGGAACCTTTAAAACCGCATAATAGGGGCACTTTAATGGGCACTTTAATGTACACTACGTTCAAAAGTTTGGAATAATTAAAGGGTTAGTTCACCCAAAAATTAAATTTGTCATTAATTACTCACCCTCATTTCATTCCAAACCCGTAAGACCTTCGTTCATCTTTGGAACACAAATTAAGATATTTTTGATGAGATCCGAGGGTTCCTGAACCACATAGGCAGCAATGTCATTGCACCTTTCGAGGTCCAAAAAGATAGTAAAGACATCGGTAAAATTGTCAACGTCACTTAAGTGGTTCAACCTTAATGTTATGAAGCGATGGGAATACTTTTTGTGCACAAAAACGTAAAAAAAAAAACCCCAACTTTATATAACAATTTGAACTGTTGTCATATGCAGTTGACATAGTGAATGCAGTTCAGTGCTTCTGTGTTTACATCTATGTGTGGTTCAGAAACCTTCAGACTTCATCAAAAATATCTTAATTTGTGTTCCGAAGATTAACAAAGGTCTTATGGGTTTGGAGTGACATGAGGGTGAGTAATTAATGACAGAATTTTCATTGTTCAATAAGATTTTTCAAAAACGCATGCTTATCAAGGCTGCCTATATTGGAAAAATACAGTGAAAACGGCTTCAGCACTGATAACATTTTTAATAATTAAGCACCAAATTAACATATTAGAATGATTTCTGAAGGATCATGTGACACTCCGACTGCCGACTGGAGTAATGATGCTGAATAATGTAAATTTTATTTTAAAATGTATTCAAATAAAAATTGTATTTCTGTCAATAACACAAAAAAAATGCAACAATTTAATTATTCCAAACTTTTTAGTGATAGTTTAGTTCTTTTACCTTTTACATAATTACTTCCATGGTTTTTGAGGGAAAGGCAAATTTGGTTTCTTCCATGGAGTGACAGATGAACTAACTAAGTTTGCTGTCCTAACTCTACACAGTTGTATGTGCATTATTGGCATTATAACTTTGTCTTTTTCCTGCTGTCTGCGCTCTCACTATTTTGGGTCATGACCCACCTGTTGAGAAGCGCTGGGGTGGAGTTAGAGGAGCACTGGGCTATACACACACAGGAAGCTTCAGTTTTTCATTTCTGACTTCCTCTGTCTCTCTTTCCTTCTGTAACAGGTGCAGAGTCCTTGAACAGAAACAGTTTCAGCTTCAGTGATGAGAAGCTCAACTCTCCCAGCGTCTTCTCCCCCTCATCAAATAGTCCCTTGGTTACATCTCCTAAACGTGAGTTAAAATGTTTCTGTTTTGTATATTAACTCTAATGAGTCAATTTTAGGGTTATTTGCCGTACTATGTTGGTCAACTGTATATTGTTCTTTTCAGCTAAACTTGGAGACACTAAAGAGCTAGAGGACTTCATTGCTGACCTTGACAGAACATTAGCGAGTAAGTGCTGAATGACATGAATTTCAATGCAATGTTACTTAAAACAGATAGTTTGCAGCATGACTTTATGCATGATACCTTTGTTGATGACCTGGGCTGGCTGATATTATAAAATGGTACAAATATGTCAGCCAATAGAGATTCTGCAAAAATGTAGTTTGCTTTTGTGGAGAATGTGAGACAGAGATTATTTGCCGAGCAACGTCACAGCATAGCATGCATACATCTTTAAAACGGTGGTGTTCAAACCTGCTCTTGGAGAGCCACTGTCCTGCTGAGTTTAGCTTTAACTTTTCTCAACACACCTGCCTGGAATTTCTAGTATGCCATGTAGAACCTTGATTAGCTGGTTCAGGTGTGTTGAATTTGGGTTGGACAGTGGCCATCCAGGAGCAGGATTGCACACCCCTGACCCAAACATATGATAGATAACTTTTAAGTACTTTATGAATATGAATATAATATAAGCAATATAATCAGTGCAAAAACAGCTTTAGAAATTATGAATACGATTATTATACACAATCTTTTAGTTTGAGTTTATTGTGTGAACTTATATAAAATATAAGGGGGGAAAATAAGGTTAATGTTCTCTCTATATGGTGCAGTATCAGTTATATATAAAAGATAAAAAATGTATAGAAAAGTTTGGGCTCAGCAAGATGTATTTATTTTTTAACAAGAATCCATTAAATTGATTTCCACAAAACCTTTTTCAACTTTGATAATGTTAAAAAATGTTTCTTGAGCAGCAAATCAGCATAGTAGAATGATTTCTGAAGGATCATGTGACACTGAAGACTGAAGTAATGATGCTGAACATTCTAACATGTATAGATGTATATGTATATAAAACTTTGCAATATTATTCTCTACTGTATTTTTGATTAAAAAAAAAAAGTAGCCTTGGTGAGCAAGCGATTTCTTTCAAAAACAATCTTTTTACCAACTCCAAACATTTGAACGGTAGTATAGTCGGTATATACCATTATTGTGATTAAAAACTCAGTACATGTAGATTGTGGGAAGAAACAAGACACTCTTACATCAACGGGTAGATGCTAATCATTGGGTCAATCATACACTTACTCCTACACTACCTTAGTGATGCATTAACACAGTTAAGTTGATTTGTCTTGTGCTGTAACTTCCCTCAGAGAGAGAGAGAGAGGTGTGTGTGTGAGGGGGATTGCCACAGAGAAAGCCGTCACATCCTTCCTATTGTAGTTTTTTTTTTTTTTGGCTTCAAAACAGTCTTAAAACATATTTGTTATGACAACTTTCCTCCCTCTCTCTGACTGTATAATAATTCCATGGGCAGTTTTTTGCTGCTGTGCCTTGAACATTTACATTTATGCAGATTACTTAAACTTTCCTCCATTGGTGTCAGGGTAAGCTACTACAGTAAATGCTTCTGTTCATGCGCTTAACAGCTAATGAAAGACTTGCTAATTAATACAGAGCTCTCGTTAAGAGGACCCCATACACACCAAGAATAACCTTGACACCCGAGAACTCGGAAATGTATTAAGTATGTTCTCTGCTTGCCTGCTGTTTTTCCTCCAGGCATGTGAGTAAGAGACGGGATGACTGGAGCCCACCACATTGTAGCTCCGCCGGGGGACGACAGCCAGACCCCACCTGACAGACCTGAACTACTGTGAAGACGGATGAGACATGGTCCTGGTTTCACACGCTGAAGTTCATGAAGACTCTTTGTACAATTGCACCCATTCAAACAAACTCAAACTAATGCTTAAGAAATACACATTTGACAGTAATGGCTGTGCTCTCTGAAAAACTTGAGCTGTAAGATTATTTAAATAGCTTTTTATAGAAAAATATTTGTAATTTTATAGAGTTGGTTATTGTAAATTTATCTGTAATACTATTTTGTGAATTTATATTTTTGTATTTCATGTAAATATTGTTTCAGACTCGCCTTGCTGTATGAAGCCTTTCCTGTTTCACATGAGAGCAAACTCCATTTTTAATTCATTAGAAAAACTGGAAAAGCAATATAACACGTATTTAATACAAGTAATGTTTTCAAGAGATTAAAGTTGACTGATTTTAAGATGGTTCATGGTGTGTCTCCTTGCATCAAAAACCTTTTGAGTGTGTAGTATTTTCATGCTCGGTATGGACACAAGACTTAATTTAAACCAGGACACTAACGCCGGTTCCACAGACGAGACTTAAGTCAAGACTAAAATGCGTGTTTGAGCTGTTTTAACTGAAAGCAACTTGCACTGAAATTATCTTAATGTTATTTTTTTTTTTCTAAGGCACGTTTATAAAAGCTACTTAAATGTCTACTTAAAAGACCTTGCTTAGTTTAAGCCCTGTCTGTAAAACCGGGCCTAAGAGTTATTAATTCTTAATTCTATCAATGCTAATTAATTCAGGGCTGTGAATCAGTCTGCTTGCGCTCATGAATAGTCTGTGAATGACTGACCCCACACAGCAGGGGTCAATCGTTCGCAGGACCGTGAGCAGTTGCTCTGGGAATATGTGACACCTGCTCACCTCCTCAGCACTTTGTGTCCAAATCTGTGTCTGTCTGCTGTGCTGAGTCTGTCACCATCCATTTATGATGTGATTATTAAACTGGAAGTAACATTTTCTACAGTATCTTGATTCATTATATGATTGGACTGCCAAATGTTTAACTATTGTAATTAACTAAAGTAAAAATGTGAAATTACACTGGCAATTGGAGTTTGAAAGATTTGTTTGTGCTTTTTAAAGAAGTCTTTGATCAGAAATAAAGTAAAAACAGCAATATTAAAAAAATAATTTTCAGTGTCACATGATCCTTTAGAAATCATTCGAATATGCTGATTTGATGCTCAAGAAGTATTTACAATTATCAATGTTGAAAACCGTTGAGGTTCTCAATATTTTTGTTTTTCATAAACATTTTTGAGGATTCTTTGATGAATAGAAATTTCAAAATATTTATTTAAATAAATACTTGTAACATTTTAAATGTCTTTATTGCAATTTATATATTTTTCATTATATATTAAAGCTTGAATTTATATATATATATTTAATTCATAATTAATTTCCTATTAATTGTCAATTCATAATAATACAAATATATTTTAAATAATTATAATATAAATATATTAAGTAATTAGCAGCAAAAGATGCAATTTTGAGTCTAAAGTTTTTTTTCTATAAACTGCTTTAATTGTGAGTGAGCGATATAGGAGGTGTGGCTTTATTGCATCAGATACATGTCACTTTGCTCACAGCTGATTGGTCCAGTTTGGGTTTGCCATCTCTAACCCAGAATAAAACCTGCTCCGGGGCAGGTCAGCAATGTAGCAAAAGTTACCAAAAACCATTCCACCTCCTTGCGCCATTCATAACCCTGGGTAAAAAGTGGTGCTAACGCCGCTTTTAAATTACAAGTGTGAAATGTTCCTTTACCCGGGGTTAAAAGCGGTGTTTCGAACGACGATAACCAGGGGTTAAGCGGTGCAGCCTTATAAGAGCGCTTGAAGTAGTTAACCCTGGGTCATTCTTAACCCCGGGTAAACTGAATCCTGGGTTATCTTGCTTCACATTTCACACTGCTCATAATTCACCCGGGATTATTTCACATTGCACATTCCAAAAACCCTGGGTTAACATTCTTATTTGCATATTTGCAGTGTGAACATCATTGATAGGATGAATGCGGCGAGTGATCTGTTTACATGAATGATCAAGTGGATCCCAGTTTCATTGAGCTTCATTAAGCAAATGAGAAAAACTGTAATTGTGCTTCCCTAATTTATGCTGGGAGAAAATTACAGAATATAGAAATAGAATGAAAAACCCATGGAGTCTCCAATGGAGCGGAGCTGTGTATGGGAACGACCAAAAGATAACTGAGAAGATGCAGGTTATGACATGGTGTTTATGGTGTTAGGAGCTCAGCCAAATAGTGTGGAGTCATGCAGGCACATACACAGGGTCATGGTGAGATGGAGGAGGGTTTTCTGTCCAGTTCTGTTAATCAACATTAAACAACATGATGCTCTGTGGATAGAAGATAAAACACAATGCTTACTGCTCCCCTGGCAACGCTCTGTAATGTCATTTGAAATTCAAATATGTTAAGAAAATTTAGTGAGCATGGAGTCTGGTAAAGTCATTGCTGGAACGTCAGTTGGATTCAGGGTGCGGTTACATTAGTAAAATATTACAGGCAAAATCTGTGGCTTGAAACAGATGGTTTCAATGCTTCAGTTCTATGGATGTTTAGCTTTAGGGGCTTTGGTCACTTGAAATAGTTAACCCTGGGTCATTGGTAAATGGTAAATGGAATCCTGGGTTATCTTGCTTCGATTGAAACAGTCTATTTACTCCAACTGATGTGTTTTACGTCACCATTTGACAACGCTTAAACTACTGTTTATACAAAGTGCAGTGTTTCCATGACTGTCCATAGCATGTGAATATGAGGCAAGCGGCTGGCTGTCTATCGCTAAGAATCTAGCCATAACATTCTAACACTGCACAGTTTCACATTGTCCAAGTTTGATACCGGAATGCAGAGTTAACACCTCAAATGCGTAACTAACCCTGTTAAATGGATAAAATGTAGTATTAACCACACTTCTAAATTGCAAGTGTGAAATGTTCCTTTACCCGGGTTAAAAGCAGGGTTTGTAACGGCAATTAAGTATGAAAAGCCCTATTATGTATCAATGTATGACAAAATGGATAATTCAGACTATTCTAATTGGATGAACCACCTTAAAATCCATTACAAATGCAGATAAAGACACCTTGAGACCACATGTTAAATATTACAGTTTTTTATTTTTTTACAGTTGCTAATAAGCTTTTACCAATACTAAAATGACTTTTTCTAAACTCTTAACACAGGAACACACCTATATCACACAATCAGCCAAATAGTCAATGTTCTACCCAAAACCATATTTTGTTGAATAAATACAAAATCTACATTTCAAAATGCTAAAAACTTTTTCTAAATATACTAATTCTATGAAAACACAGCAGAATTGAGTCATTCTGTCAAAACACCAGCACTAGTTTTCCATCCAACATGATCAATTATAGAACAAAGGCTGTCAAAAAACTGATAACATCACGAAAACTGCAGACAAAATGAAATCCATTGTTTGTTTGTTTTTTAGAATTAATTACAGTTTTTTACGATCGCTATGACAGTTTTTTCAATACATTTAACAAGTTTCCTAAACTCTTAACACGGTTAGCACAACATCCGTCTATGTAGGCTATACAATTAACACATTTCTTGTTGCTTTGACACAAAATGCATGCAGTTAACACAAATTTAAAATGCTTGAACTTCTTTTACACACAAGCTCAACCAAGACCAAAACAATGTCATTTTCCTGCCAAATTTACAAATGCTTTCACATTGTATGTCAGAACAGATAACATCATGTTCTAAAACATAACTTACATAGGCTAAAGTCAAAGTGAACAGCTGTTCATATTGTGAATTGAAACACAGATATATTCCCTGTATTTTATTCCGGTGCTTTTTCTGTTTGTATATCTTGCAGTAATGTCCTTTTGCAAATAAAATCTTTACTGCAGCAATTCTGTCTGTCTTTTCTTTCATAAACTACATAAAGCTACTCCGAGATGGTCATTCATTTTTTGTATTGAATTTCTGCAGCAA